>CM068825.1:72426296-73626296 GCA_028554795.2 Sinohyriopsis cumingii
TAAATTACTGCAGATATGCATACAGAGAAATAGAGGGCATAATTCAAATAAGAAAATAAAAACACACACATACATACACAAATATATATATATATATATATTACTACCAATTTATTTCAATATTATTGGGCCCAAGATAATACTGCTGACCTAAGCAGATGTCAAGATAAGCTGGTGGAGTGGACTGAACAAAAAATCAAATTTTGCATATAAGTGAAATTCATGTGTAAGGGGTGACCTGTTGTCAATGAGCAGGAATAACACTCTGTGAAAATTTTGTGAAAATGAAGGCAAGAATAGTTTGAAATGCACCTGTATATTGACAAGTTATGATTGTGTTACTTTTGTTTAATACAATCCATAATACATTAAATACTGTACATGTATATGAAAAATCCATGAATTCAAGTATAGGTCGCAGGTTAGAAAATGTATGTATTGCTCAGATCCCATTATATAAATACATATATATAAAAAATGGTAAACCTCATTTGATATATATCACATTGTCAACAAACACATGTCACTAACAATTCACTATGATATTCATTGTCGCCAGTAGTAGGTAGCTGTATAGTTCTTTACATGCTACTTGTACTTAAAATTGGTCTAGATTTTGGTCTGCCTGAGACAACAAACATAATCATGTTGCTGAGGTTAACAAAGGGATGAGGCTTTTCATATGGAATTGAATACCTGTCAACAAGTGAACATTTTGCACAAACATCTTTGTCAGATGCCTCACTTTCATCTTCCTTAATGGACAGATATTTTGTTTCAAGACATTGTAAATTTAATTTGCTTTTTATGCTGCCATTGTTAGCCATTGGAAGCATAAATTTACTTTTTTCTGCAGAATAGGAAACTTCTATGTTCCAATCACCAATCACTTTTGGAAAATGCAACAATTAATCAGATTCCATTGCTTTTATTCAAGTTTGATTTTGAAGGGTGCATTGTTTAAACTGAAGTTTGCAGCCAGCATGCTTTGATGAAGGGTGCATTTGTTTTTAAAATCACAGCAGCAACATGAAATAACTGTAAAACAAAGTGTGGTTAGGAACTGACAGCTTATTGACATAATTGATTAGAAAACAAAAGATTTGTTCAATTTGGGACCTATGGCTTCTTTCAACATATATACTTCTCTTTTATTTCTATGCTGACATAAGCATGATAACAATAGACCATGGCTTGGGGCTTTGCATCTTTGTCAGCTTGTCAATATAAGTGATGTCAATATAAGTGATATCAATATAAGTGGGTAGGACTGTATTTACATACAGTATGTTATTCTTTTCTCCAATTTTGGTTCAGACAGGTCTGTAGTCATTTTGATTTTTCATGTGTGTGTGTGTGAATATGTGTTGCAAATATACATTTTTTTAATTGTAATATAAGGCATCCACAACCACAACATATAGCTATAAGAACTAAGAGAAACTTCAAATGGCTGAAGGATAAGGGTTGTACTGTAATAAATTTTGAAGACAAAGTCAAGCCTACCATATGTGTTTTGTATAAAAAATGAACACAATTTTTGTACTGTACTGTGACCTTTGTAGTGTGACACATTATGTCACAATATTACTGGTTGTACACAGGTCTAACTAATGCCATTCTATACATTTTGATGTAAAAAAAACATTTTCTCATTAAAGCTTTTTTCAAATCTGTTCTATGTTTTGTCAAAACTTCAACACTATTTGCAATAAGTTACCTGTCTTCAGAAACAGATTTTAAGTGATCCAGAGGTGCTTTGTGTGTGGACAGATTGTCTTCCACTGATACAAACAGAATCTTGATAAAGATTTTGTTCTGTAATATTGTGGCCTCTTTCAATCATTAAGATTTTTGTGACATCAAATATCTGATATATTGTTCCTCTATACTTTTTCCCCCTTGTCCTCCAATCATGACCTTACTCAAATTCTTCTTTTACTGTATACATTTTTGGAGAATTTAAATTCCTGATAACAGATGTGACTCTTGCTTCATACATGACATTGTTTTCTGGCTCAGTAATGTGTTTTGGCGAATTCAACCCTTCATGAATGATATAATGATAATCCCTCCAAGATGTCTTTTCCACTCAAATTATCCTTTGCACATTTCTCTCTTGTGTGTACACTTGTACTCATATAAGACCTTGTTCCTTCAATGTCTTTATACAGCGGAGGGCCTTCTTGGCGGCAGCACTCTTTGCAATCCTATAATTCCGGCCAATTCCTGTGAACACACCTTTGCCTACCACATTGACTGCAACTCTCATCTTTCCATCTAATGTCCTCTCAGGCTTCCTGCACATAAAGTTAAAATCAATTTAAATGATTTCATTAACTTTATAGATGTTTTATAGTAATAATAATAATAATAATAATAACTATCATATATACTCACTTATAAGTTGAGTCCAAACTGAAAACTGCACAGACCCTGATCTGCCATCAAATAACGGGTCTATACAGTTTGTTAGGAGTAATCAGTAGAACAAACACAAACCTTGATTTGCCTGTACATTATGTGCCGGCAAATGGGGATCTATGTTATTTGCAGTTGGATTCAAATTATAAGCAAGTATATATGGTAACAATAATAATAATAATAATAATAATAATAATATTGAGTATTACAAATAGCACATGATATGCCCCTTGCATGATTTTCTGTACAAATGACCTGGACCATTTAATTTGGATCTTAACTATTGTATAAGATATAGACATGGGTGATGTTTTATCAAAATAAGTGTCGTTGTTAGAAAAAAGTTTCAACCTGGATGATGAAACAAGCTACTGACTTATTTCTTGTAATGACTTGATATATTCTTTGGAAAAGTTTCATGAAAATCCCAACAACTGTTACAAAAATAATGGACTGGACAAACAATGCTAATTTATAGACAGAAGGATGCACATATAATGCCATAACATAATAAGCATCATTTAAGAAGTGTGAATAATAATAATAATAATAATAATAATAATAATAGTAATAATAATAATAGTAGTAGTAGTAATAATAATAATAATAACAATAATAATAATAATAATAATAATAATAATAATCATAATAATAATAATAGTAATAATAATAATAACAACAATAATCTTCATCATTATAATGATGATGATTTTTAAATCAGGAAGAAGCTCTCAAGGTCTGGAACATATGACAACTCTCTGATTGCTGAATGAAGGTACCATTTTTGACTATAAAACCTGACTGTGTTAAGAGGATCACCAAACCATTTGATCTGAAATGAAGATAGTTCAGGTCAACAATGGAAAGGGCATGTAACTCACTCACCCTGCATGCTGAAGCCAAGGCTATCAGGAAATATGTTTTTGGTGTGGGATAATGACTTGAATTCATTTGAGCCGAGTCAGGTCAAAACTTAGGACAGATTCCATTTTGGAAACAGGGTGAGGGATTTTGGTAAATTCTGATCAAATTGGCTAAAAGGTGTGATAGTTGTTTATCATGATGCCAGAATGTGTCAGATATCATGGAGTAGTAGTAATTGGGGATAGCTGTTTCTCCTCTTAAAGTCAGAGAAAAAAGTCAGCCAGTTGAGGGATTGATGGACTGAAAGCCTTAATAAGCCTTCAGAGCATAGGGTATAATTGCTTGCAAGATTCACTTCACAAATGAAGGTTTAAAATCTTTCCCTCACATGGCTGTCCAGACAACAGCCAAATGTAAAGAAGATGATCTGGGCAGGAGTGGCATACCTGCAACCACAACTAAGAAAATTTGGGCTGCCCTGCAGGGCAGACATATCACTAGATCAAGTAGATCAGTGACCTAAAACTTGTCCCATTTAAGAGGATTTGTCAGAATAATCTTGCAGTTCTGACTCTGCAACTTCTAGATTATTTTTATACCAACACCATGGTAATTTAAGCAAAGGTCCACAAGCCCTACCAACTGAATGACATTGTTTCCACAGCCCAAGCTTGTGGGACTAGAACTGGAGAGACAAGGGTGTGTAACTTGTGATTCCATCTTGTCACAAAATGAATAATCATCATATACCCCCAACATTGTGCAAAACCAAAGAAAGACTAATTGATGGAGAGACCATTCTATATAATGACCTTAACCTTCCTGGATAGAATGTCTGCCAGGAATGTACCTGATATGTATGTTGAGATGGAGTTGGTTGCACCAGTGTAGAAACTGTTAAATCAAAACACACAGATCAGATAATTTGGTGCCCTTGTTTGAGGAGTGCGTCACAATTACTGAGTTGTCCAACATAATTAAGATTGTCTTCCCTGAGAGCTGATCCTTCCATGAAGGTTGGCATGGACAGGTGGATCCCCTGACTCCCGCATGCTGCTGACCATAGTGAAGTCCAGCAACAGGTGGGCACCCAAGTGGCATGTACTGACACTGGTACACACTGTTATTTCTCCTTGGGTATTCCCCCAAGGAATCCCTATTGTGAGCCAACTTGGGATATGCCACTGAGTCCAGAAATGAGCATACCTGCACCTGATCATCACTTTTAGAACAAGTGATCTTGAAAATGGTGCCATTGGGCCAGCAAGGTCATCTGCAAGGGGTGCGTAAAAAGACGGCCAAGTGGGATCAAGTTACCACTGCATTGAATAATAGGAGGAGTTGCAAAAATTCTCTTGCTAAAATCCAAATAATGAATGAAAATTAAACTTTACCGGTTCACTAAAAAATCTGGATGACTGATAATTGACAGATCATTTCTGCTGCCCTTGAGGAAAAGAGAACTTGCCATATATTTCTGGAGAAGGATGTCCAAGTATGCTGCCATCACAGAGGATGAAGTCAACAGGAACAGGGTGATGGCACAATCCATGATTATGGTAATGTCCCAGGGGATGACTTTTAACAGAAAGGGTAGGACTGATACTGCTAAAATGTGTTGTGGTAAGCAAAAACAAGAAACTTCCATGATGTGGGATGCATAGGGTTGTGAAAATATGTATCAATCAAATCAAGACTGACAGCATACTCATCCCTTCTGATGCAGAAACATATGGGTCTTTTTGTCTCCATCTTAAATTTCAGTAGCATAAAGTATTGGCTGGATAAGAACCTGCAATAAAACCCCAGAGTTTTTTGTTGTTGTTGTTGTTATAGGGTTTAACACCATTTTTCAGCATATGATAGGCTATACATGGCGGCTAGTATTAATGGTGGAGGAAGAACCTGGGAAAACCCCGGAAAGAACCACTGACCCACGAGGAGCAAGCTTTCTCACATATCCACATTGGCCGAGCCTGAGACTCGAACCTACGCAGACAGAGGTGAGTTGGCAGTGATCCGTGATGGAGAGCGCTTCAGACCACTCGGCCACTCTGGGCCCCAAACCACAGAGTTTTGAGTAAAGTATTGGCTGAGACTACTTAGATTGAGCTGCAACATGTTGTTAGCCTTCTGAATAAGAAAAAGCCTGGAACAGACAACAGATATTGTGGTTTGTGCAGATTCTCCACCACCTGTTTGTCAATGAGCTATTGTATCCTCAGTTGTAGAAAAAAGTCCTTTTCTTGATCTGATGGTATGTTTGTTCCAAGTAAATATGGTGATCCAGTGAGACTGTAATTGCTGAAGTCGGGTGCCCACCAGTAGGCTATCTACTGGTGGTGGGTTGGCAGATCAACATCTATAAGTAAAGGGTTTGAAGTCGGAGAAGCATGGTTTCTTGCCTGCCCAGTTACCTGAACTGAACATTTGACTGAAAAGATTCTTCATCCCTGGTCCACCTTTAAATCATATCCTGTGGCATAGATGACACAATGCCATCAATTCTGTAAGTCACTGTCACTCTCCTGTGGATAAGCCATGAACATACTGTAAGGTATGACTGCCAGACAAATGATCTGGCTGGTTTGCCAGGAGTATGGTCAGCACAGTTACCAGCCATCACTGGTACCAGCTGTACCAAAGGCACATTGTTGAGACATATGGATCTGCCACTAAGATCACCCATAGTTTTATGGAGACATAGAAGTAATCATTGCTGTCTGGCTGGATCTATCAATACAGTCCCTAAACTTGGCTGCCTGGACAGCCAGGATGCCTCTAGATGGCTAAATTGTATTGAAAGATGAATCCCATGGATCTAGCACAATAAAAACGCACCAAGACTTACAGGCCTGAAGGCCATACTCAAACGTGTGGGTGCTTACAACCATTGGGCTGCCCAGCATTGAGGGAATGTTCCCCCAGTAAATCAGGAAAACCTGTAGATGCAAGAAATGGAAACAAGCATAAGATCTGATATGAATATAATAATTGTGTTGTCATCTCCTGAACCAGACAATGCATCTATTCAAAGGCTGTAGACTGCAAAAGCTCAAGATTTTGTTCCACAATTTCTGCTGATATATCTGTACCCGATGGTTGTATATATTGCACTTTATGTGGGTGGGAGCCACCAACAATATCCCCTACAAGTCTCACAAGAGATGCTGACTTTGGATATATGCTTAAGATATCAATGATATCTTTGTGAGATTTGCTTCTGTTGTCTTTCCCTCTAGCTACTTTCTGTAATACTGCAATCCAGACTTCTTCCAACCACACAGTGCACACTGTGTAGGGAAGAAATGAAGTACAATTAGGTATATACTAAAGAAGACTTAAGAGTATCTTCCCTTGCCTTAAATTTCTTGCATTTAATGCACTTGGTTGACATGTTTAACTGAACTGACACAAGAGGAAAAATAAGCACAAATTAGCAATTCACCATGTTAAGAAGTCACTAATTCAAATGCCCATTATGAACAGAGTAATCAAATATAGGCAGTGTCATGCTAAACTGAATAACAACAAGTGTTCAGCGATAGCATGATGTATATTTAGTCTAAATAAATGAAGTGGAATGATCATTACACAAAACAAGCCAAAATTCCTTAGTGGATGGCTATTTAGACTATGAATTATCCAGAGATATCAAGAACAAAGTTGACAGTATGGAAGTGAAACTAAAAACTAGTAAAACCTGTAGGTGGCATGAGAAGGCAATAGGCAAGAGTTATTGCTCTTTGTCTACATTAAATAGACAGAAAAGATAAATTATCATAGTAGGGCTGGATTCTGGAGGTAGCAGGTTTATGTTCCCTAAAGTTATTGGGGAATGTATTTGAAGAAGTGTGTGTGTGTGATTTGGATTTTTAATGTAGCTTTAACAATTTTTCAGTCATATCGCTATGATGTCTGCAGTGTGGCAGTTTATAGTGATATCTAGTGCTGAAGCATCATGGCGCAGACATGTAGCATGATGTCCTACCCAGTCACATTATCCTGACACAAAGCCGACCAGTCCTAACACTAACCTCTTAATGTTGGGTGCCTAATGAGGCAGCTGTTAGTACCATTTTTGGAAGTCTTTGGTATGACCTGGTCGGGGTTCAAACCCACAACCTCTCGCTTCCAAGGTGGATGCTCTAACCACTAGGCCACTGGAGCGGTTTATTTGAAGAATTAGTTCTGTCTAAACTCTGAATTTGTTCCTGTTCAGCATATTATGATTCACCCTATATCAACATACAACTATTTGCTTTTCTCTTTTCTAACTAGAAGATAGTGATTGAAATAAAAATGTCAAGATGGACATACAAATAAATATAGACTACTGACACTCTTATCTCATTAACAAGAGCATAAAAACCAGAATTGGGATTTCAGGACAGTAAAGTCTGTCTCAAGAAAAATTCCATTCATTATTGAAGTTACAAGCTCTCTGACACTGAAAAACTGTCAAATACATTAGAAATACAATAAAACTTACATAAACCAGTCCTGTAACCTGACTTTTATAGATGGGCCACATATGGTAATTCCAATCAGGCTATTCTAGAACTAAGTAAACCTCTAAATAATAGATATCTCAATAAAATGGCTCAAATTTTAAGTCCAATCAGTGTCTGTTTTACAGATGTTCTGGTCCAATCAGTGTCTGTTTTACACAAGTTTTGGTCCAATCAAATTACACGAATTTTGTTGTATATTTTATTAGATTTGTTCTATGGTATTTTAATACAAGGGGTCTACTCACTGAAACTTGGCTGTTTCTGGTTCCATCTCCAGTAATTCTCGAACAGGAGACTTGGGGATACTCTTCAGGTATTTGTCTGCACATAAAAAGATTGTATCCATAATAGGCAAATTGATAGATATAATAACATTGTACAATTCTTCTGTATTTTGAAATTTCAATTCAATCTTGCTGTGTCAGACTTAATTGTCCTTTTCAATTCTTGGTCAGAATTAATTTAAGAAGCTTACTTCATAAAAAAGCTCAAAACTGTAATGTAGCAAGTGATTAACACTTAAGAGTTTTGAAATATTAATTTATATAAACACATGTTCCAGAAAATGTGCTGTACTAACTTATGATAGAACTGAAGCCAGGTGTATTTTTAACTTTGAAGTTTTTAATTACATTCTGAGACAGCGTGTAGAATAAATTTATGTGATGCCCATAAAGCTGTATGTGCAAGTTATGCTGAAAGGATGTACCCCCACTAAAACTACAGTGGAACCCCGCTACAACGCGATGATCGGGGTCCATAAAATCGGATCGCGTTAAAAGCGGGGTCGCGTTAATGCAGGGTTTTACAATATTTAACTTTTTTTCCGAGAACATATACGTGTATACATGTGCAATGATCAAAAGTCGGCTTATCATCAGATGAATATTAACTGGAATGCATTAATTAAGATATATTCAAAATAATCGATGGCTAATATATTTATAGGTTATTACTGTGCATTAAAAACATTTACTAATTTTTATTTGTTTGAACGATAATACAGATTGACCGATAATACCAGACTATCGCTATATCATGAAAAGTGTATCAACACCGTATGCTACCGTGCCGTCGTGGCATGAATTTCATCCATAATGGATGTAATTTCATTGAAAATCGTACAGATTTAAAATATTCAATAATTTTGTAATAGTCTGAATTCGTCGTGTAAAATATAGGATGAACAAAATATTGAAACCATTTACTTGCCGTCTGATATCGTACGGTCATTGCATGCAGCTATTCCCGGGTCTACATACGGTGTCTGTATTGGATATTATTTACTTTCAACTGTTTGTTGTTTGATCACACCGCCAAGCACAGCACACATGTTGGCGGCTTTCGTCCTTTGATGTTTATTAAATTGTGCGACTCTTGTATCAACCACAGCTTTGTCTGCTGCTTGGCTGTGATTGCAGTTAAATAAGAAGCCCATGTCGGCTATTGTTTGAGCAACGACTGTATACAGATTTCATGGAAGACAATCACAAAGACGATTTACTGGCTTTACTCATGGATCCGTAATAAGTAACACTTCCGATAATGTTTACTTCGGCTTAACAATTCAAAAACCTAATGAAACCAGTTTTCTCTTCTAGAGTAGAATATGGAGCTTCACCACAACCTGTTCAAATTGATAAATTTCAGAAGCCAAGCGTTGTACACACTATTTCTCGTACGTTATATATATCGTATTATTTTAGAATTCATACACGATCACTTCTCCAAAATCACTTAAAGAACCTGGATAAATTGTTAAGTTCCGATCGTTTATTATTAAAAGTCATACGCGAATTCTTCCACCAAATTATAATAAACGTTTTACACACTATTTCTCGTACGTTAAACAAATATTTTCACAGTCCGATAAAAATACACGTAAATGAATTTAAATTTCAGGAACCATGCCACGATCATATTATTTTAAAAGTCACAACTAATCTCATGCCCAAAATGAAGTTAATTTCTTGTTTTGCTTTTTTTACTTTTCTCCAAATTTTTTTTTTCATGTGTGAATGAATATACGAAATTTTGGGAGCCATGCTACGACCGCGTTATATCCGAATTCGCGTTATGGCGGGGCGCGTTATAGCGGGGTTCCACTGTAGTAGGTTTTGGACTGTGATATTGCACTTGAAGTATCACTCCAAATGCTAACAATATGCACACTTGAATGCACAGAAAACTTTTCACTTGATCTTGCCATTATATAAAAGGTTCATAATCTTTACCTATCTGCTGTTTCATGATCCTGTAGTAGACTCTCCAGACAGCATCCAGTGACATGCCACTGTCAAGGTAGATGGCTCCAGCCAGAGACTCAAAGATGTCTCCCAAAGCCTTGGGCACTTCTAGCTCCACCCTCTCCTGGGCTTGATCCTCAGTCTTTTATAATGTACAGAATCAAAGTATGAGTTGCATATTTCATGCTGGAACATGCATTTAATTCTTAGTATGTACCATATAAATTGGCTTTGAAGTTGAATCCAACCGCAATATGCACAGATCCAGATATGCCATCACATAATGCACCAGCATATTTGGGTCTATGCTATTTGTCAATGACTTGACTTGTACGACATCACATAATGCACCAGCATATTTGGGTCTATGCTATTTGTCAATGACTTGACTTGTACGACATCACATAATGCACCAGCATATTTGGGTCTATGCTATTTGTCAATGACTTGACTTGTATGACATCACATAATGCACCAGCATATTTGGGTCTATGCTATTTGTCAATGACTTGACTTGTATGACAGTGTATATGGTACTTAACCAAACTGAAAGTAGTTGCTACAGACCTTCAAAAAGTAGAATTCACTCATTTTTACGTGGAAAAGATATCTGGATTTTGATTATAAAACATGCACATTATACTTGCTTATAATTCACGTTCAACTGCAAACTGCAGAGACATTGATCAATCTTTGCATAATACACCAGCAGACCTGTGTCAACCCAGTTTGTTAGGTATATATGATAAGCAGATGACATGAAATTCAACAGAAAATACCATCATATTTGGTTCCATGTTTTGTACTCATTTCAAGTACAAGGAATGGCACTCTGCTAATACCTCTACTGAATTTCTAGATGGAAATAATAACAGGCAATTTGTTCCCGAGTTTTACAGTTTCTGCTATAAGCTTTCTTCCAAAATTTAAAATTTCTTAACTAAAGAAAACTAACTAAATCCTGGTTTTCTTTAGATATATCAACTCATTTCTAAGCAAATGTAATATATTTTTAAATAACTGGAATATACATATAATTCACACTATAATCTCACCTATACAAACACAAATTAAACAACCGTCAAGATCAACCACTTACACACAACATCAGATGGATCCAACACACCCAACAACACTAAGCTAATTGGTTTTTGTGTATGATCTATCTTTTAAAACACTGTCTATAAAGTTTCACCATCAATACTTTTCTGATGACAACAGTGTTGATATAGTGGCTTAAGAATGGCAAATTTGAACTTAGATCCCCATTGGTTTGTATGTTTCCTTGCTGCTCCTAGCTCAATGCAATTGAGTTAGCACTGTCAATATTTGATATGTTCAGAGACCATCCAAGTGTGAAGATGCTAACCAAATTGAAAAATAATGGAACCACACCTCTGTTTCATCTGGCCTCATGTACAAACCAACTTCATCCACCAGACTTTACAAACAAAAGACACAGAAGAATTAAATTCAAACTCCACAATTGGTATGCTAAACAGGTTTTGGAGACCATCAAGGAAAAGGAAGATATCAATGGCAAAGATCAGTGTACTGTATTCCTGGATTTTAAAACCTATCCAATCAAGCCAGCTGAGGCTGAACAGATATCGTGACTCATGAAAAAAATCTGTGAAAGACTGGATCTAATTATCTGTGGTTTTGAGAAAAAAGGACTTGATTAATTCAACAATTTCAAGATTATTCACCTGAAAAACATGTGTGCACCAGTAGACTTGATTGACAAGATGCTGATTCAGTGCTTTTGTCCAAAATTTAGTGAAGTGTGAGCTTTAATGTTCAGATATAGTCATTGTATATACATAGTGTTTCATTAATAATTGTGCTTCAAGCAATGTTCTAGTATTTTAGTCACACGGTTCACTGGGATTAATCATGCATGGATAAAATGATGCACTTTCAGGAGGATTTAAAATTTAAATTTGAATAAAGGATCAATTTAATAAGTATTAAATGTAATTTTCATATAAGATAATCACTTATTGTTCTTTCTTTCATTTTCAGTTTGAATTCCTAATGCTTTTTCTCATTCCTCTCTTTTCTTACTTATGTCATAACATATCAATTTAAGGCAGTGTGTGGAAATGACAGCTGCTGCATACCGTATCAATATGTGCACATTAAAATAATATAAAATTCCTTATAATTCTTTTTTTGAAGGTTTAAAATAAAACAAACACATATAAAAGCTATCAGACTACAGAAATATCTATAATTTATCAAACAACTTTGTTGGTCGCCAGGAATGAAATACAGTAAGCAAATTTTTGTGGGGAAGGGGGCTTCTTCATTATACACCACTCCCTCGATAACTCGCGCCCGGATAACTCGCGATCCCACTTATAACGCGGTGTCCATCTTGGCTCCCAATTTTTTCCAGAGAAAATGTATTTAAAATATCTTTAAAATATGCTGAACATGAAAAAATTACGATAAGAATTGATAAATTAAACCTTGATACATTGCTCGTTTTATCATCGAAAATGGTGATTAATGCCCATAAAAATATAACCCATATTTTGAAATTTGCAAGTTCTAAAGAAGAATTAATTTCAGAGGTCTCGAAAACGCTTAATTACGTGTATTTGGATGCCAATTTTTGATCTGGGACGCAGAAAGTCACTGAGGCGGGAGTCCTCCGTACGCATGTAATAGGTGCACGGGAAAATTCAAAGATTTGCCGGTCCTGTTTCAGCCACCGGCTTTGTGGGAAAATGTGTTGATCAGTTAACTGTGCTGATATTTACAATGACAGAATTCAGTGACTGAAAGACTCTTTGATATACTGTTGCCATTTTATAAGAGTACATCAAAAAAAAAAAAGAACATGATGCAACAGCTAGGCAGCTAGTTCAAAGGCTTTGACTAGCGGCCGAGTGAGAAAATGTACTGATATTTAGTGATTGAATTCAGAGGCAGAAAGACCCAGTTTTAAAATCCTAGCGAGACTTCTGTTTAAAAATATCATATATTATGTAAGTTTTTATGATAAATAGTTGTCAGTATACTGTAAATAAACAGTCTGGTGAAATAGCGATCAATGAAAACTTCTGGTAAATGCTAACAGGTGGCAACAGAGAATGAAATAAACACCAATTAAACGTCTTCCTGTGTGAAAGTCACGTTCTAATCCTTTAATTCCGTTTCAGTGTAAACATTATAATCACAACATATTCTGTTCATTGAAAACATGAAAAGAGTCAATCGACCGTCACATCGAAACCCGTGAGTACTTCTGTGAGAACCTAATTACATGTACATGCCGGCTTTGTTTTGATCAACATCTTGGGGAAGTGTTTGTTGCATTTAAAAAAAATCGATTACAAGAGATCTTGGGTGCTGGATTAAGGGTCTTGGAGCTGCCTTTGACGTAAAGCAAAACAGTAACAGAGACAATGTTGATGATAGTGACTTCGAATGTTTCAGTGAAACTGATGTCATTAATGCCGAGGCTGTTTGGGAGAAATTCGTACAGACTCATGGTCATGAGATAGGCGTTTTTCTTGATGATATGGAGGAGTGGATTTGTGCTGACAATGATTGCCCCACAGCCGAATACATGTCAGATGAAACTATAATTATTTCTATAGCGAACAAATTTGCAGCAGAAGACGATTCTAACTGGAGTAACACAAGTGTTGAAAGTGATGCAGACGCAGATGTTGCACCCCCCACCCCTCTGCACAGGAAGCAATCAAATATTTTGATATTGACATAAGGTGGCTGGAGACACAAAATGTTGACTACGTAAAGCTCGTGAGGGATTTTGCTCGGCGGCAGAGAAACCAAGGAGTAACACACACACACACAAAATAACTGATTTTTTCAAAAAGTGAATTGATATTTGTCAAGCGTGGTACAAACGGCAAGTATTAACTTCTTCTAATTTACGTTGTTTTAAATTTGTAGACCAATTAAATATGTTAGTACTGATTAACCCTTGTTTTTTTTGTTTTCCATTTTACTTCTATCACATTCAAATCTACTTATCTATCTATCGTTCGATCGACACTGTATCTTGAAAAGAGTCGATCTTTTGTACATAAAAAAACCATCTAATTTGGATCAAACAATAAAACTAGAATGTATCCAATTCAACACAAAAATTAGTGACGTAGTACACAATGTGTGAAGTGGTACACATGTTAAGCGAACGGAAACCACATGGAATAATGTTTTCGATGATCGCCTCAATATACTGTAATTTATCCTGAAATTAATGTTGTCCTATGAGGAAATAATAAAGTACACCGTTATGAAGAGATATTTATTAACAGTTAATCTCAGAACGATTATAAAGTGAGAATTCAACAGTATAATCTGCCTACCCCCCCCCCCCACTTATTTCTCCGTTATGTCGTCAATCACTTTATTGGTTTTGGGCTTATTTTATAGGTCCCTCAATAACTCACGCCTCACTTATAGTGCGGTCGATGTTTCTGGATCCCGATGTGCGCGAGTTATCGAGGGAGTGGTGTATGTGGTTAATTTTTCATTGGGTATTTAAATTTGTGGTTCAGTGCAACAATGTAATCCAAAAAACTGGTACCAAACAAAAAAGAGGAAACTACAGTATCTCAAATATACGGAATGAACAATATTATTAAACTTTCTTGTAAGACATAAACCATTTCTTACAAGACATCTTTTCCATTCTTTGATACAACCCACATTTTCACTGTAGTTATAGTGTAGTTAATGTGTAATGCCTGGGATAAATGAAGTTTTTGCCTCCTGATAAATTACTAATGTTTTCTGGATGAGTTAATTCTATGGTCAGTGTACATGTTCCTATTTTACATTGTTATATTTATGTTACAGTTATTAAATCCACACACACCAAGCTGAAAGTGCCACTGTCAGTGATTTTGTCATATTTTCCAAAGCCAGATTAAAATTCAAGATAAGACCATTTCTTCTTGTAACAGCTGAATGCTGAAACCATCTTTGATATTGTTGAGCGACAAGGTTTTCATGTTAGTGGCAGCCATATTGGAAGTTAAGATAGGCACCATTTTCATTTAAGACAAATTATACATCACTTAGTCGATGTTTTGTGAAAACCCAAGGTCAATATGACCATCCATTAAGAAGTAGTAGTAATTACAGATTTTCAAGATGACATCTGGCGTGGCCATACTGGATGTCTGAGCAGCATCATTTTCAATTAGGACCAGCTAGACCTTGTGACAACAAGATTATCAAGATGGCACCTGTGCTGGCCATACTGGATATCTGACCCTCACCATTTTCATTTACGACCATCTGGACAATGTACAAAGTCTAATGTCAATAACCTTCCCTTCTTAAGATGCAGTAATAAAAAATGTTCAAGCTGGCTGATGTGGTAACCATACTGGATGTCAGATGGGCTTTATTCATTTAGGACCAACTAGATATCAAGACATTTTGTCAAAATTCAAATTTTGAAACAAATTCAGTGACTTTTCAAGGAAACCTAATTCAAGGATTTTCTGAGGTTGTATGAACCATGAACACTTAAGTTACCTCCTCTTCCCCTTCCTCTTCCTCTTCAATGTCAATCTCATCCTCCTTTTCCTTCTGCCTTGCCACAAACTTGTCAATGACATGGAACAATGATGGAGAGATTGCCCTGAAGTACTTATGCAAATCCCACTTGACAGCTAATGCTGCAAAGATATTGTTGTTGACTAGTGCTGACCGCAGATCAGTCAGAACTCCTGGTGAGTATTTACAAGAGTCTTCATACAAGTGACGTGTGATGACATAATCCAAGATGGCATCTCCCAGGAACTCTAGTCTGTAAAATACATATCACAATGATGTTTTTTTTGTATAAAAACTGGAGGTATGGGTACTCATGATAGAAATGTGAATATCATGAGTTATGTGGACCTTTTATAAATAAAGTCAGTTAAGGAATTTTTTAATCTCAATACATAAACATCATTTGAACTGCACTGGATTTAAGTATTGAATATACTTGCTTATAAGTCAAGTTCAACTACAAAATGCACACACCCATGTTATAATGCACTAACAGATCAGGGTCTATGCAGTCTGTTAGTAATAATCAGTTGAAGAAACACAGACCCTGATCTGCTAGCACATCATGCAAAAATCAAAGACAAATAATATGTTGATATGAGCATCTACAGAAGATGAAAATAATGTCATATTTCATAGCAATCCATACATTTCAACCAGCTGAAAATAAAAAGGACAATGACTCAAAAAAATCTTCAGATGAACAATCTAACATGTATAAAGTGTCAAGCAATCCATCTGAAACTGCAATACTAGTTTTGCTAACAACATTTTGCAATGGAATGAAAGTTGGGAAGATGGGCACAAGAAAGCCCACATACTCTAGCCTCACCTTAATCAGAAACATTCTTTCTTGAAAAAATGATTTGCCCCACATTGCAAGCACTTCATCATCTTGATGGACTCAATCGAAAGGCATACAAAACCCACAATGATAGAAAAGAATGTGTACTATACCTCTGATAGCAGTCTGTGATAGTGTTGTAATGATATGAGGCATGAGTAAATGCCTGAAGGAGGTAAGACTTGTCCTTAAAGATGTATCCAATCCTCTCCTCAAGAGCACTGTAACCATCCAGGAGATGCATCAGCTTGCTCTCTGCATCAGGGACATCGGTCAGAAGGGGGGATGGGGGGCTCGGCAGCGTGTCGAAACCAAGCTCATTAGGTCCCTGGTAATTATACAGTTACCTATACAAATGCTGTTGTTGTTACCTCATACTTCATACTTAGCAAAGAGATCTTTTGATACCCAACCTCCTCCCACATATGTAAGCCCATCTGTCTGTAGCTTGTTCCTCTATAACTCTACAGACTTGGTGCATAGTCAGCACACATGAAAACCATCTGCATAAGGGGTATAATTTAGTGGTCCTTTTCCTTGAGTCTCTTGGAGGGGGTCGAAGGTTAAATATACACAACTTGCAAGTATAGGGTCATTTTTGACATTATTTATCCCTAAACTTTATGCATGCAGTGATCTTGGGAAAACATAAATATATTATTAGATTTGGGTACTGACTCCATCTCATGCTTGATGGTCCAACACATTTAACCCTCAGCCTTATCAATCAACCAAAATTCCCCAGTACCCAATGACAGATGGATCAAATGAAACAATTCTGCTTATGCACCCTGCTTAAGAACACATGTAACAAAAACCATTAGTACTGTCTGTACTTGTATACAAGTCGAGTCCAACTGCAAACAACAGAGACCCTTATCTGCTATTGCCTAATGCACCAGCAGATCAGGGTCTATGCTGTTTGTTCTACTGACTACTCCTAACAAACAGCACAGACCCATATCTGCTGGTGCATTAAGCAATGGCAGATCTGGGTCTGTGCAGTCTGCAGTTGAACTTGACTTAAAAGCAAGTATTGATGATGGTTGTAGTAGCAGGAGGAGGAGGAGAAGGAGGTGGAGGAGGACAAGGAGGAGGAGTAAATATGTGTAAATGTGTAGATGGGGAAGGGGCTGTTGTTGTTTTTCCTAACTTGCTGCTAAACTATCAGGAACAAAGTCACCAGTCTGAATATACCATCTCTTTACTACATTTAACACAACAAAGTAACTATCAATTTTTAAAGTATGAAACTGCAGATGTATTACAAAGATGCTGTGTGGGGTTTCTTTCATTGCTACATCAATGAGCTTCTGTATCCAGGAAAAACAGTAGTCCCTCACTATAAAACACCTCAGTGTATTGTATACCCCCACATAACAAACATTGCAGTGCTAAAAAAATCCAACAGCCTAAGCCCAGGGCACCTTTAATTTCAGATCATGCCCAACCTGTATTCTAAGTCAGGTGCCTGCTGGTCTTGTTCAAAAATAATATTTTCAAAAAATAATCTGCTTGAGAAAATGTCTATTGTGCTGGCAAAATTCAAAAATTTATTTTCAAGATGTTGAAGCACTAGTAAATTATTAATATTGATCCCCTGTATGCCTCATACCCCTTTATAAGGATATTCTACTTATCATACTTCTATCGAAAGCTGTAAACTGTACAGAAAGTGAAACATGTGACCAATGAATGGGAAACAGGTTGCCTGGGTTACTTATAATTAGTGCTCAACATACATGTGATTCAAAGATACTATCTGGATATTAGATGCAGAACAGAAACTAGCCAGAATCATTGCAACTAGTGTAGTGATATGTGGTCATGTAACGGGATCAAAACTAGCATGTATACACAACAAGCTGTTAATTGATTATTTTACTGTTTTAATCTGGAAAGATTTGGCCTTATGTTTTTAAGGTATTATAAGTAATAAAGGGATCAAATGCGGTTGTGTTAGCTTTAGTATCTTTGATTAAAAATTGGCCATCCTTTGGCAGAATCGACATAAAAGTGAAAGACCAACTAAAACTGATTTCGCCAAAATCTCTCGAGTACGTATTTTGATTTTTTAATGGCCCTGTTTAATTGCTATTGCATTCTTCAAGTTCAATATGTTTTCAAATGAAAGTTTAATGAATAATAATTGAGCTGACCCTTGGTCAAGCTTACACTAGTGTAATGCAACACTGGTTTAACACATTAGGTAGCAATAATGAATAACATCAAAAATATTTGTAAACAGAAACTGTATAAATTAACACACTTCCAATGCTAAGAAACATAAACATTGTTGATCCATGGAGTAAGGAGGTCACTGATAGAGCAATTAGACAATGGCTGACCTCAGAACTTGGAGGAAAACATTGCTTTACATTAAATTTTTTGAGATCCAAATAACACAGAAGTGAATTTAATATGATTTTATCTTTTCATATTTGAAGTATGGCAATTGCAATGTTGTGTGACAAATAATATTAAGGGGGGGTGCAATTTTGAGCATATGGAAACAGGAGTCGGGGCTTATGGTGTTTGAGTCAGAGCTTGTGAATTTTTTAAAGTCACCAGCTCTGGGCCTGTGCCTAAAAAAGAAATCTTTGAGCACCACTGTAATGGATCCATATACTTCCATATAACAAACATATTATAATGGATCCATATACACCCGTATCACAAACATATTGTAATGGATCCATATACCCTATATAACATATTGTAATGGATCCATATACCCTATATAACAAACATATTGTAATGGATCCATATACCCCCATATAACAAACATATTGTAATGGGTCCATATACCCCCATATAACAAACATATTGTAATGGATCCATATACCTCCATATAACAAACATATTGTAATGGATCCATATACCTCCATATAACAAACATTGTATAATGGGTCCATATACCCCCATATAACAAACATATTGTAATGGATCCATATACCCCCATATAACAAACATATTGTAATGGATCCATATACCCTATATAACATATTGTAATGGATCCATATACCCTATATAACATATTGTAATGGATCCATATACCCCCATATAACAAACATATTGTAATGGATCCATATACCCTATATAACATATTGTAATGGATCCATATACCCTATATAACATATTGTAATGGGTCCATATACCCCCATATAACAAACATATTGTAATGGATCCATATACCCCCATATAACAAACATATTGTAATGGATCCATATACCCCCATATAACAAACATTGTATAATGGGTCCATATACCCCCATATAACAAACATATTGTAATGGATCCATATACCTCCATATAACAAACATATTGTAATGGATCCATATACCTCCATATAACAAACATATTGTAATGGATCCATATACCCTATATAACATATTGTAATGGATCCATATACCCCCATATAACAAACATATTGTAATGGATCCATATACCCTATATAACATATTGTAATGGATCCATATACCCCATATAACAAACATATTGTAATGGATCCATATACCTCCATATAACAAACATATTGTAATGGATCCATATACCTCCATATAACAAACATATTGTAATGGATCCATATACCTCCATATAACAAACATATTGTAATGGATCCATATACCCCCATATAACAAACATATTGTAATGGATCCATATACCCCCATATAACAAACATATTGTAATGGATCCATATACCTCCATATAACAAACATATTGTAATAGATCCATATACCCCCATATAACAAACATTGTATAATGGGTCCATATACCCCCATATAACAAACATATTGTAATGGATCCATATACCCCCATATAACAAACATATTGTAATGGATCCATATACCCTATATAACATATTGTAATGGATCCATATACCCCATATAACAAACATATTGTAATGGATCCATATACCTCCATATAACAAACATATTGTAATGGATCCATATACCTCCATATAACAAACATATTGTAATGGATCCATATACCTCCATATAACAAACATATTGTAATGGATCCATATACCCCCATATAACAAACATATTGTAATGGGTCCATATACCCTATATAACATATTGTAATGGATCCATATACCCTATATAACATATTGTAATGGATCCATATACCCCCATATAACAAACATATTGTAATGGATCCATATACCCCCATATAACAAACATATTGTATAATGGATCCATATACCTCCATATAACAAACATATTGTAATGGGTCCATATACCCCCATATAACAAACATATTGTATAATGGATCCATATACCCCCATATAACAAACATATTGTATAATGGATCCATATACCTCCATATAACAAACATATTGTAATGGATCCATATACCCCCATATAACAAACATATTGTAATGGATCCATATACCCCCATATAACAAACATATTGTGTAATGGGTCCATATACCCCCATATAACAAACATATTGTAATGGGTCCATATACCTCCATATAACAAACATTGTATAATGGGTCCATATACCCCCATATAACAAACATATTGTGTAATGGGTCCATATACCCCCATATAACAAACATATTGTAATGGGTCCATATACCTCCATATAACAAACATTGTATAATGGGTCCATATACCCCCATATAACAAACATATTGTAATGGGTCCATATACCCCCATATAACAAACATATTGTAATGGATCCATATACCCCCATATAACAAACATATTGTATAATGGATCCATATACCTCCATATAACAAACATATTGTAATGGGTCCATATACCCCCATATAACAAACATATTGTATAATGGATCCATATACCCCCATATAACAAACATATTGTATAATGGATCCATATACCTCCATATAACAAACATATTGTAATGGGTCCATATACCCCCATATAACAAACATATTGTATAATGGATCCATATACCTCCATATAACAAACATTGTATAATGGGTCCATATACCCCCATATAACAAACATATTGTAATGGGTCCATATACCCCCATATAACAAACATATTGTAATGGATCCATATACCCCCATATAACAAACATATTGTATAATGGATCCATATACCTCCATATAACAAACATATTGTAATGGATCCATATACCCCCATATAACAAACATTGTATAATGGGTCCATATACCCCCATATAACAAACATATTGTAATGGGTCCATATACCCCCATATAACAAACATATTGTAATGGATTCAACTGAATTATTTAAATTTACTCATATCACTGCTAAATAACTTGTTTCACTTGAATTTAGTTGCTGGTTGCTGAGAAAAAAATCTATCATATATACTCATTTATAAATCAAGTCCAATTGTAAATATCATTAACCCATAATGCATAATGCACTGGCAGATAAGTGTCAATGTTGTTTATTTTACTGATTACTCCTAACAAACTATGTACCCAGTTTCTGCTGGCACATCATGTGATGGCAGATCTGTGTGTGAAGTTTACAGCTTGCCTTGACTTGTAAGCAAGTACATATGGTATTATAGTTTTACTCATTGTACATCACATATATTGTTTTTTGTGGTTTTCATGTGATTACTTATAACACAGCTTTGCTGATAATAAAATGGCAAAATATCATGTGGATTTATCACTTTTATAACTCCCATGAAGTATGCTACAGGATAAAAGATGACTTTATTTTGTGATGTACAGGCACATTCATAATTAAATAAAAGTCTATACCTGTGGATTTTCATTTAAATTTTCCCTACGCGGCAGGACTCTCAGACCCAGCCACGACATGAACTGCAGAGCTGCCATTTTTCCACAGGATGTAAGGTAACAGCCAGTCAGTGACTCCATACAATCTGCAATACTCTTGTCTGGTATACTATGATGGACCTGTAAGCTGTATGGGTGTAACTCCTGTGTTGCTTCAGTATATTCCTCACTTTCTACCTCTTCATCCATCTGCATTAGGCTTATCTCCTCCATTTCTTTATTAAACTTCGTAAATTCTGTATTGACTTGGCTGCCATTACTGCTGCATTTTGTTTTCATAGCTTCTTTTTCTTTCGCACTTTGACAATCTATTTCTGGACTTGAACTATGTGCCACTGTAATAGACCCAGATGACGTCTGTGGCACAACCAGGACTTTAGGAACTGGTCCCTTTCTTTTATCTTCATTTATTATAAATCCAGGTGGAAGCCAATTCTCATGAGGTTCGAACTTTGATGAAATAATGCACTCACCCAACCCTTTTCTTTTGCCAAGCCTATATAGGTTGTAATTGCTAACCTGCTTGCTCCTCAGATAGCTCAGCTTCCCCTCATGAATTCCTGGATAGGTACAATATAAGTACACTGTAATAGCGTACTTTAAAAATGAATCCCCTATAGTCTCAAGGCGCTCAAGGCTAAAGAAGTCATTAGCATTGGACATTGTGAGAGCCTGTAGGATTAGGCATGGGCTGGGTCCAATAAATGTACTGAGCTCTATGTCCTTATCAAGGGAGATTAGTATGCCTGGCTCTCTAACACTGTCATCTACTTTTGAATCCATTCCCTTATTTTCACCGACTGTAGTAAAATATCCAACATCTTTGAACACATCAACCTCTGAGAAGGCACTTTGGTCTGATTTTTGAAAAATGATCCCTACATCAGAATTTGTAGTGACCTCAATATCACTTTCTTGCAGATGGGGTGAACTGATCTTGACATCTGAATCAAAAGTGACCATGACATCACCGTCTTTTATGACCTCTAAATCATCAATGTTTTGTCCAGGTTTTAACACCAGCTTTGCCTCATGAATATTCACATAATCATAAGGACTTTGTTTATTGTTACTTTTGATCACATCATTTTCTAAATTATGTTCTGATTTCAAATCTTTTCTGTTATCATGAGCACTGCTAACATAATCAACATGTTCATTAATTGGGGATCTTCCTTGTGAACAAAACATATTCACACATCCATTTTTGCCTGAGATTTTATTACTTATACTATCAATGACTTTATCATTCATATTCTCCATCATCCCCTTCAGATCATCAGAATGATGCCTTTTCCTCTCATACATATCAAAATCGGCTTTGATAAACACAGATTCTGCATCAGAAGCATATCTCTCTTTTTCTTTATCACTGGAATCATTTATTACTAATGTACTTTCTTTATCACTTGACTCACTGATTAAAACCATACTTTCTTTATCAAGTTCATTCATTTTCTGAGGATCACAGCAGTTCTGTACTGTATCTGATAGCTGGTGATGGGACTGATTAGCACAAACGGGTATTTCACTATCTTGAGCATTATCTTGGATGCAATTCCTGACTGTCGCTTCAGTTTTTTCTTTTTTCTCAGTGTCACCACTGAAATTCCCATCTTCTGCAACAGCCATGAGAGAGTGCTGATTGTTTTGGTCAGAAGCACTGATGAAGTTCCTCATTTCAGTATCATGTCTAATGATAGTAATTTCCACATCCATCTCTTTTTCAGCTAGCAGATTTTCATCTTTTGCAAATGTATCTTTTTGCAACGAGCTAGATAATCCTGTATAATCTATTTGAAAACTGGGATGTATATCTTTGACAACTGACAAGTGAGATTCAATGGAGCTGTTAGGAATTAATGTTACAGATGTGTCTAAATCTGAAGAATCATGTGTCTTAAGATAATGAAATACATCATTAGGAAATGCTGAATTTTTCTTCACATGGTTTGATTCACACGTTGATTTATGCCATGATTTTTCTTCAAGAACTGAATGATTTACTTTATTTGGTCTACAGGTGGTGGAAACAGAGGTGATACTTTCTTCAAAATGTGTCCTTGTCTCTCTCAGATGTTGACCTTGAGGTAAGCACGGCTCAGCAGAACAGTTCCCATGATCCTCTGTTATACTATATTCATTCTTCCTGGTTTGATCGTCTTTAGAGCCAGTTGTTGTATCATGGTTTCTAGATGAGTCCACATCAACCAAATCTGTAATTTTTGTTGCAGTTAAAGTCTTGTCCATTCTTGTGGCAGTGATAACATTTGTATCTTTACCTGCAGTGGTACAAGTGCAAATTATATCTTCATTTTTGGTGGCAACATTGTTATTTGCAACTTCTCCACTGCTATCTGGAATTTCAATTTTGTTGTCAAGAGATGTACTCGCATCATGAATTCTAATGGCAGTGGCTCCATTTGTTTCTTCATGTTTCGTGGGAATGGAAGCAATTGCATCTTTATAACCAGCAACAGCAGTGTTTATACCTTCATTTTTGGTAGTACTGGTGAAACTTTTATTTCCTTTCTTTTCTTCGTCTTCATCCTCACCAGATGTCAACCCCTGGTCTTCCACTTCCTCTCCACTTTTCTTCAAATTTTCTGGATTGGTATCAAATCCAAAATTCAATTTTGGAAAACAGAACCATTCTGGTAGCTCTACTATACCTATTTTGGTTTCTTTGGCTACATTTACACGGATTTCCTCTGCAATGAGAAGATAATTCATTCTGTACAAAACAGCAGGTAAACAGACAGCCTTTCTCCACAAAGAGGCTGGGAACACATGGATATCACAAAGCTCTGGGACAAGGATTTGTTTTTGCTGTAAATTTTCTCTCCGAGACTTCTTAGTCTCGGCACTGCTGGTTGGTAGAGCAACACCTTTCTGATTCATGTATCTGGGTATAAGAAGATTAAGTCGTGCTGATGTGTGATCCACATCAAGTAGTGACTGTTCACGATTGGTTATTTCAAGACCATATTTGGAAGTGTAGTACTCATAGAAAGTTTTGTATAATTCTGGGGAAGGAAAAGGACTGTTGGGGTTAAGATCCTTTCGAATTTCTGCCACATAAAAATGCTGTGGCTGGTCTATGTTGCGATATGATGGCATTACAACTGCATCCTCAAAATCTTCCTCATTGAAAACAAATGGTACAGTCAAGTTTTTTCCTCTTGGAGCTTTTCTAATGAAAGGGGATTCCTCCACTTTGTGAACAAAGTTCCAGTCGATTTTTAGTAATGAAGGATCTGAAATACAGAGAAAGAGACAAACCTGACACATAAGCAACAAGAAACAAAAAGCAAGTTATTTTGACTTTTCCAACTAAAGATAAACCATTCACTTGCTATTTGTAAAGCACTCTCTAAACCAAAACAAAATATCATTGCATCTAATTCTGATGACTACTATCAACCATTACTGTAAACAGTGGCTTGTACAAAACCAGTAGAATCAAGAACACCTAAAACAAGAATTCCACAGAATGACATAGTTTGCCTGCCTGCCCTGTGAAGGCTAAAAATCCAAATTAATTCTTGTGAAGCATGGAAAGCAGCCACCATGACTTATTTCTCATTAGATGATGTGAGTACTGCTCTAAAGACTTTTGTGTATACAAGTGTCATGACTGCACACTGCTAATTAAGTGTCATGTCTGCACACTGCTAATTAAGTGTCATGACTGCACACTGCTAATTAAGTGTCATGTCTGCACACTGCTAATTAAGTGTCATGAATGCACACTGCTAATTAAGTGTCATGACTGTACACTGCTAATTAAGTGTCATGACTGTACACACAAAAGTCTGGAAGGCCGGAACATAACATGGCTATTGGAGTTAGAACAGCAGGTACTTTAACCTAATGTTTCCATGAAAGGAATAATACAATTCAATACAAATGTTGATTTCATCGATCATGTGTCTCTTTGATAATGCTGTAAAAGAAGGGAGTGATTTTTTTAAATTGCATAATCTCAATATTTTAGAATATCATGATAGACTGATTCTCATCCATTGAGCATTAATACTGATTACTCTACGCTGTTTTTACTTTTTGTATGTAAGAAGTTGTCATATATGGGCACTGGCTAGAAATAGATCTTCAATTTGCAAACATTTAGTTTAAACTGTATTTATTTGAGAAACTTTCTCAAATGCAATTTTGGGGGATTCACTAGAAAGCGTAAGCTTATTAGTACTGTCTCCCCAAAAGTAACAAAATATAACATCAGTGATCTCTATGCCATTAAAAATGGTTATACAGAAAATACGCATAAACTTACATACAAAGCACAACAATGAATAAGAACTAATTAATTGAGATTCAAACAGTTCTGAGCTCAGTCAATTAATTAAATCTCTTGGTAATCCTAAATTTTGCAGTTAAAATATTTGTGTGCTATTTTCTACAGTTAGCATAGGGTTGCCAAATAATAATGTTTCAGTCGTAAGAGTGAAAGGGAGTGTGTATAGAATTTACTCTCTAAGATTTGAATATCTGGAACAGTCTAAAGGACAGCGTATGTGCATTCTCAATTTCATCACAGGAGTAATACTTACTTATTAGATATATGATTCATACATAAACTGTAATTTAAGTTACTACAATTTGTTCTCAGCCTAGCATGCATAATCTGAGACATTCTATCACCAGCAGTAATATGGAGGTTTTTTTTGTGTGGTTCAAATAGGCTTTAAAATTGTGTGTGGATGGTTTGTTTCTTCAACATATAGCGAGTTCCATACTTGAATTGTAGATGGTAGAAATGAATTATAGAGAAAAATCATTCTACACACTGGTGGTCGAAGATAATTTGAAGAGAAATGGAGTAGGTCTTATGTTTTATAAATAAAGGTTTAATCACATTTTGAAGATATCCAGGATCTAGTCCATAGTTAATTTTAAATCAATGAAGCAGTTTATGCCTGTAATGACTAAAGAGCTTAGACTTTCCCTGCTGGTTTAATGGTTTGTGAGGGAGATTCACTTTTGGTTGCACCATTTATTATTTTCATCACCTCGACATTTGTTTTCTCCAGGAATTTTTTCATCACACATTGTACAATTGTCCCAGTGAAGTAAAAAATTGGTTGTTGTTGTTGTTGTTGTTGTTGTAGGGTTTAATGCCATTTTTCAGCACACGATAGGCTATACATGGCGGCCAGTATTATTGGTGGAGGAAGAACTGGGAAAACCCCATAAAGAACCACCGACCCACGAAAAGCTACTGGCAATCTTTCTCACATACCCAAATTGGCCGAATCCGAGACTCGAACCCACGCAGACAGAGGTGAGATGGCAGTGATCCATAACGGAGAGCACTTTAGACTACTCGGCCGCTTGGGGCCCCATAAAAAATTGGAACAATATAAGAATTGTACATATTTTCCAATGATAATCAATCTATTTTGAATTTGAGACATTTTGAACCATTTTATTTCTTCAAGGCTTTGTCGGAAATGATTTTAATTTGTGCGTGCTGAGTGGCATCACGGTTTAATATAAGGCTCAAATGTTGGTGCTAAGTAATCTCTTGTAGGTTTGATTTGGCCATGCATATTATAAGATGGTGGTTCTGGTTCCGTTTTCTTGTTATTAGCACCAGAATCAGTCCTATCAGGATTAAATGTAACTAGCCAACATCTGGATTATACATGTATCTTCTGAATATGGCTATTTAAGATTTAGCCAGCTGCGATCTGATTGTCAACTATTATATATAATGCTGTATCATCAGCAAATAGTCCTATGCCCTAGACTGAAGACTGAATTGTGCACAAAAATCAACAAGTCAACTGAAATGCTGAACAATCTACAAAAGAAAAAAGAATGCTAATACATTAACTCACATACAATTTGTCAGTTCAGTGCACATCTCACACAAAAAAATACCTCTATCAGTGTTTAATGGCAACAGTAGGTATCCTTGTGAAGCTTTCTCAGGACAGAACTCCATGGGATCTTTCTCTAGATGTAGGACATTGGAGAACAGGAACTTGTGGAAATATTGGAGCTTCTTCAATTCCTCTTCTTTAAGTATCAAATCAGAGCAAAGCAGGTCTATAGATACAGTTACCTCCCCTGATCTAGTGTAGACTGGGAATGAGGGTATCTGAAAGAACGAATAAAAAAAGACATTCAAAATGACGATGGTAACCCTTGAAAAATCTGAAATATGATTCTTTAACCCACTTCATCCAAAGCTGAACTGCCCAGTAGATACAGTATATATTTATTTTCCATTTACAAGATTCTCAGTTTCATTATTTATACTCTTACAGCTTCTGATAGAGAGGAGCTGAACTGACATTTTATTTTAATATATCCCGATACAAATTCCAGCTAAAGATAAATGCATCATTAATATGTGCAGTCTCTTTCTCATAACTGAAGCCATCCATGATCTTGATGGTATAAACCCATCAGCATGTGCTACAGGCACTGTATGAAAAATATAGTCTCTAGATTGAGAGAGGTAATAAGCTTGGCTCTGACACAAGGTATCTCATTAATATCAGCATTTATCAATTATTATAGAACTTGTCCATGATAATGACAATGTAAAAGTAAGTTTGATCAAAATCATATTGAATTCAGTCGCCAGAGTGATGACAAGCTTAGCCAATCAGATATGAGATTACATCATTAAAATGCATAGGTCTTGCTTATTATCAGACTCATCCATTGTCTTCCTAATATAGGACTACTTAAGTCTGATAAAAATCTGATTAGAAACGTAGCAAGAGTGTTGAACAGCTCAGCCAATTAGATATGAGATTACATCATTAATGCAATCAGATTCAGCCAACTGAATACATGGTTACATCATCAACACAGGTATGAATCAAACTTCAAATGTTTGCAGCTAGAATAATACTAGATGTTGATCCAATGATACCATCAGCTGACATGCTTAAGTCTTTAAATTGGTTTCCTTTTGACAAAAAAATGTCATATCATAAATATATTTTTGGTTATAAAAAAATTTTGGTTATAAAGCCCTAAAAATTTAACACCTTTTTACCTGAGACCTGATTGTCCAAACCAGCATATTATCTTTAAGTACTTTTTAAGATCAGTATGAAACCTACATTTAAATCTGCCAAAACCAAGAACTAATGCAATTAAAAAGTCATTTACATATACTGGATGTCATGACTGGAAGCCATTGCTTGAAGCAAAGCATGTTGACAATCTTTACTGTCTTAAAAATGGAATGACCCAACTACCCAAGGACATAGTATCTCATACCATATATTCTGTCTGCTTCTTTTTAGTTCTTTTATGTAATCCTAAATCAGTTACAAACATGAAAAATAATTTACAGAAGTTTTAAGTGCAATATTTATGCATGACATTAACTCACAAATATAATCTTATTGTATAAATATTGTCTACATGTATGGAATGTATATAAAATTGTTTGCCACTGACAACATCAAGAGATATTAGCTAATATTTGTCAAAATGATTTGTATCCTCTGAAATTTTTTATTATTATTATTATTATTATTACAGATGACAAGAAAGTGAATCTGTATGTACCAATGGAATACATTTTGAAGTGACAAAACCAAAGCAGCATGTAGTTTCTTCTGGTGCACAGATGCGGCGCCCCCTGGTGTTCTGCTCCTCAGTTATGGCCCCTGTTAGAACCATTTTGATCAGATAAAGGTAACAGGGACTGTTAGCCTGGCAGTGACTTTGGACCAGGGCACTTGCTCCCTGAAAAAGACAGCATTTTAAAAAGTCTTACCATCCAAAATCATGGTCATTGGGATTGCTTTGGGGATTTCTGCATTATCTACAAACTCACAACCCCTATGAGACTGTTGAAAAAAATGCTGGTTTCCTTGTCTGAATGGCTCTGATTTCTTCAAATGCTTCAACTAAATGTTGCAGTTGGCTGTCGTATAACAAAACGTTAGAACATGTTTGTAACATGGGATGGTGAGACTTTGTATAACGAGATATATAACGAGGGATCTCATGGAACAAAATGTCCACCCTGAATGTCCACCCTGAAAGGCCTAATGATGATGCAGCATTGTGCTGAAATAGGTGAGACAAGAAATCCTAACATATAAGGGTACAAACATGATGCATTTTTAGAAATATGACACCAAAGCTTAAACTGAATACAACTGGTCAAGTAAAGATATGAATTTTAAAAACTTCACAGAAACTTAACATGTCTCACAATACACAGGTGAAACAAAAACATCTCAATGAATATGCATTTACTGACTTGCACCATTGGTATATTTTATAAATAAATTCCCCAAATAAAAGTCTGCTTCTCAAATACCAATGTCGTTGACACAATTTCCAGAAATATATCTGAAAATAAGTTATTTTCATAAATAAAACTACCAAGGAGCAGCAAATTTCTCCTTGTAGTCTGACAGGTTGTCAAATTTCTTAAAAATTTAAATTTCTCTCAATAACACCACTTTTCTTTTAATAATGCTTTCATAATCTTTTCTCTCCCCCACCAAACAGATTTTTTTACAGGACATGTACAGCAACTGCTTTTTTTAGGCTACAAAACTTGAGGAAAAGTAAAATATAAAACTACCTCTTCCACATCCCACCATTACACAAATGATAGAGGTGAATCTATATATAGTAAAACAATATGGATAACCCTTTTGAAAGTAGTAAGCACAATAATTTTTCAACACACATATCTTCTAATGATGATAATAATATGCATTAAATTTCACAGCAATTCACTGAAAACTGCAAGAGTAGTTCCCTTAAATTTTTTTATATCTTGCATCATTTAGCAAGTCAAAAACAACAGTAACTCTTGGAACAACAAGAATGTAACCTACAAATAAAAAAGTAGGCCCCTATGAATCATTTAGTAGTCTTCAGCATCCATTGTGAACATTAACTACAAAGCAGAAAATAAATCTTTATATTCTTTAGAAATTAACTTGTAACTGGCACAATGTAGCTTGTATTGTGCTGATATACTGTTAAACCATTCATCCATCCATACATAATGTGATTGGGCATAAACGACATAAACGATAAAAAACAAATTTCTTTTTCACAATATCAAAGAAGAGGTACTATAATGAGTTGATAAAAACCAGAGAATAATCTTTGTTTTTAAATCATTCTTCTTAAAATCTGCTATCTCCACTAGATCCCTGAGTTTACTGGGTGCAAGTCACAGGCTGTGGGTAACCATTGAGTGATAGCCAGTAAAAGAAGCATAGTTCATACACCAGTTGTTGTTATTGTTGTTATAGGGTTTAACGCCATTTTTCAGCACAAGATAGGCTATATATGACGGCCAGTATTAATACACCAGTAATTACCATGATCAGCCACAATATACAAGTCCTCACATAAAAAGCAGGCAGTCCACATAAGTTAATTAATTACAGTTAACCTGTTCATGGTAACCTATTACAACATGCATTCTGTACTCACTAATGAAAATTTTACCATGGAATAAACATATTTATTCCTAATTCTAACTGTGCTGGTCAGAAAGGACCTTCTATGTAGTCCGAGATGTATAATGCATGCACAAATCTACTGTTGTCATGAGTTAAACACAGATGCTTAATGTAAAGTGGTAAAGTATAAAATGTAGGTCACAGTGACCATTGGTTGTAATGTGTAATACTAACAAAGATGCATCTGATTCTCATGATTCATGATCTGAACATGAATAACACCCAAAATATTTAGAGTGTGTATATGTGTTTGTATATATATATATATATATATATATATATATATATATATATATATACATACATACATGTATAGTGAGAGAAAGAGAGAGAGAGAGTGAGATCAATGATTATGATTCTAGCATTGATAGGTACAACATACAATGTGTGAAATATGGGTCACTGTACCCTACCTTTGTGATGTGAGCATGGTACTCATTAAGATACATCTGCTCACCACATTTCATGATTCTAAGTACAGTGTTTATTCAAACAGACACCTCAGTGGTGGTGCCATTTCCAAAGGGGGCAGCATGTTTCATTTTGATGTGTTTGTGTTGATTCTTAACTATGTACATTACTGTTTGACTGAAAACATTGGTAAATTGAATCTTTTTGATTTTTCTAACAGTTTTTGGATTACTCATGTACTGTTTTAATTATCTGGACATACCATAATGGATATATATGGATCTAAAAGCCTCAATAGGGTACATTTTCTATTTGGTTGTGAAAAAAGGGGGTTTTATTAGAAGGGGCTTCTAGTAGAATAACTACCTAATATATTAGTTTCTATACAGGATGCTAAAAAGCTATGCGGTCATGAACCAAACAGGCCACTCCAACAGCCAAAGTGAGAGTGCCAGTCTCAGATGCGGGAGGTCACGGGTTTGAATCCCGACTGAGTCATACCAAAGACTAAATAAAAATGGTACTAGCAGCTGCCTCGCTTGGCACTTAGCATTAAGAGGTTAGTGCTAGGACTGGTCAGCCTGGTGTCAGGATAATGTGACTGGATGGGACATGAAGCTACATGTCTGCAGCATGATATGCCAGTGCTAGATATCTCTATAAACTGCCACAATGCATACATCATAGCCATATGACAGCAACATTTTTCAAGCTATGTTAAAAATCCAAATCACATACATACATGCACCAAAAACAATTAATCCAAAGTCAGTAAGTTGGACATAATAATCTAGTTTGCTTATTCCAGCACGAAGAGTGCTCTGTGTGTGTGGTTTGGATTTTATACAGTGTGGCTAATTGTGACATTTAAAAATTGCAATCCAGCCCATGCCCTGGCACATGCCTGAGTTTCATGATTCTAGTATGACCAGAGCTTGCAAAAAAAATTAAAATACAAAATTTAACCAAAGTCAGAAAAACTTGAAATATAGGTCACAGTTACCTATGTTTTTAATGAGGGTATAGTACATGTCAAGATGCAACCCCTTACCAAGTTTCATGACTCCAGGTATAACTCTCTCTCTCTCTCTCTCTCTCTCTCTCTCTCTCTCTCTCTCTCTCTCTCTCTCTATATATATATATATATATATATATATATATATATATATATATATATATAGTGGAATGCAAAAAAAAAAAAAAAACCAACAAAGAATGTATAATTAAGGCACCAGACTACAAAGTTAGTCCTCTTAGCCCATTCCCAGAGGTTGTTGCCAAGAAACACACTCCAAATTGTTGCCTAGGACCAGGGAAGAAAGAATGGTTGATATGTAGTGTGGCTGTACATATGTATATGATTTAATAATTAATTAAAAGCATTCGTCAATAGGCACAACTTTCGATAATAAACATAGTATTTACCAAGTTCACAGATACCCATAAACAAGAGGACCAAGTGGGTCTAACACTATTCACCTGACCGACATCTGTCTAATATCCACATGCAAGAGCAGTTGGCCAGACCAGAGTTTTAGGTGATCCCTTAAACACTATACAATTATTTGTAATGACAAGGTTCTATCATAATTTGCATTAAGCTTTATGTCAAAAATGGCAACAACCATAACACAAATTGCAGGAGCAAAGTGACTTAGTGGATTTGCTCATCTTCAGATGGAAATTATAATATTTATCAAATTTCATGGCAATCCTTTGAAAAATTTTATATCTGTTGCATTTACAAGATTTTGTCATACATTCAGCTGCAAGCGAAAAAGTGCAATTATTCTTACAGATATTGTAAAAATTCTGGGATCAAAGTGAGTTGTTGCCATGAACATCTCCAGGTGATGAAAATAATATTTACAAAGTTTCATGGCAATACATTAAAAACTGCAGGACAAGTTGCATCAACAAACAAAAATTTTAAGTTAAATAAATTCCAATATCTTTAAGAATTTATATCCTTTAAACATTCAGGTCTTAAATACTATTAAACATATCCTCTTAAAATTTTTGATGTTGAACCATGCGAAAGATTTTTGTGAAATTTGAAATTACAGGGATCTAAAATTTAATGTCTAGCACTTCTGTTAAATGCCCTTTGCAAAATAAAACAGCTCAAAAATGAAAACAAAAACAGTTGTCAACTTTAAGCAAAGTCAAAGACCCCATTCTCAAAGTTAAACTCTCAAAGAAACAAAAGCCTTCCTTAAGATACATGATGTGCCTATCTTAACATGGGGTGGGTGGGAGGAGGGGGTAAAATGGAAAAAAAGATCACTCACGTTAATCTTGGTGATCTTGACCTTTAAGGAATGCGACTGTTTTCTGACAAACTACATAGTCAAGATGTAAATCTGAATTAAGTTTCATTAAAATATCTCATTCTTAAAAGCTATTGTCAAGATGAAGAAACAGTAAAATTTTCCTTGCCATGACTTTTGTCTTTGAGATTGGGAGTATAAGTGTGGTATACCTCACACACTCTAGCCATGATATCTGTCTGTAATCAGTCCAAGAAGGCTACCATGCGAGATCCATGACCAAATGGGTGCAGGTATGAATCTTACCATCAGACCAGCATGAGTCAGCTACCATATTGTGCTAATTGGCAAAAAACAGTACTCTAAACTGCCTCTGCACTAATAAAATACTTGTGTTGCTTTGCCATAAGGCACCAAATCAAACCAAATGTGAGAAAAAGCATCACTAAAGACTCTTTAATGTGTAAAAATTGACCTGTGACCTCAACCTTCTTGTTGGTGGCATGATAGGGATGCACCAAATTTCTAATCATGATATATTTGTGGATAAAGTTTCATGAAACATCATCTGTAATTCATAAGTTACAGTCAGACATGAAAACAATTCAAAGAGTTACTTTTTCTTTTGCTGTAACCTTGACCTTAAGGTACAAGACATGCTTGTGGTTTGTTCCTCATTTTTAAGTCCTGATGTACATCTGTTAATGTTTCATGAAGATATATTCCTTGTTCAAAAGTCACAACCCAGACAGAGAAAAAGATGATAGATTGATATTTTCCCTTGCTGTGATCTTGACCTTTGAGCTAGGATGCCACTTTGGTACGTGACAGAATATCTGGTCTCAGAAATTTTTTATCTAAATCTTTCCAAAGCTTATAAAATTAGGGGCCAAACAAGCAACTGTTAACTGAGAGATGGACTGATTAACAACTCATACCTTATGATGCTCAACATCTAATGATAATCCTAGAACTACCTCTGAGTACCTGTACCTTGTTACAGTAAGAATGTTTGTATTTGGTCGTTGTACCTTTTTGCAGTAGTACTGTTTTCGTTTTGTTGTGCCTGGTAGAACCTGACCATTCGGATCTTCCTCCTCTTCCCATTCAAATTCTTCCTCTTCATGTTGAAATATCTCCTTCCCCACTGGCATCAACTTCTCATCCAGCTCACCTGCACACACAAGTTAAACTTTGGCTATTAATTCATTTTTTTCATGAATTTACTAAGTAGTCGCCAAATTTTGCCCTGCAACATAATAACATTTATACGGTACACCCAAAAAGTGACTGCATCGTATTTTCCTTTCTATACGAGGCTCCTATTCAACTTTAGTCATTATCCATTATTAACTAGCAAATTACTGAAATTTATAATTTTCATCTCTCTCTGAAACTTTTCTTGAAAAAAAAATGAATTTTAATTTATTGCAAATTATGCATTTGTACATTTTCTTTTATTAAGAACACAATTTTTCAGGTATAATATTTCTTTGATAAATACTTTATGCAATCATAATACCTTAGGAATATGACGACTACCTTGCAAATCGAGCCCTCACAGCTAAATTTTCAGTTATGGTATCTAAATGTTGTTTGGCCAAATATGACAGAGGGATCTCCCCTATATATAGGGATTAGTGCCAAATCCCTTCTTTACTTCAGTTACTACTGGAGTGGAATAAATGCTCTCCATGTATGATGTAAATAACTGCAAGGAGGCTGGGATGGTGTATCCATATTGTGAAAAGGTTAAGTATATTTTTTAAACTCAAAAAATGGTTTCTTCTTCAAATATGTTATCATAACATAACATCTCAGGAATATAAGTAAATTGAAGAGAAAGTTACAACTTCTTACCAAAAAGAGACCATCTCCAGTCCCCTATGGTATGTGAGACAGCCTCAAGAATGAGTCCTGGCTGGAACATAGCCTATGTATGCTTAGACATGGCTTTTGGAAAAGGGCTTTAGTTTTGGTTTTGTGGGGTTTCATGGCATGTTTCAGAACATGATAAGCTATACAAGGCATGCAGTATAATTTTGGTGGAGGAAGAACCCAGAAACACCCTAGGAAGAACCATTGACCAACAAAAAGCCACTGCCTAGCTTTCTCACATACCGATTTAATTTGTGGCTTGACTCAAACTCACAAGGACAGAGGTGAGATCTTGAGTAATCTGTGAAAATATGTGCACCTGAGATTCCTTCTGAAAAAGGTAAAATTCTCCCTCTCACAAATCCAGTGGAAGTTGTGATGCTGTGTCCTTAAGAAGCTGCCAAATGACCCAGAAGCTGGCCCATTGTGCTGTAGTAATTGGTCCCACCAGGTCTAATTGAGTCTTCTGGGATGAAGGATCCATGAGGTAAAGCTAAAGAATGTTCACTCCAATCTCCATCCCACAGCTGGTATAATGTCAGCTAGGGAACAGTTTTGCTCAAATGTGATACTTGTTGCAACTGCCCTAACTTCATGAGCCAAAGTGTGTAACAAGTTCCTATCATTTAGAGTTAATTTTCTATATGCAGAATGGATGACATGTCTTATCCCAATGATAGAATCGGTGCTAAGACACTGTCCTTTCCCTCTCCCAGAAGAATAGACAGAATTTCCGTCATCACAACTGGTCAGTTCTTTCCAGGCATCGCTTCAGACCTCTCACTAGGTCATATAGACAACCTTGAATTGAAGGGTCCAGACTAGATGGAAGTTTTATCACAAATGAATGATTGCTCATGAGAGGGAGCCTGTTCCTGGCAAGGAAAGCATGGACAGTCATGAGTGATACTGACCCATCCTGTTGGAACTGAAAGAAGTTTGGGTCAACTATCAAAGTATGTATTTTACTGATTCTGTCTGCTTTAGTTAAAATGATCAGAAAGCAAGTTTTATAAAAAGTGAACCAAAGAAGTTCTCTAGAGTGGTTCAAACAGTGCATTATTGTCATGTTAGGTCCAATGAAGAATAGACTCCACTTTGGGCACAGTGCCATTACCTTTGGGTGCGCACAGTTGCCAGCGCCTTTGGGCATATGAAATTAAAATTTGACAGAAGATTGGAAATAACTTTGTTTTGTCCTATATCATTGCTTCTGTGATGATGCAGTGTCACAAACTGTGGAAGGGGAAACTTTTATCATAAATGGAGCTGTTTCTTTTTATACAGCCTAAGTAGGAAAATTAGCTATTTGGGGGCGCTGATACCATACACAGAGAAATGTGTTTCCACCTACACCAATGTGAACAAATTCTCCACTTCCTCTCATATGCTTTGACAGTAGAGGGCCTTCTCACTCAAGCAATTTTCTCCACTACTTGTTGAAAACTTGTTTAATATGATCAAGACATGCAGATTCAACAGCTCTGCATTCAGCTGGAACTAATGGTATCATGGTGGCTTGAGCAGATGAGGAAATATCTATATTTTCCTTGCAATTTCCACTGCTGGATTTATCAAGTATTTTATTCATGAAGTTTCCCACTTGTAGGGAGCAATAATGAAGATGCAACATTATAAATCTATTGCTTTTAGTAGCACCTTTGGAATTAGAGGTGCTGGAGAGTGTGTGCATCCATGCCTTTCCAATATATACAAAAGGTGCTCTCTGGCCAGGCTTTCAGATCCAGGACTAGTGAGATAAAGGTTGAGAGTTTTGCATTCCATTTTCTCACAAAAAAACCCACCAGTGGTTGATCCCAGTTCATACATATGCAATTGAAAACCATTTGTTTTAGTTGATTCTTTTGGGACAGTGAATCTACCAACACATTTACTGTGCTGGAATATGGTGAACTTGCACATGGATTTGTCGCTGATGACACCATCTTACAGTACAAGTCACACAGGTCATGTAGGCATTGAACACCGGCTATTTCAGTAATGGGTGTCATTTTGTAGAATTTGACTCTACATACCTTTTTAAGTGGCAAGTATTCACTTCTTTTGGATTCATAAACATCAATATTCCATAGGAAGGTCATTATTTAGATTCCCCCGAGAGATGATTACAGCAAAATCAATATTAAAGTATGTAGACATTTTTGGACAAAATGAACCCAAGAGCGTGATCCAGTACAATCCGGATTTAATGTCGCACACTATGTCACAATGAAAACTATGCATATCGATAAACAAATTTGTAGTACCCTCGATTGTGACAATTCCACTTAACATGCTCTTTTTCGAACCAAGTTTAGTACATGGCCACCATTATAAAAGTCCATAGTGATAGATAGTTTTCGTCTTGAAGTTTCTTGGTGACAATTAAGATGCAGAGCATTCAGTAATCATGATTGAATAGACTTTGGTTAAAGGAAATTAGTGTGTGTAAAATCTTAAAAGAACATTTTATATTTAATTTAAAATGAGTAAATGCACATACATGACCCATGTGACTTGTACTATAGAAAATATCAAACATGAATGCAAAGATCTGTGGATTTGGTTCTCTTTTTGCAGTCAAATATAATTCACTACTGTGGAGTTGTCGGATAAAATGAAAATGCTTTTCCATGTAGCTGCCATCAATGGAATGCTTTTTTTATGGCTGTCATCTCTAAGATACTGATATGGAATAGAAAATCCTGACTAAGCCTCTGACCAATGACTTCCAATAATGATGGAATAAAATGAACAACCTGCGTATGTACAAAATGTCAAGTACTAAGGCCAAGTGACTTTCAGTCCAGCCCAGGCTTATAACATAGGTGTTCTCAGATTGGCAATCCATGCATGTTAGGAATGAGGCATGGTTGTTATCCACCTTTTTTGACTGTTTACATTGATTGTTAAAATCTGTAATGAGAACTAAAGCAGACAATAAGATACAAGTGTAGCCAGCCAATGTCCTGTTTTATGAATCCAAGCAGCTGAATTAACTGGGCTTCTACACTATATTATATGAAATTACTTGTGAAAGCAAGCCCACATGGCAGTCTATACAGGTAATAATACTGAAGTGTCACCTTTACTGACTTTAAAATATATGGTGCAAACTCACCAGTAAAAAAGCCCCAACAGACTGCATCACTTTTTATAACTATGAAGTGGACACTATGGCTATAAATTATCTACAGAAAACGTACATGTATCTGACGAAAGTGAAGTGTATGCATCAAAACACATGTAGCATCAACTTACATAACTGCAACAACCACAACTTTTCTATAGCACAAACACTGCCTGCACAGCACAATAAAGTGATTAATTTTATGAAATATCCAAAGCCAAGAGGCTGCACAAACAACCTGTGCAAATAAGTACAGAAGGGCACCTATGTTTACGACAAAGTTGTTTTCCTACAATAGACAGAAAGACTTTGTCAGTGAAGGAGAGGAGCATGATCAAGTTAGAAATATAGATGGAGTATACTTTACTATGAGAAACTACTCCAATTTGCTCTTAAGTTGAATGTCTTCCAAATTTCTAGAATATGGTTTGTGAGGTCTCATGAGCATAACTAGTAATTGAGGTACACAAGGGTGTTGGTTCCAATTCCTATATCAAGGGGAGATCACTCTGTCTGACTGCCATATGTGGACAGACAACATTTAGCTCTCACAGCTTACTATTTAAGCTTTTATGATTGGATTTGGAGGTAATGGTAGTACTCCTAAGGTATAATGATCAGGTAATGTATTTGAAGAAGACAGTTATCACCTTGCATCATTTATATAACCATGACACCAGTGACTACAAGTCAAGATCAGCAGATAACAGCTTAAGCAAAAAAATATTTAATTTCCAAATGTGTTGTTATTAACTCATTAACCACGGGAGGATTTTGTCGTTTTCACCAGAAATGTGAATAGGAAACACATTTTGTGGGTTATTTATTTCTGAATACATCCAAATACATCAACTTCCAAGTGATTTCCCATTAACCCAATGCCTCGTTGTGTTAGAAACATTGTTTTGCATTGGCTATTTTGCTCATGCATGAGCAGAAGGGTAAAAGTTGGAGTTCTTTTTTCTTTTTGCTTAACCGACCCATTCTTTATTCCAAATGCCCATCTTATCCTACTTTTTGCAAAGGTTCATCTGTATGTGTGCAGTTCCGGCTTGTCTGCCTTAGATCTGAGGCCAAAAAGTCTAAATCTGGACAGAAAATCTGATTCCAACCACAGGCGAATTTTGGGTGGAAAAAAATCGGGTAAAAAAAATCAGGTTTTTCTCTCTGTATTTTGTAGTGCAACTAGAACTTCCAGATTATTTGGTACATCTGTCTACCTTTCTATAATACCACCCACTTTGGTGTATCATACATGACCATGATGCTACAGAGCTCGGCAGTAGGTTACTACCTCCTGCCTCGTAAACATGGTACCATGGGTTAATGAGTTAAGAAAATGAATCACCATCTAAAAAGTTTGATCACCCCAAAGCACTTTTGGCAATCAATAGTGAAAACAAAGGTGAAAAAGTTTGTGACTGGTAAAAAAAAGATGACTTTTTAAATTGTGTGGATTGTATAAGGGAGTCAGACTGTCTTCACACACAGATCGGTCACAGTCTGCCAGGAATTTTAAATTCATGTCTTAAGCAACCACAAAATCCTTAAAAAATGTATCCTATGAAACTTTAACTTCACAACACAAGAAATCATTTGAAGCTAATTCAAGATGATCCAGGGTCCCCAAGTGGCCAAGTGGTTTAAAGCGCTTTCCGTTACGGATAACTGCCATCTCACCTCTGTCTGCATGGGTTCGAGTCTAGGATTCGGCCAATGTGGGTATGTGAGAAACTTGCCAGTAGTTTCTCGTGGGTTGGTGGTTCTTCCTGGGGTTTTCCCGGGTTCTTCCTCCACCATTAATACTGGCTGCCATGCATAGCCTATCATGTGCTAAAAAATGGCGTTAAAACCCACAACAACAAGATGATCCCTTGTGAAATGTTCGAGTATTTAACTTTTTGAAAAACTTTATATACATAGCTAAAGATCTAAATCACTTAAAATTTAAAGGCTGGTGAGCTTTTTCTTCCTGCATTCTTCAAGCTCAATATCATAAAAAAAAAAAAATGTGGAGAAAAGTACCCTGCTCCATCAAATAAAAGCTGATTGCAAATTAAATTTTTTATCCGATTTGCACAGGTAGCTGAACACAGAGAATAGTTTATGGTTACATCACCTGTCTAATCATAATGCAATCATACCATTCTACCAGTAGAAGGACAAAATTATCACCTGTCTAATCATAATGCAATCATACAATTCTACCAGTAGAAGGACAAAATTACCATTTTTAAGGCTATATACTATGCACTCCATTTTATAACTGAAATTTTTTACTTTTAAAAACTGAAGGAGAAAAAACCCCAGACCAAAATCATTTGTACACATTCTATCCACACCTTATAGAAACCACTTGTGCAATGATTCATGCCAAGTTATTTGATTAAATTGACACGTAAATGAAACATTGTAAATTGATTATCTTATTAGTTTTGATAGTTTAACACAAAAGGAAGGTTATTTATTTAATTTGTTATAAACAATAAAGGGATCAAAAGTGGTAAATGATAACATGTTAGTCTTTGATTAAAAATGGGCTGAACTTGGATAAGAAGAATAGATTGACCCAAACATTCTTCTGGCAGAAAACCTTGCATAAGTATTTCTGATATTTTACTTGTTTAATTGTTATTGTGTTGTTCAAGATGTTTAAAGAGAAATATTTTTGGCAGCTCTTATGTTTTGTGCCCAATTCATGTCAAGATGCTGAAATGTTGGTTTTCTCCCAATTTTAAACAAAATCACTTGAAGATACCAACACTCTACTGGCCAAACTGAATTTCCCCCCATTTAAGATAAGACCGTTTCTTGATTTAAAATGTGGAGTGTTGAAACCATCTTTGATATTCTTCAGTGATATCAAGATTTTCTAATTAGTACCACATTCATTCATACCTACAAGGCATAATAAGAACTCTTCTTGTGGAAATCCCATGTTGATTTGGCTTTCTATTTAGAAGCAGACATAATAACATTTTCAAGATGGATGCCAATGTGGCCATATTTAATATCTGACTGGCACCATTTCTATTTAGTACCAACTAAACATCACAAGAGTCTCTTGGTGAATGCACAATGGCAAGACAAATAGCCATCATAGAGAATTGGACATTGTGGCAAACCATCATATTTATGACCAAACAACATCATAAGAAGTTTTAAAGTGAAAACCCAATGCGGATATGACCAATCCTTCAGGAACAATAGTGATAAAAAGTTGGCCTCTGTGTTAGGCATACTGAATGTCTGAATAGCACCATTAGGACCAACAAGGCATCATAAGTTGTTTAGAAACATCCATGTGTTGATAACACCATCAACTGAGGAGGGTTAGCAAAATCAAGATTTTCAAGATCAGATCATCACCATTTTCATTTAGAACCAACTTAACATCATAAGAAGTCTTCTGCTGAAAACCCCTTGTGAATATTACATTTTGTTCAGGAGAAGTAGCAATAGACATTATAAGAAGTTGCTTATTGAAAACCGCATGGTGATGTGACCATCCAATCTGGAACAGTAGCGATAACAAGATTTTAAAGATGGTCACTATGATGGCCATATCGGATGTCTTAGAGACACCATCTTTATTCAGGAACAATGAAATCATGGGATGAAGGTGTGTATGTACAGTATCATGGCAATCCTCCAAGACATTAAGGAGGAGTAGTGATTATAAACTTGTGCTAATGGACAGATGACAGACCATCCCATAAGTTTTTCTGGTGTGACCAGTAGACCTAAAGAGTTCACTATGGAATTTACAATTCTTTCTGAGTATAATCTATGTGCAATGATGACAAGAAATATGCCGCTGAAATAAATATATGAAAACTCAAGAGAGTTTTGTATAAAGAATAATTTTATACACAAATGTAAAAAACTACTCTACATATGCTGAGGAAACATAAAATATTGTAAATCCTGTGCATGTATTAACAAGAGGACCAAACGAGCCCCAAATTTCTCATCTGGCAGACATGTATCTAAACACAAAATGCGAGGCTAGTTGTCTGAATATCCATATTAATACAAACACTTACTAGTTTTTCTATTGTTTAGTTGTTGTTGTTGTTGTAGGGTTTAACGCCATTTTTCAGCACACGATAGGCTATACATGGCGGCCAGTATTAATGGTAGAGGAAGAACCCGGGAAATCCCCAGAAAAACCACCGACCCTCGAGAAGCTACTGGCAAGCTTTCTCACATACCCATATTGGCCGAATTTGAGACTCGAACCTATGTAGATTGAGGTGAGATGGCAGTCATCCGTAATGGAGAGAACTTTAGACCACTCGGCCACTCGGGGCCCCTTATTGTTTAGTAATTGCAACCATATCAGATGGCAGATGGGTATCATCTGTGCAAATATGAAGGGTTTTATGCCAGGATACTATGAAAATTGGACAACTTCTTTTACTGGGTTTTTCTGATGATTTTTTAAAAAGGTTTTTTAGTTTAATTACAAATGGTCATATTGAATAGTAGATCAGCACCTACACTGTAAAACTAAATGACCTTCATGCCAGGATGCAATCTGACAAATTTGTTCAAATTCTGTTAAGCAGTTTTTGAGAATTCGTGTTTATTTTTAGCAATGGTGGCATTTTGTATGACAGAATAGCATTAATTATAAAAAAACATGAAAGACTTTATTGCCATGATGCCTTCTTTCAAATTTGTTCAAATTCTGTAGAGTTGCTTTTAAGCAGAAGTTGTTCAAAGATTTTGTCCTCATGGGGATGGGCATATCTGATAGTGGATTAGCATCATTTCTGCATAACATAAAAGTCTTCATTCCAGGATGCTTTTGTCAATTTGGTAATATTATGTTCAGTCATTTTTGAGAGGTCATTGAAATGTTTTTTTTTTAACCATTAGTGAAGACAACCATATCTGATGGCAGATGAGCAACATTTGTATAATATGGATAGGCTTTGATCAATTTTTAGTCAGTTTAAGGATATTCTATATTTAGTAATGGCACCCATATTTGATCATGAAATTCTATATTTAGTAATGGCATCCATATTTGATCATGGATTAATGCTATCTGTGAAAATATTTAATGATCTCAATGCAAGAATGCTGTGTCCATAGGACAACAGATCAGCATCATTTGCAAAATATAACAGGAGGCCAGCTTAATAAATTTGTAAAAAAAAACATAAGTTGGGGGTTTGTGTATTATCAAACAAAGATATCTAAAGTTTTACATTTGATGCCAGACCAGTATCACTTCTGAACAAACTCTGATGGCATTCATATCAGAAGGATCTCTGTTTGGGTCTGGTTGAAAATGTGTGTGCACGTCATTTGGAATTTTAATATAGCTTTAAAAGTTTTTCGGTCATATCACTATAATGTCTGCAGTGTGGCAGTTTATAGTGGTCTAGCACTGGGACATCATGCTGTATTATGTATCATAATGTTCCACCCTGCCACATTATCCTGAAACCAGGTCAACCAGTCCTAACACTAACCTCTTTATGCTGACCTTAAAGTGAGGAAACTGCTAGTACCATTTGTACAAGTCTTTGGTATGAGTTGGCCAGGGTTCGAACCTGTGAACTCCTGCATGTGTGGCAGATGTTCTAACCACTTAGGCCACCAGAGCGGTCTGGTTGAAACTGGTACAGAGAATACTGAATGGTTGAAAATAGCAATTATTGATAGATGATGCACCCTGAACACTGAAGAATATTATTAGCTGAAAGCTTCACACAGACGTATGACCAGGTGAGCTATTTATAACTAAATCACCTCTTTGATGTAGGATTTGGCACATCTTCAGGGCCACAGCTTTCTTTGCCAGGACCTCTGTCTGCATTGGAACACCCTGATGAACAGTTAAATAAAACGCTATTAGCCTAAATGTGATGTCATTGTACAATAAGATCTCAGAAACCAATATTTAAAACGTCAATTGTGCATTAATTTTTGTGAGATACCAATTTTCTGGGATTTACTGACTGCTACAAACAATAAATATAAAGTTCCAAGGCATAATGATTCTTATATGGAAACAGTAGATCTAACTTCCCCAATCCTCACATGGAAACAGTAGGACCTCCTTTTCAGATGTTTGCATGGAAACAGTAGGACCCCTTTGCCCAATTCTTATGTGGAAATAGTAAGACTCTTTGCCCAATCTTTATGCAGAAAATGTAGGACTCCCTTCCCCAATCCTTATGTGGAAATAGTAGGACTCCCATCTACAATCCTTATGTAGAAACACCAGGACCCTCTTCCCCAATCCTTATGTGGAAACAGTTAGACCCCTTTTCAAGTCATTATATAGAAACAGTAGGACCCCTTACCCAATCCTTAAATGGAAAGATTTGGACACCTACCCCAATCTGAATACAGATACAGCAGGAACCCTATTCCCCAATCCTTAAATTGAAACAGTCGGACCCTCTCCAACAACCTTTATGTGTAAACAATAGGACCCTCTTCAGCAATCCAATAACAGAAGCAACAACAAAAATGTAACTTTTTGGAAAGCACAAAATTAACTGTATCACCTTTTCCCAACGTCATAATTTCAGTTTCTCGTGTCATTTTTTTTCTCCCTATTATCTATTTCTCAAATATTTTGAAATATATATCACTCTGTATGGGACCAAGGCCTATGTCTTGTTAATAACACATTCCCTTTAAATGACAACTTAAATAATAAATCATTTGTGCCCAATTAATCCTTCAAATGCATCAAAGCAGTAAAGGAAAATTCTGGTCCTGAGTTTTCCTATCCAATACCAATGCACAGTGAAAAAGATTATTTTTCTCACAGTCTGTGCTATAATGCATAAGTACATGTGATGTCATGCACAAGTGAAAAGGGTGATATGCCAATCACGTGATATAAGACAATATCATATTTATTTATTTAGCTAAATTCCATTTCAAATCAATCAATATTCCAAGACACCATAAAGAAAAACAAATGACCATATTCCTTTCCTCTTTTGTTCATTTCATCATTATGCAACAAACATTAAGAATTTCTCCACACCAGGTTTTGATAAAAATCCTTAAGTTCTATACCTTCCTCCATCATTCCCATCATACTTTGTTGTTGTTGTTGTGGGGTTTAACGAAATTTTTCAGCACACGGTAGGCTATACATGGCAGCCAGTATTAATGGTGGAGGAAGAACCTGGTAAAACCCTGGAAAGAACCACCGACCCACAAGAAGCTACTGGCAAGCATTCTCACATACCCACACTGGCTGAATATGAGACTCGAACCAGCGTAGACACAGCTGAGATGGCAGTGATCCATAACGGAGAGCACTTTAGACTACTTGGCCACTCAGGGCCCCCATATTTTTTTTTGTTTCTTATTTTAAACATCCATAGCCCTTTGTCTCGATACTATTATGTTGAACTTTGCAAGTTTAAAGTTCCTTGGGTTGCAATTGCATAATTTCCCATAGCTGTGACACCTTATTGTGTTAGAACTTTTAATATGATGGATTAAAACTGACGAGCAATTTTTACCAAAGAGGTGTCATAACAAACACATGTTAAATTATTCTTTTGATCAAACTGTGGTGCCCTAATCCCCTTGTCTGTTAAGACCTAACCCATACATGCCAACCCCTGGCAAGGAAAAAGTGTAATCCAAGTGGACAAAAGAGTAATCCTAGCAGAAAAAGAGCAATCCACATATAACACGATAATAATTCAATGAGATTATGTACAAAATGATTTATTTATCCCTCTAGACTTTTAACATCAATTACTGCTTCAAGTTTTCGTATACAACACTTTGCGCTTTAAAAAGCAACAGACTCTCATATTGCATTTCAAAACACTTTGTACCAGTATTACTATGAATGTTTTGCATGCCAGTAGAGCACTAAGTGCTGGGTTACTGACCTTGGATCTGAATTCAGTTTATTAAAAGTGTAATGATTACACCAAAAGCGTAATGATTGGGATGTATGCAAACCTATACAGCTTTACCTAATCCTGCTAAAATAACTTGAATATTGATAGTTGGCACATAAAGTGGTTGATACTCACTTTATAAAAACAGATCAAATAAAAGCAAATTTTACTGCAATATAAGATCACAACATGGACTAAGCTGTTTTAATTTTACATGTCCAAAAATGAAAAGTATGTGTTATCTTGATGCCAGAGAACCCTGAATATTGTAGGACAACGTAATTCAGTAACAGACAAGACACAAACTGACCTTAACTTCTTGCTTGATAGGTGAGTTGATTGGCAGTCTAAGTTTGGCACAATATTCCACACTATTCCCTTTGCTAATGGTCTGTATCACACAGGCAGGGGTCAGGTGGGTGAAGGTATCACTTGGAAGTTTGGCACAGTATCTGCAGATAAACAGAAAAAGTTACATCACATTGACAGCCACTATCATGCAGTCCAAGCCTTGCCTTCCCATAAAACAATGACTATCATGCAGTTCAGGTCATTTTGTCTCCTTTGAACAACCACTATCATGCAGCTCTGGTCATTTTGTCTCCTTAGAACAACCACTATCATGCAGTCCAAGCCTTGTTTTCCTATAAAACAATGACTATGATGCAGTTCAGGTCATTTTGTCTCCTTAGAACAACCACTATCATGCAGTCCAAGCCTTGTTTTCCCATAGAACAACCACTATTACACTGCCCCCGATATATTTTCCCATAGAACCACAATAATGTAGTCTTAGTCATATTTTTCCTTTGAACAACCACTACAATGCAGTCCTATCCATGTTTTTCCGTACAATAACCACTATTGTGCAGTCGAGGCCATATTTTCCCACTGAATGGCCACTATCATGCAGTCCAGGCCATGTTTTCCCATAGAACCAATATTATCACAGTCTAGGCCATGTTTTACCATAAAATGACCACAAACATCCAGTCCAGGCCATGTTTTCCCATAGAACCACCACTATCAGTCTAGGCCATGTTTTCCCATAGAATGACCACAAAACATCCAGTCCAGGTCATGTTTTCCCATAAAACCATACCACAGTCTAGGCCATGTTTTCCCATAAAATGATCACAAACATCCAGTCCAGGCCATGTTTTCCCATAGAACCACCACTATCAGTCTAGGCCATGTTTTCCCATAGAATGACCACAAAACATCCAGTCCAGGCCATGTTTTCCCATAAAATCATACCACAGTCTAGGCCATGTTTTCCCATAAAATGATCACAAACATCCAGTCCAGGCCATGTTTTCCCATAGAACCACCACTATCAGTCTAGGCCATGTTTTCCCATAGAATGACCACAAAACATCCAGTCCAGGCCATGTTTTCCCATAAAATCATACCACAGTCCAGGCCATGTTTTCCCATAGCCAAGACAGTTTATGATAGAAAAGCCATCAAAATTTGAATTTAAGAATAAATGCATAATTAGGCATTTATTCTGCACTGCTTATCTAAAGGGGATATCACTCCTGAACACACTCTTAAATTGTATGTTAAAATATAATGATAAAAAGGTTGTGTTAATAAACATGCATTCACAAACCATTGTTAACTTAACAAAGTAATTACTAGATAACAGGGCTTCCACTAATTTTAGAAATCAGGGAATTCTGAAGCTCGAAGTCTGAATGTCCCATGTTTTGAATCTGGAAGTCCTCCAATAAGTAGATAAAAAGAAAGTGGCTGGTATTTTTTTCAGTTGTTGTTGAGTTTTTATTTTTAAAATTGCCTGCACTAAATCTATTTTAACCAAAAAAGGATAAATGCATAAACATATACATAAATAATAATCCTCACTTACTGAAACCTTAAAAATAAAAAGGTGTATCAGGAGTCCCTCTGATGGAATGATGTTCTAATGGCCAAAAAGCATTCCCTGGAATCCAAATCAAGTTTGTTTCTATTGTACTTGTATTATTTTTAACTTAAAAGTATTGACGCTATCTCTGATGTTCATGAGAGACTCCAAATACCAAATCAAGTAGCAAAATATTTTCTTGTGTGTCTGATCTAACATGTCCCCAAGATACCTGTAAGGGCAGTACAAATAAATTTGTCATGGCCACTGAGCTTGGAACCCAATATGAAGAGAAAATCACAAAACTTGTATATCTACAACCTAAACTTGTCTTGAATGCTGTTAAGGTAAACCCACAACTTAAGTCTGCTTACATTTATAAATAATACTAGTATGGGGGGGGGGGGAACATGTTACTGAACTGGCATAATTCAAGGTGTTCTTCAGATGTACTCACAAACTGGGTTGAATAAAATATATTCATGCTTGCTTTTGTTACCATGCTCATAAGTCAGAACAACTAAACAAAAAACATGGGGCAAATAATTTTATTATAAAATCAATGTCAGACTATCAACTTGTTTATTCAAACGCAAAATACAAAGTCTGCTCAAAATTCATTTGCATATGAAAAAGAAGATATATGAAGAGCAAAAGAAAATGAAGGCAATGACCTTTGACTTGACTTCAAGATCAGCTGGTCTGCTTTACAAACTGCTTCACAGAAGTATAGAACATGCTGATGGTCAGTTCTGTACCATTTTTATTCAGAACCAGTTAAATATTGCAAGATTGTTTGAGTGAAACTCCATGTCAGTTGCACCATTCATTCAAGAGGAGAAGTGACAACAAGATTTTTGAGAGGTTCGCTATGGTACCAAGTTGGAAGTCAGATGAACACCATTTGAATTTGTTGTTTTAGTGAAAACCTCAAGTTAGCACAGGAGTAGCTGTCACATGAAGAATTTCTAGATGGCCATCAAGACAGCCATTTTCGATTTTGGATCAGCATCAACAGCAGAACAACTGCATATGGCAAGAAAGCGCACGATTTTAATTACTTTTAAAAAAAACATGATGGTATAAACATCTATTCTGGAGAAGCAGAGGAAACAAGATTTTCACAATGGTTGCTGTTGTGGCCCCTTTGGAGGTCACATCAGTAAAATTTTCATTAATACCTACTGTATATAGCAGGGGTGCACAACCCCCGGCATGGATCCGACCCGAGAACATGTTCTGTCCGGCCCTCAGGGCAAATTAAAACAACACAGAAATCTGGCCTGTGAACAGTAATTACATTAAAGAAATTAGTGTTTGTGGCCCTCAAGTGGTCTTATGAAATGCAATCTGCTCCTTGGCCGAAAAAGGTTTTGCACCCTAGATAAATAGTGAGAAGTGTTTTAATGAAAATCCATGTTGAAATGCCAATCCCTTCAAAAAACGATATCAAGACACTGAAGATTACTGCAATGGCCACCATGAGGTCTAATCAGCATCATTTTTATTTAGGACCAATTACATATCATAAAAAGTCCCTCAGTACATTGATAATAAACATTCATTCAGGAAAATAAGCTACACTAAGATTTTAAAGATAGCTTCAGGCAGCCATAATGAACTCAGATCACCATAATTTTTATTGAGGGCCAACAAAACATCATAGGTTCTTTAGTGAAAACCCCATATCTCTATGACCGTCCATCCTATGTAAGTAATGATAAGAAGATTTTCAAGATGGCAACACTGGTAACCATGCTGGAGGTCTGACTGGCACTCTTTTATTTAGGACAGGGGTGCACAACCTTTTCCAGCCAAGGGTCAGATTGCATTTTCTAAGACCACTGGAGGGACACAAACACTAATTTCTTTAATATAATTGGTGTTCAAGAGCCACATTTCTGTGTTGTTTTAATTTGCCCTGAGGGCCAGATAGAACACATTCGCGGGCAAGATCTGGCCTGTGGGCCAGGGGTTCTGCACCCCTGATTTAGGGTCAACAACGTTCAATAAATCTTAAAGTAGAAACCCCTTGTGTACAGTTTTATGGTAATCGTTCATAATAGTTCAGGAGCAGCGATAAAATAATTGTGCAAAGAGATAAACCAACAGTGGATGCCAGATATCATTTTCTTGTTACTGCATTATTATTCTGAAGGTTGCTATTATTACTCTCCATTCTGAATTTTTAGTCACAATCTGGAATGATGGAAAGGTGTGTGATAATCTTATCCTAGAGTGAGAACGATATTCATTTTAGGGGTTTTATTGTATAATTTGATTAGAATGAATAGAACCAGATGTTGATACCTTTTTCGGATAACAAGGCCTCAAAATTTCAGGGAAGAAAACAATAAACCTGGCTATTACTGCAACTTTAGAGGGTAATACTATTCAGGGGGTAATACTATTCAGGAATTCTCTCAAGAGAGAGAGAGAGAGAGAGGTCCCCCACACCTACCTCTAGAGTTGGGAATCAGGTGAGACAATGCTGAATAGGAGCTGGTGAGTAACAACATTATTATAAGGTATATGCATACCTATTTTAAGATGAGCATTTAATAGCAATTTCCAGAAGTACAATATGCAAAGAAATGATAGCCACATTACATCAAAGTAGCATAGAGGTATGCCAACATTCTCTCCAGTGCGTGTGTTTCAAATGGAAACAACTTCATCTTACATGCGTCACTCTCTCAAATGTACATAATAACTGCTGAGCACCCCTTAAGTAAGTGGATGATCCTGGGTGGGATCAAGATCCATGTAATAAATTCCCAGAGGCATAGATGAGGCATGCCCATCATCTCTAAGACTGCCATGGTACCATCCAAGAAGGTACGATGTGAGTAATTGGCCAGCCAAATCTAAACAATGTAGTCATCAAATAGTATGGACAGCTTGTTGAAATAAAAATCAGCCAGTATGGGTGTTGGGCATACAGAAACCAATGTAGATGACTCACTGCTGGAGTAATGATATTGTTAACCAGACAAACAGATCTATCAGTCTATTTGCACAATTTTTGCCTTTGGGCAGGCTTGATTTGGGAGGAAGTAGGGCTTATATTTCTAACATTAATGTGAACAAGGAATGTATTTGAAGGAGAAATTATGATTCCATACTAAACAGCTCTTCATGCTTACTTACTATGCCCAATAAATATTGTTTATAATAAACTCTGATTAAATAGAATCAACAACATACTGTTGCATACAGGTCTCAACTGCCTGTTCCATATTGCTATGATGGAATAGGAATATATAGCACACACTGTTTGTGATAGTTAAGTTTGTTTTAGCTGTCTTTGCTTCCTGGAAAGCACATCTACATTCCACAAGTAAAATGTAGTACACACCTGTGTTTCAAAAACCCAATGAGTCATACAGACTCTTTGCTGGAATTGTTACTGTCTAATAAGTTATGGCTATGTCTTCCTAACTGTCAGACAACAAATACTGAATCATACTGACCAGCATGATAGCACTGCTTGACAACAAAGACTGAACCTTATTGACCAACATGAAAACACTGCTTGACAACAAAGACTGAATCTTACTGACCAGCAAGATAGCACTGCTTGACAACAAAGACTGAATCTTACTGACCAGCATGATAGCACTGCTTGACAACAAAGACTGAACCTTATTGACCAACATGAAAACACTGCTTGACAACAAAGACTGAATCTTACTGACCAGCAAGATAGCACTGCTTGACAACAAAGACCAAATCTTATTGACCATCATGATAGCACTGTTTGACAATAAAAACTGAATCTTACTGACCAGCAAGATACCACTGCTTGACAACAAAGACTGAATCTTACTGACCAGCAAGATAGCACTGCTTGACAACAAAGGCCAAATCTTATTGACCAGCATGATAGCAATGTTTGACAATAAAGACTGAATCTTACTGACCAGCATGATAGCACTGCTTGACAACAAAGACTGAATCTTACTGACCAGCATGATAGCACTGCTTGACAACAAAGACTGAATCTTATTGACCAGCATGATAGCACTGCTTGACAACAAAGACTGAATCTTACTGACCAGCATGATAGCACTGCTTGACAACAAAGACTGAATCTGCTGGATGAATGACTTAATAACCAACATGACAGCACTACTTGACAACAAAAACTAAATCTGCTGGATGAATGATTTATTAACCAGCATGACAACAAATACTGAATCTGCTGGATGAATGACTTAATAACCAACATGACAGCACTACTTGACAACAAAAACTAAATCTGCTGGATGAATGACTTATTTAACCAGCATGACAACACTACTTGACAACAAAAACTGAATCTGTTGGATGGATGACTTATTAACCAGCATGACAGCACTACTTGACAACAAAAACTGAATCTGCTGAATGACATGCTTATTGACCAACATGACTGTACTATTAGACAAGAATGGCTGAATCTGCTGGATGACTTGCTTTGTAACCAGCATGAATGCACTACTAGACAGCAAAGACTGAATCTGCTGAATGACATGCTTATTGACTATCATGAATGCACTACTAAACAGCAACAACTGAATCTGCTGGATGACTTGCTTTGTAACCAGCATGAATGCACTACTAGACAACAAAGACTGAATCTGCTGAATGACATGCTTATTGACTATCATGAATGCACTACTAGACAGCAAAGACTGAATCTGCTGGATGACTTGCTTATTGACCAACATGAATGCACTACTAGACAGCAAAGACTGAATCTGCTGGATGACTTGCTTATTGACCAACATGACTGCACTACTAGACAGCAAAGACTGAATCTGCTGAATGACATGCTTATTGACTATCATGAATGCACTACTAGACAGCAAAGACTGAATCTGCTGGATGACTTGCTTATTGACCAACATGACTGCACTACTAGACAGCAAAGACTGAATCTGCTGGATGACTTGCTTATTGACCAACATGAATGCACTACTAGACAGCAAAGACTGAATCTGCTGGATGACTTGCTTATTGACCAACATGACAGCACTACTTGACAACAAAAACTGAATCTGCTGAATGACATGCTTATTGACCAACATGACTGTACTATTAGACAAGAATGGCTGAATCTGTTGAATGACATGCTTATTGACTATCATGAATGCACTACTAGACAGCAAAGATTGAATCTGCTGGATGACTTGCCTATTGACCAACATGATATTACTGCTTGACAACAAAATGGCTGAATCTATGAGATAACTTACTTATTGACCAGCATGATAGCAGAGCTAAGAGTGACTCTTGCAGCATCACTGTCTGTGGAGGTAGCATAGGGTGGGAGAAGGTTATCAATGTCGCTTGTGAGCTCACAATCAGTCATTTCTTCCTTTTGTTTCTCACGACCAATTAACACCTGTTAAGGACAGAAAAATAAATATTTTGATGACAAAAAACAAAATGAAATTCACTCGCAATTCTTCAATTAAATTAGAGGATAAAGCAATGGTGAATAGCATACAGAATCTTGCTTCCATCAGTGAAGATTTATGTACAACAGAGGTCCTTCACTATAAATGCCCCCTGTATACTGCTATCCCTCTTATGATACAAGTATGACCATAGATTCCACTAAATTTGTCTAACTGGACTGTTACTGCTACTTAATTTATTGCACTTTAAGTTCTTGGTTGCTGGTTTATTCTTGATCTGAAAATTAGGGTGGAAATTCCCCACTAGAGTAAAGGGATAAAGTTTCCAAGCATTGAGGAAAGTCAATAAAGTAACAAAAGTTAGGAACTGTAAATTTCATTCATTTGGTTCAGCTTTTAGTGCAGTCTTAAATTAATGAGATTTCTGCATTTGTAAAAAAAAAAAAAAAGAAGATCTGGCTTGGCTCATGAAAACCAATTATAATATGATTTCACATCATTAAACACTGCATTTCTGATGGCTCATGCACTACAAGGATACATCCTTGTTAGAATATCCTCATAATAAGGCTACATCATTATAACACAAGTCACTGTATGGCTCTCATACACAGCATTATAAAGAGGGTGATTTATATTGTGGATCTGCTTCTCTGCACTTGAGGAATATTGAATGGCATTTGCTTGCATTTACTCAGACCCTGGAATACATTCAATATAAAATCCTAGTTTAGTATCCGTACTTGAAATAATATAGGACATAAGAAAACCAGTTCTTGCATGCTGCATACTGCACCCATAATCAAAGCATTGCTATGAAATGTGCAACCTTGGCACTTATTCAACCCCTTGGCCTTAGGGCAAGGTTGCAGTCATTGAAAATTTGTATAAAGGTTGTGGTTACAGTTTTTCATAGCTGATATTTACTACACCTGTTAACAGATTTATTTTCATATCATGGATATATCATCAAGAAGCTAAGACAATTCAATCAAGAAGATCCCATCAAGGGTTAAGGAAATATAAGCAAACAAAAAAAGATATATGAAACCAAAATACAACCTTACTATAAGTGACGTTGATCCCAAGATCAAAGAGACAAGCAAGCATGTCGGAAAATATTGTCTTTACTTTTAATGATTTGCTTCAAGTATGAAGAAAATCCATAAAGGGGTTTAGAAAATCTATCAGCATAAAAAAACTACAAAAACCAAAAGCTGAATACAAAATTTTTGTGGCGGACCACAAGGTCAAAGGTGTATACCCACATGTCACATAAAGAACTATCTTAGCTTCACAATTATTCGTCTCAAGAAAATCCATCAAAATGTTTAAGAAATATAAAGAGGTAAAAAAATTCAACCAAAACCATAATGCAAATTTTCTATGATGCCATGGTCATATGGGCAAGTAAACATGTAGTAGAATAAATTGTCTTAGCTTCATAATGATTAATGCCAGTTCCTGCCAGCAGAAAAGTGACCGCTATCGCTTGCTTCCTACTATAGCAAAGTCACATGGGTCATGTATGCATTTACTGATTTTACAAGATTAAATATAACTTGTTCTTTCAAATATTAACACTAGTTTTCTTTAACCAAAGTCTATTCAATCCATATTATTGAATGTTCTGCACCTTAACTGTCATCAAGAAACTTCCAGATAAAAATTATCGATCACTATAGTCTTTTACAATGGTGGGTCAAGAAAAGAACATGTCGAGTGGTAGCACAAATTGTTTGTCAATATGCGTAGCTTTAATTGTGACTTCACAGCATGCAATATTCAATCCAGAGGGTACAGGATCACACCTTAAGGTTCATTTTGTCCAAAAATGTCTGCGTATGCTAACATTGATTTTGTCATATGCACTTCTTGGAGCATCTAAATAATGACATTCCAGAGGAATGTAGATGTATAAGAATACAAATGAAGTGAATACTTGCCACTTAAAGGTATGTAGAATCAAATTCTAAAAAAATGACCCCCATTACTGAAATAGTCGTTGTTGAATGCCCATATGACCCGTGTGACTTTTACTATAGCAAGGGCTGAACAAAAATCATTATGGACAGGCTACCATTAACCCAATACCATGATGAAACCATGTACCAAACAAGGAAGAACATTTATGCTCTAGCCACATAATGTAGGTCCCATTCTACAAAAAATAAAGGGAGTATTTTTCAGTACCTGCTCAAGGCCTTTGTACATCTTCAGATCTTCTTGGAATTCATCAATATATTCCTCCTCAACAAGCATCAAAAACTCAGCACCACGGGCACGAGCTCGACCCTGTTCAAGTTCAGCAATGTGGGTTAAAATCATATACTGTTTCCCTCTATGTAATGAAAACCTATCACCCATCAGCGAACCACATAAATCATGCCATCACAAAATGTTGTGACATTTATGTTCGATGCTATTTATTTAACTTGAAACTTCATGTGAACAGAATACACAGATCTGCAGTCCTAATATGTCATGAATCTTTGATTAGGATTAACTTGATATCACAAACTAAAATGAACCTTTTAAATAAAATCTCCAAATAATGAATTTCTTATAAATATCTCTTAAATATAAATATCTCTGAAATGTAAATATCTCTTATTAATTCCTGCTTGGAATATGTACAACTCCAACCTTTATGCAAACAAAAGTATTTCTAGAAACCAGAAATGTAGTGGCCATTATCATTTTAACATTTTTTAATCCCCTGACCACAGCCAACACATAAAACTGAGATATATAAAGTAGTAATTTTCATATGTGTATCACACTTCAAATGAATTCCTAGCCGAGATTAAAATAAATTATCAAAATTTATGATGTACTCCTTACCTTGGATTGACTGTAGGACCGATAATCTTTGGGTGGATCAAACAGTACGATCAAATTACATTTGGGAATATCAATCCCCTCTTGTACAACATTTGTGGAGACCAAAAGATTTAATTCTTGCATACGGAATTTTCTCAACACTTTTTCCTGCTTTCTCAATGCTCCGCTTCCTTTGGCAGAGCCTTTGGTCCCCTGTTTAGTAATATGGCTACTCCTGACAAAACATAACTGTTCATCCCAAGCACAGATCTCTTCAATCAGCTTGTTGAGAGTGTAGGCTACATATGGGTGATCTACAAATACCACCCCACAGAGATATTTATCCTGTTCACTATTAAGTGGATCAAATGGTTTGTCTTCATTTGTTGGGAGCTTTTTTACAGCTACATGGATGTGTTTCGGGCTCTTCAATATGAGATCTTCATCATCTTCTTCATCTGTCTGTGAGAAATCCGAATCATCAGAAATGTCAGAATGACTTTCCATGTCCATCTCATCAATTTCCTCACTTATAATGATAAAATCGGTGTCAGGGCGATACTTGCGTAACACTTCTACAAATTTTTTCACTTTTGGGGTTGTATATTTCAAAAGTTCATCAATATGGTATTCAGTCTCCTGGAATTTCTTTTCAAAATGTTTAGACACCATACGTAATTGAGTAGCACCAAATCGTAAAAATTTTTTGTGTAGGGGCACAAATTCTTTATTTTTGTCAATTTTTTCAATCTGACCTACCAGCATATCAGCCAGACATGCTGCACACCATGGTCCAAGGATACGTAAAATATTTAGGCACTCATTTAAGGCAGTTTTGGCAATTTGTTTAGGGTCACGATTGTCTAATTCTTCTGTTGGCCCTAAGATACATTCTTCTAAAAAATACAAAGCATGCTCCAAAATTTCCTCTATTTCTTCATAAACTCCAGTCCTATCCACATAGTCATCACATTCAATAACAAGTTCTTTTGGTTTGATGCCATATCTCTCTGAGATGACAAGGGTAAATGTTTCTGCTTTTGAATGAAGCTTTTCTTCAAGCAACAAAATGGCACTTTCAAGCTCCGATGGACTGCGTATCTTTGTAGACAGGACACTGGTGGTTAAACCTAGCAAACGAGGTTGCTCAGACTTGGGACATGCATCCATTCGCTTCATTAATTCATTGTACGGGTGGTTTTCAAGAACATGATGGCATTCATCTAATATGAGTAGACTTATGCTTGGGAATACGATGGCACTGCTCTGCAGTAGTCTGATGAAAATTTCTGGAGTGGTGACAACACACTGACATTGGTTGATTTCCTGCAGCCACTTGTCATGTGACCAGTTATCAGCTCCTATACCTGAAGTGTACTGGCCAACAATTAGATCTGTGTGATGTTTGATAACTTGAGCTTGTTGTTCAACCAGACATTCTAAAAGCAAAATTTAATAGTTCTGAGACTCAAACATGCTAAACTTTTTTTTTTGCTCAATGCATAGAATGTTTATGCAGGTTAAAAAGTGGATTGATATTTTGTCCACCTTATTATTATTGAAAGGCAAGATTTGATTTGGAACTTTGGCCTATGACTTGTTCCACTCAGTATAAAATCACAAAATTTGCACAAATTCTTTGACAAATTTAAAACTGAAAACAATATTGGCTGGAAGCAGTCCTCGCTGTGCAGTACTTCTTTACCAAACATACTGTACACATGAAATGTGATGCAACACATCAATGACATCAAATAATTTTCATTTTGATGGCCGACATAAACTTAACACAGTAAGTTTCAATCAGAATATTATTTGTTTGAAACAAATACTGAATTAACCGGAAGCTCATTGTGTTTTTTTATTATCATGTTACCTGGAGGAAAGTCAAAGCATATAAAAAGAAATACTGTAAACGGTTCTCGATAATAAAAACCAATTATTCCCAAATTTCACACTAATTTCTCATTAACTTATATAATTTTCAATATGACAATTCTATCTTAATTTTTATTAGAAAACAAAACGAAAGCTTTTAACTCTATTCAAGGCAAAACTTCCTGCCCTGCATTCTAGTGTAAACAAGATCACTTGATCCTGGGAGAATTCATTATTTGTTTTAATTGTAAAGGGTAAATTATGGCTCTTAAGTCATAATCACAATTTGCATAACTACATTTAGAGTCAGCATAATCCATTTGCCCAATTTTATACACTTCAACTTATAAGTATATCAGTTATGTAAGTTAAGCATGTGTTATGAAGTCCCAGATATAAAATCAATATGAAATGTGAACAACTATCATACTGTACAGTACAGACAATGAAGAGAACTGTTTACCTTCAGGACATGCCATGAAAGTTAACAACTGCAATCCACCTTGGTTAAGGCCAATTCAAACAATACAACTTAAGATTTTATATGTTGTGAATAGAGCCCTATAGTGTGTCACGAGTCAAAAAGATAGGTTGGTAGGGTACTTTGTACAATAAAATGAATAATATATCACCAAAAAGGCAAGAACTACTCACAGGGTTGTGACATGAGACATAAAGACAGGTTGAAGGGGTACTCTGTACAAAAGTACAGAATATTATATACATCACCAAAAAGGCAAGAACTACAAATAAGATTGTGTCATGAGACAAAGACATGCTGAAAGAGTACTTCGCTAAACAAAAGGAGAATACAAATAATTTCAAAAAAGCGAGAACTAATCGTGGGCCAGCAAGTCTTCTCACCTACCTGCCCCACTTTTCCTCAAGTGTACAATTAAACTTTGGGGCCTAAGTATAACCTGCAAAATTACTTTAACTATGAGTTGAAGACAATTGTTGGTGTAAAATATGGTTCTTCAATAATACTGCACTGATAAAAACATCAGAAGATGTTAATGAATATGTTAGACATTGTTAAACTTATTGCCTATTAACAATCATGGACACAAAAGATGTATTTAAGACACAATAAAAGATTTTAGTTGGGCATGATATGAAGACACAATACATTAGCTATCGACATGGAGTAGCTTGTTCCTAGAACAAAAATCCTGTATACCTGAGTTGACAAGGAGGACATTACATTTCCCACCATCTTTGATTGGTTGTCTGGTATTATGGGCCATCTCCTTTATCAGCATGACAGTAATGAATGTTTTCCCTGCAATCGATCCCATACACACAATAGTGTTCTGCTGCAGGGCAGAGTGCAGCAGCTCCACCTAGAGGGAAAATCAAAATAAATTTTTAATTTACTGGTCCAGGATGCGAGTCCTTCTAATGGAAAATTCCAATTAAATTGTAAACAAGTCTGTTTCTAAAATATTCTAACCTCAAAAAGCTATGTCAATCTCTTATTTACAACATACAATCATGGACAACAATTAGATATGTAAACATGTTGTTTACAAATGACCATTATCTTAAAATACAATCTGTAATCAGGGACAAAAGTTATGCACACAGTATAGATATACATAACAATATCAGTATCGCTAACTCCTTTGCTGGACCTATCCAAATGTCAGTCACATTTATGATATCGTAGTTATATGTACAGTAATGTCTGACAGAAACTATACCTGAGCATACAGAAAATTCTTCTTCAAACATTCCAGCTGAAACTTGTGACTTGACATGAGCAAGATTTAAATGTCATTTCAGATTCTAAAAACACTTTCATTACGAGAGTTTATTTCTCCATATTCAAACACCATCTGTTATTCCCACCATACAAGGCATATTTAATTGGCACAAGGGCAAAAGCCATGGCTGAACCAAAATCCACTTCCTACTGCATCAAATATGTCTTAAGACTATTTTTCAAGCTATCTGTTTGGAAAAGGACAAACACAAAATTATCAGATAATTGGCATTTTTCATGAAATTCCCATAAAAACATCAATGTCAGTGTTTTTCTTTCAATAATAAAATGATTTTAAAATACTGATGCAGTAAGAGCTTCCTTACCATTAATAATAATAATAATAATAATAATAATAAGAAAAAGAAGAAGAAGAATAATAACAATAATAATAAATAGCTTTCATAAAACAGCAAAGAATTTATCAAGTGTTTTTCCAGAATGCTGCTTACATTTCCTATTTAGCCAGGATGAAGAAAAGACTTCTGTTTCGCAGAAGCAGGAAGCTCTTTGAGTATTTCTCATTATTCATTTTTTCAAAAAGTAATCACTTTTCCAGCACTGTATACTTTGAATCAATCACTGTAGAGTCAGACTACAGTGCGAGGTTTTCTTTTGTCTGCAAAAATAATGGTATCCACTGTTCAGGATACAGTTATTTTAGTTGACAAGGATGCTGTAGTGAACTGTACTGAACAATAACCTCATCAAAGTATATGATGCTGAAAAATTGAATATAAATTATATATAGTAACTAATAAAATCCTGACCTGAGCATCTGTGATAATTACCAGTCTTTCCAGTCACTACTGGAATTTGAATTCTGCATACTCTTTTAATCATTCCACCCTGTATTTGAATCTACTGTATATATTCGCTTCTTAATTAAGTCAAACTGCAAACAACAAAGATCCTGATCTGCTGTAGCATAATGTGCCTGCAGATTAGGGTCTGTGTAGTTTGTTCCACTGATCTCTCCTAAAAAACTGCACAGACCCAGATTTGCCAGTGCATTATGCTAAAAAGATGACATTGCTTTGCAATAAATCCTCATCAAACTCCCTCATGTCCCCAAATTAAACCCAAAATATTTTGCCAATAATGGTGAATCTTGCATGGTTTTTAGTTATGAAAAGTTTATGCAATTTGCTGTTAAACAACAATAAAGTTATTTAAAATCCAACTTATGTACTAATTTACATGCAGAAGCTTCTGGTGCTCAAGAAATATACTAGTTAACAAATGCCAAACTCTAGGAAGCAAGCGAAATCCTAAACTTTGTAAACCCAAAACTAACCACAATCCATATAAAAGTATGCATATGTTTAATTCATTAAACCAAATGATTGTAAATGGTTATGTGAAGTCACATAAACAAGATCATAGTAGATAAGGAGATTAAGACACCTGTTAATTGATCGTAGGTGCCCTATAAATTGTTTTTGTCATTAGATTAATTACATATGCATGTGTTTTGATAAATCCCTTCAACAAGCATCATTCAGAGCATTTGAATTCATCATAGTTTAAATCCATACATGATATTTGGAGACACTTGCATTTTATTGTGTACCATATTTAGGAAAATAGTGCCAAGAATTTGGAACTTCTTGGTATTCTTCCCAAAAATATAACTGATTAATTTTGTTTGTCAGAATAATAAAGCTCAAATGTTAAGCATCATAAAATCTGCAGTGTTTCAGTGCCATGTGCAGATATAGTCTTATCTCTGAGTGATTATCAATGGTGTGGTTGTCAATAGCAACAGAACTGAGACTTCACTGTTTGACCATAATGCCAGGAGCATGTAAGCAAGGTGTCTTATCACGTAATCATAATAAGACAAAGGGCTTTAGCATGTAACGGATGAAAGTGATGGAGGAGTGTCCTGAATCTTTTGATCCTCAACTTGCAGTGGTAAAGTTTGTCAAAATTTCTTTAAGAAAAAGGTGAATGTACATTGCATGTTGCAGAGAAAGGAAAATGGTGTACTTTTAGCAAATTTATTTATTCCAAATGGAATTAGCTAATTAAATCAATTCATAGAGAAAAGAAACTTTAATCTCTTCCTCGGTTGCTTCTATGTGCCAACAAAATTAAAGAACAGTAAAGCCACTGAAAATTGTTAATCATGTAATATCACAATCTCAGCTGCCTTTCATCACTCTTTAATAATAATAAATAGTTCACAATGAATAAGAATTAGACCTGATGATATTTACATATCTGACAAAGCAATACACATATAATGCCAAAAAAGAAACAGGAAAAAAATGGTCTCATTATTGAGACTCCCATTTTCAGAGCTGGAACTCCAACTTTTCTCTGTGGAGAATCCTGGCTCATAACCATACTGTTAATGAAGTTTGAGAGTTAATACAATGAAGAGATTCATGAATTTATCCAATATTTTTCACATGAAAATGCAGTGAAATGTGCTGATTAACCTTTGATAAGTAAAGTTTCATCAAAATGTCAGTATAGGTTACAAAGTGACAGCGTAAATGAGAAAACTGTCACTGACTTACATAACATTATCCACTGTTGTGACTATGACCTTGAGACAGGGGATAATTCTGAATACATGAGACACTAGTCAAGTTTTTTAAAAGGCTATAAAGTCATTCAAATATCTTCACTGTTTTAAGAGGTATACCTGTATAATGAAAGAGGTCACTGATTTATATTTTCCCTAGCCATGACCTTGATGCAGGGGACACAGGTATGGTAAGTGGCACACTGTATGTCATCATATATAACTGATTGAACTTTCATTAAAATACCTTCCATGATTCAAAAGTTATATTAACAAGGACACATGAGTTAAATTTTCCCTTGATGTGACCTTCACCTTGAGGCTGGGGGCATGGATAGTAGTATGTGACACACTGTCTATACCTGATAGATAACTGTCTTAAGCTTCATTAAAATATCTTCAGTGATTCAAAATAAAATGCATGATAGTTATATAGGTCGAAGAACTGCATTTCATCTTGCTGTGATTTTGACCTTGCAACAAAGGGCATGGCTATGGAATGTGACTGTTTAGCATATTTAATTTGTACTGTGTTCTTGACCTTAGTCCATAATGAGGATACGGGTTTCGGCCAACCTGACTAATGTCATTTTTGTTAAAGATGTTTACATGAATTTGAGTTCAAGGCCTAGGATTTGATTATGACTTTAAAAAGTTCTGGAAATGAACTTGTTTACATTCTGCTGTAATGTTCCATAAAGATAATTTTTTCAGAAAATGCTATTGTAGTAATGGTCAAGTGGGTATATATATAATAAGAATGAAGTAAACAAAATTATTCTTTTTTATCTTAATATCAGACTTAGTGAAGCTGTTTTTAGCTGAGTTCAGATATAATTTGAGAGGAATCATTTATTTAAATTATGCAATCATATTACAAAGTGCTCACTGAGTTTTGGACTTAAACACTATTTTGGAGATTATTATAAATTCAATCAAAGAAATTCTGGATAATATCACTGTGATACATCAAGACTTGGTAAATCAACCTATTCAAGAATATTGGTACATCAGCACATCCATGACTTGGACTTCATTCGGAATACTCTATACCTTTTGGATTTGTGATAAAACTTTTAGGATCATTTGGAATTTAATTCACAATACTTCAAGTTCCTTTTAAAATTTCACTTTTACACTCTAGCTGAAATAATTTGTTTGTTGAATTTTATAAAACTTGTTGATTCTGCTTCTTTCTGTTGGTTAGTTCATGACTATAAGCAGGGGATATAAATAAATTATGAGTTTATTTAAGCTGCAGTGTACCTGGTATGTACGGGGAGTAAAGGTGTCAGTAGGAAGATCCTCATTGCGGAGATGCCGAGGAAGCCTCCTCACTGGGTTATCCTGTGTTCGGAAGACCATCTGAAAATAGAATTATTAAAATTTTCACATTATTTTATTCATGCAGTAGAATGCACTTAAGTGTACAAGACATACATGTGTTTGGAGAAGAATTTGTTTCCTTTCGTATTTGCACTATGAATGATACCAAATGAAATGAATACTTTTTTTTTACATCGGACAATGGTGCACTGTAAATTGTACATAGTCTTAACTCATTTGTATGATGAACAGATTCCACTAAAAACAATAGATAAAGGTAGCTGTCTGACAAACATTTTTGTTTATGAACAGCTTTTTAGAGTTCTTTGTATCCATGGCATCATAATAATTGATCATCAGATAAAGAAATGCCAGATAAATGAGAGTGGTCTGCAGCTTGATTCAACTCATTCTCTAAGTATGAATCAAGACTTCTGCATCTAGAATCCTGTATGTGCTATTGCATGAAAGCTGGCACCCACCATGTTTCAGAGTCAGAAATTTCAGCAATGGCCCTGTAAAAAGGTACATAAGCTGTGACAGCTAATCTTAAATTCAAATGTCACTGACTGTACGTACAATCGATTGACCTCTGAAGACGCAAACAGAAAGAGCTATAATTAATTAAATGACAGCTAATCCTTCTGTTGTTTTTTAAATGTACCAATAAATTTTTTTTGCTAAAACTTCAGAGAAAACTGATTATTTTTGAAGTACCAATCGCTGTGTATAAATACAAAGCAAATGGAAAAAAATCGCAATCAGAATTATATTCTGTCAACAGTGCAACTTTATCATGGGTAAATGAAAGTTTACCATTGCGTATTCATTGTCTCATCCTAAGAGTAAGCTTACAAAATTAACAGCATTTGGATTTAGTGCAAATTCATTAGACAATACAGTCTTTGAATCTGATGTTATACCTGACAGTCCAATAAAGCTGTACCGATGTCACTTTTTGCTGATTATGCCGATACCATGTATAGCCAATTATTAAAATTGCCGATAATGATTATGAGACCGATTATTTCAAGAAACTGCCTGTTCTACAGTTAGTGAAAGCACTAGCATTTGATTGACAAGTAAACCATGCCCTATTTTTGTTATAAACTAACAATGCCTAAAATAGGTGCAGATTTATATTAACAGTCCAAATGTGGTCTCAAGCTAACATACATGTGATAACTATTTCCCTCATTTTATATCCCACCTTATTTCTTATTGTTAACTCATATATGCAAATAAAACTCTTTACTAAATAACATTTATTCCAAATTAGTTTCTTGGGGGCACATATGCTCTGAGATATGTTTCTTCATTACTTCTTTTAATTTAATGATGGTAATCAATGCTTATATATATGGTACAATAATGCCAGGCACTGACTCATATAAGTTTCACTGGTGGGAATGAAGATCCAAGTTTGCTTGTCTACAAAAAATCTACAGCATTCAGCGTTCATTTTTGGGATTTAGGAAGCAATTCACTACAAGCGTGTAAAGTGCAGCAAAAATAAATTTCTGAACTCCTGGTTGACGGAGATGTACTTTGTGAAGTTAGCCATAAAGGGTGTGTGTGTGCATTTAATTCCTGAAGGCTTGAAATTGACAGTCGGACTATACGTCACTTATCTTACTTTGCAAAGTAAGATCATAGGGTTTAATTATTAAAATGTCATTAACTAAAGTTCCTTATAAAACTATCGTTTGGAAAATAATACACATAATATAGAGTTGCTTAATACCTGATGTTTCTATTAAAAAAACAAGGGAGGGAGAGATAGAGAGAGACTGTAGATGTCAGGAAAGTAGATATGTTAGATTTGATATTGCATTTATTTCAGGTGACAACAGTCATACCTCTGCACTAACTGTGATTCAGGATGCAAAGACCATGGAAGTAGTGCAAAACAGTCATGTAATTATTTATTTTGTAATATTATGGCTGTATTGCTTGTTGTGAATAAAGTAATAACTATCCCAATTTTTTGTCCAATTTTCATTGCCTATTACATTAATAGACTTAGAAAAATATTCACTATTTGTTCTGGTGACATTTTTTTGAAATTGGCAACAAAATACTAAGGTTAGTGATATTTTTGGCGACAACTTTTTAAAAGCCAGGACCATCCCTGCAGTCAGTATGGTATCATATGTTAACATAATTTTCTAAACATACATACATACATACATATCTACAGATCATGGTAGTAAAATACACAATATAGTAATATCCCCAAGCTTTCCTGCCCATCCATGTGTGCAACTGTAATAGTGTACAATTCCTCATCAGGGATCGTCCTGGGCTTTGCCAATGTCGCAAATTGCGATTTTTTTTCCTTATTGGCGACAAAAATATCCCATCTGGCGATTTTTTTGGCGACGTACTTTTTGGTTATTTAATTTGTACATACAATCATGGATTTGGACTGGATAAATTAAAAGGCAGAACGAAAGGAAGCCACAAACTTGACTAAGCAATGCATTGGAATCAATCTGTTACGCAAACGATCCTTTGTTCTTATTGACAACCCCATCTTTACAGTGCATTGTTACATCATAATCTGCTTATGCTGACATCTGGGCTGAGGACTGTATGCTGATACAGTCAATCATGCTACCACATTATACCTACAACTGACCGACTTCTGAAGACGCGAATAGAACAGATACAATTAATTGTATGGCTAATCCTTCTGTTTTTTTTTTATACATATACCAATACAATAGTTTTGCTGAACCTTCATAGAAAACTGATAACCTTTGAAGTACCGACTACTGTGTATAAATACAAAGCAAATGGAAAAAATCTCAATCACAATTACATCTGTCGCCAGTGCAGCATTTTACTCATTGATCTTTTCCTTTTGCCATCAGTCCCGTGTTACGGCTGCATCGACTTAAACTCCGCATCAAGAAATAGCAAAAAAAAAAAAAAAACAGTTTTGCATAATTAATAATAATTATTTATTTCTCAAAATACAGGAGTGAAAGAATCCCTAAATTGGGTGTGAATTTATGCTTATATATACGGTCCAGTATTGCCAGGTGTTGACTCGTGTACGTTTCATTCGTGGGAATGGAGATCCTATTTTTCTTGTCGAGAAAATTTATACAGCATTCAGTGTACATTCTTGGGAGTTAGGAAGCAATTCGCTATAAGCTTTGTGAAGATAGCCATGGGGTGCGGGGGGGGGGGGGGGGCTGCTGAGAGACTACTGGTGTCACCTGTCAGCACTGTAGACTGTGAACGTGGATTCCGTATGATGAACCTCATAAAAACTGACGTCAGAAATAAGCTCTGCATCTCATCTCTCGAGAATTTAATGAGAATCAGCATGTACAGATGTGAAAAATTAGACTTTGAAACTGCATTCAACAAGTGGGCAGCCCTAAAATCGCGACGGATCTTCATGTAACACTTTGTAACATTTTGTTAATGCTTCTTGGAATTAAAGTATTAACTAACCCATCTTTTGTAATTTTCATTGCCTGTTACATTAATAGACTAAATTAACACTTGGAAAAATGTACACTACTTGTTTTGGCGACACTTTTTGAAAATTGGCGACAAAATATTGAGGTTGGTGATTTTTTTTGCGACAGCTTTTTAAAAGCCAGGACCATCACTGCTCATACACCATTCAGGACTGATTTCAAACCTTGGAATACAATCAGGGATGATCATGCTGATGTACACAATGGCTCTTCTTCAAAAGTTCATGGAACCTGTGGTTTGATCAGAAAGATTCAAACTTATATTGTGACCCTTCTGAAACCAGCTTTAAGTAATTGCAAATCACTCTGTTCTCACTCTGGTGAGCATCTAATGACACTGAAGAGTTCGAGCAATGTGCTTGTATGAACTTGATCAATCAAATGGTGAAAAAACTTCAGTAAAAAAAATATGGACTTTCAGATTTGCAACTGACACAAATGGGCATTGATGTCTGAAGGGTAAATAATATACACAGCAATAGCTTGCTCTAGTAATACTTTATGTAACCCATGCTGGTGAAAAGATTATCATTTGCACTCACAGTGAATATATTTTCAAATAATGATTTTTATTTGCAAGATACTGTCATATAGTTAACCTGGATATGATACAGTCTTGGTTAATTTGCACCTTACAACCATATCATGCATGAACGGCTGGTGCCTCAAGCCATTGGTTGATATTCCCACCCACTCTCTTTCTCTCTTGTTTCTGATTTTGTTGGATCCAGTTTTTAGTCTGGTAACATATTCAAACCTTGGAGTACAACCAAACACAATTCATTTGTCTATATTCATGTCAATGAAGAATAAATATGTGTTGTATATTATCTGACATGAGCAATACATGCCGCAGTATGGATGCATATATGCCACATATGGAGTTCATAGACATAATTTATTCATCAATAAATTGCTCATGACAAACAAAGAGGAATACATGATAACAATATAAGGTTATTTTTGTTTCATTTTGTTATCAAATAAGCATTTTGTTTATCTGTGTTATTGCAATGTGCTGTGGCTGGGGTAGGTGGGTGGGGCATATTCAACACAAATATATTTCATTTCTAAGTCTTGAGACATGTGCCCTAGGTGAAGACAAGTTTCATCATAAGTTCTGGGACAGGAAAAAAATTAATTGTTTTATCATGCCTCAATATATGTGGTAAATAAGGTAGTTCTGTAAACAACGCTGTTAATGAATAATCAACAGATGAATCTAAAACAAACATCCTGTCCTTCTCTGAAGTTTAAAGATACAACAAAAAGTGACATCTAGCAGTTTCTTTCTGAAGCCGAGTAAAACTCAAGAATTGGAAATTGTATATGCATGGTAGTATAGTATGGGAGTTCTGTGGAAAATGTGGGTATGTGAGAAAGCTTGCCAGTAGCTTCTCGTGGGTCGGTGGTTCTTCCTCCACCATTAATACTGGCTGCCATGCATAGCCTATCGTGTGCTGAAAAATGGCTTTAAACCCCACAACAACAAGAAGACTGAGTTCTAGAATTATGTGGCATGTAAACTGAACATGATGCTCTCTACACCTTTAGTCTCTAGATCAGGGATCTGACCAGTGACCTGGTTTTATCAGTTAATTTACATCATATGTTGTATGTGGCTTTTTAAAAAAAAATCCTTTATCCTGCCAATGCCCTGTAGGAAGGTGCCCATGCCTGTTCGAGATCAACTAATGAACAGTCAATATATAGAAAACAACAGATCCATCCATTCCCAAAGATACCCTCTTCTTCTCTTTCAAAGTTGAATCCTTTTATATTGAGAGAAAAATCATCAGTATCATCATTGAGAAAGTCTCATATAGACCCAGAAAACTGTCTAATTTAATATGCTGTAACAATAATTTAATCTCATTCAGTTTCAGGCAGATAAACTGGATATTTAGGTTGGCTGCTTGCAAGCCTCCTTTGAAGAAGCCAATGAGGAGACCAAAACATGAGGCAGTTTTGATCATGCTTGATTTCTCGAGGTAGCACTATGCATAAATGTATATTTTATTTTCACACGTACCGTATATACTCGCGTATAACACGAGCCGAACTGCAATCTGTACAGACCCAGATTTACCGTTGCATATTGGGCCGGCAGATCTGGGTCTGTGCAGTTTGTTAAAAGTAATCAGTAGAACGAACAACAGAGACCCTGATCTGCAGGCGCATTATGCATGGTCCTCGTTTCTGATTTATAGGTGCGCTGAATACTGCATTTTCATCTCCTTTACTGAACATTACCATCTTTACAGAGACCCTAGGCTATAGTTCTACATTACTGTCCTAAGGCAGACTATTGTTACGCTTTTAACAAGGGGATGCAATGTCTTCAAAAACGTATGTCCCCAAAGAGCAAGCATTTCTCGCCCGACAAAGACTATTACAATTTACAAGCAACTCATTTTCAAATAAAATAGTTAACATAAGTGCAAAACCTGCCACCAAATAAAGCGTTGCAAGTACCTTTAATTTATCATGACCTATTGATCATTTACTTTTCACCCATTCTGCTACTTGATTCAACTGTGTTAAATTCCTTTCACAATCTCAACCTTTTCTCATAAAAATGAAAGACCGAAAGTAGCCGATTAAAACCGGAAGTATGTGCGGGCGATATCACCGTTCTATAACTGTTATGTTATAACTTAGTTGAGCAACCAAATTAGATGGGGAAATGTATAATAATTATTTAGTGGAATGAATACATCATTAGATTTAAACAATTTTCGCGTTAAATCGGTATACAGTTGTTTATCATTTTTTTGTTAACGAATAGGCCTTTTGTTACATGTAAATGAAACTGGTGTTAAAGTAATATTAAATATGTTTGAATATTATCCTATCTTTTCGATAATGTATTAGTCTTTAAGTATTTTATTACAATTAAATTGAGTCATTTTTGAGCAAACATGACAGGTTATGCTTTATCAAAATTACTTCCATGGTGGCATTCCCTGCCAGATTGAAAGTCTTTTTTTCCTCACTTCTGTCTCTATATTCTACTATTCGCTTACCGACCTGTTTGTTGGCACAGGTGCTCGACGCGAGCTTGATGTTGAGGAAGAAAAAAAAATTTGAAGGGGAAAAAATCATACAGAGTGACAAAAATACTTCCGGTTCCCCCTAGTCCTAATTACCCCCATGACTTTTCTGTTTTGCACCAAACTAAAGTTACAGGCTCCGAAACGTGCGAATTTTGCCTGCCGGGACAACGTTACACTCGGGTGAAAACCGATGAAAAGAGCTACATATACAGTAAAACCTGTCTTGTGAGACCACTGCTATAAAATACCAGGTTCTCTTGCACAGTTTTAATGGTTATATAGTGCTATGACCTGTCATGAGAGACCATCTGTCACGAGAGACCATATTTTTTTGGCAGAAGGGGTGGTCTTTCAAGACGGGTTCAACTGTACCATTTTTGCGACTCAATGATACACCCCTCCTTTAATTACAAAGCAGTCGTAGATGCAAAAGTAAATTTTTACTTACCATTAACTCGATTCAACTTTAGGAATCCTGTTCCATGGAAGAATTAGACATTGTCTTCTTCACTACACATTCATCACATACAAGTGACTCTCATTTTCAAAACATGTACACTATGCTTAACTCCAGTCAACAGCAAAATATGATAAATCAGAGAAATAAATATTTCAGTCATTGTCGTACAATCACTAAAACAATAATGATTGCAGTACATCAAATTAAAATTTCCAGAAATACATTAGATAATGACTGAAAATATTTATTTCTCTGATGCATGTTATTTAAGTATAACCTTTTGAGGCATACATATTTTGCCATTTTGCCGCATAGTGTACATGTTTCGAAAATCAGAGTCGCTTATATGTGATGATACTTACTATGATGCCTTTTGTCTTACTGAAGTAAATCCATGCACAATCATAGGTCCTTCAAACTCTTTTGACCACTACATCAGCTGTTAGCAAATGTAAGGGTTAATTTTCATTGATGAAATGAATATGGCTAAATGCACTGACCAAGTGTGATCATATATTTTTTTCTACCAGTAACCAAATTGGCATTCCTCAGCTACCATTGCCAGATGGAGAATAATCTTGAAAATCCCTGGTCAACCAGCTTTGAAAACTTGCTGAATTTTTTAGTTACCATGTTTTTTAAGGCAATTGCCACCAAGATTGCAGTAATCAGACTTATTGAGCAAATCTGATTGATACATACAGTACAGCTCAAAGTTTTTTTTTTGGAACCCAACTTGTCATAATGGAGGTGGAGGAAGAGGTACGAGATTAAGAAAGCAAAAAAACAGTTTCTCTCTCTGCATCCTGACAAAGTTGCTGCAGTGGCTCGCAGAGAATTAATCTGCACGCTACCATGGAGTGGATATGGCTTTTATCAATTGTTTGTGATTTACTGTGTATGAGCTCTGCAAGCATGCTCTTTAGAGATTCACAGATAGAGGGAGAGGTGCAGATTGATCTAAATCATTATCAGTTGATTATAAACATTTCCTAGTTCTAATGATGGTAATATAATAGATATAATGCCAAAATTTAGATAATATTTAAGATGGTTGTGATGCCTTGCAAACTATATTAATACTACTGTACATTTTTTCATTTAGAAAAGGCTGATCAGCATCTTAAATTTTACAATAAGTTTACACTTTTACTTTCTTTCAATTAATCTGAACAAACTTACACACTGACTTTACAAGACCTTGCTGAGCTTCTCTTGAAATGTGTAAATTTGTCCTACAGTTTAAACATCGAAGTAATCCTCTGAGGTTTGGATAAAATTAAATTCCAGATGAAAGCCAATTCTGTTTTAAAAAAATAAACAGCAAAACAGAAAACACAGAATTTACATTTAAATATGAATCACATGTTTTGTCCTTAGACAGTAATGATCCAGTCATGAGGCTGAATATTCATGTACACAGCTATGAACTAGTTCAATTCTGACTGCATGGTTATTGTAAGGGATTGATGATTTAATGTATGGGACTACATTCTCTCTGATTGGGTATTTTTATTCTTTCATTCACCATAATATACATTTGTTTCAAGTAAAACAAGGAATTGGATAGTGTCATTTTTAGTTCAATAAATCAGAATAAAACAATTGTTTTCATTCATTTACCCCCCCCCTTCAAAACTTAAATAGTGTCTCTCCCTCATAATTTCCAATAGTTGAGTGGTAGATAACTTATCCTCATTAAAAATGTGCTGAAATTATTGCTACATCTCTTAACTACATAATTTTCAAAGCATTGCAAAAGATATTCATTTTCCATCATGAAAACAATTAGACATCATTACCTTTTAATTAAGTTTAGTTTGCAACACTGTTATTGATTGTCCAACAAAGAAACTATCTGTAAACTATACATAAATAAGTCACAGACAAGTTGATATTAAAGGTAAAGTAATATTCAGAATCAAACCGATCACATTTATTGTTGCATACTATATTGATGGGTAATGACTGAACAAACATTCCACATAGAAAAGTTTTTTCATTGACCTGGCAGTTCAGACACAAGAATAATTGATGATAAAATGAACACAAAAATAACAGTATTGGATTATTGATAACATAGACACACAAACTATAGTGTTAGATTAATGATAACATAGACACCGGAATAATAGTATTGGATTAATGATAACATAGACACAAGAATAATAGTATTGGATTAATGATAACAAAGACACTGGAATAATAGTATTGGATTAATGATAACATAGACACAAGAATAATAGTATTGGATTAATGATAACAAAGACACTGGAATAATAGTATTGGATTAATGATAACATAGACACAAGAATAATAGTATTGGATTAATGATAACAAAGACACCGGAATAATATTATTGGATTAATGATAACATAGTCAGACTGATGATAACATAGACACAAGAATACTAGATTGGATTAATGATAACATAGACACAAGAACAATAGTATTGGAATAATGTTAACCTAGACATGAGAATAATACTATGGGATTAATGATAACAGACATAAGAATAATAATATGGATTGGTGATAACACAGACACATGAATAATAGTATCAGATTAACTTAAACACAAAAAATAGTGTTGGATCAATGATAACAGACAAGAATAATAGTATTGAATTAATGATAGCATAGGCACAAAAATAATAATATTGATTCGGATTAATGATAACTTACACACAAAAATAATAGTGTTAGATTAATGGGAACATTGACACAAGAATAATAGTATCAGATAAATGATAGCATAAATACAAGAATGATTGTGTCAAAATAACAGACACAAGAAAATAGTATGGGATTAATATTAGCATAGACAAAAGAATAATATAGATAAAACAGACACAAGAATAATAATAAAGCTTAGGGTTTGCAATTGAGATTTTTTTAAATGGGAATGCCACTGGATAACAATATTTGCTTACTACACTGACTTTTAAGTTATGTTTCATGTTTGGGATGAAAAAGATTGGTAATTTGTGCCAATAAAATACTGTATAATTGAATGGAGCAGAGAAACATAAATAGTAGTATTTTATGATTGTTAATAAATTTCATCTTGTTACAGGCACCACCAACGATTTTTTATATTCCCAACTTCATCACCAAGGATGAAGAGGAATATCTTTGGAGACAGGTTTACTCAGCACCAAAACCAAAGTGGACCCATCTGTCCAACCGACGCCTTCAGAACTGGGGTATGATAATTGAAGCCCTTCCCATGGTTTCATGGAGTCTCTTTAGTTTCAAAATTAAACACATGAAAAGCTTTTTATTTAGCTCTGCTGGTTGTATGTCGTTCATCTTTCTATTCGTTTGCTATTGCACCTCTGCCTGGAGGTATGAATCTTTACACACATATTCATTACAAGGTCTAGTTAGTTCAAGATGAAAATGGACACCATTCAAATGACAAATTCAGAAATTCTTTATGATTGCCACAGGGGTCATCTTGAAAATCTTTTTATAGCTACTTTGAACGGAGGATCATATCAGTATGGGATTTTCACTTAAGCCTTCTTATGATCTTTAGTTGGTCCTAAATGAAAATTGTGCTAATCTTACATTGAATATGGACATCATGGCAGCCATTTTTAAAATGTAGTTATCACTGCTTCTTCTGCATAGATGTTCATATCGACATGGGGTTTGTGCAGGAAGACTTCTTATGATGTCAACTTGGCTCCAATGAAAATGGTGCTAATCTGACATCAAACATGGCTATCGTGGCAGCAATCTTGAACTCGTGTTAATGCTACTTATCCTGAATGGAAAGTGTTTCTGGTATGGGATATTCACAAGAAGTCTTCTTAGAGTGTCAAGTTGGTATCAAATGAAAATGGTGCCAATCTGATATCCCATATGGCTCCTATGATGTCCATCTTGAGAGTCTTGTTGATGCTACTCCTTATTTCTGTATTTGATCTTGTATTCAAGGTTTGAAGTCTTTACACAGCTATGGATTTACCAATCAATATACATACAAAACTTACACTGTCCTTTGAATTTATTTTCTTAAAAGTTAAAAATGCAGGTATAAGCTTCATATCAATAGGATGTACATGTGCCAGTTAACATGTGTTAAAGCCAAATGCCATTTCACACCTATTGCAATGTACATCTTGTATATAAGATGAGGCCAGTACATGGATTTCAGGCAATACAGTTATTTCTTAGAATACATTACCCAATTATAATACCTTAGGAGAACTACCACTACCTTGCAAATCCAGCCCTCCAAGATACTACTTTTAGCTAAAGTTAGTTAAGAGTTGTCTGCAAACCTATTTGGCGATCGAGTAGAGAGATCTCCGAATGACACTCCTGTCAGTACCAGAGAAAGTCTTCAACCGGGTCCTCTTGGAGAGGATGAAGGAGGCCATCGATCCACACTTACAAGACAAACAAGCAGGCTGCCAGCTGAACAGATTGTATACGGACCAAATAGTTACTCTTTGCATCATAGTCGAGCAGTCGTTGGAGTGGAATTCTTCGCTCTACATCAACTTTGTCAGTTATGAGAAGGCATTCGACAGCGTGGACAGAGAGACACTGGAAACTTCTTCGCCACTATGGCATCCCAACAAAGCTGGTTAACCTGATCAAGAATGCTTATAACAGAATGTCCTGCAGAGTCATTCATGCAGGACAGCACACAGACAGCTTCCTAGTGCAGACTGGCGTGAGGCAAGGCTGCTTGCTGTCACCGTTTTTCTTCCTTCTCACCATCAACTGGATTATGAAGACGTCCACTAATGGGCATAGAAATTGGATCCAGTGGACATTGTGGAGTCAACCTGAGGACCTGGACTTTGACGATGACCTAACACTTTGTCCCACAGTCAGCAATAAATGCAGGACAAGAGCGATGTACTGGCAGCCACGTCAGCACAGGTTGACCTCAACATCCACAAAGACAAGACCAAGATCCTCAGGACCAATTATGTCAGGAACAACCTAGTCACACTGCATGGAAGTTCCCTGGAAGAGGTGGAGTCCTTCACATACCTGGGCAGCATTTTCAACCAGCAGGGTGGCACAGACGCAGATGTCAAGGCAAGGATGGGGAAAGTGATAGTAGCTTTCATACAGCTCAAGAACATCTGGAGCTCCAAAGAAATTTCCTTGACTATCAAGATCACACTGTTCAACTCCAACGTGAAATCAGTCCTTCTGTATGGAACAGAGAACTGGAGAACCACCAAGTTGACTGTAAAAAGAGTTCTGACCATCATAAGCTGCCTAAGAAGAATTCTCCAGATCCGCTTACCAGACACCATCAGAAATGCCAACCTGTGGCACAGTGTATGAGTATCCCAGTTATCTAGATATTACTTCTGCTTGTGCCAAGAAGCATGCTTTCATCACGAGAAGCCAGAAGCTACGTGGAAGATATACCACTACAAGTTGGAGGAGTTTTTCACTTCTAAGGAAAGTTTTCTCCATCTATATTTCCAACTTTTTCTCCCTTTCTATCACAACAGAGTTCTGCTTTATCAAGTTGCCACACTGTTTTTGTCACACGTTTAGGTACTTGCACGTGGAGCCTAAGTGACTTCAGTCAGTTCATGCTCTTCTTATTTATGCAAGTCAATAGTGCTCATAAAACTCTTATATATGTGTAATTCCTGTACAGATGGTATGTATTGGCAAGTTCCTATGCAAGTTTTTTGTTGCATCAGAGCCCAACTTTAATGTATTTACTTGTACGGGCAATGTCTGGGCTTTTTTCTCTACAAGTATTGCCTCATAATGAATTTTGTCACACCTACTGTGTACATCTCTTTAACAATGCCTCAGATCCCTTTTTTGTGTGTAATGTAGACAATCTGGTACATTTCTGTGCTTCTTTCATTCTGGTCGTACATGTACAGGTCAGTACTCTATATATAGTTTATTCAGTCACCTCCTGCACATGCATGTTCTATAGTTGACTCTTGAGTCATGTTTATATGCATAAACTTTAAATCCTATTTATCAAGCACTTAGTCAATTGCACATGCAGCCTATGCAACTTCACAAGCTAGGTGTGGGCTACATTATTTACATGTGTAAATGCCTTTATGCTCTGAAGAAGTCCTTATAATTCCATCCGTTCTTGTATATAAAGGTGAGTTCTTTTACCACATTATTTTTATCCGTGGAACACCATACTTCAGTGATTCTACCTCTACAGGCCATCCTTAACCTTACCTACAGGTAAGCATTGTAGTTGAAATCACCTGCTATCACTTTTTAGAGGTAACCATCATTTGGCATAGCAGTGTGCCCACATGGTATTCAAACATAACATGTGTAGGCACTCAGGTTTATAAAAAGGTGGTATTGTGATTAGATTTTACCTGTATGCTTCCTTGCTTTATTAGACATATCAATTTCTGGATCACCCTTTTAATGATTTAGCTCTGCATGGATATGGCTTTCTCAGACAGGTGCAGGGCTACAGCTTTATCCGTTGTTCTCTATTTTGTCTTACAGATTAGAATTATAAGCAAAGTGCAAACAAGATATAGCTCAGACCGAAGACGTCACCAGTCTGCATGTTGATTTTTTTTCCTCAGTGTGAATCATTATGGGAACAAAGGAGATATTCAACTTACCCTTTAGCCACGATATGCCAGACATTGACACACTTGGAAACCGCTCCAGCACCTATAACACCACCACAGGGCTCATCATTTTTCGAACTCCCCCTACCTTGAGGGGCCAAACATCAATATTATGGGCTCAATTGATAACAGCCTGGGCTTCCAGTATGTCAAACACTACTTTTGCAGACATGTGCAGGGACCAGTCTAACTCATACCACCTTGTGATCTCATTCAACATCATGCCTCAACAGATGTCACTTCACAGTTTCTCTACATTCTGCCTCTTCACTCAGCGACTGTCTTGAAGTCATGGTTTCTAGTTCAGGGTGTTCTACGAGTTTAGTGAGCGAATGACCTCATCCCACTTTGCCAAGTAAGTCTCATGCATTACAAGGGATTGTATGCTTACTCCACACAACCAAGCTGATATTGTTTGTTCTACCAGTACCATCATCTATTCTCCCTTACACGAGGGCATGGGAAGATTCTGCCTTCTGAATCTCAAATTGAGTACATTTTTCCGCCACTAGAACTATGTCCTCCGACTCCATCAACAACATGAACAAACAGAATGTTCTGACTTAAGTTATGTTTGCAGTCTGGGAGAGTTATGTACTTTCAGGCCCACCTTCATCATCAGTTTGTCAGCAGTTCTAACATTTGCAATGTCACCAGCTTTTCATTCGGAACCCCAGCATTGTCAGTGATCTCACCATGTTGGGGATGACATAGCCACACTCCATATGAATGGAACGGTTGTCCTTTCTTGATACTGTGCAGTTTGTGAGCAATATTGTTACCATGACATCGTTGTTGGATTTTGTTCTCTCTGGCTATCTTCCAACCAACAGAGCATAGCTTATCTTTTCCCACTCAAAATACCTCAGGGTATGCATGGGAGTCAATCGCAAACTTAGAGCACGGCCTTTATCCTCTACCAAAAACCACATTCTTTGTCTCCCCCATCTCAGACCCAACAGCTTGGGCAGTGGATGCCCTGTCATTGGATTGGACTAACCTGAACTCATACACCAGCCCCCCTTCCAACACCTGATTCCACAGTGATACAAAAAACAAAAGAGTCAGCCTGTAGCTTCATCCTCTTCACACCACTCCATCAGGAGGAGTTGTGGATTAACTGCCTCATCAATCTTGCATCAGAAACCCACATGGAATTTGGGTTTTCCTTCATCTACTCATATAACCATGATGGCAGTTGTTTCATCCTTGTCCGGAGGCTCAGACTTGCATGTCTGGATGATCTCAAACAGGCCCTCAAATTCAACATTTTTGCAACCAGTCATTGAGATAATTGCTCAGGCACAACGGCCCTCCACTCCAAAAGCATATGAAGTAAATGACCAGTTTCACCCATTGTGCAAACTAGCATATCTTACCTCTCCAGGATCGATACCACAGATAGCTAACTTCCTCCTCTGGCTCTTCGAAGAGAGCATGTTAGCACCAAGTACAATCCTTGGATAACGCTCCACGATCGCCAACACCTTTTGTTATCACTGAAGAGAGGATATCGGATGAACCCAGGACTTATCTGACCTTCTCACCTGCTTTGTGTATACATGGCTAGAAACTTTAACCCTAGTCCCAACGAACCTATCTTTGGTATTAACCTGACTGGATAAGACACCTTTTGAACCATCTTCAGTGGCATCTCTGGCGCTCCTTTTTCTACAAGACATCCTTCCTCATGGCATTAGAAACTGCAGGCAGAATTCTTGACATAGATGCCCTATCAGCAGACCCAATATACATGCAAGTTCAGATAAGACAGTTCAGTCTTATTCATGATGGCACCCTCTTTCATTGCCGAGCACTGTCTGTCTTCCACGGGTAGCTAAACTTTTGTCACAAACCCTCTGTCTCCTCTGGACACATCAACCAAGGATCACCTGCAAGACCTAGTCCAGGCTTTTAGATGATTCATTAATACAAATAGAGCCATTGCATCAAGGGAAATCATGCCTCTTTCTACTTCTCATAAAAGGACAGGAATATTGATCTGAACAGAATATCACGTCCTGTAGTAAGGGGGTTATTCACTGAGCATATAGGGAAATAACCCCAGCTCAGTTAACTTTTATGCACTTCAGCTCAAGAGGTTTAAGCAGTTGCCACCAACCTATCATCAGACTGGAACTGTTCGCTAACTGATATCATTCAGGCTGTCGAATGAGGTCGAAGTCCGCATTCTCTTGCTTTTATCTCTGAGATCTGTCATCTCATAGAGGCCAATTCGATCTGATAGGACCTATATCCACAGTTCAAAAGGTCTCCATTCCAGATTGATCAACAGCTTCTTAAGACACGGCTTCACAACTTCCACAGGATTTGAGAAGGGAATTTGTTTTTCCCTTCTGAAGCCTTGACCCGACAGATGGATTTGCCTCCCGTCAGTTTGCCTAGAAGCTGTCTCAGTACCTTAGGTGACTGGACATGGTATCTCCGCGGTAAAGGGATGTTCGTCCCTCTGCTTCTTATCTATTCTCCTAAGGTATTATGGTTTGGTAACGTATTCAGTGAAGAAACCGATTTTTCCTAATAAAATATGTTTCTTTGAAAATATTTACCCAATCATAATACACATACACCCTCCCAGCCTCCGTGCAGTTACATCCAGAGGGAGAGAGCCCTTCTCTCCAGTAATAACTAGGATAAGCTGACACAGTGCTGCCAAGAATTATATGTAAGGAGAGATCACTCTGCCCATCTGCCAAAACGGTTGGCAGACAACTTTTAGCTCCTTTTAGACAAAAGTAATATCTGGGAGGGCTGGATTTGCAAGTTAGTTGTTGTAGGGTTTAACGCCATTTTTCAGCACACGATAGGCTATACATGGCGGCCAGTATTAATGGTGGAGGAAGAACCCGGGAAAACCCCAGAAAGAACCACCGACCCACGAGAAGCTACTGGCAAGCTTTCTCACATACCCACATTGGCTGAATCCGAGACTCGAACCCACGCAGACAGAGGTGAGATGGCAGTGATCCGTAACGGAGGGCGCTTTAGACCACTTGGCCACTTGGGGCCCCTTGCAAGTTAGTGGTAGTTCTCCTAAGGTATTATGACTGGTTAATTCTTTTCAAAGAAATATATTTTGATAGGAAAAAAATTTCAGGATTTTTATGTCTTAGCAGAAAATCTCGATGTCTGATTTGGGCATTTTACAGTCAGTCAAAAAATCCATCCCACTGGTCATGTCAGGCATATATTTTTGTTGTGACCAAATCACTTTCTTGAGAAATTTTGAAGATTATCCCTGCATTTAACGAAACAGGTAATTGGCTATCTGACCATTACACATCTGTTTTCAGCATTAAATGAATCTTTTGGCAATGTGTTGGAAGGCTGACAGGGAAAATAACATCTACTTTCTTTAGCTGTTTTGTTTAAATCATCCAGAAATCTACTAAAGACCCCTACAGTATCATTTTGTTAGATTACAAGACTTAATTCACAGTGTATTCAGTATGGTTGGGAGTTAGGGGTGCCAATAAATTCCAAAGCAGACAAAGAATAATGGATGGATTTGATATGTTTATTAACATTGATGAATTTTGTAATCCAAATCAAATGTATTCAATGAATATTTTGAATTGGAAGACTTGGTATTCATTTTAGCTCTCATTGCTACAGACCATGATTTTAAATAACCGTAATTTTAAGAAAATAGGTCCCCATTGTGGTCCCCAAAATTAAGTTTCAACAAAAATGATAAAAGCATGAAAAATGACACCCAAGAAGAAAAACATACCTCATATGATTACAGTTATTTGCTTTCAAGTTGGTATTAGTATATCTGATGTGTGTTTATCTGAATGGAAAACCCAGATATTTAATCAGCTGGTGAAGAAAACTTTTTCAGGCAACACTTTGCATTTAGTCAATGAACCTGTTTTGGAATTTGGAACCTAAAAGGATTAATCAGCTAATAATGATGGTTGAACAAACAATTCAAGCCCATGGGAAAAGCTCACAACTGAGCACAAGTGTCACAGTACTTTCATCATATGAAAAAGATTTAAATGAAATGTCCCAAAATATATAGTGCTTTGTAAAAATAATTTTGTGTGTCCCAACTTTTACTGCATCCCAGCATGTACAGTAAATACAGTAGACTAAGATTGGCCCTCACAGAAAGTACTGTCAGATCATGGTCTACTTGGTTCATTTTATTTACATTTTCAAAAGTATTAACAAACATAATGTGGCAGCAGAATCGGCTCAGTCTATGTTGTTAGCGTATGGATGGGTGTTACACAGGGGTAACTTTACACTTGTAATTAGAAATTAGAGATGGAAGATTATTAAAGACTGAATCATGTAACAGCATTCTGTTCAAGTATTGCTTACTTGGCATCATGTTTGAAAAATAAGATTTTGTCAAAACCGCCTTGGTAGAAGCTCGACATGGTGATCACTTTGGCATCCATGTGCACGCTGGCATCCATGTTCACTCTGGCATCCATGTGCACTTTGGCATCCATGTTCACTCTGGCATCCATGTGCATGTGCATCCATGTGCACTCTGACATCCATGTGCACTTTGGTATCCATGTGCACTCTGGCATCCATGTACACTTTGGCATCCATGTGCACTTTGGCATCCATGTATATGTACACTTTGGCATCCATGTACACTTTGGCATCCAAGTGCATGTGCATCCATGTACACTTTGGCATCCATGTGCATGTGCATCCATGCATCCAAAATCTTGATTAATCTGAACATCAAAGCTTTATATCAACCTCAACATTAATGATATAATTTGCTTTTTGAAAGGTGTTCTTGACATAAATGGGTTCTGATGTATCTGTTAAATTTTGATTATTTAGAAAGAAAGCTATTGAAGGAAATTACTTACAGTGTAAATGTGTATGAATTTATAGTATAAATCTTAAAAAAAAACAAATTTTACAACTGATTAAATTGTGAACAAACATTATAAAATTTAAGAATTTGTCTATCTTCTTTTTTTTAGGTGGATTGCCTCATCCAAAAGGCATGGTTGCTGAAGATCTACCCAAGGTTTATCCATTTCTTCTCCATCATCTTAAAATAGTCTAAATATTTTTGTAAAACACACTGTCATAAGTAGTAAACACTTACCTACGACTGAGAGCACATGCAAGGATTTATCATAAAATGTCATTATGAACCCAAATGGGTGCTGCTGTTGCTATTAACACCTTGCCTGTTATGGCAAGAAAGAATAATTTCAGAAATTACATTATAGAATTTTGTCTTCCCAAAAAATTTTATTTTCAGGTTTTCTTCTAATTTGTAAATCTGAATTTGTGCAACTTGATATTTTGTTTTGACATTTCCTAATAGTTATCTTATTTAAAATTAAACTCCTCAAATCTGCTAGGTTTCATTTCCCAGACCTGGTTGAAAAGTTGTGAACATAAGATGGTGGAGAAATTGATCCAAGTTTGGTATTAAATATTTACAGAATGTGCTGGCAGAACAAGGTCTGTGTTATTCACTTAAAATTATTAGTAGAGTATTGTAGACCCGTATTCGCCAGTACATTTTACAATGACATATCTGTGTTTGCACTGTTTGCAATTGCTAATGTGTTATATGTGAATAAAGGCATCAATACCATGCATCATTTAGGTACAGTATATACTCATTTATAAGTTGAGGCCAACTGCTAATAACATAGACCCTGATCTGCCATCACTTAATGTGCCAACAGATCGGGTTTGTTCGTTCTACTGATTTTAACAAACTGCAGAGACCCATACACATTATGCAATGTCAGATCTGGGTCTGTGCCGTTTGTAATTGGACTCAACTTATAAGCAAGTATTAATTAATAATATAGACTCCATAATTTACTGTTCACTTGATAGATTCTGAACTACAGTATTTGGAAAAATTTTATTGCACTTTCCTAACCAGTAGTTTATTGTTGTTTTCGAATACAATTTTAAAAATCTCTATTCATATTACAGGTACAGAAAATGTAACATGAACAGCAATATTTTTAACTGAGTTCTAAATTTTATTTGTTTTTCAGTGGTTAGAAACCTATTGTAAAAAAATAGCTGAGCTGAAAGTCTTTGAAGATAAGGTGCCTAACCATGTGCTTGTTAACGAGTATGAAGCTGGACAAGGAATTATGGTTAGATTTGTATTGTGATGTCTTTGCAGTAAAACCTATCATTAATAATAATAATAATATGGAACATTGATTACTCTGTTTAGCCTTACTTTTAGTCCATCCAAACCACTGCACTACCTTCATTATATTCTTGATACAATCCAGGCTATCATTTATTTAGTCAAAATGTGTCATCTGGGAAATATGGATAACTGATGTTTGACTTAATAATAATAATAACCATTCCATGTTCTGTCAATATGAAGGCCTCTTCAGAGGTTATTGCCCCCTTCATCCCGATTCCACCCCAATAATAAAAGGACACCTTATGTTGCACTTGGCAGTATTAGAGGATTGCATTATTTTCTACCATTCTATCGCCATCATGTGAGACTAACCCTCTTGTATACCTAGACCTAGTTCTTACTCTGTAGATAGGCTGGCTTTGTTAGAGAAGAACCAGTGTTATGATAATAACAATTACTGTGGCCTGATGGTAATGTTATTATTATTATTTTTTTTGTTGTGATTTATGCCTTGAGTGTTCATTTAGTAGAAGTGTTGTACAGTTTCTATTTCATTACAGATTCGTTACCTATGTTTTAAGTGGTAGGAATTTAATTTATTAATGCTTGTGTACTAAAAGGTTCTCTTTTTACAATAATCTCTGTCTTGAAAGCAAATTATTACATATTTAGGATATTCACCTGTGAAATGTTCGAGTATTTAACTTTGTAATCTAAAAATCATCTTATTAATGAATGGGTTGGTGTGCCATTCTTGCACTGCTTTTAGGTGAACATATATCCCCAAGTAAGAGTTATTACATAAAAGATTGTTGGGAAAAGTCTTCTGTCACTCACTGATCCTAACATAATAGCTGAATGAACATTTAAACATTAATTTTGTGGATCATAGACTCCTTATCAAATACACTAAAAACATTAATTTTATGGATCATAGACTCCTTATCAAATACACTAAAAAAAGTGAGTGATTATTTTCACTATTATACAGTTATTGACATCACATCTGTTTTTTGCAACAAAAACCTGCATGACTGAAGATTTTCCCAAGGTGTTGAATACTTTTCATTGACTTTTCTCTCACAGGACTGTTATTGCAGTGGTTAAAGTTGTACAAGTATTTTTTTTCCATTATTTAAGACAGAAGTCACAACCACATCATTTTACATCCAGGCTCTTCCAGAGTGCATCGAGATACAATCAGACCCAGCTTTATAGTTTGTGGGGCCCAAGGTGCCACACCTCAAGCATGGCCTGACCAGTGGAGTTACTGTAGTATACCTAATATTTTTGTTAATTGGAGCACGGGGCCCCAAAGGTGCAGTCCCAAGACAACTGTCTTGCTTGCTGGCTGGTCCTGGCTACAATATACTTAGGCAACAAGTGTTGTTATTTATCCTTCAAGTTCAAGGTCAACCATAACATCTCTAACTGGTCAGGTTTCTGTGAGCACGTGAGTTGCTGACCAGGCCAACTTATCCTCAGAACTGTCCATAGCATCCTGGACAGGAGGTGCCACTTGTGTTGCTTAATCAACAGAGAAATGTGCTGCAGTTCCAAGATTTACACTGCTTGTACTTATGCACTTCCTTTGCAATTCTTATTAGCTCAAAGTCTGGACAAAACTAGGGATGAAACAATACACCTTTGCTGTGTATCAATATGATTCATGATACACAGCCTGTGATATGATACATTATCAATACACATCTTGATCGTGTTTTCATCTTTAGAAGGTCTGTCAGTGGTAGGGTGGTGCTGTTTTATATGTGTTACCACATTGGTTATATTTCTAGTATGCAGATTACAGCAGACGTAGACTTTTCATATGTTCATATGCCATCCTCATCCTTGACAAGATAAAAAGTAATACTAGACTGCCTGTTACATGACAGTGACTTTAATTCAACTGTTTAGGCCATTTCAGGCTGCATCTTGTCATTTGTTTTGTACTGCTTGAATGTTTTTAAAACATTATTACCAGTTTAATGTCTTCACTTAAAGTTGGAAGGCATTAAGGTGTTATCTTCAAAACTGAAGAAATAGTGCCACATACAAGGAAAATCTTATATAGAAGAAGTCGAAATGTGGGAGTGGAGATAACTAATAACCAGGTCCTTCACATTGTACTTCCTGCAGATGCAAAACAACTGCCATGGCCACAGGCATTCATTTGTATCATTGATAAAGGAAATTATTGACAAAACGTACTCCCCTTCTACAAATTAACAAGATGACAATGACTCAGTGCAGTTTGGAATCTGCCTCCTTGCTTGTTTTGGATGAATTTGTTTGTTTGATTTTGTGTCTTTTTAAATCCAGTGTCCATGTTTAGTCACTCATTACATGTATCAGCCTAAAAGGAGACATTTTAAACTTGTTTGCCACGTTCAGTTTCAGTACTTTTTGGATATTTTAAAAAGCTGTTTTTGTGCAAAGTTTGATGTTGCTTGATATCTGTTTGGATACCAGTACATCTAGTGTGACACACAAAGAACAAGCTACATTTCTGAATGGTGTTTGTTTTACCCAGGATTAGTCAGAATTCAGTATTTCACTGCATGTCACACTGGAATTATAGCCTTCAGATTTGATCCAAGTAGACAAGGTACAAAGCAATGGATAAACTTTGCATACAGTGTTTATTAAATAATGATCTGTCAAGTATTTAAATCATAAATGGGGAAAAAATCTGGAATGTCTTCTTAATGTTCATATACTTTATCATGCCTACAAGATAAAATAATTAGCATGGAATTGACAGGGGTGAGTGGCAGATTTTGAACTATGCGAGTTATTTAACCACTCTGTAAATTTGTAGAACGTGAGTAGGTGATGTCAATAGTTTTTCTTTTTTTTACTGACAAAAGTGAGTGCATGTGTTTCCCATTGCTGTCTCAGTTGTATTTTCAATTTAAAGAATAAAGAGGCAAATGACTGCTGAAGATTAAGGTAACTTGTATTGGGTAAGTATTATTTTGTATTGATTCTTTATCTCTTGTATCAGTATGAAAAAATTATCAATACATATCTGTTGTTTTACCCTTGCCAGATTGAATGATCCTGTGAAAGACCTTCCCAAGACTCATAGTCAATGCTGAAGTGTTTCATGGGTGAATTGAGGGAGTCTGTGTTCCATCTGACTTCTCTGAGATTGCTTTCCCAGTTTTAGTTTGCTGTAGAAGATCTTGTTTAGTAGTCACTTTTCTGATGTCCTAGTGACATGGTTCAGATGACTCGCTGTCATTCACAACTTGAGTAAGCATTTGCCCTGGTCATCTGCTAGGCTGAATCCAGATATTGGGTTTGGAGACCATGAACTTATGGTCAGCATTTTACACACCTCGTGGCATTCATTGGGGGCGCTCACCAGTTATTATGTACTTTTGAGAGAGTGATGTATATAAAGTGAAGTCGTTTGCATTTAATACATGCACAATGGAGAGAATGTTGGCATACCTCTATGCTACATTATTATAATGTGGATGATATTTCTTTGGATATTGTACCTTTGGAAAGTGTACATGATCTAAGCACATTGCTGACTAAAATGACTGCTCCCTTGTGCTAAAAAGATCAGCCTGAATGAGTCTAAAGTACACTATCCATAGCAGCTATTAAAATAGGGAAAATTAATTTTGCCAGACTAGACAATGCCAGCTTCTAAAAGTGCAATGAATGAATTACCAAATATAAAATGTAAGAAACAAGTTATTGGCTCTTTTTTCATACAATTTACCTCCGAAGTTCAGGATGTAAAAATGACCAAGTGGAGCTAGCACTTTTTTGAAAGGTGCACATCTGGAGTAAGGCCAAGCTGTATACTCTATAACCCATATTACACCCATCAATCATACACCAAAATAAAGGGAATTAAAGGTTCTTCAAACTATACCTAAGATATACAAGGTCTTTTTTAAATAGTCAGTCTAACCAGTGAGGAAAGCCGGGGAAATTCTTTTTCTTTAAAATTCTAACCCATGCAAAATATGAAACTATAGAGTGCCACCTTACTTGGAATGCCTGCCTGTCTTTTCTCCTGCTGATGACACAATCATTGAGATGCCAGTGATTGGAATGTGGGTGTATCCAGAATGATGTACAGTTGCAGTTTGGTAGGAGATTAGGTCTTACTAGGTGCATTCCTGAATAGGAGGAGCCCAATTTTGTTGCATTTGCCAAGGCCATTTTTATCACTGATGCAGCCATATCTGGTGATCTGTGCCATTTCTAGCACTGAAGTCAGCAAGGATGATAGGCTTGTCTGCCTTCAGCACTTCTGCGCATCTGTGTTGGTCATGGTGGGTGTATCTGTTCTTCCCTCTGGTCTTAGGGCCTCAGATGACCAAGAGGTCTAGGACGCTTGACTTTACTGATCACCCATACATCTCCTGTCCATCATAATGAGTTCAAGTCTCAGCTCAGCCAATGTGAGAGAAAGCTTGCCAGTAGTTTCCTATGTCTTGATGGTTCTCTCCGGGTTCTTCCTCTACAGAGGAAAAATCTGGGAAGACCTTGGGAGAACCACTGGCCACCATGTATAACATGTCATATGATGAAAAATGGCATTAAACTCCACAAAGCTAACAAACCCTCTTCTGTAACTACCACTATACTGTCCATTAGTGTGCACAGATTCCAGTCACCAATTGTGTGTGGTGTGACCTTTGTCTTTTTGTGTGGTTTTGACCATTACAGTGGGACCATGACCAGCAGTATGCTGATCAGGGTATAGGTGAAGAAGAGAATGTTTAGGGCACCTTTTCTAGTCCCTTTCTCATGCAGTTCTCAATAGGGCTGCACAGTCTTCCAAGTTCTGCTGCTGCTTTGGTCAAGTAAAAAACAACCCTACACCCTGAGCCATCTGTGTGCAGGTCTGCTGCTATAGATTCCATTAAAACACCTGCTGAATTGCTGCTTGCCTGTCACCACAGGAGTTTACATTGGGCATGGGGTATGATGTCATGGCATGCAAATGAATTGAAAATTAAGTGTGGGAAAGTTGTGTAGAGTCACCCTCACTCTCTTGTCCAAGCCTTTCAGAATCCAGTGGCATGACTATGTGGGAGATAGATGTATTAGATGACCGTCAGGTCCTACTGCACCTGAGCTAAAGTCCTGTGGTGTCTACATAGCTCTAGCCATCAGACTTAACAGCCAGGGAGATAAGCATATCTGCTGGACTGCCTTATCCATCAAAGAGGACTTTCCTGAGTGAGCCAGGTTTAACTGTCCACTCTTGGTCAACAGTTGCAGGTAATGCTGATTACCATTTCTTACAGTGGCAGGCATTGCCTGACCTTTCCATAGACAAGTAGTGCTGGAACAAGTGCTTAAGTACCTGAGTATAGGTGGGTGAATGTGTTTTGGGTTCTCATATTTTAAGCATGTCCTCTATTTCTGATTATGCATATTTGTATTTATCATTGTTCTTAAGCTGTAGTTTATCTTCAGGTACAAAATTGTTGTATGTTAATAGTCAACAAATTGTTTAAGTGTATGAATGCACCATATTCATATGCAGTGTCTTCATACTTGAAAGTTTGTATGTTTGGATGGAGAGAAATATGCAATGTATTTTGGCCACATGACTTCAAATGAACACAGCAAAAACTAGACATTGCTGTTACTTTTAAGGGACAGGTGTACCTAAATTACAGTATTATAAAAACAAATAAATAAGATATTTTTTTTAAATTTCATTTGTTTTCAGTTCCAAAACTTTAAAAGAAAATCAGAGTTGAAAGCATTTCCAAAGTAGATTTAAGTAGCCCTTAGGTGATGTGCACAATTGTCTTAACACCATAAACAATATTGGTCACTTGTTACTTATGAGTATCTTCAACTTTACAACTTCATGTTTCAAGGATTTGTTTAGGGACTCTGTTAATTCAGAACTAAATGTGAATCATTTGAACTGTCAGTTTTTGGTGAAGTTTTGAAAAGTAAATAAACTAAATTGCATCTTTAGTGGCCGCTCATTAACTATTTATTACTATTTGTAATTACAATAATGTAATCTGTATAGCCCGGCCAGTTATTAATTACAATATATAGTTTATGCTGTACTCATGTAAAGTCATATAACCAAATTATATAATAGTATGACCAAGAAGGGCAAATAAACCTTAAGTAACATGGTCATGTTTGGAAGTGTGTCCATGTATTTCCTGTTGATGATGCATGTACATTCTATGTGAGCAGTGTTTTGTGCGAGTGTGTTTTTTTCTAGGTAAATGTTATCTACATATACTAAGGCCCTAATACATTTTGTCTGTAGATACAACATTAACTGATTCATCTCAGAAACCTTAAACTATTGTTAGTTGATGTACCTCAAAATAATCACAGGGCTGTTATTGTCACTGTCTTAGTAGAAGAAGTTGAAGTACATTTCTTGTGTGACTTAGTTGCCACTTCATCAGGTAGTGTGACCTCTGAGCCATAGAGTATGTTGCCTTACAGTGCAGCTACCTTATAAGGAAGTACATTATACGTATAGTTTTACAACCACTGAATGAAATGGGACCCATGACTATACATGCCATGTTAAAAAAAAAACATATTATAATGAAGGGCCTGGTAATCAGCAAGTACTGTACATAGACATCAAATCATCACGTTAATGCCTTTTTAATGTGAATTGATTAGATAAATGTGGTAACATGCAAGCACACGATATGGTGTGGTTTATCCATAAACTATCAAGAGGTTCTGATTTAATTGTCTCCTAGAGTTTTATAGCAAATTGATCAAATGCTTTGCAGGGAAGGAGATTTTATTGAGCATGAAAGATAAAAGAAAGCAGTGAGTAATGTAAAAGCATAAAGTGATTACGTATGGAAAGTTGGAGGCACAGAGATTGGATGCAGAATGTTGCTGGCTCCACTTTTCAGCATGTGATAAGGGAACTGGAGATGACAAAAAAGTGTCCCCTCCCCTGCCATTAGAGGACTATTCAATACAGGATGAGCTTATGAGCTTATTAATGTCCATTTCACATTTCTTTTGTTAATGCTATTAATTTAATTTTGTATGAATGTTTCTAAATATCCCAGCCACATGAAGATGGATCCCTGTACTATCCAACAGTCTCCACAATAAGTCTTGGATCCCATACACTTCTAGATTTCTACAAACCTCTGCAATTCAGTGAATCTGGGGATGACACATCACAGGTTAGTTTCACTACAAACTGATCATCAAAGGCCTTATCTATTTAGTGATATTTTTTTTCTTCAGAAATAAAAATACAAAAATTACATAGACTATATGGTATTTCAAAAGGTCAGAGGAGGAACAATTCAGTCACAAATTAGTTGTAAAAATCCCAATAATTGGATATAAGTATATAGATATTTTGCATGTTAATTATATCATTTCCAACTCAGTCTAGAGTTTGAAGCTAGATCACAGGAAGTTGTATATTCCTTTACAGATAACACATCAGTCACTCTGTACACTAATTGTCTACAGCTGATAATGGTCTATACCATTTTATATGCCCCTGTAGAGTCAGAAATATCTTTGTGTCTGCCTGTCTGTCCAGCCATTAGTCCATACTAATATGTTGACCCATGATTTTGTTCACACTACTGTAAAAAGTATTGTGTTCCTTTTGGACTACAGACTTGTGTCCATCAGTGGGGAAAGGGGAAGGATGCAAGGGAAGCAGGAGTAAATTTTGTGTGTGCAAAATTCCTCACTGTTCCTCTAGTCAGGCTAATATATACAGTCAGCAAAACGCTATGTTAATATTGTAGACAGTGTAACTTTTACATGTGGGTAGAACTTGCTAGTTTTGCTATTTCTTGAGGAATTAAGCATTTCTGTAGAACTTGATCTCATTAAAACAAACACAGAGATTATTCATATGAAAGTAATTTTATTTCTCAACGTTTTAGCAGTCAGAATTGTCAACAAAGTTTTGTCAAAGCACAAGATTTTCAATATATTATTGTTGAAAATTGCAATGGACATTTCATGGATATATGAGAATTATTTAAATTCTACTTTCTTATATCATTTCAGATCCATTCCACATCCCTCGAGGAGAGGTATGTGCAGTCTATATTGCTTGAACCTCGGAGTTTAGTTCTGGTATGTGATGACATGTATAAAATATATCTACATGGGATTGCTGAATGCAAGTCTGATGTTTTGACAGACAAGGTTGCTAACATCAGTTTATGTGAAACTGCCAATATTGGAGACAATCTAGAAAGAACAACAAGAGTTTCATTGACTATAAGATATGTACCCAAGATTCTGAAAGCAAAGCTAGTGTTTGGAAAGAAAAGGTGACACAAGAATTATCACAGTACAGGGTCATAGGAATTATTGTTCTATTTGTGCTTTCAAACTTAATAATTATTTTCCAGTATTATATGGTGGAATGTAGAGCTAAAGACCTAGGTGCTTCTTTTCTTGCTTCAGATCCTCTTAAAAGCTCTTTGTATATGACAACTCTTGGAGCATCAGAGAACACTATATTGGGTAGGCACCGTAATGGATCATCAGAGAACATTATAATGGATAGGCACTGTAATGGATCATCAGAGAACAACACTATAATGGATAAGTGCTGTAATGGATCGTTATTGAACACTATAATGGGTAGGCACTCTAATGACTCATCAGAGAACACTATAATGGATAGGCACTGTAATGGATCATCAGAGAACACTATCATGGGTAGGCACTGTAATGGATAATCAGAGAACACTATCATGGGTAGTCACTGTAATGGATCATCAGAGAACACTATAATGGGTAGTCACTGTAATGGATAATCAGAGAACACTATCATGGGTAGTCACTGTAATGGATCATCAGAGAACACTATAATGGATAGGCACTGTAATGGATCATTATTGAACACTATAATGGATAGGCACTGTAATGGATCATTATTGAACACTATAATGGGTAAGCACTGTAATGGATCATTATTGAACACTATAATGGGTAAGCACTGTAAAAGATCATCAGAGAACACTATAATGGATAGGCACTGTAATGGATCATTATTGAACACTATAATGGGTAAGCACTGTAAAAGATCATCAGAAAACATTACAATGAGTAGGCACAATTAACAAGTGTCCTTTAGAAATGACATCCCATCAGTTCCATGCTACTGTAAAGACTCCTGATGAAAGTATGCTATGGTTTAGTGCTGTTAAATTATGTACTACCATATTTTCTGTACATCTTAAGACTCTGTTGGCTTGCACAAATTATAAATTATTTGTTTTACTGCAGTTTTCAGACCGAATTTCACAGAAGCAAATTTCCTGACACAATTAACTAAAATCTGGCTTAAATAAATTAATGAATACATCTACTGTCTGACTTGCATTTATTTTAACTTTATTATAACATGCACTGGTACATAAATATAAGTTGAAACAATTAATCAAACATATCACACTATGTATATACATGTACATATCTTGTCAATTCCTGAAAAATCTGTGAAGTTTGTTTGCCTTGATTCTTTGGCAGATCAATCTGCAGTTACTCTTGTTTGTGTCCATATACTGTCAAGGACTTCATGCCGTTTAAGTGATCTTCTTTGTGCTGGCAGATCTTCTTTTTTATGCTGGCCAGTATCTCCACTCATCTAGGCTTGATGTTAATAACATAATAAGTATAGCAGATACAAAATGAATCTTGCAATTAAATGTGTTATGGTAAACTAATAAAATGTTGTCATTTTTATTTATAAGTCATATTTTACAACTGTTATAGCTGCTAATGAGCTGATAACTGAAGTTCCTTTTTATTCTCTGAAATGAAGCCCTATATTGCACAATGCTTAAGTCAATCAACTTTATTTGCACAGCCATCAACAAACTGTAATTGGTTCATACAATTGGTAAAAATAAAAACTTATTGATACAATTTATTAGCCATATATTATATCCAAAGTGGGGACAATTTGATCCCAGTGTGTAACACTCTTTCAGTGAGTACCAAAATCAGACATTATTTATACAATCACTGATTACAATACAGTCAGGCTTCTTGAAGTTTTTCCACACATGTGATTATGTGATCAATATAACTCTAACTTGCCACTAGAATTTGACACACCTCCAAATTTGTGTAGGTGAATGTGTGTTAAACAACTGACTGTATTTTCATGTATGATTCTTCAGATTTTCTTTGTTTTGGACAGATTATTTTTCTGGATTATTTCCGGGCAAGTTTTATGGTAATTATACACGTTAGCCTCAAATTTTGATTTCCAAATCCAGAATGCGGAGTTTTAAATTACCATAGACTGCTCCGGTGACCTAAGTGGTTAGAGTGTCTGCCTTGGATTTAGGAGGTCATGGGTTCGAGCCCCAGCAGAGTCATACCAAAGACTTATAAAAATAGTATTAGCAGCTGACTCACTTAGTGCTCAACATTAAGAGGTTAGTATTAGGACTGGTCACCCTGGTATCAGGATAATGTATGTGACTGGGTGGGACATGATGCTACATGTCTGCAGGGTGATGTCCCAGTGCTAGACATCACTATACACTGCCACACTGCATACATCATAGCTATATGACGGATTTTTTTAAAAAGCTACATTAAAAATCCAAATCACATGCAGATACACTCTAGATTACCAGAGCAAATTAACATTTAGGAATTCCATTCCTGTTGACCTATGTCCGGATAGCAAGGTTTCCTGATAAACAGATTCTGGATTAATATGGCTTCTCTGTATTGTAATTAGCAACCATGATCCCCTTTTTTACCTAACTGAACAGTACATCAGAGAATGGTATGGATTTGTAAATTCAAAGGAATGTTTAAATAAAAGTAATAAATTATCCTTGTTGGCAGTACTCTATTATGTTCATTGGATTAAGGGTCCATGTTGGTAGTACTGCATTATGTTCAGTATAGCAGAGGGTAGTGATAGAATTAAAAGCATGGTGATTCTCATGAAAGGGACAAGTAAAGTTGTAGTTTTTTTATCTTGACATATATCGAATAAAACAACTATGTTAAGTAATGTATGTTTTATTTTGTTCCATACACTCAGTGTTTTAGCTGGAACACATCCTTGCAGGCAAGATAAGAAATAAACAGTAACATATGCATACAAGACAAGATTTGACATTTTTCCATGTATACCTTATTTCTGCAACATGTAAATTGTCCAGTAGCCAGTTCTATGTACAGAATTAAAAATGCTTATGTCATATCAGTAAATACTCCATACCGATTAACTATTGATTTCATCATGTACAAATCTCAACTTCCAACTTTTCAGTCAGAATATGATATTGCATGGGTTGGTTTTTTTACGGATTTATTAATTGTTTGGTTTCATTATGGATTTTATATGTGATTGCAGAATACTCCCTGCTGCCACCAAAATATCAAATGTTTAATTGGATATCAAATACTTCTTGAATTCCATCAATTTTATTTCCATCACCATGTCAAGTGGCATAAACTTCTCATTTACTTAATCTATAGCTTTGCATCTATAGAAGCAAAATGTTCATGAACACATCGTCCAATGCATCCTGTTTTATCTGTGTGAATCTTTTTGTTGAAGATAAATTGCATCTATAATTTCCATACCTAGACAGTGAAATACCAGATAGTCAATTACTTTTCTTACCTAGACAGTGAATACTAGAGTCAAATTACTTTCCTTACCTAGACAGTGAAATACTAGATTGAGTCAATTACCTAGATAGTGAAATACCAGATAATTTTCTTACCTAGACAGTGAACCACCAGATAGAGTCAATTACTTCCTTACCTAGGCAGTGAATTACCAGATAGAGTCAATTACTTTCCTCACCTAGGCAGTAAAATACCAGATAGAGTCAATTACCTAGATAGTGAAATACCAGATAGTCAGTTACTTTTCTTACCTAGACAGTGAAACACCAGATAGAGTCAATTACTTCCTTACCTAGGCAGTGAATTACTAGATAGAGTCAATTACTTTCCTTACCTAGGCAGTGAGATACCAGATAGTCAATTACTTTCCTCACCTTGGCAGTAAAATACCAGATAGTCAATTACTTCCTTACCTAGACAGTGAAATACCAGACAGAGTCAATTACTTTCCTTACCTAGACAGCAAATACCATATAGTCAATTACTCTCTGTTCACTTACAAATGCCACAGGAAAATATTGGCATTTTCTTCCTTCTTTTGGAGTCAAATATTAAAAGTCAAGCAACTTCAATAGATGTAGCACTAAATGTAAGGCAATCAAGTTCAATAGATGGAATACTAAATGTCAAAGCAAGCAAGTTCAATAGGTGGAACACTAAAGGTAAATGCAAACAATATTCACTAGGTGGAGCACTAACTGTCAAGGCAAGCAACTTCATTAATTGAAGTCCTTAATCTTATTACTTATTTGCTTTTATGACCATTAGATCTTTGATGTGTAATTTTAGGTAAAATTAGGAATGGAAATAAAAATGTGCCAAAGATTTTTTAAAATAAAATTTCATTTAGATCTCCCAGTGAATAATTAATGCCATCAAAAATGTTCATGTACTTGGACAAACAGAAGTTACTTGTCCTTGAAGCTTCTTTTCCGCAGCTTACATTTAACAAGGATTGTAGGATTTCAACCAAATTTGGCACGCATCTTTATGATGATGTAAAGTTTATAGGGGTTGATTTACAGCATTTTATGATGATATAATTTAGAGGAATTGTGACCGTCTCTTTGCCTGATCTCTAAACTTTGGTTTTGGCAGCAAACTATTGCCAAACATTTGCTGGATTTCAACCAAATTTAGCTTGCAAATTTATACTTATTCTCCTTTAAAAGAATTTTATTTCCAGCATGATATTATAGAGGAGTTAAGGCCTTTGATAACTCAACCTTCTGCCTTTGGTCTCAGCAATGTGACACTACCAAGGTTTGTTGGATTTCAATGAATATAGCACAGACCTTCATATTGATAAGACTTTGAAAGAGTTGAATCTCCATCACATTGGTCATATTTTAGAGGAGTCCTTAACAGGTGATTTCCAGTTTTCCATGGCATAATTTAGAGAGGGTTTTGACTTCTGATTATCCTGTTAACTTGTTAACTTTAGCATCACTTTAGCAAGGATTTTTGAATTTCACAAAATTTAATATTTGGCTTTATATTTGACAAGAACAGATGTCTTAATTTCATTCTTTCTAAATCTTGTTTAGAAGAGTTATTGCCCCTGATTTTTTCCATTTTCCTATACAATTGTTTCTAGGGTTACCCTATTTGTACTTTCAAAAAACAGGACACTTCTGAGAATGGGTGTATCTGTGTCAGCATCTTGATGGAGATTTAAGGACTGAAAAGAAGGACATGTCTGGGAAAAAGAGGACCTATCATAACCCTATATGTCACCCCAACTGATTTGCATTTGTGATTGGTAGATTTCAACAAGATTTGCAACTGAGTTTAATTTTTAGATGTTGACTTCCAGTGAGATTAATTGTAAGGTTGAAATATCATTAATTAGTAGAATGATAATTTTTTATGGGCTCCCAAACAAAGTTAGGAATCTGTGGATATCTAGTAACTTTCAAATGCAACTTAAAACTGCTGCATGACTGGGCTTGAAAATAGTGTTCATGGGTGGCAGGTCCAGAACCTGTCACCCGCTGAGGGAGTCTGGTCCAATATGCATATAAATAGGTCCAAGTTGCTAAGCTGTTGTGAGAAACATCAAATTCAATACAAAAGCATAGTTATATACATGAGCTTTAATAAATGAATAAAATAGTTATTTTAAACAATGTAGTTTCCTTTCTCAGACATGATTTTTCTCCATTTTAAAGCAGAATTCCGCTTTTCTCCTGACTTGAATCAGCTTTTTCTTGATATAGTCCGTTTTTTTATATTATCTCCGATCCAATTTTTAAAAAATGGTCTCTCCACTCCCATTCTGTAACAACCCTTGTAAATTATTTGTTCCATATATTAGTTAGCACTTGACTCTCGTAAAGAGTATTCTGATTGGTTAAAGATTTAAACTCATCCAATGAATCTTTGTGTAATGGAAACTGATGGCAATGGAAAGAAGAAACATGCTTGCAAAACATGGTGTCCCAAGTTGTTGAGAGAGAGCACAAACAAAAAGTTTACAGAAAGGTTTAAAAAACATGGAAATGGGAATGGCTGGAGTGAAAAGTTGACAGAAATTTAGTTGGTCAATTTATAAGAAAACTGAATGCTAGAGGTCTGGCATTTTGTGACCTCTGCTCTATGGTTATCGCAGTTGGAAGAGTTTGAAACAGCACCTACAAAAGAAACTGCATACGGAAAAATTGAAGCACAGAAGGCATCTGGAAAAAGTGCATTTAATTACTATAAGAAGAAAGATTTCTTGCGTGAGAGAACAGATGTAGCCCTGTCAGAATATGAGCACTGCATATTGCCAATACAAGCACCACCTTGAAAGGAAAAAGGCTCTCATTGAGAAGAAAAAGAAATTATTGATAATTGAGCCAAAAAAGTCAGTGGTGACAAAAAGGAGGGCTAAAGAAATCTTTGCCAAAGCCACAAAAAGAGCTCAACTGGCATATCAACAGGTTGTGTCCATTGGTGAAATAGGCAAATGAATGTATGGGATTATTTGTATTTATTTTATGCTAAGTAGTGAATTACTTGATTTTCTAATTAAAATAATATTGATATTTCACTGTAGTGAAAAACTAACAATACTTTTTCACTACAGGAACTACGTTTTGGGGTCAGAACATACTTACCTCTCTTAGATTTTCTGTCAGTGAACTACTTTTTCCTTATGTAGTGGTTGTTTTCTTATTAATAATCCCTGTCTGTTATCCTTGAAACTTGTAGTTTGTTATTCTGGAAATATCAGTTAATTTTTATCAATCTAATGTGGAACTAATTTTGTGTGCAGGTACACATAGCACAGCAGAACATGTACGGTAAACAGCTGACATTACTGTAAGAAATCTTCTAATTCACTGTGTCACAAACTTTAGGTAGCCAATGTATGTGAGCATAAAATAAAAAGAATATTTGCTTGAAATGAGTGAATAACGGATACATTTCATCTCATGGGTGAAAAACTCTAGTATTTTCACTCGTGGCTTTGCCACTCATGAAAATACTGAGTTTTTCAACGACTCGATGAAATATATCCATTATTCACTCGTTTCAAGCAAATATCCTCTATATAGTTGATGTTCTTGGGTGTTTTTTTACAGATTTGTTATGAAAAGAGAGAAGTATAATATATTGACTGCAGAAATTTACAAATTATTGTGACTTAATTAGAGTGTGAACACTGACATGCACATGAAATAACTTCAGCATCAATAGTGTTGGAGAACAAATTCATTTGACTATAAATATTGTGAAATTATTGAAGTCAAGTTGAACATTTTTGATAAGTTTATCAGTTTCTCAGATGATTATTTTGGTTTATTTTATGATCATAAGTTGCACCGGTGCAGTTATTTTTTAGTTTTAAATTGTGTTTTTGGCCCCCTGGATCCCCAGATCAAGGGCTCTGCACCATGAGACCATATTGGGGGAGGACCCCCAAACCCCCTTTCAATTTTTTCAGCTTTTTTTATGGAAGACCAAAATCATGTCTGCTTCTTTATTGATCTTAATAAAATATCCAATAGTCTTAAATATCTTTGTTTTCACTATCACAGGACATGAGATTATTATAACTGAAGTCAACTCGACGTATAATTTTGACCTACCGTGGTATAGGGTGCTGAATCTGTCAGCTAAATACAGAACTTTAAAAAGATTGAAGACATTTTTCATGTATCCCAATATTTGACCCCTGGCCAATTTGTTTTCCAATGTTCTTTAAATGTACAAACACACCTTTGTCATACTTTGCATCCTTGTTTGGCTTATTCTTTTTTTATTGTATCCATCTTATTCATTTTGGGGTTCCTGCAGCTTTTCAGATTTGCCAATGGAAGAGAAATCAGAGTTAAAATAAATAAACTCATGACTTGTATTGATTGTATATTATGTTCATTGGTGTGGAACCAAGTGGTTCACATTTTAGTGTTGTAGTCAGTGGGTAATTCAATCTTACAGTATAGTACTAGTCATGCAATATGCATGAGTACATTGTTTTAACAAACCATCATGTCAGACATATCAAGTCTCACTGAACGATGCTTCAAACGGATGACTTTGGAATTGTCTCTTGCCAAGTAATAAGAAGCCCGTTTGAATGAGACTACTGCAGACTTTAGGTATTGGGACTTTGATACTTATGTGGGAGGGTACTTGAATTTAGAGGTAAAATAGCACTGCCTCACACACATTTTTATACATGTTGTTCCAGTCTGACTATCATGTACACAGCAAAATTATTACCAGCTTCAGGTAACATTGCTTGTTAGTAATTTGTTGACATTTTACACTTTGCCTAAGAAACAATTCTGAGATTACTTTTAATTTCTGTTTGTTGGAAAAGTGGAAGGTCTAATAGACTTCTAACAAGTTTATCTCTTGGGTCTGACTGAAAAAAAACTGCAGGTGTCGGACCTCGGACCACCACTATTTTCAGGCTCTGCAAACGACGACATTGATTGCTCGCATTTTAATTCATCATTTGTATAGTCATGAATCATTATTGATGAATATACTCCTTTTATTTCCACCAAGCTTCTTTGCTTTTTAAGGTTCAATGCAAACTGATTAGTAGGACCCATTGTAATGAACCCATCACTAATAACCTGTTAATAATTAATATGTACTCTAAATTCTTTGTTATAATGACAGACAAGTTTATATCAAAGGTATTGAATAAAAATCATGCACAGTCTTATATATATACATTGCATATGTGTTGGCAATGAAATTTCAGGCTAATTTATTTTTATCTTTGTTAACATTTTTTAAAAATGGTAATGAATTAAAGTGAAAAATTCAGTCTTATGGTATTTAACTATTCTTAGTTAAAATCTGCAACTGTGTTTTTCAAATGGAAACATCAGATAATTTCATACTGTTATAAAAACAATGTCCAGTTTATATCACTGCTTTGTAAATGAGGTTCATTCAGTGATTGTTCATGCAAAGGCAAAGCTGATGCTATAGTATGGTTTAGATTTATTTTTCCACATCCTCCCCCCATCTCAATCTCCTCCAAACCTTAGAAATTTAAATACGTTGTGGGTACAGTAAAAACAATGGCAGTTTTGATGAAGAAATGTTACTATTTAAAATGATATACTTGATGAATGATAGATATACACAGGGAGGTAACTGTGCATAAGCAGTCCTTTGATGATCTCCCATTTTGTTTGCACTTCATGCTTTCTCTGTAATTTCTATGTCACATTCTGCTTTCTAGCACATGAACTTGTTTGCAGAGGTTACTGACCATAATTTTTAAAAACAGTCATAAATATTGACAATAGTACACATTATTTTCCATCTTTCACAGAAGCTGGCCTTATTTTCATTTCTGCAACTCTTAGGGAGTAATTCGGCCCTTTCCAGGGCTTCCATGTGACCCCATCATACTGTTTGTCTGGAATTGTCCCAGATGCATAATATTTCCCATTCAGATTTGAAGAGTAGCATTTATAGTACCAGCCAGCACCATGGAAACGATTGGCACAACTACCACCAAACTCCTTGACAACTTTATCATTGTCCCTATCCGTTGTAGAAAATTGGCTTCCATCGTGCTTCCCAAGTCCATCTCCAGCATCACCATTGTAGCCATCAATGTTCAAACGGTAGCCCTTGTCTTCGCTTTCAACAAGAAAATGCTCATAGGATGCATAGCGCCACTCTTTATCCCAGTCCCTGAGGTCTACACGCAGGCTATAGTAGTCCTGATTGGTCAGATGATGGATATTTTCATTACCTATCCAATGCTCTCCATAGAGACCTACAATAAGCCATGAAGAATCAGGAGGAGATTTTAAGCAGTGTCACTCTTGTCTTTGATTTAAATAACAAAAAAGAACTGCATCATGGACTGATAATACTGAAATAATGTTTGGACTGTATATGTCAAGCCATATTGTTATTTATTTTATAAACATGATATCTCAATAATGATATAAGATCTATACATTTTAAAAGATACCTTGTATATTTTTTCTATAACTGTATGCATTTACTTATGAGTCCAGCTGCAAATTGCACAGACCCAGATCTGACATTGCATAACGCACTGGCAGATCTGGTTCTGTGCAGTTTGTTAGGTTTGTTAGTAAAACAAACAACATAGACCGTAATCTGCAGGCACATTATGATACAGCAGATCAGGATCTTTGTTGTTTACAATTTTTGTTTACTTGACTTGTAAGTGAGTATAAACAGTGTATACGGTATATTGCATATTTCATAGCATATGCTGTACATGTAATCAGATGCCGTATAAATTATACTGTTTAAATCTTTTGAACTAGAAATCAAGAAATCTTGCAGTGTTAATAAGCTGTCTGATCATTTTTAAATTACAGTTTATGAGCTATCTTGTATAATTTATGAGTTGATTTTGTTCATAAGATTATTATTTTATAAGATATTGTGTATACTTAGATAGCTTTTGAACGTTATCAGATGTCATAAAAAGTTTATCAAATATCTCGTGATGTTTCTATGGCATCTTATAACGTTTATAATTGATATTTGTTTTCAAAATGTTTGATATCTCATGGACTAAATAAGGTAGAAACTTTATAAGACATGTTATACATATTAGTAGATACCTTATAACATTGTTCATTATACTATACATCTTAAATTATTGTGTCCTAGGGGCTTAAACTATGTAACAAGAAAGAGCAAAACAAAGAAAAAATTATTTCCCTAAAATACAGAGTGAAAGAATTAAAAATAACTGACAGTATGGTATGAATTCCTAAAATGTTCTATCAATTCCAGGTAATCTGGATATGCTCCAGATGTATTCCAAATGAAAATTCTAACGTGCTTTTGTGTTAACACCACAGAAGAATCACTGTTTTAATATCCAAAAGTCTTTAATAGAATTCAAGGTAAATCCAAAGAATATTAAATCTTACAAATGTCCATGAATGTTTAATGGTAAATCCAAAGGTATTAATATATACAAGTCATTCAATAATTTCGTAATAATCAGTAGAAAGTACTGTCTGTTAAAATAACTGCTTCAGGCTCTGCAATTCCAACAAACAGTTATCAATTTAAATTAGCAAATCTAGACTTTCCATGTATTTCTTGCAAGACTGATAACAACTCATAAGAATGAGTTCTTTTCCACATTCTATTGCTTATAGAAAAATTAATTCAGTTTAACAACACAGTAGCTAAGTAAAGAGTTTCTTTCAACAAATCATTTATTATTGTGAAATACTTTTTCAGAGAACATGTCATCAACTGCTCTACTAGGTTTAATCAGTTACAAACTAGAGCACTCTGACCTCTACAGTACAAATGTCCTCCTTGGATCACATGATGTTATTTTGATCTCCATTTGCGTCACTCATGGACTGTTTAAAATAAGTGATTATGTCTGAACTTGGTACATCAACCTGAGATTTTATGAATGAAAATAGTATGTATTATACATGTACACATCTTTATATTACACAACCGATTCATAGGATCTTGGAATTAAAAATGTTATTAACTAAATGACTTTAATAAAAACTATATTACACTAATAATATACATAATATAGATATACATAACAGATAAGATCTCTTAAAAACTTATTCAGATATCTTGTATAATAGCAATATACATGTAACTAAGTTTCTAAGATATCTTGTTAACAAAACAAAATCAAGGTATCCTAGAAACTATAAGATATTTTATATAATCTATAAGATATCTTGTAAATCTAATTAGACCAACTTGTTGTTGTTGTTGTTGTGGGGTTTAACGCCATTTTTCAGCACACGATAGGCCATATATGGCGGCCAGTATTAATGGTGGAGGAAGAACCCGGGAAAACCCAGGAAAGAACCACCGACCCACGAGAAGCTACTGGCATGCTTTCTCACATATCTACATTGGCTGAATCTGAGACTCGAACCGGCGCAGACAGAGAGACCAACTTGTGAAATTTATTATATATCTTTTAAGTGTATAACATATCATTTTTAAATGTTTTAGGATGTCTTGTCAAGTGTATGAGATATCTTATTAACTTCATCAGATATCGTACCTACCAAATTAAATTACAATATTTAATATAGTTTGTCAGATTATCTGGGAAAGTTTATTTGATATTTCGTATTGTTTAAAAAATAACTAATAATTTATTAGATGCCTTGTTTTGGAAAAGATAAGGAACATGGCTAGCCATAACCATACTGAATGGAACAACAATTCAGAATGGGTTTGGGAGTCTGGGATTTCCAAAATGACATTAAAACAGTGAGTAATTGCAAGTTAGCTATCTCACTGGACTACATTCATTATTGTTACCATGGGCATGCTAGTCTCACAATTCCTATTTCTTTACCTGCATTAAGGTATTTATGTACTAAGTTGATTTACAGCCAATGCACACAATTTGAAGGTTTGCAATGATGACCTTGATCTTTAACCTAGTGACCACAAAATCAGTAATAGTCTCCCTATTTTTCTTTACACCAAGTGGCATTAAAATGCAAAGTTTTGTTGACATCTGCTTTAAGTTATGACACAGAGAAAAGTATATGTTTAGTAACAGTGACTTTTTCTTTCTCCCCTCTGACCTCAAAAACAAAAGTGATCAAGACTGCTCTGGTGGCCTAGATGGTTAGAGCATCCACCTTGGATGCGGGAGGTCGTGAGTTCAATCCTTGGCCGAGTCATACCAAAGATTTTAAAAAATTATACTAACAGTTGCCTGGCTTGGCACTCAGCATTAAGAGGTTAGTGTTAGGACTGGTTGGCCTGGTGTCAGGATAATGTAACTAGGTGGGATATCGTGCTACATTGTTGTGACATGATGCCTCGGTGCTAGACATCACTATAAACTGCCACTCTGCAGACATCTTAGTGATATGACTGAATTTTTTTTAAAGCTACGTTAAAAATCCAAATCACATCACATCACATCACAAAAGTGATCTACCTTGGAGCAAGAGATACTGGTAAGTGCAAAGAAAGTCTGATTGACATCTGTTATTTGAAACTTCACTTGCCACATAGAAATATAAACATAATAGATGACAGGACAAACAACCCAAATGCTAGATGCCTGATAACTATGACTAACTGTTAACTGAACTTTAAAATGAGGAAAGTCAATGCTACACATAACACACCCCATTATGATGATGCAAAAGCATATAAAGTTTAATTCCAGAATATATGCCAAATGGTTTTGCAGTTGAGCTGCATATTCGACAAAGTAACATTGACCCTTGACTTATACCTTAAAAATGGGACCAGCATGAAAGACATTTCTGATGATGTATAAGCTTACCAGATGTTACCCCAAAGCTAAAAGAAAAAAATATATACAATTAATACCAACCTCCAAATCCCTTTTTGTAGTCTTCCCATTTTCTGAAGAAGTTTGTGGAACCATCCTGTCTTTTCTGTATCATGGTCCAGCCTCCTCGCTTCATATCACAGAAAACTGGGATCAGCTCAGCAGATCCAGTCGGTTTGATTTTGTAGGTCCCATCCTTGTAATTACCAAGAATGTAATAGTCGTAGCAATCTGAAACACACAATCAATTAGCCAATGTCAATCGGATGACGTATGTATAGCAATCTGAGATGCACAATCAATTTGCCAATGTCAGTCAATCGGATGATGTATGCATATCAATCTGAAATGCACAATCAATTAGCCAATGTCAGTCATTTGGCTGTCATGTACATAGCAATCTGAAATAGTCAATTAGCCAATGTCAGTCAATTGGCTGTCATGTACATAGCAATCTGAAATACACAATCAATTAGCCAATGTCAGTCAGTCGGATGACGTATGCATAGCAGTCTGAAATGCACAATCAATTAATGTCAATCAGCTACCGTATACATACTTATCTGAAATATACAATCAATTTTAGTTAATGTCAGTCATTTGGTTGTCATATACATAGCAATCTGAAATACACAATCAATTATTTAATGTCGGTCAGTTGGTTGTCGTATACAAGGTACAATGTACGTGTAATCTGAAACACACAATCAGTTAATGTCGGTCAATCAGCTGTTGTATACATGCCAATCTGAAATACACAATCAGTTAATGTCAGTCAATCGACTGTCGTATACATAGCAATCTGAAATGCACAATTAGTACATGTCAGTCAATTTGCTGTCATGTACATAGCAATCTGAAATACACAATCAGTTAATATCAGTCAATCGGCTGTCGTATACATACCAATCTGAGATAAACAATCAGTTAATGTCAATCGGCTGTCATATACATACCGATCTGAAATATACAATCAGTCTTAGTTAATGTCAGTCATTTGGTTATCATAGACATTGCAATCTGAAATACACAATAAATTACTTAATGTCAGTCAATTGGTTGTCGTATACAATGTACATGTAATCTGAAACACAATCAGTTAATGTCGGTCAATCAGCTGTCATATACATACCAGTCTGAAATAGTTAATGTCGGTCAATCTGCTGTCGTATACATACCAATCTGAAATTCACAATCAGTTAATGTCAGTCAATCAGCTGTCATATACATACTAATTTGAAATACACAATCAGTTAATGTCAGTCAATTGGTTGTCATATAAATAGCAATTTGACAAGCATAGTCAATGAATTAATCAATCACCCATAAAGAAAAGCTTGCAGATTTTGGTTTTAAGAATTTACATGAAAATATCACTTTTCTAAAACAATATTTCTTTTTAATTAAACCAAGCTATTATAAAGCATAGTTGGTATAATTGTCAGAAAAATTGAAGACAGTATTTCTTTATATTTATCTTTATCAATAACATAATTTGACTCATTCATTGTTTTAGCACCAACTTTTAACATTTTAAACTTATTAATTGCAAATTAATTTTAATGACTAATAATTAGAGAGCATTATTTACTTCTTGTTGTTGTAGGGTTTGACGACACTTTTCAGCACACAATAGGCCATACATGGCAGCCAGTATTAATGGTGGAGGAAGAACCCGGGAAAACCCCGGAAAGAACCACCGACCCACGAGAAGCTACTGGCAAGCTTTCTCACATACCCACATTGGCCGAATGCGAGAGTCAAACCCACGCAGACAGAGGTGAGATGGCAGTGATCCATAATGGAGAGCGCTTTAGACCACTTGGCCAGTCGGGGCCCTGTCTTATATACTGGTCTTAAAAATAAATGGATTATTTCCTAGTAGTCAGTGCTGAATTTTTATTTTCCCAGTGGTATTTGCAAGTTGATTTTCATTGTTTCAATGTTTTCAGTCATGTTTATAACACTCCTTCTTCATACCTTGAAAATGATTTCCAGTATCAAGGGGATACAAGGGTGATAGTGACCAACTTTTAAGTTCATATTACTTCCTTGTCCCCTACCTTAATGTGGTTATCTTTGGAATTTATATTGCTTAACCAGTTGTACTGAAATAAATGTTTAAACATAAAAGTTGTCAAATTTACAATAATAATAATAATAATAATAATGATGCCTGACAAGTAGAATTGAATGAGTTATGTTATTTGTTGTAACAACATATGTACAAGTTTTGTGACCTTTGGGTTCTCTTTGCTTTTCATTTGTCATGTAAATAGGTGATTTTCTCTCCTTCTTGGCCTCAGCTTTTGGTGCAGTTCCTCCTTTTTGTACTGTAGTGCCTTTGGATGAAACTTGCTCCTGTTCCTCAGGTTTTTGTTGTGTGTGGGCATTGTCATCATTCTTATGTGCATCTTCATTTGTCTGTTCTAGAACATCTGATCTATTTGTATTTTTGTCTACAGGTTCTTGCTGTTCTAGAACATCTGATCTTTTGGCATGTTTGTCTACAGGTTCTTGCTGTTCTAGAACATCCGATCCTTTGGCATTTTTGTCTACAGATTCTTGCTGTTCTAGAACATCTGATCTTTTGGCATTTTTGTCTACAGTTTCTTGCTTTTCTAGAACATCTGATCCTTTGGCATTTTTGTCTACAGATTCTTGCTGTTCTAGAACATCTGATTTTTTGGCATGTTTGTCTACAGGTTCTTGCTGTTCTAGAACATCTGATCCTTTGGCATTTTTGTCTACAGATTCTTGCTGTTCTAGAACATCTGATCTTTTGGCATTTTTGTCTACAGGTTCTTGCTGTTCTAGAACATCTGATTTTTTGGCATTTTTGTCTACAGGTTCTTGCTGTTCTAGAACATTCGATCCTTTGGCATTTTTGTCTACAGATTCTTGCTGTTCTAGAACATCTGATCTTTTGGCATTTTTGTCTACAGGTTCTTGTTGTTCAAGACCATCTCCTCTTTTTGCATTTTTGTCCACATTTTCTTGCTTTTCTAGAACATCTGAATTTTTGGCATGTTTGTCTACAGGTTCTTGCTGTTCTAGAACATCTGATCCTTTGGCATTTTTGTTTACAGATTCTTGCTGTTCTAGAACATCTGATCTTTTGGCATTTTTGTCTACAGGTTCTTGCTGTTCTAGAACATCTGATTTTTTGGCATTTTTGTCTACATGTTCTTGCTGTTCTAGAACATTCGATCCTTTGGCATTTTTGTCTACAGATTCTTGCTGTTCTAGAACATCTGATCTTTTGGCATTTTTGTCTACAGGTTCTTGTTGTTCAAGACCATCTCCTCTTTTTGCATTTTTGTCCACATTTTCTGGCTGTTCTAGAACATCTGATCTTTTGGCATTTTTGTCTACAGGCTCTTGCTGTTCTAGAACATCTGATCTTTTGGCATTTTTGTCTACAGGTTCTTGTTGTTCAAGAACATATGATCTTTTTGCATTTTTGTCTACAGGTTCTTGCTGTTCTAGAACATCTGATCTTTTTGCATTTTTGTCTACAGATTCTTGTTGTTCAAGACCATCTGCTCTTTTTGCATTTTTGTCCACATTTTCTTGCTGTTCTAGAACATCTGATCTTTTGGCATTTTTGTCTACATGTTCTTGCTGTTCTAGAACATCTGATCTTTTGGCATTTTTGTCTACAGGTTCTTGTTGTTCTAGAACATCTGATCTTTTTGCATTTTTATCTACATGTTCTTGTTGTTCAAGACCATCTGCTCTTTTTGCATTTTTGTCCACATTTTCTTGCTGTTCTAGAACATCTGATCTTTTGGCATTTTTGTCTACAGGTTCTTGCTGTTCTAGAATATCTGATCTTTTGGCATTTCTGTCCACATTTTCTTGCTGTTCCAGAACATCTGATCTTTTGGCATTTTTGTCTTCAGGTTCTTGCTGTTCTAGAACATCTGATCTTTTGGCATTTTTGTCTACAGGTTCTTGCTGTTCTAGAATATCTGATCTTTTGGCATTCTTGTCTTCAGGTTCTTGCTGTTCTAGAAGATCTGATTTTTTGGCATATTTGTCTACATGTTCTTGCTGTTCTAGAACATCTGATATTTTGGCATTTTTGTCTACAGGTTCTTGCTGTTCAAGAACATCTGACCCTTTGGCATTTTTGTCCACATTTTCTTGCTCTTCTAGAACATCTGATCTTTTGTCATTTCTGTCTACAGGTTCTTGCTGTTCGGCATGCTGCACATGCTCTTGTGACCCAACATATTTATATTCATCTTTGGACGAATTATCATTATTAATATTCGGTTGATGTTCAACGTTTGTGGACAACTTATTGTTCTCACCATTATCTTTGATAGTTATATTGTCCATGGATTCAACTTTCGAATCAACTGGCTTTTGCAGTTTCTGTTCATCGTCAGCTTTTGTTGCATTGATCATCTCACTGTTTGCAGATAGTTTCGTATCTTCTTTACGATGCTCTGATACATTCCTGTCATCCTCTGACACTTCCTTGGGTCTTTCTTGCAAGTCTTTATCAATACCAATAGTTGGAATATTCTCTCTGTTTACTATTTGACCTTCGGTTTTATCTAACACTAAATCGGATGTCTTGGAGGTGTTTTGCTGAGTTACTTTACCAGTGCACATTCTCCAGATAAGGTTGTTGTAAGGAGGACAATGGGTACTGAATAGAGCATTAGACATGCACGCTGGAGCTGAATAGTTTTCGGATGGACACCAGTTAACGATTTGTTCATAAAAATTGCCCCTATTTAAATAATCTTTATAATGTACATCTGCGTCATCATCGTCGTTTTTAACATTGCCTTGCAGTTCATGTTGAACCGCAATTTTCTTATCAAAATCGGGTATCTTGGTATCTGACACTAGCATATCCAACTGCTCCATAAAACGTTCAGACATAACCGAAGTGCTTATTTTCTGCTTGAGTTCCAGCAGTTTGTTTCTTGCCAATGACATGTCCAATTTTTGCTTTAAGATGGATGTCTCTTCTCTCTGCTTGGAATTTTGGTCAGAGAGGTCTTGCACATGCTGCATGATCTGTGACATGAACACTGTTTGATTCATAATAAGATGATGAAGCATACGGTTCTGATTCTCGATATATTCTGACCTTCCCTTCAGATTGTTTATGATTTCCGTTTGGTTTTCCAGCTTCTCTGTTAGCTCTATAATCTTAGCCTGGTGTTGTGTGATCATTTCAAAATTTTGAGCACTCTTATCCTCTAAAGCTAGATATTTGTCATTTTTCCTTTCTTGTTCGAGTTCTAAATATTTAATTTGGCGAGCCTTCATACCTTGATTTTCACTCAGTAGATCACTGTATTTTTTGTTCATGCTTAAAAGAATATTTTCTAACTTTAATATTTGATTCTCGAGTTTTGTTATGGTCGAAGAATGATTTTGTTTATTCATCTTTTCTAGAAGTAATTGGTTTTCTAACCGTAGAATCATTAGCTCTAGATTTTGTAGTTTGCTACCGTATTCACTTGTCTTTTTATTCATGTGAAGCTCAATTTCTTCCAGAGATAAACGGTCTTTGATATTTGAAAAATGCGTTTCTTTTTGTACATTCAATTCATGTGTATTGATATCTGTTTGAACATCCCGCACTTTAGGTTGGTCTCCATCGCGAGCTTCAGGCATTGATTTGCTTACGTTCTCTTCATCCTCTTCCTGCTCAGAGATTTGCGTCCCCTCTGTTAAACTTTCCAATTTTCCTGCGATAGAGTCTGGTGGAATTGGTCCTTGGTCAGATAGTTTGGCAATGCCGATTTGTCCTCGGTCTGTGTCGGCATCGTACTTTTTTATCCAAGACAAGTATCCAAAAATGCAATAAGTTGGAGAGAAAACATAAAAACACTGGTTGGAACAGAATAGACCGTTGTGACAATTCGACAGCGAAAGTAAATAATCAGACTGCTTTATCTGAGAACTTCTGTTACTTTCTCCTGTTGAGTTTTCAGAACATAGCGTATCAAATATGTCAATCCTGGTGCTATAGAGTTTTCTGCAAACACCAAATTGCATCCTGTTCGTTGTTCTTTTTTCCATTTTAACACCATTTAGCATTGTGTCTGCTTTGGGTTCGCTTGGCTCACCTGGCGCTGTAATGTTTAACTTTTCGGAATCTCCCTCAATGATCAAAACATGAGAAGTTTTTTTCTGATTATTCGAAACTAATGGCTCTTTTATGGTATGTTCGCTTAAATTTACCCCCGATATTTTCGACTCATTCTCCCTATCAAGCATATGATTTTCATCTTCTTTTGAAAATACCGTTTCCTCATCTTCAGAAAACTCTGTTTCATCAATTTCACTAATGCCCCCTAACTTGTCATATTCATCAGCTTTCTGATGAGCTTCCTTTTCGGTAGCGATATCATGAGTTCTTTCATTTACCCTCTCTCTTATATCTGCTCCTTTTTCAGCTGATACTTGTCCAGACACTGACGTTTCTACTTTTGCATTATTGCTGCTTTCATTTTGTACCAGATTTTGGGCTGTACCTTTCCCAGTTGGCATTTGCTCTTCAGCCTGCTTTGTGTCTCCTCTAATATTTCGGTTGTAAACATACTCGTATTTCTCTTGCAGCATTTCGTTGTACATCTCGATTATATAACAATCAATCATCCTAACCGTCTCAGTTTCAGAACTCTTGAAAACCAGCGACTCGATGTTGTTCCTCAGCTTGATTTGATCTCGATTCAGATCACGGATAAAAATGTCGTCTGCTATCAGATTCTGGTACCAATTTCTTACATCGCATAGATCTTTTGATCTGAACAAAAAAGAAAGCATAGAAGTACAAAATACCCAGATATACACTAAACTTAAGTTTGAAGATTAAAGAGTTTTTAAAACAATAACGAATAAGCAGTATTGTTTTAATTATAAAGAAAATGTCCTCAATGCACCAAATGACATCTCCGCTACAATTTTGTTCAACAAACGTATTGACAGAACTGTTGATAAAACAAATGAGATAAATTAAAAAAGAAAGAAGAAAATTGTGATTGAAGATATTGTGTAGTAATGTCAGCATTTCGGCGGTCATATATATTTGTATTTTGCGAAAGAGAACACGGGTGACGTATTTAGTAACTTTCTTTTAAAAAATATATCCATAATGTAAACTATCTGAAAATAGTCTTCGGTTACCATTGTATCACTGTATTTAAGGAATTAATTTGAGATCAAATAAGCCTAGAAGTATTAATGAGACGGAAAGTCATGACCTATAATGCTTATTCCAATTAAGATGTCACACCTGGCAATGAGATGTCAGGGGATCTGCCTTGGCATTATGCATCACACCTTCAAAATATTGATGGAATTTAGTAGTTGAAAATAATCTCAAGTACGTTTGAAACAATGAAGACATAATATGATTTGACAAAGAAGGGATAATCGATTTTTTTGAAGTCGAAATGTGGTCATGGTAATAGCTACATGGTAGGCAAGGGCTATTTAAGTATTTAAGCAAGCGAATAATTATTCAATCTTTGGTCCAACTAGGATATTTGTTATCCCTTTTGATCATTGACAAGAAGACTTTATGGAATGACCTGTCCTAAATTACGCGGAGAATTGTTATAAAACTTTACACAAATTTATCCCAAGGTCTAGCTGGTTCCAAATGAAAATGGTATACATCTTTAAAGTCTTGTAATTGCAACATATCCTGAAAGAGCGGTTATATTGACGCGGGGTTTTCACCACAACAAAAATATTCTTTTGATATCAAGTTGATACTAAATGAAAATAATGTAAATCTTACATCCAATATGGCCACCATGAATGCCATCTTGAATATGTCGTTATCGCTACTTTTCCTGAAATGATGGTCATATAAGCTTGTTGTTCTCACCAAAAGACTTTTTATGATGTCTGAGTGGTCCTAAAAAGAAATGGTGCCGGATTTTCGTCCAGTTCGGACAGTAGAGCACCAATCTAAATGGTCTAATCCTAATCAACCAATCAATCAATTAACCATTCAGTGAATCCCACATAATATAAATTATATAAAAAGATCAAATGCTGCACACAGAAAATTTGCAAACTTTCTTTTACGATTCAGAGTTGAATCAAAATGATATCGAGTTTTCAGTTCATGAGTATAGTATTTTACCGATACTCTGCATCTTCCCATGTTTCGGAAGGGGATTTATTGACCGGATAATTAATCGATTTTAAAATTTGCATGCACAATTTTGACAAAATGTTTTGGGATAGGAACAGGACTTCTCACTTACAATGTCAGTCTATCATATTAACCCTACAGTTAGATCAGTAGGTTTTAAGTTGGATGAGCTTTAGTTATGAAACGCGTAAACCGAAGTCGGACTGATGAGACCAGACTCTATATCTAAACGTTAAAACTTTGATTCTTTTACATATAAATTAAGAATACTTTGATTTTGTTGGTCCAAATGTTGTTACAATGAACAACTACCGTCAGCAAAGTTGGAAAATGGTATATATATATATATATATATATATATATATATATATATATATATATATATATATATTTGCTGTATCCTGATCATTTCTCTCTCTCTCTCTCTCTCTCTCTCTCTATATATATATATATATATATATATATATATATATATATATATATATATATATATATATATATATATATATATATATATATATATATATATATACATACATGGGTGGGTGTACAATATTTGACATTCCTAATTCCTAATTTAGTTATATTTATATCAGGCTAGTAAATTTGGTCAATTTATTTTCTCATATGCTTTAATGAGGAAAATTAGGAAATACAAATAACTTTTACTTACCCTACCACGTATGATCCCAAAAACAAGCAAATAACATTTAAGACATTGAATTTCATTGCCATATTTAACAGACCAACAACGGAATAAGATGTCCTGAGTGTTGCAACAGCAATTAATTCCACGTGTATTTATATCACATTAGATATCTATATATATATATATATATGTATATATTTATGTTCAGCTGATGAAATTACACTTTTCAAGTACAACGTGGCGCATAGAGCAAGACTTGCCTACGTTGCTTTGTTGACGTTTTACCTTTAAAATCGATCTACTTTAGTGAGGCAGGTATTTCCATTGTAAAGATTTTACGACTCATGTAGGCACATGGATCAAGCCTAGAATCGATTACAATACAGGTAACAGCTTGCGGTCCATATCTTTTCTACTGTCTTGCAATAATTCAAACTGATGTTTTAAGCTTATGAAAACACCTGAAATTTCAAGGCTTAAATGTTCATCTTCCTTTTCAGCACTTTGAAACCATGTGAATACATTACCAAAAGAAAAGGACTTGTTCAAATCTCGAGTTCGGAAGTTTCAAATCAATTATGAAGGACTACAACTTCTTTTAAAATAAATTAATGGGCTCGAATCGATGATTTTTAATTCTAAGTAAGTTTCCGCCAGTTTTGAAGAATATTAGCAGAAGAAATCATATATATATATATAGAGAGAGAGAGAGAGAGAGGGGAAGCAGAAGAATATTTTTGAAGGTAATATATACAGGCACTGAACTATATAAACTTCGCAGAAGACAAGTTATTGCGATGACAATGTCCTTCCCTCGGTCGTCAGCTTATTTTTGAAAGTCAATATACCTGGTTTGCATCGGTGGACAGTCACTATGCTTTGTCAACGGCTGCTTCTGGGAAGAGTGGAAACACCCTTATATAGTGAAAACCAAGGAGGTCAAAAGTCAAGGTCACGTCGGGGATAGGCCGACGATTATTCGTTAAAGTGTTTATTTATTGATTTCATTAATTAAACTTTGGCAAAAATAATGAACTTATGTTAGATATTTCAACGTGATTTACAGTGAGCTTTCGGAATATGTTTAGGGAACTTGGGGTGAGAAAGTCAAAGATCATAATGACCATTTTCAGTTGGCTGAAGCACCCTTGAGGATGAAAGATAAAGGGATCAAAGATCGAACTTGCATCTTGGATTGACCCCTCGGATGCCCGTAAATTATTGCAGTGAACCATCGCAAAACATATTGTGATGGATAGCCAATCACTCGTTAAGCATGCATCATTACACGAATGTGTGTCCGGATAAGCTGTTTCCAAACCGAGTAGGGCACCTTAATGTCAAATTTTAACTTCTTACCACTGCAACACTTTGCATGCGATGCTTACATGATCATTTCCTATTTCTACTAATGGGTAACATTTCAACAAGAAACGCGCAATTTTTAAAGAAATATATATCGTACAAGTAAGAGGAGCATTATCTTTTTTTTCTGAGAAGACAAGTGTTGCGGTTTCTTTTTTGGTTGGGGTGTTTGTCTTTTTTATATAAAATTTATGTGAATTACAGACAACAGACAACACGGTTACAGTGGTATAAAGAGTTTGTGTTTTCACGCACATTTCTAAATAATTTAATTCACTATGAGTAGTATATGGGGATACTAGAGCGTCAATGGGACTTAGCATTAAAAACACCCCCTGGGAACATATAGCGTCAAGGGAAATTTAACATGGAGAAAAATCGTGGGAACATATAGCGTCAAGGGAAATTAACATGGAGAAAAATCGTGGGACTGTTGAACGTCAAGGGGAATTGAACATGGGCATAGGGACTGTATAGCGTCAAAGGAATTTAAACAGGGTGGGACTGTATAGCGTCAAGGGAAATTGAACATGGTATTTTTTTTTTTAAAAAAATTTTAAAAAAAAAAGGGGGTAGGCAATGGAAAGTCATTCTCTTTTCGAGAAATGTGGGTGGCCCTGAAAAGGGCCTTTGGGTTTTTTCTTCTAACTCCTTAACTTCTTCCACCATCCTCTTATTTTTTCCATCATTCCTTTCTTCTTCTTTTCTGTTTCCGGCATCCAGTCTGGGGGACCCATGGCTCGGAACTTCTCTTGGATTTTCATCGAGTTAGCGTTTAGTTTCTCTAGTTCTTCCTTTTTCTTTCTATTTTCTTCTTCTTTTCTTTCCTTTGACCACTTTTCTTTGATCTTCTTGACCTCTTCGGTCAGCACATTCCTCATTATTTCTTCCGCTTTCTTAAGCTTGTCAAAGCCCCACTTCACAAAAGACCAATCTGTCCATTCTACAATGTCTTCTAAAAAACACCTTACACTCGTCACATAAACTATGGCTTCTTTCAACTTGCCCACTTTCACATATGGTGGGTTAATTAAACCTCTGATTCTCTTCTCCTCATCCTCTATCATTTCTTTTACAATATCGATGGCTAAGTGTAGGCTGGTTACTTGTCTTGAGACGAAGTCTTTTGTCACTGCATACCTCCATTCATGTTCAAGCCTTTCTGCTACGTTCAATCCATCCACCATCCAATACCAACTTCCCATAAGGTTGTTATACAAAGCTGAAGCTGCTGGCATCTTCTTGTTTGCTTATTCCGTAGAATGGGCTCCAATGGCAAACACCGTTAGTTTTATAGTTAAAGCGCGGACGTGATGGAAAACATCCCCCTAAGACATAAAATAAATTGATCTTACCTAGATCATGACCAAACAACGCGCGGACGTGAAGGAAAACATCCCCCTACTTTCTCATGTCATATAATATACTATCCACATACGTGAACCAGCAATTAACAAACCCCACATCTACTATTTACGCACGCAAATCATTAAAACAAAATCCATAATCTACTATTCACACAATCTTACGTGAGCCTTTACATAACCCTAACTATACTCTCCACATACGCTAAGAAACAATAAACTAACCCATAATCTACTATTCACACAAACGTACGTGAGCGCTTACAAACACAAACACACAAACACATACACTCACACTAAAAAAGAGTCAGTGTTTATATTCACACTACTCTACCTACACACATTGGCAAATTGATGGTTATTTCTTTTCTAGAGTATTGGGTAGCCCTGAAAAGGGCTGTTTTTTTTGGAACTTCATGGACACCTGGTTAATGGTGGCACCTTCCAGGCCTGGCGCCACATACACATCATGTTCCCCAATTGCTTTTTACTTTTTTTGGGGAGAGAGCAGAGGCAGGATAAATAGCTTCAGAATCCCAATTTTCTGTCTCTGGGATTCTGAAATTTCTTCTTCTTCTCTCCTTTTCCTCCTCTTCTTTGTTTCTTCTCTCCTCCTCCTCTTCTTTGTATCTTCTCTCCACCTCTTCTTTGTATCTTCTCTCCTCCTCTTCTTTGTTTCTTCTTTCCTCCTCCTCTTTCATTCTTCCCTCTTCGACACTGGCATGCGCGGCCAGTTCGTTCAACAGGCGCCTGGCATATTCCAGATGCACATGAAGTTTCAACAGTTTCGCTAGTCTGGCGTTCATTCTGGTGTTGATCAATCAACAAGGGTAGCTAGACTGCCCAGCGAGTTTCAATTTATAGTGAAAGCGCGAACGTGAAGGAAAACATCCCCCCTAAAAACATAAAATTGATCTTGCCTAGATCATGACCAAAAAAAAAAAAAACAACGCGCGGACCTAAAAGAAACACTCACTCACTTTTTTTATATTGCCCATCACTATTCTAAAAAATTTTCATTAATCACTTCAATATACTATCCACATACGCAAAGCAATTCAATCAAACCCCAAATCTACTCTTCCCACACGTCAATCAGCAAAAAAACATGATCTTAATCTACTATCCACACCAACGTACGTGAGCACTTACAAACACACAATCCTATACAAAAACACATACCCTCTCACTATAAAAAAGAGTTAGTGTTTATATTCACACTACTCTACCTACACACATTGGCAAATCGATGGTTATTTCTTTTCTAGAGTATTGGGGTAGCCCTGAAAAGGGCTGTTTTTTTGTTTGCTATGACGATCTTTTAGTTTCTAAGAATGCGTTGTCCTCTGAGGATAGACTTTCTGACGATAGGTCTGCTTCTTCGGAAAGAGAAGAACTCTTTGGTGTCGATACGACAATCGACAAAGCCTCTGTCAGGTTCAGGTTCCTGCTGCTGCTGCTGTTGTTGTTGTTGTTGCTGTTGCTGCTGTCTCTGAAGTCTGTACTTCTCTGTCCATTCTTCTTTCTCCCTGTTCACTTCTTCTCTGAAGAGCTCTTCTATCAGGTCTTCAGTGACTTTTAACATTCTCACATTCTCTATCTCTTCTGGCTTCGGTATCAGACTGTGTCTGACCCTATGGAAATTCACGTAGACTTCATTTAGCTTAGCTAGTTTGGAGCACATCTTCGTAGGAGGATGAGTCGACAATGGATGGTTAGACTGGAAACTGCCCCGGTTCTTAAAGTCAAAGCGCGGACGTGAAGGAAAACATCCCTCTACGGTTTTCGAGCCCGAACGTTCAATGAGTGTCATGAGAGGGATAGTAAGAAGTCAAAGAGCATGAATCAACATTCTTATAGCCAAACAAAAGACAAAGGCATTTTTTTCAAAACACAACATTTTTTATTCAAAATCACTTAACACTAACCAACAACAACTCTAACATTTTTAACAATAATCCAACCATATAACATCAAACATTTTTTCAAATGACAAACATTTTTTTTTCAATTCACACTCTACTTTAAACAGGGCTGACAACGTTGTGAATGAAATTGTGATTTCCACTGTTGGAAGTCATTAGGCCATTGATGGACACTACGTTTCCTAGCTTGAGACAAAAGATAAGCATAATGGTCACAAAACCATCGATCTACTTTCACATCATTTCTAGAAGAAGAACGAGGATCAAAATGAGTCACTAAATGTTCTATGGAATAGCCCAGGCTGCGATGATGCAGAAAATACACACAATATTGTCCACACACCAAGGAATATGTGCCTTGTTATTTCACATTATTGAATCGGGTGGTCTGAGCATTTCTTCTCATAAAGTCAATGATATCGTCTTCCAAAGGGGGCAATCCGTACTAATCGAAATATTCCACACATCCTTCTTGAGGAAAGTAAACGGCTACCCAGTGGGTTCCTGGGAGATGACTGTCGTCCGTGTTGATCACGTAAGCTAGATGGTCTTGAGGTTTGCGATGAGGGAGTTCATCTTTAGCATAGACGACAGGATTCCAAGAAGACGTATACGAACTGTGGTTCAAAAGGTAATAAAGTTCCCAGGTATCCATTTGTGTTGTTTTTTTCTTCTTCACAGGTAATAATAAGTCATCAATTCGATCCTGAGTTTTTGCTTGAAAATGTCTGACAAATAACCGTTTCTTCGTTTCGTCTCCTCACTTTGATTCAGGAGAGCTTCGATGCGATCGATCTCTTGAGTGGTTAATGGTGGACAAGAATGTTCACGCAAGTCTTTATACCACTGGTGCAACACGTCTTCGTCCGAGATGAGACTCCAAGCATCGTCCAGATACTCGTCCAATTTTCTTCTTGACTCAACATCAGGCATTTATCGTGTTGAATTTGACTGGGATGATCGTTTTGACATCCATAGCAATTTTTCTTGATCAATTCTGTCATTTTTTCGACCAAGTGTTTGGCAAAACAGGAGACTAAATGGGCTTCTTGTTCTGGCCATCTTGACTTCATCATGACAACTTCTTCGTCTTTGTCTTGGGATTCTTCTTCCACGATCTCCTCACACTCCGTCTCCAAAGTTTCTCCACTTTGTAAAGATGGATAACAGTCTTCCATGGTTTCTAATAATCTAGAATGACTTCTCTCAAACTGTTGATTTCTATGGTATTATCGAATTCTGCATACAGGATGACGTTCACCGTGTCTGGTAGAGCATTAGTAAATTGAAGTTCCACTCGAATCTGGCCGGATTTTATAGGGTGGAAATGTCCCTCGTCGCTGCCTTGGTCTGGAGTGAAATCGAAAGCCCACAAAGCATAACCTCCTGCGTTATCTTCGTACGTAATGCCGTAACTGGTGTTGGTCCCTAATTGTCCAGTGGCTTCGTACAGGGACAAGTACGATCTCAAGTAATTCTTATTCTCAAAGTCAGGTTCGAAAGGTCGGGTTCACAAGGTCTTGCCATCGCGACTGACTTCGATCTTGGACACGTCAAAGTGTCGAAAGTGGAAAGGATTTTCAGCGAAGGCTCCGTTGAAGGCTGAATTCTCGACCATACCAAGGATTAAACGTTTGGGTAACTGTCCTTGAAACAGATGATCTTCGATCATGGATCGCTGTCCCTTGTGAATGGTGAAGGTTTTCACTTCCACGCGACGTATCGGATACTTGGCGGTCGTTCTGCTCAACGTCTGACTGATGTCGTTTCCCACTTTGGGTAACACTTCCACGCGTCGTACGTAGAGTTTGGCCTCCTCGATTTTGCTTTTAGGAGTGCCAGTCTTAGTAGCATCATCATCAGCCAACAAATGGAAAGCGCCACTGCTGAGATTCAGTCTCAAGCGGATATTTACCCCGTTCAGCAAATATTTCTCTTGCAACCACATGTCCAAATGCAAACGATCCATCAGTTCTAAACTCTTCTTATTTAAGATTTTGTTTCGTCTTTCCTCAAAGCTGTCATTATCTTTATTTAATGTGTCGAACTTGTCCACTTCGTCAGGTTCCCATAGCACACAAACATTGAGATGAGTGTTCTTGGCATCTATTCCGTACGTCAAGAGATTTTCCAGATAGGCACGATAAGGGTAAGTATCCATGCTGCTGCTGACCAGTTTGTTATTCAAGTACAAGTCCACTGAGCTGAACAAGGAATGCATGAAATTGTTGACGGGAGCTATATTCTCAGTGTCTTCTACTGCACCATTATCCTTATCTAGAACTTTGACTTTCAAGTACAAGTAACTGCTATTCAGATCAATGTAATCTTCGGGCTGTCCTTCGATTTCAAACTCAATGGGAGCGGAATCCATCAAAGAGGAGACGGGGTGAAATTCCACCCATTGGGATTCTTGCATCGTCATCATCGTGGGGGGCATGGCAAACAGGTCCAGTTCCGTCTTGGAACAAGCGCAAGATTCTCGCTGCATCATTTTTTCTCTGTGTCTCAATAATCTAAAACGTCTAAGTCTCGAACGGTTCTTCTTTTCTTTGTCTTTCTCGCTTTAGACGTGTGAAGTCTGCTGAAAGGGTGTTTTCTTCGTCGTCTCTTTCTGCCTTGTCCTTGCTGAATGCCTGACTCGGTAGCGTGCAGGGCATTTATAGGTGTTTCTCGGCGACCCAAAATGTCTTTGCCCGTTTGCAGCAAGACATTTTTGCCAGCCCTCATGAAGGCTTCTTTAGGGTTTTGTTTGTCGATGATGACATTTTGGAGAAATTCTTTGCCTTGCGTCAGTGCCGCATCTTTCAAGGCGTGCAATCCGCGTGTCACCATCGGTTTCAACACCGGGGCCACCGAACGAAAGGCCGATTTTAACATATCTCCTAAACCGTGTCCTCGCTGTCGAGCAACCCCTCGGTACACTGGATACATGACCTACGAATCGTGAGAAAACCGTTTTCGAAAATGGAGTTTCACCGTGACTTTTCCTTTGGTGAATGGAATATTTTGTCCCAGATCTCCTTTTATAGCAATGTTGACCGTGTCCAAATATGACTTGCTGACAGGCAAAATAGTGAGGATGTACAAATTCGCGGTGGACGTGGTAAGTGTTTCCACCTTCCTCGTCAGCGTTCGTGGCAGAATCCACTTTGAAAGGAATGACACGCAGTAACGGCACAGAGGTGTGTCCCACCACGTTATACTCCACCACATCGGAGTACACAAACATCAAATTCAGTCCTTGGTTCAGTTCTACCGGGGCACGAAATAACTTGCTAAAAGACTCGTTGTCGTAAATGATTGGTAATTCCTTTTTTTTTTGATCATGGCCATTCTCATGTCCATGTCTCCGCCCAACATGTCAAACAATTCAGGACAAAATAAAATGGACAGGATTTTACTCCCGTCAAATTTCATCAAGAAGCGACGAGCTGCTTTGTGGTATTCCATGGTGACACTTTTTTGACACTTTCCAAAGCTTTCAGAAACACGACATTAAACCTGGAGGCTATGGTGCTCAGCAAATGTTGACCACTAAAATACTAGCCTGGGGGAATGAACAAGTGGTAGGTCCACTTTTGATTTTGTGTACGGGTTTTCTTGTCATATTTGACATTCTTATCCAAGTACTCTTGCACTTGCTCGTCATGAACTTCCACATCAAAAAACTTTTGATTGGGAAGAACATTGAGGACTTGGGTCTGGTGAATGATTTCCACTAAAGCCACTTCCCAATGGGCTTCGTGATCTAAGGGGATGGCCTGAGGTAATTTGGCCGTGTAACAGCACAACGTGTTGTGGGGAAACACCTCCATGGAACTGTCACTGGGTAAGGTTAAGTAAAATTGGTTTTGGTGACTCATAATTCCAGAGTTCTGTGGCTCTCCGAGGGGTTACTGGACGTCAGAGGTGTGTCTCCGCCCAAAATGGGGTTCTGGTTGTTGTTGGAGTGGTGACTGGCACTGGGACTGGACACAAGGTTCCCGTGGTTCCCGTTCGAGGAGAATTTCAGGGAGGGATTGGGAAGCAGGTAACCGATGCAACTGCTCAATAAAATGGTCCACAATTGTTTGTCTCCTTGTTGCAAACTCAAATTGGCAATGGCTGCTCCGATGACACAATACACCACGAAGATTTGGTAGAAAAAAAGACGATTTGCGTTTTAAGCACACGTTCTCCACACCACACCCACAAGGGTTGTTTTTGTAAATCTTGCACAAAAGAACTAGGTGAAGGAGTGGTCGACGTAGCTGCGCATGTGTGAAAGGGCATGATGGTCACTTCTTTTTATAGTCGATGACTTGCGAAGCGTCGATCCAAGAATCGAAACTGGGTGGATATCCTTTCCAACGTACTTTGACTTCTTTGACACGTCGTTTGCCTACTTTACGGGTTCTGCGTTCGAGAATGCTTTCGATGTCGTACACGTCTTCTTTTTTGGTGACACGTTGTAACTCGGGCAAATAAAACGTTCCTTTGAGCACTTCTCCGTTCATGTCTTCCAATTTATAGACGACAGGATGACGGCCATGCACTCGTCCAGTGACGCGAAACAATTCGGTCGTCCAGTTAGGTAAGTAACCTTTGTCGAAAGTGCGTTTGGTTTTGCCAATGCGCACCCAATCTCCTACGGTCAACTCTCCACTTTTCTTGGGGACAGCCCTTGTCGGGGACGTACCAAACAGGCGCTCAAACACCAACACTTCCTTCTCGGGAGTCACGTCTTGCGGGGCACGTCCGATGCCTCGATGGTAAGATTGGTTGTACGCTTGCACCAGGTGCGGTAAGATGTCGATGTACTTCAGAGTGTGGTGATGCGTAAAATATTTCCACATGCGTTCTTTCAAAGTACGTTGAAAACGTTCCACGATGCTGGCTTTGGTTTCGGGATTCTCGGTGGTAAAAAAATGAATGTCACGTTTCTTTAATTCTTTTTGGAAAGCTTGGTTCAGAAATTCGGTGCCTTTGTCCGTTGCCATCGAAGAGGGTGACGACCGCTTTGTTTCAACACCCGTTGCAGGGCTCGCACTAACTCGCTGCTCGATTTGGAAGTCAAGGGCACGACCCAGGCAAATTTGGAAAAGACGTCGATGACACAAAACAAATATTTGTAGCCACGATTGTAGCTGGCGAAATGAGAGACATCGGCTAAGTCGGCTTGCCATTGATGATCGATGCCTTCCACTCGGGTGCGACTTCTGGCAAACTTGCGTCGAATGGGTTTGTGTAAAGTGTAGGTAGCTTGTTCTTGTAACCATCGTTGCACTTGAGGTAAACGGAGACTTTTCAATCGAGTTTTGGCAGCACGATACAATTTTTGAACTCCTGCGTAACCTGCAGGATGGGAGGGATCGTAGTAAATGCTGGCTAAGACTTTTTCCATTTTTTCTGTTCGTATGTTAATAAGACACCCACTCTTGGAGGATGCTACTCTTTTTCTCTTGGGGTACTTTCTTGGACTGCAATGCTTTGCGTGTGCGACCGGCAATAGGTGTTGAAGAGGAGGATGTCTGAGCGGGGGATATCGATTCTTGTTTCACTTCTGTCTTCACTTCTGTCTTCACTTTCTTTTTCTCTTGTGATGAAGAAGGGGTGGCCATCATCTTTTTAATCCATCCAATTCTGGAGGTAGGTGGTGTTGTTAACTTGCGTACTTTTTCTGGTGGAGTTTGAAACCCTTCTTCTTCTTCTCCTTTTTCTGTCTTGGTCACTGGTAGTGGTGGTACTGGTACTGGTACTGGTGATGGTGCTGGACTTTTCATCAAGGTCTTAAAATCTTTCAGAGTGGGTAGAGCTGTTTCGTCTAAAGCTTTCTGGTGAAAGAGTTGCAATCGTTGCAAGAGTTGACCGTACTTTTGCGATTTTTCTGTTTCGGACAAATCTTGGCGATCCATCATGGACTGCAATTCGTGTTGTAACTGGGACATCTCGCTCAAATTGGGATTCGGAGGTAAATGCGGGGTGCGTTGTTCTTGCCACCGATGGTATTCCATCCATCGTTTGTAAGGCACTAAAGCTAGTTTTCGTCCTTCCATGGGTTTGTCAGGGGTCGATTCTGAGATCTTGGGACTTCCGAGGGCCTTTTTATCTTGCTCCCACCAGTCCTCCCAACATGGTTCCCAAGACTCCTTTCAGTAAGGGGCCTAACAAGAGAGGTAAAATGCCTCCACGTTGGACAAACATCTTCTTCTTTTGACGAATGGGAATTTTCTTTTGAACCATTTGGCGAAGAACGTGACGATGTTTGCCTAAGCATTGTTTCTGGTGTTTGGACAAAGGGATCGTGCCTTTCATGACGTTCAAACAACATTCGCACACGGTATCGATGACCTCTTTGGAGGCCGATTGAATGTGTTTTTTTCGTAGAGGTGGAGAAGCTTTGGACAGGACAGATAACATGTCCCCATGTTTGACTAAACGTGGTGGTAGTCCTTTCCTTTTCTTTCCTTGGGGTTTTCTGGAGGGTGACATCTTTGACTCTTCAGGAGCACCAAAAACACTGATACCCTTCTTGGTCACACACCTTTTTTATACTGGAACGCGTCGCCACTGATTGTCTTTACGTCGTATTAGTTTGAGGACAGGCATGACACGTCGTGCTGGGGTACGCAACGGACTAAATCGAGCCAGTTCTTGCTTGGTCAAATCCAGTAAACTTTGTAACATGCCCGATCTTTCATGGACTTTGATTTTGGGAGAAGGTACTTTGTGAGCAGCAGCCACTGCCACTAAATTGGAGGGTCCTGCCACTGGGGAAGTTCTTTTTGGGGTCATCAACGGAGAAGTTCTTGGTGTGATCAACGTCTCTAAGTACTCTTCAGTTCTTGGTGTCATCAACGGAGAAGTGGATGAACGTGAGACTGCCGGAGACGCAGTCACCGCCGTGGCAGGTCGTGGTTTGCGAGTGTAAGGTTGCGTCCTGGCCGAAGAAGTGCCTCTCTTGCGACTAGTTTTCTTCTGTGGACGTTTCTTTTTCTGGGGACTTTTTGTCTGTTTCTTTTTCTGGGGGCTTCTTTTCTTTTTCCGGGGTGGTGTCTGGTAAGAGGAGGGTCCCGCCACTGGAGAAGTTCTTCTTGGGGACCTGGTCTTTTTCTTCTTCTTCGGGCTTCGTTGGACTTTTTTCTTGGGGAGAAGTTTGGGGGCATTAGGATCCCATCTTAAGAGAGAGCGAATGATGACCCCTCCTAGAGTACCGCTCCCTCCAGGTTTCAAAATGGTTTGTTTTTTGGTTTGAGTGTCGATGCGGGGATCGGCCAGTTGGACCAAAGCGACTTTGTTTCGATCAAAAAAGCGTTTGGTTTGATGAGGAATCTGAATGATTCCTTGGAGTAATTGACGTGCCGTCACCGTGAACCATCGTAAGACTTCTTTGAGACTAGCTTCTAAGACACGAGCTCGTATTTGTGGATTTTTTTCTCGACTGATGCCATACAAGGCACGAATCAATTTGACGGGAAGATGCGACTGAAGGGACGTCATGTTCAAACTGTGTGAGACAGACGAAAAGGGTCTGAGGTTTTTATAGATTTTTTTGTGGAGTGAAATTAAATCGAGGACGGAGACGTGTACAGGACAGGCCCTCCGTCTTGGCACCAGTGGTGAAACAAGTGGGTACGAAATCGCAAATCCTCGGGGGTCGTAAGTTCCAAATCGACGAGTAAATAGGCGTGTGGTGTTTGAGTGGCATCGTCGTACGCCTGAGTCAGCCAAGGCGTTCCTAACTGTTTGGCTAAGACTTGCACTTGCGATTTATCTCCAGGGCTTTTAAACAAGACCACGTAATGCGCATTGAGACTGATGGTGCGATGGGCTTTACTTTGTTGAAACAAATTTTGGGTGATGTAAACGAAACTGGCATTACGGTGATGCCCTTTGCGCGTGAACCACAGTTTAATTTCTTCTTCGTCTTCTCCTAACATGTCGTCAAAAATGACCAAATGGGTTTGACGGGAGTCAGAGACGATGCCATCGTCTTCTTTAGGAATGCCTTCCACAAACACGATGGAATCGCCTTGACTTTCTCGCAAGAGGCTGTACGCCGATTGCCACTCTTTGTAACACCACACGATCCGTTGAGGGGGTCGATCGATCAAATGCTGTTTATGTTCGATCAAACGTTTGACGAATTCGGTTTTGCCTGAACCGCTAGGTCCAGCAATGAGCATGTTAAAGGGATGGCGAAGATACAAAGCCTCCCAACTGGCACGATCTAAGTGTTCGTCGATGACTTTGACAGTAGAGGAAGAGGGAGCAGAGACAGCAGAGGTAGCCATAGTGTCAGGAATGTCACTTGTGACACGAAAACAAACAAGACAAGAGTTTATATACTTTTTTCAGAACACGTTTATTGAATGTTTCAGATATGAACAACACGAAAGACAAAAATACATAAAAGCCAAATAGTTATGTACAGGAATAAAAAACACATCAAAACGATCAAAGTGGAATATAAACAAGTCTCTGTACAACATGTTTTGGGTAACCAAGATGTCCTAGGGACAGTGTGTAATGTTCTTACACTCTCTACATGAGGTATTGTCACACAAGTGTCCTCCCGGAATGACCTTTCAGGAATGTCCATGACAGTCCTGTCCTGAAGCGAGTGGTTGTTCTCGGTGACGGGTTCTTCTGGCACTGTCACTAACACGGGTTGAAAAGTAACTTTTTTCCTTGAACAACTCTTGTGCATACTGGGCCACTTCTTGGGTCCACGCCTCAAAACCCCCCTTTTTCCAGTCACGAACATCTGTCCAATGGGGGTGTAAGTCACAAGCGACACACACATCGTCATACACGTCTTCGGTAGCTAAAAGTTGACGAATCTTTTTTTCCTGTTGAGGTCGAGAAGTATCCAGATGAAACCGCAAGGCTTTGAGCAAAAGGAGTTTTTCGTGACCATTTAAGGCCATGGGGGTATGGTAAGTACTGATCGTAAAGAGTCCACAAAGAATCGGCTGGTAAACGAAATCCCAGAAAACAAGTCACTAAGACACACACCACTTGTCGACCCAAATTGAATGGATACAGTTCTTGTAATAATCGATGGTAATGATCCACGGTTTGAATATGGTCATTGAGTTCCTTCCACGGAATCTGTTCAATCACTTGTGACATAAGCCGTGGCATGGATTCCTGTTTTTATGCTCTCTTTTTTTCGGAAGCAATACACGTACATTCTACCCAGACATCTTCGTTCTCCAGTAGGAAATCTAGAATACCGTAACCTACAGTTCAAACTTCGATTAGAAGTTTTCTCTTCTACTAAGCAGATTCCACGTAACATATGTTGGTAATCCTTTAACTCGTCTTCCTCAATGCGTTGCTCTAGGTGAATCTCGAAGTAACCAAAATGATGAACATTTCGTTCATTCACTAACTCATTAACAAGGTCTGACCACTGAAACAATTTCTGACGAATCAGTTCTCTTATACCATTCAGGTACCAGTGGTTAAAGATCTGGTGACGTAACGGATGCAATTGTTCTTTACGTTTGACTTGTATTTTCACCAGCTCTCGGTAAATCCTTTCTCTCAACTCCTCAGGCAAGCCCAAACTGTTCTCTTGCAAAGTATCCATAAGTATATACACTGTTTTTGGAATCCTTGGGTGGTGGCCAATAGCCTCGTTTACCTTTGTGCCTGATGTAATATCCACTCATAATCAGTCTTCTTATACTTTGGAACAGAGCATAATTTAAAAACGGTTCAATAACTTTGCGTTTGCGTTTCACTTGTATTTTGATCAGTTCTCGGTAAATGCGTTTTCTCAACTCCACAGGCAAAGCACGAATGTTCTCGTGTAAAGTATCCATGAACAGATTATGGTAAGTTACTTCAGTGTCTCGGTCCCACTAAGGGTAAGTAATGACAATTCGGTGACCATCGAGCATGTTCTACGTAGGCCGAATCTTGCGGTTCCCAGTGGTGAAGTGACACACCGCAACTGAAGCACTTGACTTTATCTCCTTCGCCCAAGTAGAAAAATCCGGCTCTGGCTAATTCTTCGGGGGTCGGTCCTCCCAGATACTTAGGCCATTTTCCTTTGAACGATTGAAGACGATTTTCAAAGTCGCAGTATTCCGACAAACGCACAGGAAACGAATATTCGTCTTTCACAGGTTCGTTTCGATGAGGGTTGGGTGACATGAACAGGAGTTTGCTCAGGGCTGGATGACATTCGTAGGGGGGTAGACGTGAAGGTGAACATTCCCCTTTAAAACGAAACCCAGTAAAATGTCCAAGAGGACGAGCGGCATCACTTTCGCATCCCTCCAGTTTGACACGCACAGCATCACTTTCCATGATAGGGGTAGTGACACTAAAGTTCCCATGATGCTTTACGGCATCGCTAAGGTCACAACGTACAGCATCGTACCCATCGCAAGGCTCACAATCACATTCCACTTCAGAAGTCCCACACTTGAATTGTGCCTTGCTAAACAACTTGTTTTGTGTTTCTCTGAAAATATTCATCTTTTTCGCTCGGTCTTGGTAGTCACAATGAACTATCAATCTTGCCTAGGGTTCCTTTTTATATACAGACCAATACCGACGTGTCCATACGGTAAGGTGAAATGATTGGGAAGTCGAACTCGCTTCTGGTACACAATTTGATAGACTTTTTCCAAGGGCCGACTGACGATGTGGTGAGTGGGTAAACGTACAATCTTGTTCGGTTGATAGGTGGTCACTTTAAAGTTTGCATCCTCTCCCGATTGCAAGGCTTCTTTCAATACCCTAAAGTTGACCACTCGACTGGTACGATAATTCAGAGTCAGTCCTTTCACTTTGCACGTCGTGTGCACTTCTCCTTGTGGGTCCCGGTATTCGTAGCCGTAATTTTTGGGACCGCCACTGACGAAACTTAGAATCTTGTCGTCGGGATGTTCATCTGTCCAGGCTCCTAAACGGTCTCCTTCGATGTCAGGGTGCTGTTGACTCGGGTGATGGATGTAAATGCAACTGTCCGTGTCAAAGTACAGGACGCGTTCCCCTAACAGTTCTAAAGCGTCGTACAATTTTAAGCGAGCATGGGCTGTCACGTAAGCCGCAATGATGACATTTCCAAAAGGGTCGTCTTGTACAAAGTCCAGATCTTCTTCGTAATTGACCAAGATCAAATCCTCGCGAACGACGTCCACGTGTTTCATGAATTTGGTTTTGTCGTGAATCATCTGGAAGTAGCGGGAAGGTTCTGTCAAATATTCCGGCTTGGGTAAATACGTTTATTGCGCCATTTTACCCAACAAGCAATTTAACATCACTTTGGCAAACGATCGCCTGCCTTCGTTTTTCTCGATGTGGTCTAAAGTGATGCCTTCTTGTTCATAGTATTTCTCTTTGAATTGTATTTGGTCTTCGGGAGTGTGACACCAGGAAGGATAGCCGCTGGCTTCTTGCTTCAGTTTCAAAAAGGCATCCACGTAGTCGGCGAAAATGCCTTTCTGAGTGGGGTCACCCTTGTGGTATTGTTGTGTCTTGGGAAAGTGGCAAATTTCGTACACTTCTAACAGTTGGTATCCCATGTCCAGAGCTTTGAACAATTCTACGCTGACCCAGGTTCCCGTCAAGGCCCGTTCTTCCTGGGTGTGCTGACAAGGTTGGTCTTGGTTCCACGTTTCGGCACAAGTACGGCACAAGGGAAACATCAGTTTGCCTTGACAATGGTGAGGTAAGACGGGATGGTATAGGTTCGTGGGAGGCAAAACTTTACACTTGATCAAGCCTTCGTATTGTCGAATGTTTTTCAGGTCGATGTGTTCCGTGAACAATTGCGGGTGCCCTACAGGAAAGCGACAATATTTGCACACGTAGGGATACAGCGAACACACGTCCAAGTATTTGATTTCTTCTCCTTTCTCTTCGTCGGCTTGGTACAGCAAACAGGTGGCATTGGTCCTTCCTCCGTACAAACTATCCCTCGGGTTCAGCGGGTCCATGAACTGATAACTTTCCACGAGGCGTTTAAACTCGGGATCGGTTTTCATACGGTGATCGTACTCGTGTTCCCACATTTCCACCACTTGGTATCCTTCCTGTTCCAACTTTAGGCGCCGCTGACAAGTGTCCTGGTACAAGTCTTCCATGGTTCGTTGTAAAAACTGATTTTTAGTGCTACGATCAGGGTAACAGACGGGACATCCGTGAAATAAGCAACCGTTAAACTCGTACACGATCTTGGGGTTTTCTAAGTCCCAGCCATCGACCGAATACGTTCCGATGGTCTTTTCACCCCCTCCGTTGCGGGCATGCTTAATCCATTTGTCTTCGTTGTCGCACAAGTAATGTAACCAACGTAGGGCTTTGACCGAGTATTGACGTTTGACATAGTGGGTCGTTTGAGGGCTGATGACAGCTACGGTGTTTTCAGGCATGAATCGTTGTCGATACACTAAGGAACACGCTTTGGCAATGGTGCAAGCTTCTTTCAAAGGATCGACCCCTCCGTGTTCCATGAACAGTTCTCGAAATTTTCCACAGCAACGTCGTAAAATGTCCACGTCGGAACGACAATACTTTAGCATTTCTTCCTGAAAGTCGAAAGGGTCCGAGGCGTGAGCCTGGTACCAAGCGTAGAAAGCTTCTCGTTGTTCGGTACGCATGTTGTCGGGGTCGTAATAGTGAGCCTCAGGTAAATGGGGTAGAACGGCATGTTGATTGGCTTCCGTATTGAAAAAGTGTGGAAAGTACCCTTTAGCCATTTCTGTCATTCCAAACGTTTTAGGCATTCGACTCAAAGGCATGGCCAAATAGCTCATCGAATCTTTAAACTGTACTTGTCCCACTTGCATGAAAATGATTTTGGCGCCGTTCAAAGTCACTTTAGGACGCTCGGTGCCTTGTTCCGTATAGTATCTGAGAAGAAACTGTCCATCGTATCCGGAGAAATTGTGAGCCATCACCGTGACATGACGATGACAATCTCCGTAACGTTCGATGTCCTTTTGGCTCCACGTCTTGTCGACGGGGTCTAAGACCCATTGGGCAAAATCGGCTAGCGTGTTCGGTCCCCGAAAGATTTTTTCACGCCCTCCGGGAATCTTGCTGCAGTGAGGGCAATAACTGAAGATAGGTTCTTGAATGCACTTCTCGCACGCTCGATGAGCCACGCAGAAATTAGGAATGTGAATACCGGTCTCTTGCATGCATTCGAAATCAAAAAAGATGAAATTGCCTTTCTTCTTGTGACCGTCCTCTTTCTCTGGTGGAGGGTGGTATTTTTGCACTTAGCATTGGTGTTTCAAGTCCACGATGTGGTGACAAATGTGACATTTTTTTTTCCTGAACATACTTGTGCCTTGGTACTATTGGTACGTATGCCTTGTCCACACGTAGGGCACAATCTCAGGAGCTGACAAGCACATTTCTGCTGTGAACCTTGCGTCTTCAGATGTTGTTGGTAACAGGCAGGGCTGACAAACGTGCGCAGACAAGTTGAACAAGGCACTCAGACAGGGTGGAGAGGCCAAACATCCTGAGCATTTCAATCCGCAATGTTTGTGTTGCTCTCGATTATTATAACCATGGTCACATTTCTCACAGTAATAACCGTATCCCAGGAATCCAGTGATACTGGTAATGGTATCGAAATGGTCCTCGTGATAATAGACATGAATGTATTTTTCGTCCTTAAAGTCTTGGCCTCGAAACAACAGAGGTCCGCGCACTTCTTGATGGTGCACTTTCAAGGTGTAGCGTGGAGCTAGGACATCTTGCAATTTTTGCATGTCAGGAATGCCACAGGGTGTGTCTTTGGATAGGCCAGCTTGTTGCAACAGGAGTTCTGCTTCGTTTCGTTGTTTGGCTCGGTCCGATTGTTGAATAGTTTTCCAGGCTCTTTTCCATTCTGTCGTGTCGTTCTTGTTGGCATAGGTTCGTCCCACCACGATGGCTCGGGCTAAACACATCTGGTCTTGAGGGTTGTGAATTTGGACGAGGCTACGCTTAATGCTGCGAAGCTCGTTCACCAATAACATCTTTTTGCGTCCAGTCCCTTGAGGAGGAGAGACGTGGGTCATGTCCAGTGTGGCTTTTCCATCGGTGATGTCAAACTGATCATTAGATTGTTGTACGTGTTGAATTTTGTCCATGACTTTGGAAGTGGTCAATTCTGCAGGGGTGCTAAACTCGATCCAAACAGGGGATTTCAAACCGTCGTGTTGTATGGAAAGTCTCAAGCGATCGTCTTCTTTGGGTTGACATTGTCGCTTGAGTGTGGTGAGCAAAGAATCCCACTCTCCGGTGATGAACCCTTCTGCTTTCTCTAACGGTACTTCAGCCTTGAAATCTTTAAACTTCACCGTGTATTTGTAAGCCGTGGTTCTAAATTTTCTAGAGGAGCGCTTTTCCGTCTCTCGAATGGAATAGTATTTTTCAGGGTTGACTAAGGGTGGCGAACTTTGTTTAGAGGGTTCGGATTCTGGTTCACTCATGTCCTCTTCAAAATCACTGGCATGAATTTCTGCCAAGACTTCAGTTCTGGTACGAGGTGATAGATCACGTTTCTGCCTCTTACTTTCTTCTTCTTTCTTCTCGAATGAATCGGATCGTTTCATCTTGAGTGCAAAACGTCAAATGACTCAAGTTTAAACACCATAGACTAATTTATATTCATGGCAGACCAGTGTATATAAAAGGGTGTGTGTCTTGTCCTTTCACTATTCATTTCACTCTCATACCGAGCACAACGATGGAAGAGACTACCCAGATGGAACGTTTCATCAGAGCTTTGCGAGGGGTCATTAGAAAATTCTCTTCAGACCAGCCGACCGACTACTCTCCTTCCTTTCGAGATAAAAGTCAAGATACTTGCTATATCTGTCAGAAGAAAGGGCATTGGTCTTCAGAGTGTCCAGACCGTCAAAAAAGAAAAAAAAACAGGGGCTAAAAAAGACAAAAGTCAAGATACCTGTTATTATTGTCAAGAAAAAGGACATTGGTCTCCAGATTGCCCAAAAAAGAAACAAAAGGAGTCAGAAGAAGAGAGGGATTCTTCAGAGGAAGAAGAGAGGGATTCTTCAGAGGAAGAAGAGGAAGAAAGAAGACAATTCTATTCACAAGAGGCAAAGAAAGAGAAACAGGAGAAGAAAAGAAGAAGGGAAGAAAATGAGGAGGAAGAAGAGGAAAAGCCTGTGACGGTGAAGAAATTGAAAAAACAGAGAGACTAAAAAAATGAGACAGAAGAAGTTAATGAACTTTTTAAAGTGTTCTGTTGTGAATTGTGAATTGGATTGTAACTATGGATAAAAGAATACATTAATTATATAAGGTAAGTGTCTTTGTGTTTTGATTTTAAAATAAGAAGCTACACTCACGCACTCATATACACGTACTATAGGGGTAAAATGGGTTGATTTTTTTTTGAGTTATTGGCAATTGAAATTGTATTTCTTTTCGAGAAATGTGGGTGGCCCTGAAAAGGGCCTTTTTTGGTGTAGGGGTGAGTTTAAGCAATCAACTTTAACTGCCTTAAGCCTTTGCCACGGCCGAGGCCTACTTCTGATGATGATGATTTTGTTGAAATCACTAAGGGTGGTACGGTAGGCTTAGTCACAGGGTTGGCATGTTTAGCTCGGGAAGGTCGTGTCCTCTTCGGTCGTGATAAAGAAGTCTGATACATTTGTTTCAGACTCCTTAACTCCTCTAAAATGTCCAACAGTACCGTGACCGTTTGATTTTCACCCTCTTGTTTCTTTGCTGATACTTCTTCTTGTTGTTGTTTTTTTTCTTACCTCTTCTTCTTGCTGCTGTTGCTGTAGGAGAAAAGCTTGTTCCGCTTCCTTTTGTCGTTGTATAAATTTCTCCAATTCTTCTTTCTGTCTCTGTCTAAAATTCTCCACTTGCGTTAATGAAGAAGGTAACGAAGGTTCCGGAACAAATTCTTGCGAGGTAAGAAAATCCACAAAATCCCAATGTACCTCTTCTGAAAGTAAGTCCGGGTTCCCTTGGGTGGTCTCCACTGCTGGTGCACCCCAATGGATCGTTTTCTGAGTTTCCGTCATGTTGAATCACTGTCGCATAGATTGACTGCACACAGGCGCTAGCGAATCTATATAGACCACGTGACGTCACAGACTGCTCTCTTCGGATTGGATGCGGGCTGACTGAATTTTGTAACGCGTGTTCGGATTGGTGAATGAACTCAATCCGTTTCAATCCTTCCTCCACCTATAAATAAACGCAGTTCACTGCATTGATTCACCTGTTCTCGTCGCCTCACGATGTGGACCATAGTTGAATCATCCACCCTTGTGTCTTCAATGATGTTCAGGACGGACATGCTCATGTATGTCCGGTCCAAGTGGACTGTTGTTGATAGGACAGATACTAGTCTATGGATCAGAAGAGTTTACATAGAAAGACAAGGATGTCTCAAGAGGGTACTTGTGTATGGACCTGCAGTTAGAAGGAGTTTAAGAAGAAGAAGAAGATGTGACAGATGCCATCTATGTTAATATTAATATTAACATAAACCCAAAGGCCCTTTTCAGGGCCACCTACATTTCTCGAAAAGAGAATGACTTTCCATTGCCTACCCCTTTTTTTTTAAATTAAAAAAAAAAAAGATACCATGTTCAATTTCCCTTGACGCTTTACAGTCCCACCCTGTTTAAATTCCTTTGACGCTATACAGTCCCTATTCCCATGTTCAATTCCCCTTGACGTTCAACAGTCCCACGATTTTTGTCCATGTTAATTTCCCTTGACGCTATATGTTCCCACGATTTTTCTCCATGTTAAATTTCCCTTGACGCTGTATGTTCCCAGGGGGTGTTTTTAATGCTAAGTCCCATTGACGCTCTAGTATCCCCATATACTACTACTATGTCAAATACAGTAGACGTTTCTTCTGATGCCAAGTACAAAAGACAGCAAATGCACGTTCTCTAACGAAAACATAATAAGGCGGTTGGTCACCCGATACGTCCATTGTTTCAGCGTACAAGCCTGGAATTCCAGGCTTGTAGGCTGAAACAGTGGACGTATGGGGTGGGTTAGTACAGCTGCATTAGTCCGATAAATCAATCCCCAAATATGCAATGATACTGATGGACGATACGCGGGTTTGATGTCGCCTGTTCATTAAAACGTGGAATTTTGTTGCATTCAAGTCTTTCCGGAACAAACCTGCGTATACTTTCGACACATACTTGTAAATGATAACAGCCATATCTAGCGCGAAATTTAAAATTGCCACAATACAGAGGGTTATGGTATTCCACGTGGATTCACAAGTCACCAAACACGGGATTTGCTCCGGAAATATAATGTAGATGTCACCAAAAGAACCCTTCAACCGACGGTAGGTCTACAGTCACTAGAAATACCGGTAAAAGTCTAAAATGCACAGTCATAATTCGCTCCAGATTTGTTCAGGCTTTAATGAACATGCGATGTCGTCCCAGAAACCACCAATCAATATCATCACAGTTGAGGGGCTGATTTACTGACCTACAGATGCATAGCCTCCAGTGAAATATTGAAAGCAGGAGAGTAAACAGCAAATAATAACAAAAATTACCGGTTTCATAATCTTCAAAATAATACTTTAACGTGTGCACAGAATTTGCCGACACAGGGTTACATGATACTAAATTAAACAGTCTGAGATAGTGGATACAAATATTTCACGAGTTTATACATTTTTAGCATCAAGAGTTAACGTTTATCTGTTACAAGTTTGGATTTAAGTTTGGTCAAAGCTAGTTGTATAAAAGAAAATGACTGAAGCGGAAATAAAGTGTTAAATCCTTCATTTCAAATCATTTAAAATTATAGGGCGTGTATGTGTATTATTGGATTATTAACGTAGCTTTAAAAATTGTAGTTATATAGCTACAATGGCTGCAGTGTGGCAGTTTATAGTGGTGTCTGGCATTGGCGTATCATTTCGCAGACATATGGCGTCATGTCCCACCCAGTCACACTAACCTGACACCAGGCCGACCAGTCAAAACACTAACGTCCAATTGCTGAGCGATAAAAGAAGTAGCTGCTAGTATTATTTCAGAAGACTGGTATGAATATGCAGGAGTTCGAACCCGCGACCTCCCGCATCCGAAGCGGATGCTTTAACAACTTTGGCCACCAGAGCGATTTTAAAATTATATACACCAATGATGTGGTAGGGGCCCCGAGTGGTCTAAAGCGCTTCCCGTTACGGGTCACTGCTATCTCACCTCTGCGTGGGTTCCAGTCTAGGATTCTGCCAATGTGGGTATGTGAGAAAGCTTGCCAGTAGCTTCTCGTGGGTCGATGGTTCTTCCCGGGTTTTCCCGGGTTCTTCCTCCACCATTAATACTGGACGCCATGCATAGCCTATCGTGTGCTGAAAAATGGCGTTAAATCCCACAACAACAACAACAACAACAACCTATGATGTATTAATAATATACGGTATTAACATTCTGTTGCTACAAATGGTCTGACAGTTACAGGTCACCTATGGTCAGCTTCAGGCTCTCGCTCAGTTGTAACCCTATGTCTTATGATAACATTAGCCTGAAAAACTAGTGCGCATGGGTATTCTTTGTTTGGAGTCAGTTGAACCTAGCCATTAAAGTAGTTAGACCAAACCATGTTTTGTGTTATTTAGCAAAACATAACATGGTGTCAGAAGGGAAATTTTTGGAATAAGTTGGATTTATACCGGTAAGAAGTATATCTCCATAACAAGATGACAAAACAGATGCACGAGTTTATGTTTTAATTGTGCCATCATGGAAAAACTCAGTCAGCCACCTGAAATGGACTTGAATTCACACCATCTAGTAGAAACTTGGAGGATGTGGAAGCAGACTATGCAGTTTTACTTAGATGTTGCGCTTGCAGATAAAGAAGATAAAGAAAAATTAAGTGATTTCCTATATATTATTGGTCAGCATGGTAGAGACATTTACAACACATTTGCATATGAGGCCAATGAAGCTGACAAAATTGCTCCACTTTTCAAGAAATTTCAGGACTATTGCAGTCCGAAGCAGAACAATACAGTAGAAAGGCACATATTCAATACAAGAATCCAACAAAAGAATGAAACCATTGATCAATATGCAACTGAACTTAAATTGATTGCAAAGAACTGCAAATTTGAAAATCTACAGGATGAAATGATTAGAGATATAACTGTCTGTGGGACTAATTCCAAAAAAAAAGTAAAAGAAAGATTTTACGAGAAGATCGACTGACATTACAAAAAGCACTGGCTATCTGCAGAGCAGACGAAGAATCCAAAAAGCAGATTCAAAGTTTGCAAAATGAAGCATCAGAAGTTCATGTGTGAAAAAGAAGAAAAAAGAAAAGAAAATGGCACAATCAAAGAAGCGGAAATGTTATATATGAAATCAGACTCCAGATTATTCAATTGTGGTAAATGTGGCAAATTACATGCAAAAGGTACGTGTCCAGCTTATGAAAAACCTTGGTACAAGTGTCGAAAATAGCATCATTTTCTGAAATGGTGCAAGACAAAACGGGTGCACGGCATGCAAGAATACTCAAGTGAAGAGGAAGAAACATCTTTTGTAGGAACAGTGACAAGGACAAACACTGAAATCAGTGACAAAGAATTCTACGTCACTCTAACTCTTCATGGTACTGATGTCAAATTTAAAACTGATACTAGAACGCAAGTAAACATCATTCCAAATCACAGTTTTGAAATAATGAACATTGACAACGTTGAAGTAAGGCCAACCAAGACCCGTCTCACAAGCTACTCGGGTGAAAAACTAATTGTCATAGGCAAATGGTCTGACAGTTACAAGTCACCTAAGGTCAGCCCCAGGCTCTCACTCAGTTATAACCCTATAAGCCTTATGATAACATTAGTGTGAGAAGATTAATTACATTTGAAAAGAAGAACAACTGCTCTGAAAATAATTGTTAAAACAGTGTAGTACGAAAAAAGAATAATATGTCTGGTGTAGGTATTTACAGTTACATGAATTAGGCTAAATTTTCAGTATAATATCAAGATTTAAATTTCAAAAGGTCAATGTACATTATTTTCTAAAAATATATAGAACCTATGGAGAACGAAATCGTATTGAAACAACCAATGATGACTCGGTATTTTAAATTGTTGTAACAAGAGTTAAGTACAAGGATAGCAAAAACTTACATAAATCTGAAGTCATTAATACATTTGAAAAATAAAAATAAAAATAGATATGTGAAGCAATATAGGAACAAATAGTCAGTGTAGACACAATTTTACCCCGCCCTTTTGATCTGAATCTGTAAGGGGACAGATTAATTGAATAGTCAAAATATATATTGGCTTTAACGGTGCATTTCAGTATAAGGCCCTTTGAGACTTCAATATTGTCGTCGGTATGGGTACATGGGGAATTTAACAATATGCAGCCATTTTGATTTGGGTTAGTGCTGGGAATATGAGATTTTAATGTTAACAATGTTCATAGATGTACCATTCTTGATCGGCATATAGATCTCGAAGAATTTAAGATGTGGGTTGCTATTGGAATCTACAGTAATTTTACATCATGGGAAAGTATTATAGACAATTTAGCCCAAAGACAATTCGGCCCTACTGGGGACGAAATTAAGACAATTCGTTCCAACTTGAAAGACAGTTCGACCCAACTCGAAAGACAATTCGACCCAACATAACAATAGTTTTAACAAGTTGTTTTTCTTCAAACAACAGGTAGATACTATGTAAGATATACATAAAAAAAAGGTTTAAGGGAGATAAAAATAATTATTAAAAAACTATACTATCTTGATATTCCTTAAAATAAAATAATAATACCTCGTAACGTACATACTAGTATATATGAGAGAAAAGCACAAATTGACATACCTTGCGCGTTCTAATAAAAATACTTATATACATTTATTTATTTTTTGCTAACAAATATATGCATCTGCACAACGGTATTATCCATTTAAGTCTTCCAGTCAAATTATTAATATTGATTTATAAAACAAAAATACTTAACAGATAATATTCTACAGAATGCGTATACATTTTTCTGAGAGTAGCGACACCGTACATGGAATATTATAACAAATATATTTAATTTTAGGCTTCAAGTTGTAACACTGCCGCATATAAGACACCTAATTGCAAATGACTTTATAAAATATAAATGATCTATTGTTACAAATTTAGCGACAAGAGTAGAGGCGTATGTATGTATGTATGTATGCATGTATGTATGTATGTATGTATGTATGTATGTACGTATTCAAGTTATCAATGAAAAATGTGAGAAGAACCTACAGTATAATCAAGTGAATCCAAGCTAGTCCTTATAAAGGTCTATGAAAGTTTTAAATGAATGTAAAGTCCCTTATAAATTTAAAAACTGGAAATGTAATGGTCCTCCAAGAACTGTGACTTTGTCAAGATGGCGTTGAATTCCTTCGAATAATTTATAGCAGTTCCAGAATAATATTATTGTCCATATAATGAGTATTTTCTACCACCACTGAACAGTCCAGACAGATGTTTTTCCTCTCGAAAATATCTAAGTACAATATATAACACGTCTGTAAACTTACATCAGGGACACAAGCATGTGAATGACTCAAGAAATCGGAATGAATCTGATAGCTTTACTTTCTCCTTATATACACCGTATATCGCGACTTTACTTCGCAATAGATCCAACGTGACATCATGCACTATTGATTTTTGACGAACTAAGCATATTCACGTGACCTCACCCAAGCAATGGGTAACCACATACTTATTCTCAAAACATCCATATTCCCTCAGTCATACAAAGATCATAATATTGTTATTTATATCTATATTTCTTAAACTTTTGGTACATAATTTTTATTCATGGTTGTAAACTGTATATAATATCTTCATGTAATAACTTGTGTGCACATGATCTGGTTCTGTTAAGAACGCAAATTGCGTAGGAACTATAAATAGCTGTTTACGTTTGTGTTGACAATTATCAATAATAATCTTAATAATGAGCCTATGGCGTCCTTTCTCAGTGACTGATGGGATACGGAAGTTTCGATGTAAACATTACAAATTTGACACAATCTTTCCTCATAGCAAATGCTTTCATATCTTCCCGTGTTACCTCTTACTGGCAAGTTCCCCACTTTGAGCATAATGATTATATAACAAACTTCGCTATCTCCCAAAAAGTCTGGATGTCTTTGACAAGTGAATTCTACTCCCAATGACCTATAGAAACGCAATATTTTCATCGATTTAATCTTATCCTGCAGCTTTATGTTCTTAATTGTTACTATTGTTGATCACAGTGAATTGATGGCTTAACAGGAAAAGGGCAATTGCTTAGCAACTAAACTGTAAAACAAGCATGTAACATAGACCATTCAGGTTTATTTAAGGTTTCCTCTTAGACAGGAAAGGCAGCTTTGATAAGGATCTACAAGTAAAATTTTGATTTCAATTTCTTATTACTTTTTAACAAGCATATTAATAAAATTAAACGTTTGTGCTAAATGGCTTTACTCTCCGTGGCTTCAGATACAAGCCATTTAAATAAATATAAAAATGCAATTTAAAAAAAATAATTCATGAGGGTGGTTTGTAAACTGTTTTAAAGTTTACCTGTATATTAGGTATGCATTACGTAAGACCAAGCTATCGTGGAAGTGCACGCGTAAATCCAGTGGTGTGCATAAATCATGCAACATTACAAAATTCAAAGTGTGACCTTATGCATGTGACTTTTACTCCTACATGTAACCCATAGTAGTGAAAATTAAAATTGTGACTTTTTGTCCTGTGATTCTCCTACGATAAGGTCGGGTAAGTTATGGCCCAATTGTGAGTAGTCAGATTTCATATACTTACAATTCTGGAAAATATTTATTGTTTAAATAAAATTGTTATAAATAAAATATTTAACTACGGTAAGTATTTAGAGAAGGATTAAGACAGGACAAATATACAAAATTATATGTAAGAATTAGAAATGTTTGCTTTGACTATCTACTTATCTTTTTTTCATGAAACAAAATATTTATTTAACCCAATTAACGTAAAAGTCGTACAAAGACAGATGTCTTAAACTTAGAATACTGGAAAATATTTACTATTTATAAAACAAATTACGGTACACAGTTGGTAAGTGCTACTGTAATCCGATTAACTCGTGTCATACGAGTTACAATCACCAGTAATAAAGTAAACACATGCCGCCTTCAACTCAATTAACATAGCGCCAATACCAGGACAGTTTCTAAATGTTGCTTATACAGCATATAAGTTAATTAAGTTGCGATTATGATTTTCCCCTTACATTTCTACTGCATCCACAAATCTGCTTTTATATCATGTTTAGATATTGATTAATACTATATCTAGTGTTAAACTTCTCGGTAATGAACAATTGCATAAAATAAATAATTACTCAAATAATTGTATGTAGGCATTCACAGCTCTTCAGACTCAATGTTAAAATAAATGACCAAAAGACTGTGGCCGGCAGATAACGTCGGTTAATTGTTTCAAATAATAATAACGTCGCAAAGGAGATAAGCTTTTTCGAGGTTCATAAAATAATTAAATATTTTTTATTCTGAGCTATTTGCAGTTTGAATTTTAAATTTTATCCTAACTCCGGTGAGTCTTCTATAATTACTGACAGATGGTTCAAAGTTTATGAAACTGTATTATTGGCTTTCCACTGCATAGGGGTTATTGGTGTGTGCATTTCTCAACATACAATCAATACCTAGATTGGTAAAGAGTCCGTTGTAAGGTATTTTGCCTTACGAGCTTACTGATGGTCTGAAAGCCATCTGTAAAGTGGACAGCTTCTTGACGCAATAATCTCGTTGCTGCTATATATAGTAGGCCCTACCTGTTCATTTATTGATACGTAGGACATGCCGTTTGAGGGGAATGAATGGGTAAATTTATAAGAACAAGTGTGACTCAGTAAAGCAACAGGACAGTATTACAGCCTGCTGACCCCTTTTAAAAATGCATGACTTGTATTGCACCTTGTTGACACCCGGTAAAACAACATAACTTCTGAGAATTTGTGATTTAGGCCCCTTAATTCAGACCTTTAGATCACACTTGACAATACTAACCCTTTCATTTTTGGGGGTGGGGTGGGGGAAATAAACTTGAATTTTACATCTGCAAGTTACCTTGGACGTTTTAACTAATCTATAAAAAAAATGCATACGTTTCATGAGTACAGGTCTCAGATTATGGTGCGCAACAGTTACTATGAGTTAGAATAAATAGCATAAGGAACATTTAACTGATGCATATGGTTTGTATATTTCACACCGATACTTTTTTCAGACTTTATATCTAAAGAGTTTTCGAAATTAAAGCACAGAACTTTGCCCTCTAATTAGTTGAATGGTGTCTTTTAAAAAAAATAAAAAATATATAGGTTTTGTTCACATGCAAGCCATTAGCGGGGCCTCAAGCAAAAAACTGCATTGCGGAGTTGCTTTGCTGAAAGCGAGGGGCCCAAGGTGGTTGCCTCGTTGTCTTTGCCCTAGGGTCGGGCTTGGCTTTATGTTGTTGTTTAGTAGTCTCGCTCCTGGATTCGTATATTCCTTGCTTTGCTCTCTACTATTGTGGAATGCAACGGAAAAATCGTAACAGTCAGGGAACCAGTCTACTTATTGATGGAATCTGGTCACAATTAGTACTTTCAGCTCAGTACGAATGTAGTTCTGTCTATTTTTAGAACATTTTTTCCTCTCTCATTTTGTTGGTGATAGAATAATTATATGTATGCATTTTTGGTAGGAATTTTAAGGTAATTGTTTATTTCTGAGTATATGAGCTCAGGGTGTGGTTTTCCGTGTGTATTTCGGCGACAGTGCACAGTGAGTATTAAGGCCTTGGTGATGATTCGGAAGTGAAATCTGTGTTCTGTTTACCTGCTGTTCTGTTGACAGTCCAGCCTCTAAAAAAAAAAAATGCAGGTCAACCTTTGACAAGAACTTCACCGTGAAGTCATCTTTGAAGGTATTTTAAATTAATATATGATTTGTATTGATTGTCACACAGTGGAAAGGTCAATATTGAGAAACAAAATGTAGAGAACATATAGTAAAATTAATGGTGTTCTATGTCCTGAAACAAATTCCCAATCAAGCAAGATTCCTTTAATTTAAAAATTCAAACAATTTAGTCCATGAAACAGCCTTCAACGTCGAAACTATTTTCTATTAGTCAAATATTGATGCCATGATTTCATTGCAAGTAATAGTGAAACTTCTCAACCGTGAGGAAATCCCCAGTGCCAATTCAGGAATTACAAGTTAACTACAAACTCTGAAACTAGCTTCTCATTAATAAAACGTATATATGAACCAGAATTTTATTTCATCAAGTATTCATTTCACTTAGTTCTCTTTTTATCTTTAATCACAACTGTAAATGAGTATACTAATTTAAGATAGTTTAATTATTTTACATTCACAAATGAACATTCACCTGGAACGAGATGACCTGACACTACTGGGGCTGCTAGCTCTTATGCAGGTTGGATTTGCATGAATTATAAGTTTTCATTTTTTCACCCCCTTTATTTGACACAAAAGACATAATTAACGTAGTAATGGCAGATTTTAATTCATTGCAACAATACAACAAATACTTACGCAATCAGTTATCAAAACACTGTCGGCACTTAATTAGGTTCTCACATAAACGTTAGCTAACAGCTGTTACGGTAGATTGATATAGTTCACGTTTAAACACAACTAGGCACACTGTGTTTACAATCATTATACTTAAACCGAAGTAAAAGATATAACTCAAGATATATTCAAGAGAAAGTAAAAGTAAAAGATATAACTTATACTAAAATTTCACTTTATAAATTTTTTTTAAATATATTTTTAAAACTGGTATTTATTCTAAAATTGCTGCCTCAAATAGGCTTTAGTGACATTATCATTGATCGAAATTTCGTTGCATGCTGTTATTTACGGCGTTCCAAGAATGTTGTTTGGAAAGAAATTTTAACAAAATGCATGACTTTGTATTAAAAGTGTATAAACTTATAGCGTCGACTGGACTATTTCCAAGTGATATCAACCGTTTTTGATGAAACGGCAAGCGATATATCAAGGTTTCAGTTTCCAATATTTATCGCGCTTTTCTTCATTTTCAACAAATAGGTGTACATTTTGTACAAGAAAAAAAACGGGATCCACGACTAACCCCGCGTTATCAGCAGGTTCGCGAGTTAGCAGGGCGCGAGTTATAGAGGGAGTGGTTTATATTGATGTTCACATAATGCAAAACTTTAAAGAAAATAGTCAGTTTTCTTTTTTGCTTTTGTACTCGTGACAGGCTATATGCTAAACGACAAGAATAGGACGTTAATTTTGTCCTTAGCTGTGTTTGTCTTTCTTTTCAGGAGGTTACATCACAAGCTGTGGTGGTTGTGTATGGTATTCATGAAGCAAGGCGTAAATGGTATTTGTAGCATCCAAAATACTAGATAAGAGATGTTGTAGTGTTGTAGCCTGAACTATTACTGCTACTACCAATATATATATATATATATATATATATATATATATATATATATATATATATATATATATATATATATATATATATATATATATATATATATATACCCTAAAATAATCAAATTGATGTCACAATCTGTTTATTTTGGGATGCGGCATATTGAACGAATTCCGAGAACACTATTCAAGAGAAAGTCGAATGTTTCGGGCACAAACCAAATTTGCTACATACAATATACATAATGAAATTATTGCTGTTCAGTTAAAAGAACAAATAACCAATGAACTATGTACAGCTCATTCACATGATATGCATAAATAACAAACAAAATCAGAATTTGCCAATCAAAATTGTCGGAAGTGCAAGACATCCACCATTCAGAATAAAAGTTATAAAATGTACATTATTGTTTCACTTAAAATGCGTTTACTTATTATTACAAAAGCACCAAAGTTGTCAAATGTGAACGTTTTCCACTTTTCAGTATAATGAGTCACAAATAGAAAGTAAGGCTTCAATAAGAATACGTTTTCTGATTACTACAAAAACATTCTATGAAAGTTTAGGTATTTATAAATACCACAAATCAATTGTTTAAACATATGTTATTAAGGGTAGAATGAGCATATGTTCGATTAATGCGAGGTAAATTTGTTTTCTTAGACATTTGCTTAGAACTAAAACGATATGCTTCTTTCCATTTTGTATTGTTTTCAGTATTTTTTAAATCTACCGTTTTAATTATGGAAATAGCGTTTATTAAAATTTTTTAAAAGAAATTAAGTCGTTCAAAAGGTAAATATTGTTAAACTTAACTAAAGAATTCTTCACTTTCAACATTGTTATATACTATGAAAAGTCTCCATTTATATGCTTTAATACTTTTTATATGCTTTAATACTTTTTATGTTTCTAAGAAAAGAAGAAATAATGGTACATTAAAAACACTCATCCGTTACGGATCACTGCCATCTCACATCTGTCTGCGTGAGTTCGAGTCTTAGCCTCTGCTAACATTGGTACGTGAGAAAGCCTGCCAGTAACTTCTCGTGGGTCGGTGGTTCTTCTAGGGGTTTTCCAGGGTTCTTCCTCCACCAATTATACTGGCTGCCATGTATAGCCTATCTTGTGCTGAAAAATGGCTTTAAAACCTACAACAACATATCATTTAGGTGGCGCTCTGCAGTTTCTTATTTTGCAATATGGTTAGAATTTCAAAGAAAAAGAATTTCCCCGGGTTTCCTCACTGGTTGTACTGGTTATTATAAAATAACCTTTTATATGTTAGGCATTGTTAAAAGAAGCTTTATTTTGGTGTATGATTGATGGATGTAATATGGGTTATAGAGTATACAGCTTAGCCTTACTTCAGATGTGCATCTTTCAAAAACTGCTAGCTCTTCTTGTTCATTCTCACTTCCTGGATAAAGTTGTCAAATGTATCTAAAAAACGAGCCGATAACTTTTTACATTTTATATATGTTGTAATTCATCCATTGCACTTTTAGAAGTTGGTATTGTCAAGTGGGGTAAAATTAATTTTCCTTATTTTAATAGGTGCTAAAGATAGTGTACTTTAGACTGTTTTTTTTTTTTTTTTTTTTTTTTAGCATAAGGGAGCAGTCAATCTAGTCACCAGTGCGCTTAGATCATGTACAATTTCCATAAGTAGAGTATCGAAAGAAATGTCAGCCACATTTCATCAAAGTAGCATAGATGTATGCCAATATTCCATCCACTGTGTATGTTTCAAATGCAAACAACTTCACCTTACAAACGTCACTCTCTCAGAAGTACATACTAATCGGTGAGCTTTCCCTTACATTTCCAGTCCAGGTCTTACTTTCCAGTCACGTGTTCTTAGTCCGTAACAGAGTAGATGCAAAATCATGTCTGCAGTCACTAAAAAACGGTGGAGACTTCAAATGTTTACGTTTATCATTTGCCAATTAAAAACTTTAATATACATGTGGGTACATTTAAGTGTATTTCAGTTTAAAAGAAGAAGAAGGAAAAAAAACAAGCGCAATGTGTTGTTGGTTTGCATAGCACGTGTTGACGCTAAACTGGTTCCCTGACCTCTTGCCAATCCATTACTTTTCAGAGTGGAAACAGGCCGGGAACCAGACTAATGCTGGCGCTCGATTGGGAGGTGATTGGAGGATATCTGTTTATGTTCTTGACTGGATGGAAAATGCAGAAGATATTCCGATTGTTACGGCGCTCAGTTCTGTTCAAAATATTGAAAACGAGGATAGGATTCCAGGGATTTTCCAAAAGACATGCGCAGATGGTTGTTGTCTAGTCGAGTTTTCTTTTCACCAGAGACTAGACGTACATTTACGCGCTCGATGAGATTTTTATCTTTTCTTCAAGAAGTCATAACTTGTGCTTAATGTGAGGACGGAAATGCCAGTCATAGAAAATGGAAAAACAGAGACGGAAGAGGAGGAAATGGAGCAGGAGACGCCAGAGAGCGAGGAACGATCTGAGGACGGAGACGACTTGGATTCTATAGGGGAGGATGATGAAGGAATCTCAGGTATAATGCGTATAAATAATTTTTTTTACATCCCGTATTTGACATTGGTTTTTGAAAGGTAATGGCTAGAAGTCACATAACCCACTGAGATTACAGATTCCATTTAGGAACACGTCGATATGTGTACCGAAGCTGTTAACGTGTGTTGTTACTTGTACGCCAGATCATTAAAGTGAATGTTTAATTTAAGAGTCAGCTCTTGGTGATTACGTATATTCGCGTTCTGGTTCCATATTTGTATTAATCTGCTTATTATTTACAGTATCAAAGAGATACAATTAAATGCGTAAAAACACATTGAAAACACCGAAACGCATTTAAATTATAGGCCGAGTTTATTGGCACGGGGCTCAGTATGCCTCATCTGGAAAAACGTCGCACGAATGCTGTGTGCTACCATTTGTTTTCACGTAACGTCATCAAACATGTGCAGTTCCTTGCTCGCCATTCTGATTCCAGATCCACCCACCTGAAAATTATGAACGCTTGTCTCATTTTTTACGTAACGGTATCTTAAGACATCACATTTTGTTATAGTAGGATTCATACAGGCCGTGTATGGTCATTTAGTATAGTCAAATTCCAACAAAATGGCACCCATTACTGAAATAATCTGTCTTGAAGGCCATATTTATGTAACACTATTAGTACACAGTATCATACTATGATACAATATCAATTTAATACAGGAATGTATGCGCAAGATTCCGACTTCGTGAATTTCCCCATTTGTCTTCAAATGAAACATTGAAATCTTATGCCATTGTTGTTATTATTTCATTAACAAATAGATCATCAGTGAAGAGAAGCATAAACAAATGGATACAGAAACAAGTGTAATCATGGTATGACTTTCCATTTTACATGGGCAGAAATCAATATTTTTGTTATCATTGAAGTTAAAAAGCCAATCGTTAATATATGATTTCATATTTCTAAATAAATTCCATGAATACTTTATTTTGACATCAACAAACTCATATTCCATTAAACACACATTTAATTTTAATACAGGGATAATAGACAATATTGAACAACAGTTCTTGCTTTGATTCATTATCTCCACTACAAATACAATATTTAAATATTTGACCATACTAAAAAATTGTTTTGGCAACTGTCTTTAGCACAAGCACTTGCCTTTTTTATGGATAGAACACTGCTATTAGGTGCCAGTTTGCATGACTAGGGAATCAAAATGGCAGAAATGGAAATGCACATAGTTCATGATGTCACAAGACAACAAAAGATAGTATAGACTGGATTAATGTCGCTGTGATGTTATATTGAAAGTAGCACTTGTTCAAGTTGTTGAAAACAATTCAGTCTACCCTGTTATTTTTGATAGACTTGACATGCTCTAGTTTCTTCCTCCACCATTAATACTGGCTGCCATGCATAGCCTATTGTCTGCTGGAAATTTGCGTTAAACCCCACAACAACAACATGCTCTAGTTTTTAGTAATAAATGTTGATTGAATCTTGTGGGCTATAAATTCCTATATCATCACACAATCAATGAAATTTTTCCACTATTCACTATGAACTAATTTTTCACATTATTTTATGTCCAGACAAGTTGACCAGCTAAAGTGTATTAGTAATTTGCAAGCAGCAGATTTCTTTCATAATGTCAGCTGTTTAATACCATCTGTACTCTAGTGTTTTGTGTACATTTACACAATGCATCTGAGTAACACAATTCTTTCTTATTGCAGGGTAACAAAGTATGATACTGTGTACTAATAGTGTTACATAAATAATGGTGTTAGATAAAATTTATAAGCAAAAAAAAAAGAGTCTGTTCAAATTGTTGATTTAATTAAATACAGTTCTATATTACAACTGCTAATTTTGTGGGCCTCTTGTTAATTATAATAAAAGTATGCTGAAAATTTATTAACTTACATTGGATTTTTGCAATAAACTAAACATTTATTTATAGAACTATCAGTCATTAATTCATTTTGAGGAATATATTATCTTGTTAAAAGCATGAAGACCACTTTTTTAATGCAAATATTTCAAAATAGTTTATAAAGATATGTTCATTAAAAAATTACTGAAAATAGGAATAATAAAATAATATTTAAACTAAAGGTTAACACCAACAAAGTATTATTTACCATATGTTGCTTATTTTGCAAGCATCAAGACTTTTTTCAATGCAGCTGACATTTCATCATATTTTATAATTTATTCTCTTTTAAATATGTACTTAAATAGTCACTGAAATAATTTCACCCATTTAACTAAAGCATGTGAGATCAATGCAGATTAGTTTTATTAAATGTAGTTACTTACCTAAAAGTGGTGCAGTATAAATTATGCACATCTGTAGTCATTAAAACTAATAAATCTGAAAGTATACTTAAACTTACCATCTACTTTCTTGTATAATTATGATTAAATTATTAGTTATGAAGTATACAAAACTCATTGAATGATGCACTGTGATATATAATAAATAATTTAAGTGCATTTTGTTTTTTCCATGTTTCAATGTTTCTATGCATGAAAAGTAAATTTTTCATAATATATCCCAAAGTCAGTAATTGTATATTTATTTTATTACAATTACTGTCTGCTAGGCTTTAAAGACAAACATAGTGTCAGCTTGTTTTATACCCTAGTTACTGTATGTATCCATAGGGTTAGATTTGCAAAGAAAAGAATTTCCCTGGTTTTCCTTGCTGGTTATCATGGCCTTTTCAAGAAGACGTTGTATATCTTAGGCATTTTTAAAATACCTTTTACTTTCCTTTATATTGTTGTATGATTAATGAGTGTAATTTGGGTTAAAAAGTATACAGATTGACCTTATTTCAGATGTTCACCTATCAAAAAACTGCTTGTTCCACTTGGTCATTTCTTTTCCTGGATTTCAAAAGTAAATTGTGAGAAAAGAGCTGATAACTGTTTGTACTTTTTATATATTTTGTAATTCATTCATTACACTTTCAGAAGTTGATATTGACTAATCTGGAAAATTTAATTTTTTCCTATTGTAATTGCTAAAAAAAAGTGGTTTACACTAATTCATGCTGATTTTTTTGAGCATTTAGTAGCAATAATTTTGTTTAGCAGTGTGCTTACATCATTTACAGTTTCTACAAGTACAATAAGCAAAGAAATTTCAGCCACAGTGCATGAATGTAAGGCACAAAAAATATGTGCGCTTCCTCGTGGCAGACTGTCCCTGTTTCTCATTGTCAACCTTAACACTCTTACCCTTGGTTACCCCACCCAAAAAAATAATGCAGTGGTAAATATATTTTTTTTTATCTCACATAAAAGTATGCCAACATTCTCTCCATTGTGCATGTTGTAAATGCAAACAACTCTACCTTACACAAGTCAAAGTCTCATAAATACATAATATCTATCTGTAGTGTGCCCCCCCCCCCCATGTTATTTGCACCAGGGTATGGTTTGATATCATTCAGCAAGTTGGATGTAAACATAATACCAGTTTTCAGCACAAGATAGGCTATACATGGCAGCCAGTATTAATGGTGGAGGAAAAACCTGGAAAGAACCACCAACCCGTGAGAAGCTACTGGCAAGCTTTCTCGCATACCCACATAGGCTGAACCCGAGACTCGAACCCATGCAGACAGGTGAGATGGCAGTGCTCCAGAACAGTGAGCACTTGGCCACATGGGGCCCCATGTAATGAATGAATATCATGTAGTCTTTCTGTTGTCATGTCATTCTAATAATAACAGAATTTTTCTGACATGGAAACTTCTTCCATGATTGCACAGGTTGTAGCATCCTTGTGGATTTGCCACAGGCACTGAATTTTGAATTATTTCCTTCATGTCCATCCTGTGTTTTCCTTCAAAAGTATCAATTTAGAAGTTACCTACTGCTTCTTTTGTTGAAAGTGTACTGAAACCCTACTTGTATTGTAACTGAGTCTTGATTGAATTGATGTACCGATATGCTAGCATAAAGAAAAACTGATATACTAATCATGCATAGGATGTTTAGGACTAAACAATGAAGAACCATGTATTCATGTATTTATTATTGAAATAAATTTTCATGGTTTTTGTCAAAGTTGCAATAAAAAAAATACCTTAATTTGTGGATCAGGACATGAATCCTTAGATGGATTGTTGTTTGTCATGTCTTTGTATTTATTGTTAGTACCAGTAACAGCTATAAAATCAGTGCAGATTAGTACCCAACTATATATATTTGCTTTTCAGATCTGGATGAAGAAGAATGTGAACGAAGACGAAATGAATGTCTTGATGACATGATGGATCTTGAGAGACAGTTCACGGAACTTAAAGAACAGTAAGTGGAAAGCTTTCTTTGGTCCTGTGTCATCTGTGCTTTTTCTGGTTACATTGTTTTTACGCTTTTTCAGGTCTTTCTGAAACAAAGAATCAGCCACCTTGCATCAGACATGCTTATTTTCTCATGAATTCTCGTAGAGAAGAAGTCGACACATTGCAACTTAATCCATCTAAGTGATCATGCATCTTTTTAAAAATTTATTTTGCATACATGTAGATGGAGATTTTAACCTTTAAATCAAGTAGAGAAATTTGTTATAGAATGTTTTGAGAACAGTTCTGGGAATTTCATACAAACCTTAAGTGGGAACTAAGTTTGGTAGGAAATCATGGATGAAATGTGGTTATCAGTAAGCAGGGAATAAAAATACCTCCAAGTGGTTGGGTATGAGTAGGAACTAAGTGGGATAGAAGTAGTTGAAGGATTGTGGTTATCAGTAAGTTGGGAATGATAGTTACAGCTACATGGTCACATGACCAAAATAAAAATCTTGCATCTACATCAATAGTTGATTAAAAAGTTCTGCAACAAACTCTGTAATTTTAATAATCCTTCTCAAAGTATCTTCTTTTCAACTTGATTTAATGAACTTTGATTAGAGTTTTATGTGTTATGCTCAGGCAAAATAAAGCCACTCCCCACCCCAGTAGATATGGGCACTTTTTGTGGGTAGCTTCATGTAAATTAGATCTATTGTATAGTATAGTCCATTCAGTGAGGTGTTCTCTGCTACCATTCAGATCCGAATGATTCCTTGTGTGTTGAACACATAATGCATATAACCTTTCCAGCAGATTTAGAAAGACACTTTTATGGGAAATATTGAACTTGTGTGCTTCTGTACATTGCTTTCTTGTTTACCCTCAGGTTTAAGTTTTATGCAGCTTGTACCACGTACACTATTCATATTTGGAAATTATAACACTCTGCTTTTTACCTGTGTAATAACTCCTGCAGATCTTGACCATAATGAATTTGTTCCTTATTAAGCAATCTGGGCACCCACATGTGTATGTCTCTTCCTTAGAATTTCCTCTGGACTTTTGTATGAAATGTCGGCTTTCTTCTCAGACATTAACATATACTGTCACAGAATGAACCATTTTTTATTATTATTATAGTGTTCCTTGGACTGCCTTTTTATATCATCTTAAATGTATACCATCCCAAAAAATGTCATGCATCTACTGATTTAAAATTTATCATTGTCTTCGGCTCATGGTAAGCTTTTATTGGTGTAAATGATTTTTCTAATTGTGCATAACATTGTGTAATCACTCTTTGAAAATGGAAACATCTGCCATTTTGCCACATCAACATATGGGATATAGAAAATGATGTCACTATGTTTGTGACAAGTTTTAAAAAAAATGACATCACATCCTAAATTGGGACATTTTCAGTTATAGGCAGCAAAGTTTCATGACATTAGGTCACTTTGTTTAGAAGGTAATGCATTATTTCTAGAGCCGTTTGTTCAAACCTTATTGCGAATATAGGTGACATATTAAGAAAATTAATAAACTCCTAATTTTATTAGGACTTATATTCTGCTTCCTCCGTGCATCCTTTAAATTGACTGCATGAACTATGATTTAAGTTTTAATGGGCAGGATCAGTGTATTTACTAGTTAATTAGGTGTGTCTTAAAAAGATTGCTATAACCAGTAAGTAGCATTTGGTATAAGATTTTGTCCTTTTGAGAATGAAGTATTACTTATTTGATTTCATCTACAGCCTGGGCATCCATCCTGTTTTGGCTGGATGCCAAAACAAATCCCAAAAATAATTTAGGTCACCAGCTGCATGAGCAAGAACAGTTTAATAATTAAATATGAAAATGTATTTTTAAAAGGTCTTACTATATGGCCACTGGGTGCACATTGTGAATGATTTGGCCGCCACATATGACTCACATGAGGCAGGTTGGACATGTCAGAGCTACATGAATGTAATAATTATTAATTGACAGCTATCAAAAGGAGTCCGACTGTTTTTTCTGATAGGCAGATTCAGTGCCTTTCTATCCTTCATTAATTGTTGCTTTGAAGATGAATGAACATTAATCAAAATACAAATAAGGATAGACAAAAGTGGCCCTTTATTTATATATTCAGCTTGGTGTTGTCTAGTGAGTGCACACACTGCTATGATTGGTCTGTTCAATAAACAAAGACCTGTTTTATGCATTACAAGATGGTGGTAATCATTGGAGGATGGCTATACAACAAGCCTAGTTTTTGTGCATGGTTTATGCCACTTATGGTAGTAAAATTTTTGAAATTAATGTGAACACATTTGCAGCTATTTTATAAGAAACACGGGCCAGTTTGGGGAAAAATTGGCTTGGTACGACACCACCCAGAAATAGTCTGGGCAGATGCTATCTGAGGCAGTCTCACTATAAAGAGTCACATTCTCTTGTTTCCATTGATAGCATTGTAATGAAGGAGTAACTGTACAAGCACAATAGGAGAGAGTTGCATAGAGATATAATGTTCCATACAGACACATACTTTTTATAATTTGTATTTTCAGGACTCATTCATGCATGTAAATTTTGAATATGTGCAGGACTCAGTAGAAAAATATATTGTATGTTTAATATATGGGTTATTACTGGGGTAATCTGTTACTGATTACATATTTTGAAGCAATCAGCAGTATTTTGTAATCATAATTTTTAATTACAATTAATTATAATTTAATCAGTTGCAAAATAACTTTTTATTTAATATTACTCTACAATTACTTAATCTGCTTTCATGTTAGAAAGTAATTTCTCATTTACCAAATATAGCTCACATCACTAATAATAATAATAGTAATAATATCTTACTAAAATTAATCACAAAGGATATTCACTGATCTTTCAAGCTAAAACTTATGTGACGGGAGGCAACTGAAATACTGTTAATTGATTAGAAATTGTAGTAGTTTTCTCCCTTGGCTAATTGCTGCTAGTACTTGAAACAGTAGAAATGCATTTATAAGGAAATCACCACAGTAATTCTTCAGATAGTGAGAAACATAGAAATGTTTAGAATAGTCTTATGAAAAACATTAAAGCAATCTGTTTATGAAAGCAAAAAACAGCTTACATAATTGAATACACTCAAGCCCAGTTAATCTATGTTGTGGTGTTCCACAGGGGTCTGTTCTTGGACCAGTTTTCTTCATTCTATACACTCAGCCGCTCTCATAGATCATCATCCAGTGTCTCACCAATTGTATGCTGATGACACCCAAATATATAAATCTAGCCACCCGACTGAAGTTGATGCTACCATCGAAGGTGTAGAGAGGTGCATTTCTGAACTCAATTCTGTCTGGTTCATCTCAATATCTACTCCAGAAACCTCAAAAAGTTCAAAACACAGCTGCTTGGATCATGCTTAGAGTACCACGATCAGAGCACACCTACTAGCTACTCTGTACCTTACACTGGCTATCCATTCGATCCAGAATCAAACACAAAATTTGTTCTCTGTGCTATGTTTCACTGATGGACTCCAGTCCAACATACCTATCCGACCTCACCCATGTGTACATACCAGCAAGATACTTATGCTCCTCTTCTGATAATCGTATGCTCATTATTCCCACTATGAAAACAAAGTCATATGGACAGCGTTCTTTTGCATACCAGGGCCCAACAACGTGGAATGAATTGCCCACTGAACTTAGACACATTGATCCCATTCAAGAGTGCTCTTTAAACTCACTTATTTCGACTGCAAAAACAAACTTAAAGACCTACAAATGTTTCCTACCTTATATATTTTCAGCATGTTTTTTTGTTTTCTAATGTCATGGTGTTTGTTTTTTGTAATCTTATCATTACATATGTTTTTTTAAGTTATAGGTGTTGTCTAATGTTGTAAAGCACTTAGAGCTTCTAAAGATTAGGCACTATACAGAGTCCTTATTATTATTATTATTATTATTATTATTACTACTTAAATGGCAGCATCTTTGGAATTATAATCTTCCATTAAAAATTAGAATCGTACCCGAGTTCACAGAATTGTATATACTCACAAGCTTGTCACCTGCTTAATCTTTGCAATGGAAATCTGTGTCATATTTGAGTAGCCTTTTCATCTCATGTGAGCTGAAATAAAAGTCTCTGTCTGGCTTGTGGTTTTATTATATTTAAGCTTGTGAATTGCAAACTGATTCACTAGTTGCAGAATATCTGTATCTTCTCCCAGTCTCTAATCTGAGAAACAAACAAATGCATTCTTTTGGGGATTTAAGTACCTGAATTTGCCTTTCTTTCATCAAAATTGGAAGAAAATATGACTGGCTAAACTTTTATAATTTTATCTCAAACATTTGATACACATTTGTGCTTTTTTTTAAACCAGGTGTTTTCTATAAACAAATAGTTTCACATTTAACATGTGGTAGTGATACAGAGTTTGATATCTGCAACCTCTGGGAAATATTGAAAGCTTAAATAAAATTTATGCCAACATAAGTATTCTCAGGTTTTAATTAGTAACATTTTGTGTTGTTTAAATGTCTGAATTAACTGTTTGTTCAGAAATTCACTTGTGTACAAAATAAGAAACTGTGGAGTGATACACTGATAGTAAAACTTGCAAGAATAAAAATCCAATGTCACAAGAGTCATAATAGTGCCGTCTGCAAGATATGTATAATCTTTATTTTTTTAAAATGTAAAAATACATCCAGTCATTAAAGTATAGTTTTTACTTTTATTATATGTAATACATACATTGAAATATATATTTGTGATATTTTAGTGAAATGTAATTAAAAGTAATATTAGGCGTTTCATTGCATTCTTCAAAATTTTATGTAATTTAATTGATTGCTCTTCTGTAATATGTTTAATTGTAATCAAGATTTTCACAGGTAAATGTAATTTAAGGGATTATATCTGAAAATGTGATAAATTAAGTTCACGGATACTGTAAAATCCTCGGCATGCTTGAAGTTTGTAAATTGTGAACTGTTTGAATGAAACATTTTGTCTGCTAATTCTACTGGTATTGTGAAAAAATATGAAAATTACTGTATATAAAAATGAACAGTTGTTTTACCATTTCTTTTTATATAATATTGTTCTTTCTTTTTTTTTATATGCCTCAGCCATAAGGAGTTCCCTCCCCATATATGTTTTTTGCACTGAACTTTTAAATAGCACATTGATGCCATTTTTTACTTACAAGGGGACACCTCTTGTATATGTAATACGGTAACTTTTCATTACAGAGGGGGGTGGCCATATGAAACGTTACCGTTTTTGGTTGTCATGAACTGTATTGATGTCAAAGACCTGCAGTCAAGGTACCTTTACTTCCTTTACACCATCTCTGACAATAAAGTTTGATGTATTTTCATTTGCCAAAGTTGGTACCTGGGAAAAATTAGGTATGGTATCAAGAAGGGTGTTTCTTTTGGTTTTCTTGGCCATGTTTACATATAAAAAAATCATAAAAATGTTGACTACCGTATGAATTATTAAGGTCATATGTGTGCTTGATTTATTTACATGTTTTGTTTAGTGTTCTTATATGGAATGATACCATTGTCAGGAGAAAACTTAACTGGCAATGGTACAGATGCCTTTAGCAATACATTTTCTGTTTATCAACAACAAAGAAGTAAATTTTGTTTCATGTATTGAGGAAAAACATATGGGCAATACAAGAAACTTTTGGCAGCAATCATAAAATCAGATCTCTGCTTTCCTATGTGAAGATCTGACAACGGCTTAGGTGTCATGTTCTGGTGACCTCTGAATTAGCCAAAGGAGATGCAGCTTTTAAAAATGGGAAAGAGAATCAAATCGTTCAGCAAACATTGATGCTCTCCAAACATGGCGATATAAGACTTCATCTTAATGGCTGAAAAAAACTACTGATAAAGGTAATAACATATGTCACCAGAACATGACCCTAAGAGGTTACTCTCATATCTTCACTTAGGACAGTGGAGATCTGATTTTAATTTGATCACTTTTAGAGGTACTATTTTTCTGTTTATATGAAAACATAATGTTCTAATTCTGTGCCAAGTCTTTGACAAACTATGTAATTAATTATACCAAAGATTGGCATAAGTAACAAATGAAAAGGTTAACATTTTCAGAATAATATCACTATGTCTGGAATTTTGTTCTTTCCAGTCTGTATAGAGAGCGCTTGAGTCAGGTAGAGATGAAATTGGAGGAAGTGAAGGCAGGAAAAGCCCTTGAATACCTGAATCCATTGGCTGATTTACAGGAAAACATGAAAATACGGACTCAGGTTGCAGGTAAAGAAAACAGGATTGTGAAATAAATCATGTCAATCCCAGTATTTCTTGTATTTAGCCATTTTGTGGTGTAATCCAGCTTTAAATGTTTCAATGTGAGTAAACTGCTGCCAAATGTTGATTGCTGCAAGATTCTTGAGACTCTTGTTTTTTAATTCACTTTTCAAGGACTTTGCTGAAAGAAATGGAAAGTATATAAAACTGTAATGCTATAGCCAGTCTAGCACTGTCATTGTTAAGTTGTCATTGCTCTTTCATTCACTGAAAAAATGACATAAGTGACAGTTGATCATGAGGCAGACACTGAGGTTTGTGTTAGCATTGTTAAGTGCAGAGGATGTATTCAGTTATGTCTAGCTTGTAACATCCGCAATGCATGTAATTCCATTGAAAAATTGCACACAGATTTACAATATTCAATAATTATTATGTCTGATATATAGCATGAACAGAGTATTAACACTGTTTACTTGCCGTCTGATAGTGTACCATCGGGGCTTGCAATCAATCCATAATATCTGTAATTCTATTGCAAAAATTTCATACATATTTAAACTATTCACAAATGTTTTCACAGATCATTGTGTGTCAGTGGGAAAAATTAACAGCAAAATTAGGCTTAGAAAGACGAAGCAACTGTACAGTTCATTACGTTCTAGGGTCTATGAACGGTGTGTGTACAGATTTCATACTGCTAAAATTTTCTCATGCATTTCTGTGTACCTTTATCCATTGTAAATTTCCAATAATTAACTCTTGTACGCCTATTTGTTTGAATGACTACAGCAAGAATAATTAACAATCAACACATGCTTTCAGTGTGCATATAACTTTTACTTCAGATTTTGTGAATATCAAAACATGTGTGAATACTACTATACTAATCATTGCACAAAGTGCAGAGAACTACTTGCACTTGTGAACTTAGTTTTCCATAATGGTAAACTACTTTTATAAAAAAAAAATAATAGCAAATTAATAACAAGTTCATAAGTAAACACCATACACATGTAAAACCCGAGAACTAAGTGCAGTATGCCTTCAATGGTCACAAGTCACTTTTATAAAAAAAAATAATTTAAAGCTGAAAGCATTTACAATTTCATACTCATTCAATTTCCAGCTAATAAAGCGGACATTAATTACTGGTCAACTAATAATGCTGCCAAGCCCAGCAAACATGTTGACATCTGTCGTTTTTTGAGAATCTTTTATCATCCACCACATTGTCTGCTGCTTGGTTGTGTATGCAGTTAAAGAAGAAAAACATGTTGGCAATGATTGTATACAGAATTGATTGAAGACAGAAGACAATCATGAAGTTGACTTACTGGCTTTACTCATGGATCAATAATAAGTAGCATTTCTGATAATGTTTATTTTCATATATAACACTTCAAGAACCTGTCGAAATTGTTAAATTACAGAAGCTATGCCATGATCGTATTATATTAAACATTTTTTTAAACACTATTTTTCGTACTTAAAAATATTTTCCCTGGTACAAGAAAAGTACACATACATGTATTTAAAATTTCAGGGACCACATCATGATCATATTATATTCGAAATCACATGCAATCTTTTCCCAAAAATGATAATACATTTTGTATACACTATTTCATGTACTTTGATGTAATAAAAAAAAATTCAAGTACGAATGAATATACAAAATTTTGTGAGCCATGTCACAACCGTGTTATATCCAAATTCGCGTTATCATGGGGCATGTTATGGCATGGTCGCACTGTACTGGTATAGTTGCTAATCAAAATTCCCTCTTAACCCAAGCCTGTTTCAGGGTTTTAACAATTACTTGGCCTGTATTGCTGTCTTAAAATAAAGGACAAATCTGCCAATTATAAACAAATGAGATCCCGAAACATCCAAGTTTCCATTGTTTGGAAAATTATGATTTTGTTCAGACACAGTTTGAATGAGATATATTTTGTAATTTACCTTATGTAACTTTTCTAGGGGATAGAGTGGCTATAAAGTAGGGAAGGGCCTGTCTACTGGAGCATTGTGTTTGGGGTCAGGGGGCAAAAGATTTTTGGAATTGGTCTTTACATTTTATATTAGAAAATTGACGTGGATTTTTGCAGGATGTTAGAATGATTTGTTCCAACCTAATGAACCACTTGCTATCAAAAGTGAAGGAAGGATATTATTTGGTTTCATATAATGATAAATGTTTTTGTTTTCAGGAGTAATGAGAGAAATGAGAATAAAAAGTGTAAAAATTAAATGTGAAAGCGAGGAACTGGCAGCTGAACAAAACATGAGGGTAAGATCAAGTTAGTGGCAATTTTCTATGGTAACAGCACAGTTTGCATTTGTAGGTTACCATTCATATTTGACCTATCCATGTTGTAGAGATTCATCCACTTGCACATTGGTAAAACAAGTCAGAAAAAAAAATCAAAACATTTTACTCCCATGTGCTGTATATTCTCAGTCATACTGCAAACAGCATAGACCCTAATCTGCCATAGCATAATGCACCAGAAGATCTTTGTCTTTGCAGTTTGTTGAGAACAATCAGTAGAATAAATATCATAGACTGATTTGCATATGCATTATATGATGGCAGCTTGGGGTCCATTTTGTTTGCCATTAGTCTTTTATTAAAGTATATACGGTAAATATGTATAACATTTAATTTTATATTTAAAATAGTGTGAGAATTAGTTGAAAATGTTGATGCTTTCATGAGTAGAATTTGTAAATGGTGTGCTAATCAATCTGTGTATTTTGACAGTGTGTCTATAGGAAACACGTCATACACCTAGACAGTGTTAAATCAGTTTTTCAGTGAATTTCATATGAATTTAAAAATGTAGTTGCTTTTCATACTCCAGTAGCTGATAACCCTTAGTATCAATGAAAGCTTTGCATTGTTTCACTATGCAAAAAAATAAATTCTTAGTTAGTTACAAATGCTATGCCTTTGTAATTTGCCCACTTGTTCTGAATTCACAACCAGTATAAAATGGCAAGTTGTTTGCTTATTAATATTATTGTACTTCATATACATTATGAGTCAAACTATATTGTTTTTATCACATAATAGGTATAGTTCTATAGTATGTGCAGTTTCATATTTTTGATATTTCTGTATGTTAAAATATCACTTTATGTGATTCTGAGTGGTCCAAATAAGCCCAGGAAATTATTGTGCAGTGTCCTCTTTAATGATTGGCTGGGATTGTGGGGAAATGTTTGTAACCCTGCCTTCTGCAGTTTTTTTGTTTTGAATGAACATTTTTGGTGGCCATTTTTGAACTCGACTCGTGAAAGGAAATTGAGGAAAATTATTTCGGCTGTCTGAATATGGATGTTACCCCCACAGGGGTTTGTTATATCATGTATAACAATATCATAATGAGAAACATGGTGTAAAACTACAAAACAAGAACAACATTAAGAAGAAAAACTAAGGGTATTGCTTATTTGATGGCGAGGTGGGGGAGAGTCAGTATATCTGTAACATAGATATAGAATCCACCATAAATACAAGCGTGGTTTACATGTTAACTTACAAAAGTAAATAAACTCTCCTCTGTTCACAGAAGAATTTGGACATAAATGGGTCTCTTAACTGACAGAACTTTATCCAACCACAGCTGATCTTTGCGCAGTATATATGGTATGCAAATCCAACTCAAAAAGAAATTTGTTTACGTCTTCTGTGCAATCTATTGTTCCAGTCAAATAATGATCCTGCAAATACCCAGTCACAAATGCATTGCAGTAAATGTGGGAATTTCTGCATCCAGTAATCCTATTTCACATGAAAATCGCAACAATGTAATGTTTTATTCTGAAAGGGACATTCTAGGGTAAACATGTACAGTACTCTAGGCCTATTGTGTACCGTATCTAACAATGTGGTATCACATCACATTGATCATTCTGTTTTGAAAAATTATTTTGCCATTATAAAATGTTTTGTATATTCGGATGGAAATTTTTTCTTTAATTTATAGTTTGTAAAAAAAAGTACAATCTACTTTTATTAGTTCAACTTTGTTTGGGACTATATTTTATGCACAACAAATGAAAGATGCACCGTATGTCAGAATGAACGAAATTATTCCTTCTTCTTTCTATCTAAATAATTTCGACTGGAATAAAAACTATGTGATAAAAGGAATCTCATGGGTAATGATATATTAAATTTATGAAATGTCCAGCTTTTGCTTGCCATTTGAGATCCTCTATATAAGAAATGCCTGACTGGGCACATAATCCTTTAGCCCTGTAAATGTTTACTAAAATGTACATTTCCAGAACCAATCTTGCAAAACAAGTGAAGTTTGTTTTTCAGAAGCAGATTAGAGTTTTCCAACTTTTTAATTAATGAAGAACGAAAAATTTAAAATATCATAGGCTTTAAAATGTTGTTTGAATTGTGATAGTTTATAAATTGTGTAATTTATGTTTTCTGAACAGTCTCTTCACAATAAATAATTTTCATGAAAGGAATATGCTAAAACTGCTTTGGCCTAAGTGGTTAGAGTATCCACCTTGACTGTGGAAGGTCACATGTTTGAACCCTGGCCAAATCATACCAAAGACTTATAAAAATGGTACTGACGGCTGCCTCTCTAGTTGCTTATCATTAAGAGGTTAGTGTTAGGACTGATTGTCCTTGTATCAGGATAATGGGACATTGTAGCGATATAACTAATTTTTTTCAAATTACATTAGAAATCCAAATCATACACAAAGAAATATGCTAATAACTGCTCTTGCATAAAAAATTTAATGAAAACATTAAAGCTTTTGATTTCTTAAATTTTCATTATATTTCACAATATTTATCTTAGAAAATAAAAACTTCTGATTCTTCTTCTTTAATTGTGTGTATTTACGCAGCCATTTACAATTGTTTTCCATTCTGTATTTCAGAGTGAGAAAATGATATTATATGATACTCTGAAGCAGGAACTAGAAGAGAAGATCAGGCGATTGGAAGAAGATAGACATAATATCGACATTTCATCAGGTAGTTTGAGAATAACAAATCTGTTTCCTAAAAGCTGTGCATCAGGAAGTGTATCTGATTTTGTTTTGCAATTATTGTTGCAGTTACTGTAGTATGGTTTTTATTTTTTTTTGCTGTTACTATTTCTGAGCTACCTTTTTGTGTATCTTGCTACTGCAAGAAGAATGTGAATCACTTCACCATTGCAGCCAAAGAAAAATACAAAATTGGTCAATAAATTGCAAGATAATCAAACATACTTTAAAAATTACCTTTATTAACACATTAACCCAGAGTGATGAGTTAACATGGCAGGAGGTAGTAGCCTACTGCTGAGCTCTGTAGCATCATGGTCATGCATGGTACACTAAAGTGGGTGGTATTATAGAAAGGTAGACAGATGTAGCTCTACAATGATACCAAATAATCTGGAATTTCTAGTTGCACTACAAAATGCAGAGGGAAAAACCTCAATGTTTGGAATCAATTTTTTGTATCCAAAATTAGCCCGTGATCAGGATCCGATTTTGTGGCTGGATTTTAGACTTTTTGGTCTTATATCTCAGGCAAACCGGTATGAACTACAAACAGACATATGAACCTTTGCAAAAAATAGGATAAGATGGGCATTTGGAATAAAAAGTGGTCTCGATACAAAAATAATGGGTCCTTTTAGCAACAACAAAAAAACTCCAACTTTAACCCTTCTGCTCTTGCGCGAGCAAAATAGCCAATGAAAACCTGGGATTTGGTGTTTTCGGATGCATTCAGAAATAGCTTTCAAAATGTGTTTCGTACTCGAATTTCAGGCGAGCATGACAAAAACCTCCAGAGGGTAATGTGTTAAGCACTCATCTGTATTTAACAGCCGCTTTTCATGGTACAATAAATTTACTTATTGTAGAATTCAACTTTTTCTGGGTAATAAGTCATGTTTCTCACACTTTAAAGGTGATCACCACTACTTTTGTGTCTCAGTAGCCTTGCAGGATAAATTGTCTGGTTGTGGTAGTTGGTTGCTTCAAAGAGTTATCTTCTAGCTCATTTGATTATATTTAACTTTTTATTTCAGATTTATGGAATGAGACTCATCTTCTGAAGAAGAATAAGAAGAAATCTGACCCCTTCAACCCTGACAGACGCAGAAAACCAGTTACGGTGTCAGGACCTTACATTGTATACATGTTGAAAGATGTGGAGATTATTGAAGACTGGACAGCAATTAAAAAGGTTGATGCAAACAAAGTTTTTAACATAGTGTTCTTATTATGTGTGTTTGGACTTGATGACTATTAATCAAGTGTAAACAATTAATTTAGCTTAGTGTGGTAATCATATATTTTTTTATCTCCTAATAACCAGAAGAATTTATGGGTAGGCCTATTGTTTGATGGATGGCCTTTCATCGATAGCACAAGTTGTTATTGTAACTCCTGTTTGGAGGATTTCCGTGAAACTTTACACACATTCATCCCAAAGACTGATTGGTCCAACTGAAAATAGTTCCACATCTGGTATGATCAACCATCACAGCAGCTATTTTAAAAATCTTGTTATTGCTACTCCATTAGGATCGATTGTCATATCAACATGGGTGCTTCTTGAGAAGACTTCATATTGTGTCGAAAGGTGCTGACCTGACATCCAATATGGCTAGCATGGCAGCCATCTTGAAAATCCTTTAATAGCTACTTGTAAATGGTCATATCAACATTGGGTTTTCACTGACAAGACTTTTGATGTCCACTTTTTATATCCAATATGGCCACCATGGCAGACATCTTGAAACTCTTGTTATCTCTATTCCTTTTGAATGGAAAGCCATTTCAACATATTTCACACAAAAATACTTATGGTGTCGAGTTGGTCCTAAATGACATTGGTGTCTATCTGGCGGCCAACAGTGGCCAACTTGAAAATCTTGTTTTTGTTACTTCTCCTAAATTAAAGGTTATATAAGGACATGGGTTTCACAAACACGTCTTGTGATGTTCCTAAATGAAATGGTGCTGATCTTATGTCCAGGATGGCGCAGCATGTCAACATATTGAAAACGTTGTGCAGTGTTTTTCTCCAGCTTTCCAAGATTTATGGGTCTTTTTTCATGTAAAGGGGTGTCAGCCAATTATTTCTTCATTTACTATGAACATTACTTTTGACATCACCAGTTGTCAATTGATATTAAATTCCTTTAAAGTGCATTAATTTCATGCTAGTATTTCTCTTTCTTGTTAAGTAGCTATGCAATTTTCTTATGTTCTTCTTGAAGATGAGAAGGTCTTCAGATAGTACAAACATTCCATCATGGATTTTTTTGGTCTAAATTGCTGCACAGTTGTAAAGAAAAGAAAGTTTATTTTACGTGCCAGTCATTTAATGGAATAATAGCAGTATTATGCATTCTTTACTCCAAAATGGTTGAGCTTTTACTCCTGGTGCCAAAATCAGATTCCAAGGCAAAATCCCCATTGTCATTTTCATTAATTGCAGTTCTTCCAATTCATTTAGATACTAAATAGAGTAATTGAATTCAGTGATTCAGAGGTCTGTGAAAACATGATGTAATCTTGATTGTTAAGAACATTGTTACATGATCCAATAAAACTGGTACATAGCCATAAAACAGTTGAGTGCAGCATATGACCAAGTACCAGCCTAAAGGTCTTCATGACTTAGAGGACTTTCTAAATAGTTTGCACACATTTAACAAACTTGAAAATGATATGGATACTTACTTTTCGGGTGTATCTTTTCATGACATGTTGCCACAGTCTGTGCATATCCTTTCAGATTTTTTCTGTACTTAAATGTGTAAGGTTGCAGACTGGACATAACTCTGCATATGTGTCTGTGTATATCAGTGCATGTATAAAGTTTGGCAGTTTCTCGTACACTACTCAGATTATAAAATAGTATGTAGATGTGTACAGTAATCTTATACATTTTTTTCCAGGACTGTAGCAAATGGCTTGATATGGTTTGGATTGTGAAATGTAATGTACTCAAACAGCACAGTTAAATTCATTGTTTGAATACAGCTTACAAAATGTTGCAATTATCAAACTAGATTAAAGCAGCCTGATTGTGGTAAAAATATTAGAAATAGTGTAAGTGTAGTGCTGCTGCTTTTAGTTGATTGACTGTAAATTTCCAAGAGTTTAGGCAAGTGACAAAGCATCCAGTGATAGATGTATATAATTGAACAGACCAAAAACAGAAAATGCCTATTATCCTAATTAAATTTGTTTACCCTATTGAGCACTGAAAAATTGTTAAATCCACAATAACATCGATTACAATAAAATTCTATTTTAGGAATTATTTGATACAAGTTTAAAATGAAATAACATCCTAAATATTTTTTTGGAATACATATATGCTTGTTTCTATAAATTTGTTATTTCTGTCTTTATATAGGAATGTCAGCTCTAAGTTGGTCTTTAGTGTAAAAGATAATTTTATCAACCTTGAATGGATGTGGAGGCAGGGTTTTGTTGCTGTTTATGTATAAAAAAAAGCCTTGTTATTCTGAAAAGTTAATTTATTCTTTAACATTTAATTCAGCATTAAATTTATGCCAAATTAAAAGGATATCAGATACATTTACATGTACGATTTATTATGCACTGTTTGTAAATTGAGATGTTCTTGTAAATTTCATAAATGGGAAGATGGCCCAAGTAGATTTATTAAAACAGTGACTCAGTATTGTTATGTATATTTAATTTGTGTTATTTGTTATTTGTTAATTTTTTATTTATTAATATGCTAATGGGTTATGTAAAATTGAATTTTGTAGCCAGCTTTGTCCAGCTTTTTCTACCTGACCAGAATCATTGATTTTTAAAAATTCTGTAAACAACTAATACATATGCTAATAATTTCTCTGAGTGTTGGTTTAATATTAGGATCATTATTGATAGAAGTAAACATTTAATCTTGTTCTGAGTCGAGGACATTATGTTTGCCGTGTTCTTATAATTTTAGTAACAGACTGTGCCTAATTACAGCTTGGATTGTTCTGGAAATGAAATTTTGTCCTACATCCTGGCTCTTCTTTTGTGGTCTTGGTTTTTTAAATAATCTAGTTTATCTAGAAATTATTTGTGCTATAAGATCTTGATGCAGAATAATTTGTTGTGTTCGGTGTTTTATTTGGGCTGAAATTATTTAATTCAAATTATTCTAAACTGGAAATACAAAGTGCTCTGTAATATTCTTGGAAAGAGACATTATCTGGGAATTAAAGTGAATTCAAACAAGGAAACCTTGGATTATATTACTGTTTTTTAACAAAAGACTTGGCATATGACTGCAATTCAGGCCATTAGTACATTAGAGACTACTGGCCACTACACCTTCAGCATTGGAAATTATTTGGAACGCCATTTAAGTTTATTCAGAACTTTATTCATTAGGACTTGTGTTAATAATTCTAGGATTATTTGAGAATTAATTTGCAATACCGTACATTCTTTTTGCATTTTCTCTTTTTATTCTTGGGAAATAAGTTATTTGTCAAAGTTTACAAAGCTTGTTGCTTGTCACACTTTTTCTATTGCTTATTTTAAGAAACAGTCTTAATAGCAGACAACTTTAATATCTGGGTTGGCATTTAGTGTTGGGCATAAACAAGCTTATTAAAACAGCAAGTGAGGACACATCTTTGTGCGTGTGTGTGTGATTTGAATTTTTAACTTAGCTTTAACAATTTTTCAGTCATATTGCTACGATGTCTGAAGTGTGACAGTTTATAGTGATGTCTAGCACTGGGGCAGCATGCCACAGACATGTAGCATGATGTTCCACCAAGTCACATTATCCTGACACCAGGACGACCAGTCCTAACACTAACCTCTTAATGCCGAGTGCCAGGCAAGGCAGCTGTTAGTAGCGTTTTTGTAAGTTTATGATGTGACTTGGCTGGGGATCGAACCCACAACCTTCTGCATCTGAGGTGGATGCTCTAACCACTGTGACACCTGAGAGGTGGGACACATCTTTGTAATCTTGGTTGGAATAGCCCATTTCATACCGAATTTAACCTAGTTGCTCCGTAATTATCCGAATAACCTCCTGAGTTACTTTATACTCCAGACAGTCAAACAATGGTGGGTACATGTACATAACAAAATGGCATCCATTGTTGTTTAGAAATATTTCAGAAATAAAATTAATTAAATGATTGAAATTTATATGTAAATTATCCACAGACTTTCAAAAACAAATCTGATAAACTCATGTGAAACGATTTTATTATAGTGACGTTTTGGATGCACAGAAATAGTTTGAACAACTTGCTCTTTGATTGTCAGGATTAAATTTACTTCGACACCCGTTTCCTTACTTACATGCACATGTTCAGATGTAAACAGTTCAAAGCTACTCTCTCGTATGGGTTTGAAATCTGCCCTAGTTTCCAGAAAATAAGACAGGATGGTTCCAATGTTAAATTTCGTCAATATCTGCAGCAGCATCACTGTTGAATATGTATTTTTCAACTTAATAAACAATGTTGAAGTAGTTACAGAAGTTGATGCTGAAGCGTTAGCCATATTTTGCCCACCACCTATCGAGTGGCTATTACGGTCAACTGACCACCCGCCACGTGATCAGAATTCCGAGCAAATTACAAAGTTCCCTGAAGTCTGCATGAAATGGGCTATTTATTGTTGGATATTATTTATCTTCATGTATTTTATTTATTTCAGGCTCTTAAACAGCAAAGTCAGAAGAGGAAATCTGAGTGTAAGTACGGTTATTATAATAATATTGAAAAATTAGGGTAATAACATTTTTACATTTGAAAGAAAACACTTTCAATCGAATGAAGTTTTCAGGATGCATGAAATTCAAATTACTACTGTTTATAGACCAGTAAGTTTTGTGGAACCTATTTTTTGTCTGACATTGCCAGGCTGGAAGAGAACATAATTTGGGGCAGATTTAATGGTGGAAAGCCTGCCCAGTAGAGACTGAATTTCTGCTGGCTTACATATACCTAGGCAGCAGGTTGAATCCCTCTTTAGATTCACTGCATTGGATCATTTATGCACTGTATGACCACATATCAGGCATGCACATACTGAACTAGTATATAAACTGCTAATGCATGTATGCAAAATATTCTCCACTGAATCTGTAACTGTAAAATTGTTCTCTGCCACAGTTAGTTTCCATTTTAGTAAATGCATCTTTATGAACAACTTGTTGATCCAGTCTACGTACTATTGACTGACACTGATAGTGCTAGTAATCTACTGGATTCCTTTGCAAAAAGCATTGAATGTGATACCAATCCATCACAAACATGCCATTCCCACCCCCACCTCCAAGCAGAGGATGGTACCTGATGATACCTAAATGTATTACAGTCTGATCAAAATCAAGGACTCCAACATAATGGAGATATGACATGCATCAATAAAAATTCATTTTTGGTAACTTTGGGGCATTCCAGTCCATTCTGATGTCAATTATGGTCACCACAGTGGCATCTTATTGCTTCTCCTTACTGGTTTGTCATATCAACATGGAGATTTCACATTAAGACTCCTCATAAAGTTCAGTTGGTCCTAAATGAAAATGGTGCTGATCTGATATCCAATATGGCCAACACAGCAGCAAGCTTTAAAATCTAGTTATTGCTACTCCTCCTGAATGGGAATCATTTAGTATGGGGTCATCTTGAAAATCTTATTTTTGATCGTAAATGAAACATAATATTGTTATGGAGTTTTCACTGGAATACTTCTCATGATATCTGGTTGTCTTAAATGAAAATGGTGCCGATCTGATGTCTAACATGGCCACCACATTTACCACAATGTCATCACTTTCCCGAGTAGACCGTCATGTAGTATTGAAAATGGTGCTATTTCAGTTAGTAAATTTGCTTGCTTCAGTGGCCATATTGAAAAACATATCATTATTCTCCTGAATGAATGGTCATATCAGGAAGGCTTTTTGAGAAAGATTTATCATGTCTTGTAGGTCGTAAATTAAAATGGTGCAGATCCAACTTCTCATCTTGCTTGTTATCACTACTTCACCTAGATGGCAGGTCATATCATCATTATAGTGTTTTCTCCAAAAGACTTCCTACGATGTCAAGTTGCTACTAAATAGAAATAGTGCCGATATTTATGTCACTGTTGCAGTAAATACAGTAATATGACTCATTATTTCTTCTTTTTCTTTTACCAGTGTGACCATTCCTGTCAAAGGATTTTCAGGTGGAATCAAGTTGAAGGAGACTACAAGAATATTGAATGGACATACTTGTGTCTTCGAGTTAGCACTATAGACATGAAATAGTACATTTGTGTGGCAGAAAAAAGCTGCATGCAAATACCAAAAAGCAGGAATACTGTAGAAAATGTTGATTGGTCTACAAGTAGCAGCTGGACTTCATGGTGGATTGTTTTTTTGCTTTTCACTTTTTGTTGTTCAAAGGAATATTAAATGCATGTGACATTTTTAATGTCAGCTTGATGCATACTATACTGTGGTGTTTTCCCATGCAAGTTGTTTGTCACAGGACTAATAAATTATTAGGATCGGTGTTGATTACTCATAATTTATCCCTTGGGCATAATTTTTATGGTAGACAATACCGTTTTCTTCATATCACATGAAAAAACACTTTGTTTACTGATGACATTTAATTTAGATAACATGCTCTTGTACTATCAGTTTCATATCTCATGTGAGAAAATGGATTATTTTGTTTAACTTTATGCAATATTTGTAATTTTGTTCCTTTCGTCATTTTGTTATTCATGTAATGTCTGTGATCTGTGCACCAAACATTTTAAAGAAAATTGTTTAGAATCTCAAAGAATCATGCATATTTGAACGAATGTTATTTTATCTGGAGCTCTGTCTTGGTTTTATGAAACTCATAATTCCTCCTTAGATTCTGATCTTGCTTACTTTTGATCAAGTTGGAATGTTTCCTAGAAATAGGAGAAAAGAAAAACTAACTTTAAAGATTAAAAATTGTATACCTGCAATCTTTTGGAAGTAACAAGATTTTGGGTTTTCAATAACCCCCAACATTTCCTTTGAAATGTCATTATTACCAATCAAGCCAACAAAGGAAAAAATGTAAAATATCAACTTTAAGAAGAGAATTTGAAGATATTTAGTGAAACTGAGTCCGGATGAAATAATTCCATTAGATTCAACAATTGTTCAGCACCAATTCCATTAGATTCAACAATTGTTCAGCACCAATTCCATTGGATTCAAGAATTGTTCAGCACCAAGGTTACTCATTGTTACATTCAGTATCACTTGTTTGCTTTAATTAAAACTTAATCATGTTAGGATTTTTCATTTTACATTAAGACCACTTCATACATTTATTATCTACCATGCAAAGCTAATACAAGAAATAGGTATCATTTTTTCAAGAACGTTGTTGTTCTTTTGACATTGACCAGTGTTAATTGCATTTATCTCCCATTTCTCTGAAACTGCTGTATGAAATCTTGGTGGCATCTTGCTTGTCATACTATATTGATGACGATGGTTATTGCGTTAAGCTCAGATTTTCTGACATTGTTTGCCGGTCTAGTCATCAAGCAATAAGTGCAATAATTTTGAGGATTAATATTCACACTTTTTAAAAAGGGTAGGTAATAGTAACCTACTTATGTCTTTAAGGACTAATTGAGGTGTTAGGATCATTCAGAATTTTCATTTGTGGTATGTATCTAAATAGGGAATGAATTATTTCACATATCAATCATTAATGGGAAAATCCATCCTTTAGAGTTGTTATTATTGTCTTAATTCTAAGCTGTTGTAATTTCTTTTCAGACATGTTTATCACATAAACAAGGTAGAGGTTGAATTATGATAGTACTGCACCATTATAATGTTAACATGGTAATCTGAGACCAAAGGAGTTTTATATTTTTATAAGTGGAAACCTTTGTAGACAGGATTTTTAAAAAAATCCACTATTCTCCATCAAGAGCCTGTATATGTTAAAAGAAAATAGAAACTGAGAAATAAATGACTTCATTTATATAGTGAAAATAGACAAATGCCATGTTTGTATGAATTTTCTTTCTTTGAATATTTTTGGCTGCCTAGTACCTACTACAATGAGGCATTGCAATTCAGATTGCATGTCAGCAGATTGAACAAAGACGGAACATATCATTTGACATTGTTGATTTGTTTCTTCACTCACCCTGCACTATGTACTGTATTTTTTAAGTAACTTTAGTGCACTGTCTGGTCTGTTTCACATTTTGTTTTAGAGTCGATTGTGAGACACATTTTAAATCATTCAGAAATTACATGTAAGGAAATGCAATCAAACTTAAATTTAAATATTTTTATTTATTAAAGTGTGTTCTTGAAATAAAACCCTTTATCCACTGCAGCATCTTATCATCGACCCATTCCTTCTCCACATGTATGATCCATACTTTCGGTACATGAATATTTTTTAGCTTCCTCATGTCATGAAAAATTCTCATAGGAGGACTAAAGTAAGATGTTTTTATCTGCAACAGTCATGCAGGTTCTCACTTTTAACCCGATTCTTACTGACAGTCCATCCAGGAATGAGAGCAAAGTACACTGGAGTTTCATCCATGTTAATATTGTTGGTGAAATCGTGTTCTCTTTGACCTTTACAAATTCATCAAATGGTTTAATTTTCTCCTCTAAATCTCCTGGGAAGTATTGGGTCATTGGTGTCCATGCATGAAGCACTAAATTGCATTGCTTTAAGAACTGTTCTGTTGTTTCATTTTATTTTTAAAATTATCATGAATACCATAAAAAGGAACCAAAGGTGGCTTCTCTATGTTGGCCAACTTGATATTGAACAAAAAAAATCAGTGCACTTAAAAAAGAACACAAAGTTGTTTTCCATGTTCAGCTTGCTTTGTAATAAAATAACCTTTGGATTTTATATCTTGAGCAATGTGTCTTGTTATCTTACATAAGCAAAAGACACTGCAGAATGGATGCATATGCAACATATACAAAGTTTGGGAATATATTGTTTTCTTTAATAAATTGCTCTTGATGAACAAAGAGGAATATATGATAATATATGGTTAGTTTCTTTCATTTTATTATCAAATATTTTGCTTATATTGTTGCAGCGTGCATTGGCAGGTAGTGGTGAATTCAACATATTTTTTTAAGTCTTGGGACACAGGACTTTAGTAAAAATAGTTCTGGGACAGGAAAAATAAATCTTATTGTGTCCCAATATATACAGAAAATACAGCATCTCATAATGTTATGGATGTAAGAAATAAAAAAGTTTCAATTTGGTACATGTTATAGTTTAGCCCAAATGTTCCATTTAATACATATATATGTTTATATATATATATGCTAGATGAGATTTGTTTATATTTTGTCTACTGATGGATGTTTTCTAGGAAAATAGGGTGGAAATTAATTATTGAATGGTTGAGGGAGATTTTTAAAAAGATTTTGTATGTACATGTATGTGCATTTGTGTTTCACATTTATTTGTAGCATTTTTTATTGGTATTTCAGATATATTGTATATACTTAATATTCACATATTGCATACATAACTATCAATAAAAATTGTTATAAGTGACAATGGCATGTTTGTGTGTATGCATGCATACAATGCATGTGTGCATGTTGCTCTTGTATCACATCACAACTATCAATAAATCATGATGCACAAACAATTCTCTTTGTTATTGATCCTTCCCTACTTTGTTTTATCCAGAAGTACACACTTCCACCTAAGAAAATAAATAGCCAGTTGCTTGTTGATCTTGAAACTGTTGTGTTAAATATTCTCCTTAATTTATGTCTTGGATCATGCAGTATCACCTAGGTATTCCATTTTCAGTTACCTGGGGATTGGTGTAGGTCTGAAGATATTCCATTTTCTCTGCCCTTGTGATTTTATAGTTGCAGATGTCAAAGTTTGATGTACTGGTATTTAATAGGATACTGTTGCCCATGCAACCACAAAATATGTAAGGGTTGCCCATGAACTAGATAATGTGATTTGAGTATCTACAAGTTTAAAATGTATTTATTTATCTGAAAGGTTAAACTTATTTCATGTCAGTCATTCATCAAGAGTTCACAACTTATATTACCCCACTCGCTAGATAGCTTAGGATTTTGGAGCAGTTTGGTCTTTTGCAGTGGATGAAACTGGAGAATCTAGATACATGGAGACTGAAGCTCTTAGTCCATGACATACCTGGCCCATTCCAGATTTGGTCCATATAAATTTAATTTTAATTTTAATTAACTGCGAGTCAGTTCATCAAACAAAGCTGCAATTGTAATTTTTTTGGTAATGAATAAATGAATAATTAAGGATCAATTTTATTTTATGTTCATTGAAGTATGAACTGAAAGAAATGTTCAAACTGTTATGTTATGAGAAAAAAATAGACTGGTTAAAAAAATCTTTATCGTTAAATTTTACATCCAGTGAAAAACAAATTGTTGTAAGTGAGCTACTCAGTCAGACCTAAATAATTGGCTTGCAAATACTTTACACAGTAAATTTCAATGTGAGTGTGAGAAAAAGTAGTGTTAAGTATATTATTTATAATTTCATACAGACTTGAACCCCCAAAAATTCAAAAGGGCCTGGCCAACCAGATTACTAGAAATTGTAGTGACAAAGAAAACTTGAATTGCTGTTTAAAGATCTGGGTAATCAAATTTCTAGAATACTGCACCCATTACTGAAACATCAGTACTGAATGTCAATGTGACCTGTACAGTAGCTGGACACAAAAAATCACACAAAGATACCTGCAAAGATTTTGAACAAATATGAATTGACACAAAGGACATTATATCAATATTACTGCAATATGAATTTTGGATTATGTAATGGGCCAAATAATATCTATCCAGAAGTTAAAATATCAGTACATGTACTTCATTAAATTTAAAGGAAAATAAGTTCCAAGATGAGTTATGTTTAAAAATAAAGCAACAAATCTCTTATGATTGTCTGTGAATAATGGCAAGAAGATTATCAGGGATTAATAGCAAGAAGATTGTCAGGGATTAATGGCAAGAAGATTGTCAGGGATTAATAGCAAGAAGATTGTCAGGGATTAATGGCAAGAAATTGTCAGGGATTAATGGCAAGAAGATTGTCAGGGATTAATGGCAAGAAGATTGTCAGGGATTAATGACAAGGAGATTGTCAGGGATTAATGGCAAGATGATTGGTGGATTTGAACCCCAGCTGAGTCATACCAAAGACATACAAATGGTATTAGCAGCTGCCTCACTTGGCTCTCAGCATTAAGAGGTTAATGTTAGGACTGGTAATTCTGGTATCAGGATAATGTGACTGGGTGGGACGTGATGCTACATGTTTGTGCCATGATGCCACAGTGCTAGACATCACTATGCAACTGTCACACTGCAGACATTGTAGTGATATGAGTCAAAAATTGTTAAAGCTACATTAAAAATCCAAAACACATGTTTAACATGTCTGATTTTCATGCCATTATTATCTTTCTCCATCAGTACTGCATCTTCACCACAGCAGATAATTGCAACCAGCATAATTAAGAAGCAATACAGAGGGTTACAAAATTTGTAGGATGTGATGTGATTTTTATTTTTAACATAGCTTTAACAATTTTTCAGTCATATAGCTACAATGTCTGCAATGTGGCAGTTTATAGTGATGTCTAGCACTGGGGCATCATGCCGCAGACATGTAGCATGATGTCCCACCCAATCACATTATCCTGACACCAGGCTGACCAGTCCTAACACTAACTTCTTAATGCTGAAAGCCAAACGAGGCAGCTGTTATTACCATTTTTTAAGTCTCTGGTATGACTCGACTGGGGATCGAACCCACGACCTCCCACATCCGAGGCGGACGCTCTAACCACTAGGCCACCGGAGCGGTCAAATTTGTAGGAAATGTATTCCCCAATTTTTCCCACTGGTAATCACAGTTGTGAAAAAGAAGATGAGGTTGACTGGGTTTGAGAAAGTCTTTCTTCTGGTTTGCATCTTTCAGAAGATTGAGCTTTGCATGGCTGTTTTCAATTTCTAAACTTAAGAGGTAAATTATAACAAAAACTAGCACATAACATTTATTTACTGTTTAGCTATGGCAATACTGGTCATAGACCATATGAACTTGTGCTATGGCTTTACATTTGTCTGTAGTTTGTGTCTGTTGACCAGTAGCACAAATGTATTATCACTACTTGTCATACAACTATAATCAAGTGTTTTTGCAAACGATGAATTTTATATAATAGTGTCGTGCCTGGCACGCTCAGAGGACAGGATCATATTGAAGCAAACCAAAGGATGAATATGTCAGATAATACAAGAAACAATTTTATGCACCATTAATCACAAATTGTGGTTTTAAGTTTCACAAACCTTTGCCGACATCTTTTAACAACCATACAGGAATCTGTAATAGGCAATGCACAAAACACTTTTTGCTCAAAGAGTTGAAAAGAGTTTTGGAATTTCAAGATACCGAGGTCTAAATCCATTTTTCATGAAGATTATGTACACAGCAAGTTTCTATTATTAATAAAGCTATTTTTCCACAACCTGATGAGTTGATAGTCTCATTTGCATATCTGTCAACCTTCAAGACTGGTCATGGTGGTTTTTGACACTCAAAAAGTGGATTTTGTGATCACAAGGAGGGTAAAAGCACATGACTAAATTCAGCAACACCATGCAATTAAAAATAAGTTACCTGAAGAAAATGACTGGGAATTAATATTTTAATAATAATAATTTTTTTAATTATTTTCTTTTACGAATTGTATAAACATAATTAAAACTAGCTAGCAGGCTTGGCATTTTCATATATTATCACACACACTTAAACACTAAAACAAAAAAATATCTCCATGGAACATGTATGCCCACCTGCACTGCCTGAAATGACCAACATTCAAAATTTAACCAAAGCTGTGACAGATGGAAAAACAAGATAGGGTAACAATATATAATTAATGCCCTACAACTGCCATGATGGGACATAACAATGTTTCTGTATTTAAAATCAAACAAAATCAGAATTCAGTTAGCATCCTCATACCATCGGTTGTAATTAGGTCATGAACTTTCACCATTTGCTGGTCTGTGGAGCAATGCCTGAACTTGCAAATGCAGACTTTGTTGCTGTCAATAGTTCATTGGAGGATTTGAAGGTGATATAAACTTGAATAGCATTATTCTTTGGGGTCATAAGAGACAAAATGGTACTACTGTTACAACTTGTTGAATATCTTGCTTAATTTGCACCGAAGTGTGCAAATGAGTGTGATGCAGGAAGCTGCACTATGCATTTTAAATTCAAGCTTTCATAAGACATCAGCTTAAGCCTTGACCCCTCTGCATTTGATTTCTGCTCATCACTACTGTATTTGCCCATTTACAAAGTACAAAATCCTGAACAAAGCACACCCTTGTGTAAACTGATTGAACTCAGACCTGTTGACATATTACACACAGGGTCTGTGTTGTTTATTTTTAGATGATTACTGTGAAATGCCTGCAGAATGAGGCCATGTTTGTATCATGTGACCATATTTAACTCTTTTATAAAGAAATATTTTTACATAGCTAAGGATCCAATCAATCCAAAATAACTATAATATGTTTAGGCTGGTGTGCATTTCCCAAAGTCTCATAGAGAAATAAATTATGGTTTTAAAGAATGATGCCAAATTTGTATCATGTGACATTCTGCCATTACAGAAACCATGTTTGTATCATGTGACATTCTGCCATTACAAAACTGATATTTCCCAAATTTCCAGATCATAATATCTGAAACTTCATATTTTTTCACTTATTGTTTCATTCACCAATTATTTTAAGTTTTTTTTAAAAGTATCACAAAAGTAGGTACATAAATGAATTTCTAAACAAACACACAAATGGATCAGTTAATCTAGTAATGAATGAAACAAATAATCACAAATAACTGTTCAACAAACAAAATTCTGTTAGTATATGATGAACGTCAAATTTTAAAATCACTTTAGTAACCAGTTTACTAATACCACATCTCTCCCATCACCTGGGGCCCCGAGTGGCTGAGTGGTCTAAAGCGCTCACCGTTCCGGATCACTGCCATCTCACCTCTGTCTGCGTCGGTTTGAGTCCATGGCTCGGCTAACATGGGTATGTGGGAAAGCCTGTCAGTAGCTTCTCGTGGGTCGGTGGTTCTTCCCTGGGTTTTCCAGGGTTCTTCCTCCACCAATTATACTGGCTGCCATGTATAGCCTATCTTGTGCTGAAAAATGGCGTTAAACCCTAGAACAACAACAACAACAATCTCCCATCACCTTGTAACATGTGTATTTAGTAAGCTGAGCATATGGCTAAATATATTAAAAATGTTAATATAATACAGCTTCCTTGGTTGCAACCCAAAATCTGCTATTCTATGAATTTAAACTGAATAATATTTATACCCTTTTTAATAAAACTTTATGCAAACATGTACACACACTCATTCATGAACACAAAACCATTTTTTATTCCACTGAGAGTACAGGCAATTCATTTTAACACTAGGAGCACACACATTCATTATTTAGCATTTTAATGAGCCTGATAATTTGTCTGATTGGTGCTATATACTACCTGAAATGCCTGAGAATATGACACAGTTAGTACAGGTGGAATGTATACCTAGAACTACTGCACAAACAAGTGGGAGGTATCATTTTGTCAGCAAGTGTGACACGTTATGCAGGTGAGGTGTTTCGGACTGAGGTTGCCTGGCAACTGTTTGGGTAATGTATTACAAGTAACTGATCAAGGAATTTACTGTTTCAGCCCTAATTAAATATGTATGGGTCAAGTTTTTATTTCTATATTTCCCCACATGACAACTTCTCAAAATCGTGGTCAATAAAATTTAAGTGGATATAACTGTCACACTTAAATTGTCTACTATTACTCTGATGTTACTACTGACTCAAGTTTTTGAGAGTTAAATTATGTATTAATATTCTGATGTTAGTGTCTACTCTAGTGTTTGAGAATTAAATTGTGATGTTAGTGTTTACTCTAGTGTTTGAGAGTTAATTGTGATGTTAGTGTTTACCCTAGTGTTTGAGAGTTAAACTGTGATGTTAGTGTTTACTCTGGCATTTGAGAGTTAAATTGTGATGTTAGTGTTTACTCTAGTGTTTGAGAGTTAAAGTGTCTACAAATACTATGGTGTTACTGTTTAATCTTGAGTTAGAGGGTTAAAATTCAGAGCTTTCTGTGTCTGTGCCTTTCTTTATTCAGTTTTTCTTGCATCAAGCTCATAAAAGCAGTACCTTAAAACATAGATATGGTGACATGCAGTGTCCAGGGGGAGACAAATACTGAAGAACTTTCTGTTGGAAAGGTCTATGGTCCTTCTTGACTTTTTCATTTTCTTTTACAGGACTTATTTCAAATATTAACATTAGTCAAGTATTCTTCAATTTCCTTATTTATTAAGTGACAGATGTCACAACCTGAGTATTTTACAGCTATTCACTACCTGTGTTCATGTAGATAACATAAGGTAATGATCAGTCTAGTAGCAGTGTAGTAAGTGTTAATTTGACAAACATGGATAACCTTGATAATAAAAGCAACATAGGCAATGCTCTGCTTGTACATTAAACAATGATAGCTTTGACGCTAGACAATCCAAGGTGCATTATACAAAAGAAAAATTATATACAACTTTTTCCTTCAATCTGATGTTTATGTGAAATTATTTAAAACATTTTAATATGAAAGGCATATGTGGCAGTTTTTTGGGAACAACATTTTCAAGTGTCTTGGAGCAACCTCTTCTTTTTCAGTCTCACAACAAAGTCTTGTAGAGAATAAAATGAAAACATTAATGTTGATTTATATACACTACTGTTTTTAATTTCTATATCAGGAAGTCTTTGCTTCAGCTCTAACTTCTACAGGATCTCTTATTTCTCCACTTTCCAGTTTGGCTTTAAACTTCAAATAGTCTCTTCTCTTATCAAAATATTGAACCTACAAATAGATTGTACAGAAAGTATGAATTCTACAGAGTACAGACGAGAAGAAAAAAAAATCATTGAAATGTGCATACCATATCCTTTTTAATTTCCCTTCCAGAATAATTACTTGTGCGTGTATGTGTGTATGTCTGATTTGGATTTTTAGTGTAGCTTTAACAATTTCTCACTCATATTATTATGATGTCTACAGTGTGGCAATTTATAGTGACAGTGATGTATCATGCCAAGACATGCAGCATCATGTCCCACTCAATCACATTATCCTGACACCAGGATGACCAGTCCTAACACTAACCTCTTAATGCTGAGTGCCAAGCAAGGCAGCTGCTAGTACCATTTTTATAAGTCTTTGGTATGACTCAGCCAGGGTTTGAACCTGCAACCTCCCACATCTTAGGTGAACACTCTAACCACTTAGACCACCAAAGCAGTTAATAATTAATTGTCTTTTAAAATGTAGACATTCATGGTTATGTTTTCTTCAGTTTGAATTCTGTCTTAATTTTTCATTTTACCAATTATTTTGTAAAACAAGTTCAGTTCCAACAACAGCAACAACAATATAATAATAACATTTCATGCTATTAAGTCATAAATAATGTGCAAATGATGCAATCAGCAGTAGAATGATACTGGTGTAATGCATAGCTGATCGATATCATTGTACAAACTTAAAAGGGCCTAATAAATTCTAATAATAAATCCTATTCAGCAGCTCTGCAACATTAAAAGTAATTTATTAATTTGTAGTAATGGCAGATCTAATCAGCAATTGTTCGTGGATACCAGACAATGCAAGATGTCCACTGGACAATACCATCAGAAGTTGTTCATGGATACCAGACAATGCAAGACATACAGTGGACAATACCATCAGAAGTTGTTCATGGATACCAGACGATGCAAGATGTACACTGGACAATACCATAAGCTCACTTGATCTTACAGCTAGGAGCTTAAAAATGGTGAAAGATTTAAAAATAAATCTCAACTAATTCACCTAAATTATTGTTTTCGTCTGAGCATCACTAGGTGTCCTCACATATAAAACATTTCATAATAATGAACTTTGGATTACATCATTGATAAAATGAATACTAATGATTACTGGCATCATACTGATAATCAACTAATGCAATTTTCAGTCCACATATAATATTAATCTCGGAAGAAATATTATATCATAGGATTCTAATCTCAGTGAGCAAAATTCTTTTTTTATATAGACGATGATGATGATTACAAAAACAATAATAAAGTTACTGATGGTACTAAAACTAGAAGCTGAATCAAATAATAATAATAATAATAATAATAATAATGTGTGTGTGTGTGATTGATTAGGATTTTTAATGTGGCTTTAAAAAAATTCAGTCACATTGCGATGATGTCTGCAGTGTGCCAGTTTATAGTGATGTCTAGCACTGGGGCATCATGCCGCAGACATATATCATGATGTCTCACCCAGTCTCAATATATTATTCTGACACCAGGATGACCAGTCCTTTCACTAACCTCCTAATGCTGAGTGCATAGTAAGCCAGCTGTTAGTACCATTTTTTTAGTCTCTGGCATGACTCGGCAGAGGTTCAAACCCACAACCTCCTGCATCAGAGGTGCTGCCTAATATGGTATCATGAATAGTTGTGGTTGTTGTTATTTGGGTTTTTAACATAGCTTTAACAATGTTTCAGTCATATCACTACGATGTCTGCAATGTGGCAGTTTATAGTGATGTCTAGCACTGGGGCATTATGCTGCAGACTTGTAGCATGATGTCCCACCCAGTCACATTATCCTGACACCAGGCTGGCCAGTCCTAACACTAACCTCTTAATGCTGAACATCAAGCGAAGCAGCTGTTAGTACCATGTTTATAACTCTTTGGTATGACTTGGCTGGGGATTGAACCCACAACCTCCTGCATCCGAGACGGACGCTCTAACCACTAGGCCACCAGAGCGGTGAATATCATAAATAGTAAAAATAATACTATTATCATTGTACATTACTATTATCATTATTGTTATTACTATTATTATTATTATTACTATTATCATTATTATTACTATTATCATTATTATTATTACTACTACTATTATCATTATTATTACTACTATCATTATTATTATTACTATTATCATAATTATTATTACTAGTATCATTATTATTATTACTAGTATCATTATTATTATTACTATTAACATTATTATTACTACTATCAAAGCCCTCCCTCATAATAATGCAGTAGTTGAGGTCCACAAACTGCCAACTGTAGTATCTACAAAACCATGTTACACTGAGAAATACAGTATATACTGAACCACTTACCCAAGTTTTTGAACATGACTCTTCAAAAAGTCTCCTTAATTTTGTACACTTCACAGAATCTGCAGTTTCTACTTCAACACATTCCCAGTAATTGTCTCTGGCATTCCAACATTTTTCACGTTCAGCTTTGTTTGGAGCTGCCATATCTCTCAACAATGATTGTCTGCTCAAGCAAATGAAAAAGAAATTAGAGCATAGCTCTTGTTTTAAAATAGAATAAGAATAGTCTGATAGATTGCTATTTTTATCTGTAACTTATACCTTTTATGCCAGTGGTTCCAACCCCCCAGGTCAGGACCCAAATAAGGGTCGTGAGATGTTTTTGAGGGTCGCCAGGATTTCTTTTTTTGGTGGTGGCAAAACCTATCAAAATGTGGAAGCACGGTCATGAGGCTCAGAATATTTTTTTATGGGTTACAGCCAAAAAAGGTTGGAAACCACTTCTATACCTCAATTGATTAGGATATTTTTCTTCACCAACTTCAATTTTAACAAATGAAGCACAACATATGGGTTAAATAAGTAAGCCAGAAAATACCATATGTATTTGCATCATTCAGTTCAAACTGCAAAAAACAGACCCTAATTTATCATTGCATAATGTCGTGGTGACTCCTAACACACTGTACAGACCCATGCAGGAACATTATGTGATGGCAGATCTGGGTCTATATAGTCTGTAGTTGGACTCAACTTAAAAATGAGTACATATGGCATTGTGCCAAATCTTTTACAGTAAAAGTAATTTTTCCACAACTGTTTCTAATATTTTGTATTGTTGCTATAAGTGATGATCTTAAGAAACATAAAGTCAACCTATCAAAATTAAAAAGAAATCAGCAACTTAAATGTTTATTGATAGCTAATACCAGCTGGTTTATAAGGTTGTGCATGAAAACAAACTGTCAAGATTAACTTGTAATGAACCCTGATCTGCAGGAGTATTATGTATGGCAGATCAAAATCTGTTTGCAATTTGACTTGACATATATGTGAGTACATACAGTATTTATTACTGTAGCCCAACAAGTCCATATTTTCAGATAGCATAGTTGGTGGTCACTTGTAAGGTGACCAAGGAGTGTGTCACAACATTTTAGGATATTCAAGATTTTTTCATATAAAACTGTTTCCACTTAAAAATCATTTTTAAACTCTTTCTTGAAAGACATTACACAAAGAAATGATGAATGAAGTTTGCCAAAATGTGAAACAAAATCCAGACCATTGAATAAAACATAATTATCTTTCTTGTTGTTTTTCTCTCAGTTTTAATGGCAAATATAACACACCAGATAAATCATGCCAAGGAAATGGGAGCGAAGTGAATTTCTCAAGGACACACTGAGACAGCCAGAATAGGTTGGCCTGGGCAGGTACTGAACCCATGACATTTAGACTTGGAGTCTGACACTCTACCAACTGAGCTACTACAATTTCTAATACACAATGAAAAGTCCCTCAAAATCATGGAGTAATTTTGAAAATCAAGTTTTGAATCAATGAAGCTGATATATCCTGCCATTTCAGCCACTTTTATTCTTTCTATCATATGTTAAATGCTTTATCACACATGTGAAATTGAACTTTATACTATGTAAATTGTTTCTCACAAACATGAAATTATTTTCACTTATGTTAAAATGTAGTTGGGGGGTGGGTGGGCAAAACTAGTTACACAATACTTACCCATACTATTATACAGCTTTCTTTTTTTGATCTGTTTAATGTGAATACATCCTTCTCTAGGATGATGAATTGTCAGTATGATGCAATCCACTCATGCAACCGACCTTGTCACTGGTATGTCATGTGTATAATAAACACAGATAGTTCAGATTTTCATAGACAACTACAATATCAGGACATCAAAGGGCATCCTATAACAGCTATGGGTAAGTAATGCATAATTAAAATTAGTTTTACTCTCCAAAAACTGCATTTTAATAGCAGCAATAGCTTATCAATAGCTACTGTTTAAATGAATTTGTCAGTAATGAGGGTTGACTGATGCTCCATTAAACTGATAAAAAAAGCAACAGTAAATGGAATGTACTCACCATTGATGGAGAGGTCCATGTTATGGAATGTTGGTGTTTCTTGGGACACATGTTGTGCCAAAACAATGGGACTCAGACAGAAAAAAATGCCTGTGTTTTAATGTGTTAATGAATGGAGGTAAAAGGAGGAAAAGCTAGTATGGGAATACCGAAGTGCTGCCTTTATGATGTCCTCCAAGGAGTGGTGATTAAGGTAGGGCCAGGAGGTAGCAACAGCTGAAGTTTCATAAAGAAAGGTAAAGATCAGTAAGAGACTGGTATGCTCTTTTGATTATGGTGACAATCCATCACGAAATAGTGGCAGCTAAAATGTCTATGGAATTCTTGAAAGGAAGGAAAAGATGTTTCCTACCATTCCTTTTTCAACTGGATGCATTAAGAAAGAAACAGAGTGCCTTCTGAGGCCAAAAAAGTCTATCTGTATCATCTGATTCAACTGAGACTCAGGATTTTTATTGGTAGTGAAGCTTTGGAAGGTAACTGATTTTTGGCAAAAAGTCCTGGTTGACAAAAGAGGGAACCAAATCATAATTCCCTTTAAACTGGAGACAGCAAGTGTTGATATATAAGGCAAGAATCAAACTTTGTCTTCTGGCATGACTGCTCCAGTGCCTAATTAGTTTTAGTGTCTGCCATTTGATGCGGGGGGTCAGAGGTTCGAACCCCTGTCAGTCAAACCAAAGACATAGTACAAATAGCTGTTTCACTAGGCTCTCAACATTAAGATGTAATGTTAGGACTGGTTGGCCTGGTGTCAGGATGGATAATGTGACTGGATGGGACATGATGCTACATGTCTGTAGCATGATGCCCCAGTGCTAGACATCACTATAAATTACTACACTGCATACATCATTTTGATATGACTAAAATTTTTTTAAAGGCATGTTCAAAATTCAAATCACACACACACACACACACACACACTCTTCTGGCCTGAATGATGCAACTGGTACAGAGTGCTTGAGATGAGCCAAATGTTAAGGTGGACAATTTGTGGGCTGTTGTGTATTAATGATCTCCAGTGTTGCAACAGAAGATCCCTCCTGTGAAAAAACCTGTATTAAGCAATCAATAGGTCTTGAAAATCACTGAACCATGAGCAATGGGAGCAAAGTGAGGGCTATAAGAGTGATTTGAGCTGTAAAAGTTCTGATTTTTTGCAGAACTTGAGGTAGCAGTTGGAAAGGTGGGAAGGTGATCCCACTGTGGACCAAAGGCATCCACTGCCCATGTTCCTTGATCTAGGACAGGGGAAATGTACAAGAAGTCTACTGTAGAACCTGGTTGTAAATAGATCCACTAGGGATCTTCTCCACAGTGTGAAAAGAGACTCTGTAACAGAGCAGTGTAAAGTCTATTCTGTGAGGATGGCTCCACCAGTTCTGGACAAAACGTTCTTCCTGCCCAAATTCTTGTGTGTTATATTCCCTGAGGTGGCACAGTACAGGTGGTTCCAGACTTCCACAGAAAGAGATGGGTATCTGCACCTCCTTGATGTTGGAGATAAGCTACAACTGACATATGACAATTGACCCTTTACTCTGTTGATGCACCCTTGCAACACTAATTATAATGCTTTCATTTCTAGGTTGTTTATGTGGAAGTATGGTTTGGATAGGGTCCAAAGACCCTATAGAACTGTGCCCTACAGTTCTAAATGAGTTCCCCAACCGGAACCTGACATGTTGGCAAACAGATAGGATTGGGAGTTGGGTGCATGCATGGGGACTCCAATCATGAATCTGATTCCTTCCACCATTACAAATGGTGAAGAAATATTGGTCCTAGAAGGATCTGAGTTGATAGAGAATATCTGTGAGGTTTCCACCTTGCGAGAAGGAGGAACTGTGGAAGTCTCTTATGAAGATATCCTAAAAGAACCAAGTCAGCAGTGGCATTCAAGTTCCAAAAAAAGGGACAGGTACAGGTTGAACCACTCTAACAGAGCCAAGGTCTGATCTATCCAATCTGGTGAGAAGTTCTAATTTGTGAGGAAATTCATCCCCATTTAAACAAAGTTTTGTGATGGAATAAGTTCCAATTTCTCAAGGCTGAGCAAAAGCCCAATTTAGCCATCACTGACCAACAGTGGAAGAGATGGTGATGAAGGGACTGGACCTGTACATTGTGAATCATTCACTGAAAAACTGGAGAATGAGTGTTCCCAGTAACTGGATCTAAGCCGCTACTATTTTCATATTCTAGGTGCAGAAGAAATTCCAAACAGCAGGACCTGAAATTGAAAAACCTTCTGGTCTATTCAAAACCAGATATACTTGCAGTGAGGAGGATATATGGGGATGTGTAGGTACACATCTTGAAGGTTGATGGAGACTGCCCAATCGGACAGGTGAAGTGCATTCTGAATTAAGGAGGTAGTCTCAATTTTGAAAGGTTCTTCAAGAAGAAAATGGTTTAAAGGGAAGAGGTTGATTATGATGCAAAAACTTTCCATTTTTCTTGGTAACCAGGAAGATATGGTAATGCAAGTCAGGTGTCTGATCATTCCAGACTCTTTCTATTGCCCCTTTCTGTAAACAGGGTACGTGTGAAATTACTCAGTTTCATCAGATTGGATTGGTGAAGAAAGAGGAAGATCCTGGATAGAGATAGTTCCTGAAACTGGAGTTGGTACCCCATATGCACAACCGAAAGGACCCAACCATCATCCATGATGTTTGAAAAGAGGCCTAAGTCTGGGAAAGAGATGTTCAGCAGGTGAAGGTTCAAGTCCCTACAGTTATCCCCAACCCATTCCTTTGGGAAAAGAAAGGGGGGGGGGTATAACTGCCTCCTTCCTTTCCAGGTTATTTGAGAACCTCTGTTTTTATGTTTCTGGGAGCCTGACAGACAAGGAGGAGGTCTAGTTTGAGGTTGATTGTTGGAATGGGGATGTGTCTGCTTGAAGAACCTGGCAGAAGGACCTTGAGGGCCATTCACATTGACATATTTCCTGGCCGATGGCGATGTGCCAGGAGTGGATGTATAGGATCTATGTTGATGATCCATAAAGTCATGAGAAGCCATGGCAGGAATGAGGCCTCCAAAGGCAGGAATGAGGCCTCCAACGATAGTCTCAGGTTCTAGCAGAGCAGCCCTGAGAAGATACTGAATGTGGGCGACATCTGAGGAGTCCAAAGCAATGTCACTGTGGAAGTGAAAAAGTTCTACTGACGAAGACATGGCAACAGAAAGTGCATGCTGGTATATCTTGGCCACAGCTTCCAGCATGCACTCAAAGGCAGCTGGGTTCAAGGAGGCCTCTTTCAAAAGACTACATCTAATCTTCCACATCCAACAAAGAGGATGAAGTGAGTGTAGATGCTGGCATCAGAAGTGCTTCTTCCACACTGAACTTATAAGAGTCTACCAGAATGGAGATAGCATCAACGAAGACACTTCCTGGAATGTGTGGGTATCACTAAGTCCCTTGTTTGTGGAGTGGGTACAGGACTCATGGTACTAATTCATTTACGATAGTAAACCTACACAAACACCATACTAAAAATTCAATAATTTAACATTTTTGAGTGCTCATGGTCAAACCTCCATTTATCAGTATAGATGAAACCTGGATGGCAGCTTCTGTGTAAAGGAAAGGGTATGAGCCATGGCATTTTCTGGACATGCATTGTGTTTGAAAACATGTGCTTTCAATTCTGCACCAAAGAGTCAGGTGCTAATTTTAGTATTGATTGTCCCAAACTCAAAACTGTTAAAGGACTGAAATTCCACCAATAAAACAATGTCTCTATTTTTTTTACTTACAACTAGGATAAGCTCTCAAAAGATTCTTTTTTCTAAAACATAACTTACATTATTTACCAATCCTGGTCAGCCAGACCCATATATACTCTATTTTATGTTCACCCATTTCCAGGCTGGTTCCCATTTTTTCATATCATTAGTAACGTGTGTCCTACAGAACCACTCTGCTAAGCCCCACACTTCAACATGCTGGGTGGTTGCTGATGGAATGGCATTAGCCAGGGAGAGATGAAAATGTCTGTCTGTTCTGAAAGAAGTGACACCTCTAGCCTTCTGAATTGTTTCCACTCGGTGATGAGGTGATGGCAAGACGTAAGCTGCAGTATTGCTTCTGCTGTGAGGGCAGGGTCCAAAAGCTCTAGGGGGCATACAAGACCAATGATCCTGAGGTTGAGGGCTCCACATCCCTTAGGGATTCACTGGGATAACAGGAAAGGAGGATGCCAATCTGATTCCCTATCCTAGTTTGAGCCCACTCGTAAGACTCCCAAAATTGTTCTTAATGAGATGGTTGAGAATGGAGATGGATCAACTTGTTCTGAACATCATCCCCGATGCATCAAACAAAAAGGTATTGCAGTGTGAACAGAGAACACAGGTGTGTAAGAAAGAAAGTTTTTCTTAAAACATATATTGATTAAAGGAATTAGACACACATACAACAACAATGTTGAAAAGAAAATTCAATGCACTGAATAAAAATAGTACAGATACAGCATAAGAGTCAATCTAGACAGAAGAACATGTAGCCTCTGTGTAACAGGCTGTCACTATTCTTGCATACAATGACTTACTGGCACCTAGATATATTTGATTAAGGTAGTGAAGTTTATCTGACCTCTGTGGATGTACACAAAGTAACTTCAAGTCCCTGAAGAGACTGAATACCACAGGGAAATGTGACCACCTATGATTTGGAAAAACGAATGGATAGCATAATACCATTAGATCAAAAAAAATGTATAGGTCAGGCCATAAATGCAGTTAAAAAACACTCTTACAGGCAAATTTTCTCTGGTGAATCACTGACACAACTCTGATCACTACATCATTTAAAAGATGAACTATCCGCACCTGTTTTGTGCATGACATACCAAGGACAAGGGCAAGTTGCATGAGACGATTGCATCATAATGACAATTCTTTACATTAGAGGAGGATAAATTCACATCAAACAGACAGTGGGTTTTTCACCACAAAAAAGAAAGGTAAACAAAAGCTATAGGTAAGCTATTTTTATTAAAAAGAATTTCACATATGTGAAAAAGAATCAAAAATATGTAATATATATATATATATATATATATATATATATATATATATATATATATATATATATATATATATATATACATACATACATATACACATACAAAACATTTATGTATGTGAAAATATAATTTAATTTAATTTAAACTTAGACCGTTATTTCACATATAAAAACAAATGTTTCAAATAAATAAAGTATTGTTTCACAAAATGTTTTTTTATAGTAAGTGAAAACACCATTCATGCCCATGTTACAAAATGTTAGGAAAATACATGAAAAAAATAAAAAACTTTGGTTAAGCTATAAGGCAAATTTTCTGTGACTTTGACCCAAATACAAGGTACAAGTTGCAGCATTTCATAATGATCATATCAAGCATCATCAATATCCATCATGGTGAAAATAACTTGATTCAGATTTTCTAGGACCTTGTATAATTATCCAATAGGACAGTTTTTAAATCTGGGTATTATTAAGTGATCACTCATTTTACAGAGGATAAACTTGCTCTTTGTGCTTCTTGCAGTTATCTTTAAAACTTTCTTTTAACAGTGAAGGCCATATAATAGATTTAAATTATGTTATGATGGTATTATTGAAATGTTTCCCTCAACAATTTTAACAAGGAGATAAATTAAACATAGAGGCTTGAATCTTATGTCAAAATAATGATTCATATACAGGTAAAGGCCAAGTCATTTATTACATTGAATGAGGAGGTCTTTGTGTGTGTGTGTGTGATTTGGATTTTTAACGTAGCTTTAACAATTTTTCTGTCATATCGTTAAGATGTCTGCAGTGTGGCAGTTTATAGTGATGTCTAGCACTGGGGCATCATGCTGCAGGCATGTAGCATTATGTCCCACCCAGTCACATTATCCTGACACCAGGCCAACCAGTTCTAACACTAACCTCTTAATGCTGAGCGCCAAGCGAGGTAACTGTTAGTACCATTTTTATAAGTCTTTGGTATGACTCAACCAGGGATCAAACCCATGACCTTCCGCATCTGAGGTGGACGCTCTAATGACTAGGCCACCGGAGCAGTTGAGGTGGTCCTCGTAAGGGCGATACTTTATAAAAAGTTAAAACATAAAAGCCTGATTATACAAACAAACAAAAAACACATGGCTAGAAATTAATACATTTTGTAGGATTATCTCACATAACATGAAGGCATGTGACTATGTCAAACCTATGATCAAAGGAGTGCTGTTAGATGTGATCCAAGGTCACAGAAAGAATGAACATAACCTCAAAATGAGTCATCAACAAAATCCATCAAAGGGATTAAAAAGTACAGAAAAAACTTTATCCTAAACTTTAGTGCAATTTTTTTTATACTTTGACCCCAAGATTAGAGGAGCATGATCATATGTTTCTGAATGAAACACCTTAGCTTCATAATTATGATACCAAGTTTTTAAAAAAAATCCATCATGGGGTTTAGGTGTATACCAATGACAAAGCCTTACCGCAAGTTTTATATGACCAAGTCCAAGGTTAAAGGGGTCAGCAAACATGTCGCAGAATGAACTGTCTTGGCTTCATAATGATTCATATGAAGTTTACTTTTAATCTATCGAGGGGTTTCAGAAACATTGTCAACTGAATTTTACAACCAAATCCTAACACAAACATTTGTTATGACTGCCCTTGACTCCCAAGGTAAAAGTGGCGAGCATAACTGTCTAGTACAGGGATTGCGCTGGGCTTTGCCAATGTCACTAATTGTTGTTTTTTTCCTTATTGGTGACAAAATATACCATATGGTGATTTTGTTGGCAACAAGATTTTTGGCTGTTAAAAACTGTATTTACAGTCTTGGGTTTGGAGTGGAGACATTCAAAGGGAACATGACAGGAATCCGTAACTTGGATATAAAATTGCATTGTAATCTATTGTTACATAAACAAATCCTTTTTTCATATTGACAAACCACCCTAACACAGCGTTGCTATAGCATAATCTGCTTATGCTGATGTTTGGCCTTAGTACTGTATGCCGTAATATAACCAAAATATTCAGGCTACCTGTCTAGTTACAATCGACCACCTCTGAAGGTGGAAAATGGGGATCATTACATTCAACCAGAGGATGGTAATATTATTTTCTTTTTGAAATATGTACCAGAAAAAATAGATTTGCTGAAACTTTAAAAAAAACTAATATCTTTTGATGCACCGAACGTTTTATATATATATATATATATATATCTACATACATACATATATATATATATATATATATATATATATATATATATATATATATATATATATATATATATATATATATATACTGAGAAAGCAAAAATTCCATCATAAACAACTGGGCATTTGTTTGGTCCTGCAAAGAGGGCTTTATGTGGCGGCTACAATAACACATGTACCTTCATCAAATCAAGCCGAAGATCTTTGATCAAAGGAATTCAGCAACAAACTTAAAAGCATTTTTTTTCTCATTTTTTATAGTGATTAGAACATATTTATTGTGCCGTGAAAGTTCCTGTTTGCAACAAAAAAGTCATGCCTACGATCACTACCAATGGCAGTGTAAAACTCAATTATGAGTTTCAATATTTTGAAATAAGATACCATCAAATTAAATGAAGGTGGGACATCTCACAAGAATGTTTGTTCAACTTTTTAATTTGTTCACATGTTTTCACTTCCCTATGAATAGCCTCATCCCCTTGGTAGCCTCGGCATCATGGTAGCCATCCCTGGTTGACCAAAATCAAGGCTAACTTATGTACATGTACATTTAGCATATAAACAGATATAAAGTCACGCGCGACTAGGATAATGAATGTCAGTGTGAATTATTTGTTTGTTGACAACAGATTAAACGAGGACTGCTATGTTTTTTATACATATGTTTTAGTTGTATTTTCTAACAGGATTTGACTAATAAATGAATTTTCTAACTTATGATCCAATATACATGTACATTATTTAACAAATTATGGAGTATAGTGTACAAATGTAAGTTGTCAATATAGAAGTGTATTTCAGACTAGTTGACTTCATTTAATCACAATTTCCATTTTTCGGGTGGTGTTGGTATATCTGTGTGCAAATCCTAGTCATTGATGACAGATCACCAAATAAAATTACACTTGTATGCAAAATTTCAATTATTTTTAGCCCACCCCTTATCAAAACATCTGCTTATGCTGACAATATTACCTTGCTCCAAAGGGTGTTGAGATAAATGGATAGTACCGTATTATGAAAATGGTGTCAGTTTTTGAAAATTGGCGACAAAATATTGAGGTTGGCAATTATTTTGGTGACAACTTTTTTAAAGCCAGTACCAACCCTGTAGCATAAATTATTTTATTTAAGAATTAAAATGATTCAAGCCATAATGATAATTTATTAAAGTGTTCATGAAACACATATGCAGATAAAAAAACTTGAAGCAAAACCTAAGCTGTAGACATTTCATCCAGCCGAGGTAAATGCTATATCTTGCTCCAAGTAAACTTGACAAAACACCACTTTCTTTAGCATTTCAAAAATGGAAGTCCAAGTCCACGTTTGTTCAAAAAGGGAGGTCTCAGAGGCAAGGACATTGCACACACTTCATCTGGTGTTTTAATTATATATAAATTCAGTTGGACTTAAATGGTAATAAAATACTGAGAGTTAAATATCTGATTATGGGTTCTTTAATGGAGACCCTTACTACAGCGCGCTCTTCATCTTACATTTTAATTATATGTAACTATAAATTCCGTTGGACTTAAATGGCAATAAAATATTGAAGGGAAAAACTCTCTGATTACAGCTTTTCTGTCACAGGCAAGGAACCTTACTCTAGCGCACTCTTCATCTTGCATTTTAATTATACATAAATTCAATCCGACTTAAATTGCAATAAAATATTGAAGGTTAAAAAAATCTGTGATTACAGGTTTTCTATCGGAGGCAAGGACCTTACTATAGCGCGCTCTTCATCTTGCATTTTATTTATATATAAATTCAGTTGGACTTAAATGGCAATACAATATTAAAAGTTAAAAAAAAATTAACGTGATTACAGGTTCTCTATCACCTCAATTTCTTTCCCAGATTTAACAGATATCAAGGGCATCAAACTTGTGGAACCATGCAAATATTTCTATTTTACACAAGACTTGCACAGACACCGGAAGTGCCGTGAAACACCTAAAGGAATTTATTCCGCTCCATAAAATAGTTTCATTGTATTAATTTATCTCATTAAAAATTATGTTGTTTTCACGAAATAAGCGATGTTGTCAGCTACTATCACATCTGACTGACGGTAACGTTGAAAAATACTTGGACAATCTCCATGCGGAATGATATACTGTTGCCAATTAATCAGTGAATCGCCGGAAGTAGTATGGCTTCTAACAACATGGTCATTGAGCAAGTTGGTGCAAAACTGTCAAGCACATACGATTATAATATACTTACTTAATTAATGAGATTTAAGATTTTGAACTATAAGGGAAGTATAAAAGCTTTATAATGGCAGATCAGGAGTTGACAGACGAGAAGAAAATGGAGCCAAATATTTATGAAACCAGCAACGGCGAATCCGCCTCGCCTCTTACAGACTGCTGTGATAGTCATTTTGGTCTATCCATAAAGGAACTGGACCATACATTACCAAATGGAAAAATAAGGCACATACACGAAGATAATGGTATTATTCCTCACCTGATTAAAGCTGCAGATCAGTTACAAGAGAAAACCCCAAATGCGGATTTTGAAAGCCTAACAAGACCTACATCTGATGGCTTAGACTGTCAGTGCCATAGCGCAGAGAGCGAACTTTCATATTCAGATCGAAAAAAATCCTTGAAAAGAGAACGTTGTGATAGTTTGGGAAACGTTGAGAAAGATATAGAGTTCAATTCAAATGTAGCTTCTTTAAATATTCAGGACAATACCAAAGCACTAACCAAAGTGGGTCAAAAGGGAGAACCAGAAAGAGATACCCAAGATGGGATAGACTATGTTGTCTATGAATCAGAGCACCAAATGGGTGATATCATGAGATTGATTACCAAGGACTTGTCAGAACCATATTCAATTTACACTTATAGATACTTTATTCATAACTGGCCCAAGTTATGCTTTTTGGTAAGTTGCAAGATCTGCACAAGTTTATATTCTTTTGCATTTTACGTAGGTATTGTTTATTGCTTCCCTTATCAGGACAGCCTAATTTGATGCAGTGAACGACTTGGTCTTCACTGGTATATGTATCATGATTATGGTGGACAATTCAATTCATGTTCATGAACCCGTTGATTACTTTGAAGAAAATACTTAAGTTATATCTTTAGAACATTATTTAATTGTTAGTCAGAAAGGTTGTGCAGTTTATTAGATGAAGGTTAAATACCAGGCTTTCACTTCACTGAACAAGTGATCACTTCTGAATACTCAGATGTAAAAAGTTGATCTATATTTAATATATCTTAAAAAGAAATGTGTCCATGCTGGACTATAGAATTTATGTCAGGGACTCTGGATATATGTTGGGGATTTTTGAGTTTCGTGAGGAAAGAGTCCAGGATTTCTCATCCTTATATTTTGCTGAGAGCTGTATGGTATTAAATAATGGAAAGAGGCGAAATTAATGAGTGTCAAAGTAATTTTTATTTCTCCAAGTTACAGAGTGAAAATTTATAAGGAAAGTACAATTTTTGTAATTAGATTCCAAATAATCCCAAAAGTAAGGATTGTTGCAAATGACTTAAAATATTGAATGTGCTGATATACCAATAATCTCAAATGAGCTGATGTACCAATAGTCTTGATGTGTCACACTGATATAATCCAGAATGTATTTGAATGAATTCACAATAATCCCAAAACTGTGTTTTTGCTCAAAATGTCAATGAGGAGTTTGTAATTTTGAGGAATAAGTAAAAAAATTATTCCTCTGGAATGAACACAGCATAGTTATACTGGCTGAACATAAGGAGGAATGAAATAATTGTGAATACATGTACCTAAGACATAATACAGTGGCCAGGGATATGGGTCAGAAGTTTCCAGAACATACTAATATTTTTTAAACAAGGCTAGATTTGTAACTTAAATATCAGCAAAGAACTTTTTTTAAAAGTTAGAACTACTTGACCCTCAGTCATATGTGAAGCTAAAATATAAATAACAGAAGTTGTTTTTTCTGAGACAGTCTGATGGTGAATTGATTGCAGCAATTATTAGGAAAAGTTTAATCTTTGGTCACATTCGACTGAAGCCAGAAATAACCACAATGGTTTAATTCATAAATTTTATTGTGACAGGTGATTGTAATTATGTAATAATTACCTTAAAGATTTTTTCACTTTTTGTCAAGATTTTGTGAAAGTCATGGAGACAGTTTTGTCTCCATGTGTTTATAAACTTTCAGTGATGTATTATCGGTTGAAATAAAAATGTAACCATAATATATATTAATAACATAACTATCTGTCCAACGTTCTTAGTTTGATTGCAGCATACTGCACACGTTTCTTTTAGGAAGGAATTGGAATGGATCTCTGCTTTGATGTCCACTGCGTTTTTTTACTTTCCATTGAAACTTGAAATAATTTAAGATTTTTTAACAGAAAAAGTGTAAAGTCTTGAGTCGGTGTGAATTGCACTTCAACAGATTTTTTACAAATATGGCAGAGACTAGAGGTGAAATAAATAACTGAACATCGAATCCAAATAATTTTTCAGTCAAACATCTTTACTCAAATATTTGTATCTTAGAGAGTAGCTGCACCTGAAACCAAATGCAGTAATCAACTTTTCATTGCCACAGCAGTTTGGCAGCATTTTGTAAGTAAAATGGGCACAATGTATATTATGCACATTGAATCAATTGACAGTGAAACAACTTAAATCTGCTAATCACCTGAAACCCACTCACAAGGGAGTCAGTATTCTGGAAAATCACACTGCTTACAACATTGGATTTTCTATTCATTGCTATTTAGATGCTCTTGACAATATAATGTGTAGTATAGCAAGTTGATACAGAACATGGCATAAGATTAGATTCATATCAAAGTTGTCCTTTATGTATTAATCAGTGTATCCAAATTTTATTCTAGTATTTTTTGCACATGATTACCACAAAACTAAAATAATGGGACATAAAAATTGTGAGTCAGCCTACAAAGCCAGTTGAGTCATCAGCTGTATATATGAATTGTCTTCCCACTGTTTACTCCTATCAAGTTACATCATGAGTTGACTAATTTGATTTTTAATTTGAAAAGAGATCACCGGCCCAGAATTTATTGATCCTTTTTGTTGTTGTCTGAACACAACGCTAGGAAGAGTTAAACATCAGTATGTCAATTCTTTTGCTAAAATTTAAGTCTCCTCATTTATGAGTAAAAGTTTGTTCCTTACTTTTTACTTTATTATCTAGGCAATGGATGGTGAAAAATTTGTTGGTGCCATAGTTTGTAAACTGGACCTACATAAAAAGATGGTACGCAGAGGTTATATAGCGATGCTGGCTGTGGATGCTGCATATAGGAGGAAGAAGATTGGTAACTATAAGTGGATTAATAATCATAGGTTAATTCTTGAGAACATTAAATATAATTTAATGGGGAAATTATATCTTGACAGTAAAGTCCTCAGTATTTTAACTTTGGAGAAAGTTTTTTCAATGTCCTTGAAAAAAAAGCAGATGTAAAATAGATTGCTTTGTCAAGAATAAGGTGTGGTTCATGAAGGTTGCTTATTCTTGCATTGTCAAGAACTGGATGTGGTTCATGAAGGTTAAGTTGTTCTTCTTTTTAAAACAAAATAACATTTTTAATTGTTGTTAAATGCATATATTCATAGTAGTTTTAATTAGTAGAAAATACAGCGATATAGTATATATTAGCTTGATATTGTGGTCAAGTGGTCAAGGGATTCACCTTTACAGATCATTGACATCTCACCAATGTCTGCATGGGTAGAGTCTCGGTTTCAGCCAGTTTGGGTGTATAACAGAGGTCTCGGAAACGCTTAATTACGCCTACTTGGATGCCAATTTTTTTAATCTGGGATGCAGAAAATAACTGACGTGGGAGTCCTCCGTACGCATGTGATAGGTGTGCGGCAAAATTCAAAGACTTGCCAGTCCTGCTTCAGCCACCTGCTTTGTGGGAAAATATGTTGATTAGTTAACTGTGCTGATATTTACAATGACAGAATTCAGTGACTGAAAGACCCCCTTGATGTATATACATGTTGCCATTTTATAAGAGTACATAAAAAAGAACATGATTTAGTAGCTGGGCGGCAAGTTCAAAAAGGCTTTGACTGGCGGCCGGGTGGGAAAATGTACTGATATTCACATTAATTGAATTCAGAGGCAGAAAGACCGAGAGATGTACTTGGCGGTCATTTATAAAAGCACATCAAATAAACAATTTTAGCTTTCGTTATTGTGTTCATTTCTGAATGTAGTTGAATAAGCAGTGACCTCAGAGTCTAGACATGTTGAGACTTAGACAAAATGCCATTTGTAAGTGGGTGACAAGTCGCCTAAAAATGTAAACTTCACCTTCTTCTGTTAGGAAAGTGAAAACGACTTAACCCTGTGATTATTTAAGAGGTACATTCACTGACCATACCATAATTTTTTTTAAAATGCCCCTCGCCTTAGCACGGTTAGTTATAGTGTTGTAGCGAAATGAATGCCTCAAGGCATCAGTAGCTAGGCCTAGTTTTTATGTCAATTATGTTGACAAACAAACTCTTGCTCATTCACAAGCATTATGTTTTGATAGCTGATTGACCATTAACCCTTTTCTGAGTAAGGTAGCAACTATCAATTTCCTACATGCTATCCTTTGATGATAAAACAAACAAACTTGTGTTTTAAGATCAGAATCGGTGATCTGGATATATATTAACTGCCTCTTGTACACTATTTTGTCATAAAATTAGTTTGAAACTGTAAGTGAACCTGCAGGCCTAATGGGAAATAATGGCAGACTTTGCTAAGTCTGGGATGTACCAGTTGATTAGATTTTCTGTTTTCTTAAATCATCAGGCAAATATATTCAGAAAAAATATAAAAATCATTGAAACCAAAGCCTATGTATTATTTTATTAAAGATTTAACTTTAAAATGCAAATTATTGGTCAGAAACTTATGGGACAATGCTATGTTGTGGAGTTCGCAAGATGCCCTTTAAGGTCTAAGCTGTTTTCTGACTTGACACGTATTTCGAAAATACAGGGGGAAAATAGCAAATCAGATACTATTTATTTGCCTAAAATTATTTCAAGTACGTATACAAATAAATAAACCATAAATTTGTGATCCTGTCAATGGACTGTTGTAATGAAGCTATATTATAGTGAGTACATTACAGAAACCTCTCCATCTAAAAATACATGCAATCACGTCTGTGTTGATTCTGTAGGAAAGAAGGGACTGCAACTTTTGATGGTGGGACTCTTATTTTTACGAAAATGGGAGTCCTGGACTCCTAGTTTTAAAATCTTTGTGAGACATCTCTTTAAGAACGCTTGCCACTAGTCTCCAGTGAGTTCGTGGTTTTATCCTGCTTTTTTTTCTATATTTTTTATTCACCAAATACACTGGCCACCATGTATAGCCTATCATTTTAGGTGTCAAAATTTTAGAAAACTTATAACAGGTACCCATCAATCCTAATGATTGGTTACCCAGGTACCCAATCAAAGGGAAATTGTATTAAATGTGTACAAATCAGAAGTTAAGCATGCATTGTTTTAATTTGACATTATCCAGTATATCTCCCTACCTAATGTCATCCGCTGCAGAGTCCAAGAATTCATCCTCATTGTCTGAGGCCAAAAGCAAACATGTATTTCCGGTTGGCTGATGATCCCTGTTTTTGTTGCCGATCGTAGCAGTTAATTTTTTTAAAAACATCCTGAAAATGATTTGTGCATTTAATTGAGCTGGTTTTGCACAGTGTTTGAAGTGCTTAGTACAATATGTATACTAGTCATTATACAGTCCTACCCGTTTATGTCAACATCCTTGGGCCCAAGTAAATATTGTCGACATAGGTGGATGTCAAGACAAGTGTTGGTGGGGTCTGAAAGAAAGATACAAGTTAAATTCATCAGTATGGGGTGACCTGTCATCAGTGAGTAGCATCTACACTTTGAGAAAACAAAAACAATGGAAATTTTGAGTACATCAAGACAAAACGAGTGTGAAATACACTTGTATATTGACAAATTACATTTTGGTTACCTTTGTATAATAAAATCCACAATAAAATATTGCTTCGGCCACATCCTGATATGAAAAACATTCACTACGATATTTAATGTCGGCATTAGCACATGGTTGCACAGTTGTTATTTACATGCTTCAAGTACATGTACTTAAATTGGCCTAGATTTTGGTCAGTCTGTTCCCATCTTATTGAGGCTACCAAGGGGATGGGGCTATTCACAGGGAAATGAAAACCTGTCAACAGGTTGGTTTAAACAGTACATGTATTTAGTTACAGAAGTCATCGTGAAAAGTACATAAACGAACAAGAGATATGCGGCTGATATGATTAATGAAGGCATAATATTGTATATATTGACACATGCTAATGAGGTATTAAAAGAAAATGATTCTTACAATACAATACTATAACAATGTCAGCTCAAGTGGTATACATTTAAAATATGTCCCAGAGATAACAAGTTATGAATTCTCTCAAAATACAAATACATGTAGCAGTAAAAGATTTTAATGACAAATACATATACATGTAATTGAGATTATTATCTATAACATAAACAATGCATAAAATTACAATAAAATTTAATTTAAATTTAAATTAATTAAAATTAAATGTTGTTAGCACAACAAGTGGGCATGGGAGATAACGAGAGTACATGCATTTCTAAACTTCATGCAAACTTCTTCTGTTTGAGCCTTGATAGTTGTTCTCTGGAGAAGAAGATGCAACTTTTCCAAGTGACCATGTGCTTCTTCCGATATTACCAATGAGTTTGATTGTGCAGAAAATCTTGTCAAACCATTGCACATTGAAAAGGCCCCTCTTCATGAATCACATGGCAAAGGTAGTGTTTCCGATTCATCATTAGCATCAGTTTGAATTATGTTGTCTTCTGTGCCGTTTTCTGAAACTTCATTCCATTTTTACGGCATCATCTGCTAGAGCTGCAAGGCAATGTTCCTTGTCATCTGTTTCAATAGCCATCTGAACAAACTCATCCATGAGATGTCCAATACCTTCATATAAGCCATCTTCTTCAAGGCTATGTGGGATATCTGATGGGGAGAATTAATGAAATTCCTTGTTTTCGGGAAGAAAACGTGCATAAAGCAGTTCTGTATGGTCTCTGGCTTCAATAATCCCCAAGCTTTCCTCTAGTTGTACAGAGCCCCAAGCAAATCTTCCTTAAATTCTGCTTGCTGATCAATCCCAGCCAGCTTTTTGTGGGTGAGAAGTTTTCGATAATGTAGTTTTGGATTCTGGATGATTCCTTGATCCATCGGCTGTATAAGTGACGTGGTATTGGGAGGAAGAAAAATTAGTTGGATGTATTGGAGATCGTCCACACGTGGGTGCGCAGAACAATTACCCGCAAGCAAGGCAATTTTTCTTCCTTGCACTTTCATTTTTCTGTCGAGTTTCCTTATCCACTCTATAAAAATGTCCGACCTCATCCAAGCTTTTGTGTTCACTTAATAATCCAAAGGAAGATGGTGCACATTTTTAAAACAGCAAGGCTTCTTAGACTTGCCAATAACGAGAAGTGGCATTTTATCATTGCCAATCATGTTTGATGTGACTAGAACAGAGATGCGGTCTTTAGGCTGTTTCCCACCAACACATGATTGACCATTGATGCAGTATGTCTTGTCTGGAGTACACTTAAAGAATAAAGCCGTTTCTTCTGCATTGTATATATCCTCAGACTTATAATTCTGTAATATATCTTTAAGTTGGGCTTTCCATCCATCAAGCTGTGATGTGTCTGCTGCATTGGCTTCTCGACAAATCCTTTTGTATCCAATGTTATCACGAACTTTAAAGCAACTGAATCAACGGCTTGTTGCAGCAAAGTTCCCCACACAAAGTTTTTTCACAAATTCTTTCACATTTTTGATGATCATATCATGATCTGTGGATAAGGTGGAATGTGCATTGCAGGTTTCATTGAACCATTTTGCTGTGGCCTCCTCCACGTCTTCAAATTTAGCAGTCTTCTGCTTCTTCCTTTGGGGGGAGCACAGTTACCTTTTAACGTAGTTTTTCTTTATTGACTCGGCAGCTTTCAACCATCCTGACAGGGTGTTATCTTTAAGAGAAAATTTTTCACAGACATCTTTGTGAGATGCTCCACCATCAACTTCCTTAACAGCCAGATATTTAGTTTCCAGAGACATTAAATATAATCTGCATTTTACACTGCCGTTGGTAGCATCGTAAAAATATATAAAGTTAAAAAGGAAACTTTCACAGCACCATAGTTTTAAAATGCAATAATCGATCAGATTTCATTGCTTTTATTTCAGTCGCCACGAGAGGCCAACTTTATAGACCAAACAAAAGTCTTTTTTTTATCCGACCACGACATTAAAGCCTGGCAGCATGATCAACTAATTCTTGAATAAAGTACAGGTCAGAACTGGCAGTTTGCCGACATAAATGATTAGGCAGGAAAATTAAAGCCTGGCGGCAAGATCAACTAATTGTTGAACAAAGTATGGGTTGGAACTGGCAGCTTGTCGACATAAATGATTAGAAAACAAAGGATTCGTTCAAGCTGGGACCAAGGGCTTCTGTCAACATGTATGTTTATTTTTTATCTCGACGTCGACATACACATGACAATTTTGATAGTAATAGTAGACCAAGGGACCGGGACTTTGATTTTTTGTAGAAATAGGCTGCATGTCAACATAAGTGATGTTGATATAAGTGGGTAGGACTGTACTATAAATGATTACTTTTAAAAAAATGTACCAACCTACCCTAATTTTAAAGTCAGTGCAATAGGATACTTTGCCTAAATTTATCATCATCTAGTAAATTGTTGTGGTCTATATTGTGATTGTAAATATCATCTTACTTTCTGTCCTACTGTCATATGTGGATGCTTATTGAGAGACTGAGCTTAAGCTTTGTAGGTTGTTGTTGTAGGGTTGAATGCCACTTTTCAGCACACGATAGGCTATACATAGGGCCGCTAGATTTTAAGTTTGTAGGATTTTCTTGCCTTTTAACTTATCTTTAACTCCACCTCTTTTGTTTGATTTAAAAGACATAATTAATGTAATAATACAAAGGAGGCCAGCTTTTAATTCAGTGCAACAATACAACAAATACTTCCACGAGTCAGTTTTCAAAACACTGTTGGCACTTAATTAGGTTCTCAGAGAAACGCTTGCGGACATAGCTGTTACAAAAAACTGACACATTTTACGTATAATTACAAGAGGACGCATTGCATTTATGATGATTACACTTAAAAGAAACATAGGGGGCCCTGAGTGGACGAGTGGTTTAAAGTGCTCTCTGTTACGGATCACTGCCATCTAACCTCTGTCTGCGTGGGTTCAAGTCTAGCATTTGGCCAATGTGGGTATGTGAGAAAGCTTGCCAGTAGCTTCTCGTGGGTCGGTGGTTCTTCCCGGGTTTTCCCGGGTTCTTCCTCCACCATTAATACTGGCCACCATGCATAGCCTATCGTGTGCTTAAAAATGGCATTAAACCCAACAACAACAACAAAAAGAAACGGAGTTAAAACTAGAACAAAAATTTCAATTGATAAATTTTTTTTTAATTTGTATTTATTTATTAAAGTACTGCATCCACTCGGCATAAGTGACATTTTCATTGATCAAAATTTCCTTACTTATCCAGGGATGGTCCTGGCTTTTAAAAAGCTGTCGCCAAAAAAATCGCCAACCTCAATATTTTGTCGCCAATTTTCAAAAAGTGTCGCCAGAACAAGTAGTGTACATTTTTCCAAGTGTTCATTTAGTCTATTAATGTAACAGGCAATGAAAATTACAAAAGATGGGTTAGTTAATTCTTTAATTTCAACAAGCATTAACAAAATGTTACAAAGTGTTACATGAAGATCCGTCGCAATTTTAGGGCTGCCCACTTGTTGAATGTAGTTTCAAAGTCAAATTTTTCACATCTGTACATGCTGATTCTCATGAAATTCTCGAGAGATGAGATGCAGAGTTTATTTCTGATGTCAGTTTTTATGAGGTTCATCTTACTGAATCCACGCTCACAGTCCACAGCACTGACAGGTGACACCAGTAGTCTATCAGCAGCCCCCCCACCCCTTTATGGCTAGCTTCACAAAGCTTGTAGTGAATTGCTTCCTAAATCCCAAGAATGGTCACTGAATGCTGTATAAATTTTCTCGACAAACAAAATAGGATCTCCATTCCCACGAATGAAACTTACACGAGTCAACACCTGGCAATATTGGACCGTATATATAAGCATAAATTCACACCCAATTTAGAGATTCTTTCACTCTTGTATTTTGAGAAATAAATAATTATTATTAATTATGCAAAACTGGTTGGTTTTTTTTGGTGCTATTTCTTGTTTCGGAGTTTAAGTCTCAGCAGCCGTAACACGGATTGATGGCAAAGGAAAAGATCAATGAGTAAAATGCTGTACTGGCGACAGACATAATTGTGATTGAGATTTTTTCCATTTACTTTGTATTTATACACAGTAGTCGGTACTTCAAAGGTTATCAGTTTTCTATGAAGGTTCAGCAAAACTATTGTACTGGTATATGTAAAAAAAAAAAAAAAAAACAACAGAAGATTTAGCCATTCAATTGTATCTGTTCTATTCGCGTCTTAGAAGTCGGTCAGTTGTAGGTATAGTTCGGTAGCATGATTGACTGTATCACAGCATACAGTACTCAACCCAGATGTCAGCATAAGCAGATTATGATGTAACAATGCACTGTAAAGATGGGGTTGTCAATACAAACAAAGGATTGTTTGTGTAACAGATTGATTCCAATGCATTGCTTAGTCAAGTTTGTGGCTTCCTTTCGTTCTCCCTTTTAATTTATCCAGTCCAAATCTATGATTGTATGTACAAATTAAATAACCAAAAAGTCTGTCGCCAAAAAAATCGCCAGATGGGATATTTTTGTCGCCAATAAGGAAAAAAATTCGCAATTTGCGACATTGGCGAAGCCCAGGACGATCCCTGCTTATCGTTAATTTTGGTGTACTAGGAATGTTGTTTGGAAAGAAAATATAAAAAATTGTATGCCCCATTTTTAAATTTGATATTTCATAATATTGATACAAATTTCCAGGCCCTATCTACTGTTTTTGACAATAAAATGAGCGATATATCAAAGTTTCCATTACCAATTTTGATCACAATTAAGTTCACCAAATACTGAAATAGGGATCAAATTTTGGGGTATTTTCTGGTTTAATAAATGGGATCCACACCCGACCTCACATTATACGCAAGTTCACGAGTTATCAGGCCATCAAAGGAGGGTGTACCTATATTCGAGGCTTGGTCAAAAGGACTGTCAACTTGAATACAAGTACTCCAGAAAACCTGTATATGGTAAAGGTGTACCCAATGGCTCATTTTATTACCCACTTAAATATGAATGGGCTTGTACCCTGGTACTCATTGACAGCTATACCAATCATGTGTTGAAAATTGGCATTAGGCCCATCACATAAAAACAACATATTTTCTGAGGGAAAATGCAAAGGTGGTTGTGTTAAGTACTAAGAACATTTCCTAAACATCCAGATTCTGAACATTCCTTTAAAATGACTTTACAAGAAATAAAACCATATAAAGCAGCCCATCTGCTTAGAGTGGCTTTTTTCTGCTTCCCATGAGCAGACCTGGAAAATAATTGGTCTGACAGCTGTGGACAAGATGAAAAATGTGGCTTTGCATATGGACCATATTTCATAAAGATGTTCTCAGCCCCTAAAAAGAAAAGAGTGATAAATTTCATGAACATTTGTATCGGTATGTTATTCTTTAATCAGATTGAATGTTTACTTTTATTATGTTGTTCTCCTAGTTGGGTGCCCAAACCATCACTGCATTTGTTGATGTCATGGGCTTAATGTCATTTTTCAGCACATGATAGGCTACACATGATATCTAGTTGAGGAAGAATCATGGAAAACCTAGGAAGGAACCACTAACCATGAGGAAACTACTGCCTAGATTTCTCACAAACCACATAGGCTGAGCCCAAGACTCAAACCCATGTGGACATCGGTGAAATGGCAATGATTGATAAGGGCTTGCACTTTAGACAACTTGTCCATCTAGGGCCTCGATATGTTGGGGTTTTCATAAAAAAAAATATGATGTCTAGTTGGTCCCAAATGAAAATGGTGCTGATATGACATCCAGTAAATCTGGCATAGCAACTGTCTTAAAAGCTGAATGTTACTCCATGTAAATGGAAAGTCTTGTGCCCCTAGGGGATACATTGCAAATGCTCTTTCATAGATAGTCATAACAACACTAGAAGAATTCTTATGATGCATAAATGGTCCCAAATTGGGCCATTCAGTCATCCAGCACTGTGACCATCTATTGACATGGAGTTTTCCATATAAAATAAATGAATGTTTGTATGTATTAGGGTCTCGTGGCATGTCAGTGCATTAATGGATGACTGCAGAGATTCTAAATGAAATTGGAACCAGTCTTACATCAAAAGCTGTACTGATTACTTTGCCATACTCATAATCGGGCCAATTATTAGAACAATCAGTATAATCGGTATCGGCAAAAATAATTGGTGCCAATGTAAACATTTCCAAAATATAAATTCATTCATAACATTCATCTTGACATGTCTTGAATTTTAAATCAGAATTAAAAAGTGGAAGTTAAGGAGTAAGCACTTGATTTGGGGGTTAATTGAAAGATAATATATTCTTAAAAGTAAATACGCTTTAACACACTTGCTTTAAACTACTTCTGATTGACTGCACACAAATTATCAATACCACCCATGCATTGATCCTATTCACAGCAGCCAGCCACCCAAAGAGGCCTCATGTGGCTGTTGAACTTCCAGCATACACATTAGCAGATAGCTAGGCAGATTAGATACCTAGCAAAATTTCCAACTACGAAACTACAACTCACTATAGTTATATAATGTTCTTTATCCAGTCCTGCAGTGATGCTAATCAACGAATAACGGTCACACGCTGAATCAGCTTAATGCTGACATATAAATATTATGTAGCATTGATATTGTCATACCAGCGCCAGCAATGTTACCCTGGATACCCCTGTTGATGAGCTGCTTCAGCGCAGGACTTGCATCATGGTGCATTCAGCCATGTGGACAACTTAGTAGTAACTTATTTGACTTAAAACATTGTTTCAAGAGCACAGATTGATTGGATTAATGATATTGACAATTGATTGTACACTATTAAATATACAGTGTGACTCTGCTATAACACGGTAGTTGGGAGCCATAGAACCTGACCGTGTTATAGACCGAACTGTGTTATAAGCAACCAGGTCAGTTAGCTCAAGAAAATGATGCATATACCCAAAGAAATTGCATGGGGGGGGGGTAGGTAATAAATGCGGGCGGTAAAATATGTGCTTCATTGGCACAGAAAATGGAGAAGGCACCTATAATAGTTTACTATATTTAGAGAACCACGAATTGGTACATATACATGAATACTATTTATATATATATATATATATATATGTGTCTAATGTATAGCATGAATAGAGTATCAACACCATGTACTCACCTGCAAATCGCATCTTGTACATTGAATCCACATTATAAGTGATTCCATCGAAAATATGCACACACAGCACATATACGCATAATCCAGAGTTTCATATGTATTAGCCATTAGATTTTGATTTAGTATTGGGAGAAAGCTAATTTTGTGGCATTTAGATTTGAAAATGAAGTAAACTATCAGCTGCCATTTAATATTCCTCTGGAAACATTTTGAAGAACATAGTAACAGTTAAACAATACAAAAAGTCAAAATACACGGTTTTCAATAGTTTTAAAATCTGAAGAGTCATTTAACCTTTCACACCAAAATCTTGAGTCCGAATGAAAGTCTCAAGATTTTTTTATTGTTATCATGTGCTCATTGCTGCAATTGTTTGTTATTCATAGAGCAAACAGATGCTTCAGAGTTCTAACACCTTTAGATTAATTGTTCTATCTGTTTCTTTGGAGACTGAGAGTTGAAATGATCATCACTGGCAGGTTGTTTCTGAGACTGAGAAATTAAAGAAAATACACTTCTTTGAGCCATTATGATTAATAAATATGAGCCAGTGTAGGACATTATGATTAATAAATATGAGCCAGTGTAGGCCATTATGATTAATAAATAGGAGCCAGTGTAGGCCATTATGATTAATAAATATGAGCCAGTGTAGGCCATTATGATTAATAAATATGAGCCAGTGTAGGCCATTATGATTAATAAATATGAGCCAGTGTAGGCCATTATGATTAATAAATATCAGCCAGTGTAGGCCATTATGATTAATAAATATCAGCCATTGTAGGACATTATGATTAATAAATATCAGCCATTGTAGGACATTATGATTAATAAATATCAGCCATTGTAGGACAGTTTAGTGAAAAAGGAAGAGGTGTATATATCATAGTTTACTGCAACAATTTTTTTTTTGCTTATTAAATAAAGTCCACAAGCAATTTTACTTTCCCTCACAAACTGACATTGATGATGATTATCAACAGAGGTCTCGGAAACGCTTAATATGTATTTGGATGCAATTTGTTTATTTGGGACGCAAAAAATCACTGATGCAGGAGTCCTTTGTATGCACACAATAGCTGGGTGGCAAATTCAAATGCTTGCCAGTGTGCTTCAACCACCTGCTTAGTGTGAAAATGTATTTATCAAATTGATCATTTTAACTGTGCTGATATTTACAATGACAGAATAAGGTTTCTTAAAGACCTCCAGATATACATGTGTTCATTACCAGAGTACAATCAAAAGAACATAATAAAGTAGTTGGGCGGTAAGATCAAAGACTTCGACTATCTGCTGAGTGGTGGGAAAATGTGATGATATTTACAAGGACAGAATTCAGAGGCAGAAAGACCCAGAGATGTACATAAGAGTACATCAGATGTACAACTTTAGCTTTCGTTATTGTGTTCATTTCCTGCAACAATTTCCTGCAGAATAAGTAGTGCACGTGACCTTGAAATTAAGACATATTGAGACTTGGGCAAAATGGTGTTTGCAAATTTGAATTAGTATTTTGGGGTTAAATGGCAAATTGACAAAGATTGTAATGAGAATCAGGAGAGTGTTAAAGTTGCTTGAACTGATAGTTTGGTTGGAACAGTAGCAAAGTGTAAGAAAGTGTTTGATGCCTGGCTTAGTGTTTGGAATAAGGCCTTTCATTAAATTGACAAAATTCCATATCAGTCTGATGAACAAACAAGAGCTCCATGTTAGTGGTGTACAGAACATGGAAAATTAAACTCAGTGGCAACCACTGGTTCTTCTCTTCTGGATATTTAGCCACTTCAGGTTTGCCCAATATGCTTATGGGAGAGGACTGCAGGAATCCTATTGTTTTTTTCCAGAATAGGAGTCCTGGACTCCTAGTTTTAAAGTTCTAGCCAGACCTCTGTATCAAGTTTCACACTTAACAGGTTCTCAGTTGTTTTCTGGTCATGATTTCCCTTTGAATCACTTTTTGTCGTCAAGTTTGCTCACAGCTCACCGATGCTTGTCCAAGTCAAGTTCAGCCTCTGGACAAAGTTTTTGAGTTGGATATAAGATATATTTCCAAGGTTCATATTTCTTAGGTTTTTTTTGGGCTCTGAGAGAAAGCTTATGTTTTGGCAATTTGACGTGAATTGAACTAAAAGCATATCAACTGCCATATTAAATATTCCTCTAAAACATCTTGAACAATGCAGAAACAATTAAAACATCAAAATCATATATTGTCCAGGCTATTCTTTGTATCTCATGTCAGCCAAAGTCAGCTGATATTTATTAAAAGAAAACCACCATGGACCACCTTTGAACCCTTTATTACTTCGAACACCTCATAAAACAACCTGCATTTGGCCTTAAACACTGCAGATTACAACAGTAAGGTAAGCATTATCTAATACCACTGGTATAACATTTCCCATCCACAGTTGACTTGTTTCCACTGTTTTATGTACTTTTCTGATGGAGTGCATTTAGAAATATTGCTCCTGGCAGATTGTGTGTGTGTGTGTGTGTGTGTGTGTGATTACAATTTTCAACATAGCTTTAACAATTTTCAATCATATCGCTACAGTGACTGCAGTGTGGCAGTTTATAGTGATGTCTAGCACTGGAGCATCATGCTGCAGACATGTAGCATCATGTCCCACCCAGTCACATTATCCTGACACCAGGCTGACCAGTCCAAACACTAACCTTTTTATGCTGAGTGCCTAGCAAGGCAGTTGTTAGTACCATTTTTGTAAGTCTTTGTTATGACTCGGCTGGGTTCGAACCCATGACCTCCCACTTCCGGGGCAAACACTCTTAACTACTAAGCCACCAGAGTGGCCCTACCAGTTGTTGTTGGTTGTTACATTTCATATTAGATGTTTGAATGATTTTCTTGTGTTTCCTTATAAGTGAAGTTAATTAACCCATAAGAAATCCCAAGTGCAATCATTATTGTTATGATAAATAAATGAACATATATATGATAAAACAAAAAGTACCACAGTTTTCTTATAACTACAGGTTCTCACCTTGTGCTGAAAGCAATCAGAGCCATGGTCAGAGATGAGTGTGATGAGGTGAGTTGTCCTTCATTGGATCACTTTCAGATTTTCAGCAAATAGCAGTTGATTCAAACACTTGGCAGAAGTAAGTAAAAATATCAGAGCTGCTCAGACAAGAAAACAAACAGAAATAAATAGCTGCTTGGGTGCCTGATTACAAACAAGAGGCTGTGCACATTAATTATACCATTATATTTAGAATTTTTTAAAATCAGGATATAATAAATAGATAAAATCAACATGATATAAAGTTTGGGAGATAGTCTATTCAGAAGTTTGCTTTGTCAGTATTATTCAGGTGAGTAATATGACCCGAGTCTCTGAATTTAGGTCACCTGACCACATGAGCTGATGGTGTGGTTCTTAGCTCTACTGGTCATAGACCAGAAAAGATTAAGAGATTGTCTTTTGTTAGTTGTCTGTCTGTTAGCACAAGTTTGTTATCTCCTAAACTACTTGGAGGATTGCCATAAACTTGACCCATACATTCATCCCATGGACTGGTTGGTCCTAGATAAAAATGCTGCTGCTTGGATATCCAGTATGACCAACACGGAAGCAAGCTTGAAAACCATGTAATTTGTTACTCCTCCTGGACGGATGATCATATCAGCATGCGGTTTTCACTAAAAGACTTCTTATGATGTCTAGAAAACAGCATGTTGATCAAGTGCCCTCGTGCAGATGGTTATAACAGTTATTATTTATAGGAAGCAAAATCAAGACTAATAAAAAAATCTTTTTTTCAAATAAAGATTACTACTAAACATTGCAGCTGTCATAAAAATAGCATCATGTAGGAAGAAGTTATGAAAAAATGCTCTATCAATGTGTGGACTAAATTGACCAAATTAAAATAATGGAAACTAGCATCAAGATTTTGAATTTTTAAACAAATTATATACCACCATGTCGGGTAATTCTGCGCAACGATGTCATTTCTGTAAACATTGGATCACGTGTTATTTTTTGTCAAAAATTCATTTTGTATCAAGAAAGAACAAGCGTACTTTAAGAAAAGTGATATTCACAAAGTGTATCAAAATATCCCACATTTCGACTTGAAATGCATATGAAAATGATTTCTGCATGCCAACGTGAGAACCCCATTCCATGACCTTCTTGAACCTGTAACCCAGAAAATCCTATTTACTATGTATCTGTTAGAATCATATAAATAAAAACATTTTTATAAAAGATAGAAATGCATACCTTAAAAAAATTATGCATCTTAAACCGAAGTTTCCGATTTTGCAAGAAGTTGTCCCACACTTACAAAATCGTCTGCTACCCACATGCCAGCTTGTCACTAGAACGAGATTCTCACAAAATTTCCTGGCGTATAGTCTGTTTCTAAATTCTTTATTAATTTTTCCCCATAAACAAGACATTGTAAACACATTGCACCCTATTGATTGCTGTTTCTCTTCCACATAATAGCTTATTTTTTATAAAATGTTGAACTTTACTAATTTTGTTTACAACATTGGTTTAGTCTGCTTAATATCACTTGCCATTTATTAGCATTGTTATGTTGAATTTTGTAAAACTAGCTATAAACCTGACCTAATTACTCAACTGAAGTGCTGACAGAAACAGTCCAAAGTAATGTGCATGTATTTCATTTCTATAGCCTGATGCATAAATATTATATCTTTTCAAAGCTGTGCGCATAATTGGCAGACATAATGCAAGTCATGAAAACACGGGGCTTGTATGCCGTGTTTCCAAAATAATATTATTTTGAACAGAATATTCTGGTGACAATTGCCTCTTTTCAAATGGTAACCATTGCAGTATTTTATTTTCGTCAATCGGTCAAATTCGGTATGCATTTTGTCTCAATATTGGAGACAAAACCTTAGGTGTGCAGAAATGCATGACAGCATTGTATATGCAGTTCCACATCACAGTATGGTTTCTGTTACCAAATACAGCCAGACCTGCCATAATGGTTATGTTTATATAGCAGTCACCTGATCTCAGTGGCCATCCCCTTATATCCAAAGTGGAATGTTTTCTCTGTATAGAAGAGCTATCTGCTTTCCATGGTCAGTGGCCAGGTGTTTACTAACCAAACTGGTTTCTTTATTGTTTTAAGTGGTCATTCTAGCATGTTTGCTGTATGAATGAAACATTTGTTTTCCCAAGAAAGGCACTGATTAGGCAAAGACTTGTATGAATTTATGTGTAGACATGCCTTATCTTGCTTATATATTCACCACATGCAAAGCAATCTGACTGTAAGATTGATCTATGTCATACATATAGACATATGTCTGTTACCTCATCATATACTGCTTTTTTGAAGCTGAAATAATGTACTACTATTAATCTTTCTGTTTACTTTCTGTTTATCTACAGGTTGTTTTGGAGACAGAAATCACAAACCAGTCTGCTTTACGTCTGTATGAGAACCTTGGGTTTGTCCGTGATAAGCGTCTGTTCCGATATTACCTGAATGGTGTGGATGCTTTACGGTTGAAGCTATGGCTTAGATGAAGAGTTGGAAATTAGGAATGGAGAGAGTAGAATATGTGTCTTCATCAAAGGAAACTGTTATGTAATTGCCAGTTTTACCTGTGACAGTTGGTTTGTACTCCCTCCTTGTGAGTTGGTGGGTGGATTTCTTTGCAGAGGACATTGTAGCAACAAAGCCTGCGTTGGCAGTGATATTTTTCAATGTTAATGATTTGAACTCCATTTGATAATGTTTGGGAAAAAAGAAATAAATAATATTAAGATAAAAAGCAATTTGTTCCATTCATAACCTGTACTTAAAAAATTGTTACTGCTAGATAAATTAAAATAAAATTTTCTGCTCACCAGCAATTTTTATTTCATTAAAGTGCTTAAAGATCCAAATTTGTAGTCATATTTCAATTTATATTTTGGGCAGTCAACTTCATGTTATTACTTAGAAAATGTTGAACATATCCCAAGATGCTTTGTATTGCTATAATTACATAACATTTATTATCCATGAGATGTCTTCCTATGTTGTTTTGGTACGGGATAACTTAAAAATATTAGAAACAGCTGGTAGTCCAGCAGGCTACCAGGAAAAGAATCTGGTAACCCAGTGTAAATTTAGGAACTAAAAGAAGGCATTTGAGTTTGAAGCATTCATCTTCAATATTATGACTTCATATTTGTCTTTAACAGTTATTATCCTTTGAAAAATATTTTTTATAAATGTGTTTTGAAACAGCATTTCATTATATTATTTAGTAGCCTACTTGGCTATTTTTCTTCATTGGTATTCAAGACTTGTCATTCTGGTAGAGCCTGGACTCTGGGCACAGATATGTTGAACCCAGGTCATACAAGTCTTTGGGGGGTGGTTTCCTTTTATTTAACCTTCTCAGTGCAAGGTAATTGCTCAGTCTTGAAAGTCTATCCTTAGAATTAAATTTAAGGAGCAATTATAAATATATCCAGCTGAAACATGTCAGAAAAGATCCACCTCAAATGTTATAAATAGACTTGCATCCATGACACAACTTTCAAGATCAAATAACTGTGACTAGGAATTATTTTGCGACATAAGGTTAATTGGTCATCATTTCATTTGGTCAGTTTTAAAATTTTGATACAAAACTACATGGCGAAGTTTTTTTTATACATATTTTTTTATGATTTGGAAAAATTTGCATAACTTTTATGATTTTGCAGTTGCCAATTACTGTGGTTTCACTAATTTTCATGGATTGTATTGTTTCCCTTGAAGCAGGAATTTAAAGTTGTAATGGGAAAAAACTCATATGTGATGAAGTAACCCCCTTTCTTTTTTAACATTCCTAGAGACTGACAAAGCTATGGGAGAAAACACCATATACTGTAATCTGGTAATAAAATATTAGCTTTTGCATTTGTTTGTTTTATTTTTGACCCGTAATATAGAATTATATTGCATTTTATGTTGTTTCAGTGCACTCATATCTTTACAATATTAAATAGCTGTGATTTCAACTCACTGCCTTAAATTGATATGATGCAAGATAAGTAAGGATAGAGACAAATTAGAACAAGTATAAAGTATTCAATTACTAGTATTACTGAAAATGTAAGAAAAAATAATGACAATTGCATATGAAAATTGGACATCATACATATTCAGACTGACTCTTCATGCAAGGGAAACTGTTCAAAAATTTAAATCCTGCAAGCATGCCTCATTTTATCCATGCAAGTATATATACTAATTACAGCAGAGTATCGAAGCTTGCAGATCAACGAGTTTTTTGGACAAAACTTGAAACAACAACAGCATCTCTGTCAAACTAGCCGGTACACTCAGATGCTTTCTGGGTAAATAATCCTGAAATTGTTGAATTAAGTCCAGATATCTCAAAGCCATGGTTAATTTGGTCTGATCATTCATATTTTTCACATTACTTCCAAATATTCATTCAGCATAAATAAGCTTGATTGATGAGGTTTTATGGCCTTCAATGCAGCATACTGATCTTCACCAGTGACATCTTCCTATTCTGTGACCTTTTTAGCATACCAGTTGTGGAAGTGCAATTTTAATTCTTTTGTACAGTCTTTATTTATTGTAAGGTAATTATACCACATGTAAGCCGTTGTGCTAATGCCTTAGAAAATATGATTGGTGCAACTCTCAGGACAGTATTTTAAGTAAGAGATCATGCATGTGGGCTTTAATATCTGATTAATTTAGGGTTGTTGGCTGCATTGGTTCCATTTTAATGTTGAGTGTAAGTAATTGATCTCTGATGTTTCATTTCTGCTCATACAGGAGGTAGTAGTGTTTTAACCATTAAAAGAACCATTTATTGTCTGCATAATTTTGTTTGTTTGTATTCATTATTTATGGTCTTTTTTTACATTAATCTACAAAATTATATACTACAAATATGAAATTTTGATTGTTGAATTTAAGTACTCACAAAAATGTCTTTAGTTTTTTTTCTCTCAGAAAATGATGAAATATTTAGATATGGTATACCTATACTGGAAGACTGCTCTTGTGGCCTAGGGGTTAGAGCATCTGCCTCGGATGTGGACGGTCATGGGTTCAATCCCCGGTCGAGTCATACCAAAGACTTATAAAAATGGTACTAAGAGCCACCTCACTTGGTGTTCAGCATTAAGAGGTTAGTGTTAGGACTGGTCGGCCTGGTGTCAGGATAATGTGACTGGGTTGGACATCATGCTGTATGTCTGCGGCATGATGCCCCAGAGCTAAACATCACTGTAAACTGCCACACTGCAGACATTGTAGTGATATGACTGAAAAATTGTTAAAGCTACGTTAAAAATCCAAATCACACACACACACACACATACACCTGTACTGGGAACAATACTGTCAGTATCCTTGACTCTTAAAGATTTTGAAAGTCACTGATCATCATCATATACAATTTTCAAATGAAGATAATAATTGTTTACTTTATTTAATTTTATACCCTTAAGTTTGTGATAAAGTTTTGAAAGTCACAATTTCAACATCATTTAAATCATCATTTAAAGTATGTACTCAGATTAGTCTCCTGACCATCACCACCCCATGTTAGATAATTTGGACAGCAGGTCAGGGAACATCCGATATTGTGAAGTTTAAATTTGCCTAAACCACACAGTTATCACCTAGGATAGCCACTTAGGCCTAACAAGGTTAAGCAGTCTTACATCAAGACCTACCCGCATGAAATCACTAGAAATAAGATTTATTTTCTCAGACATAACAATTAAAATGTATTTAGCCATACTACTGTATAACTTCTCACTTGTAAGTTGAATCCAGTTGCAAACTGCACAGACCCAGATCTGTTATCTGGTACTGTACAGTTTCTTTGGAGTGATCAGTAGAAAAAAAACATTTACCCTGTGGCAGATCAGGATCTTTTTTGTTTGCGATTTGACTTAACTTAAAAGTGGCTATATATGGTACCACAATTTGTTACATCATATAATTCTTACAATATTGTCTTATAAATGAGTATATGGTACACTTCACACTTGGTCATTTCTTCAATTGTTCATGTGATCAAGGCATCTTGATGGTTGAAGCATAGTTCCCGTATTTGTCCTATATTTGATCCTGCATATGGGCACATGTTTTTCTTGCTAAAAATAAGTTTTTTAATTAAAAAAAATAATTAAAAACTTCCTTGCAATTTTCTGTTTAGAATGGGCACTCTTTTCCATTCTGATAGAAATGTATTTAATGTATGTTGGAAATGGTTTCTAAAATATGATTGGTTCATTCAAAATCGAGGCTACCATTCCTTCCTGTCTTTGTCCGCCATATTGGACTTCACAAACAATTGCTGCTATCACTGTATTGCATCTTCGTAATATTCAACTTCTAATCATGTCAAAAAGGAAAGCAGAATATTCAGAATTTTCTCCATGAAAGACAAGAAAACAGAACTGAAGGTCAGCAATAATTATCGTGTAGATTGGCTTATTAAAGTTGCAGCATTTATGTTTATCTTGTTATCTGTAAGAAAATAGATTTTCTACAGGCAGGTAAGATTTGACACGAGGTGTGTTGATTATGGAAGCTCATCATATATAGTGACTATCCACATAGTAATACTGCTGAGTTTTGGCAAAATCCAACTTTTCAGTAGGGGATGAGCTCTGACCTTGGACTTTACCCTGATATGGTAGGTAAATGCATTACAGGTGAAACAGTGCATTTCACAGAATCCTTGTTCCATTCAATAGGGTTATATTTTTAGCTATACTGGTCATAGACCAGGAGAGCTTATGTGAAGGTCTCTTTACAGTTATCTGTTCATCTGTTAGCACAATTTATCACTCGTACTAAAATGAAAATGGTGCCAATCTGATGTCCATCTTGTAAATTGTTATCACCACTCTTGAATTAATGTTCATATCAGTATGTGGAGTTGTCGGTGAAAAACATCTCTTGGTGTTTATGGAGTCATAAATGGAAATTTTACAGATCTGATGTCCAGTATGGTTGCCACAGCAACCATGTTGAATTTTTTTTAATCAGCAATATTGCTGAACCAGAATCCAGATAGTTATGTGGGTTTCTGGTGGATCCTAAAAGAAAAGGGAGCTGATCTGATGGCTGGTATGACCATGACAGCAGCCATCTTGAAACTCTTGTTATTGCTACTCTTGAATGGATGTTCAGTTTCACTAATTGACATGATGTTGAATTGGTTCTAAATGACAACTGTGCTAATCTGCTGTCCAAAATGGCCATCACAGTGGCTATCATGAATATATTTTTTATTGTTACTCCTTGTGATTATTGTGTGCACATGAGGATTTGCTGAAAGACATGATGTCTAGTTTGTCATCCATTACAAATTTAGTTACCACTGATTCTCCTGAATTAATTGTAATTCACAGTGTGGTTTTCACTGAATGACCTCTATGATGTCTAGTTGGTTCTAATGAAAATGTTGCTGATCTGACTTTAATATGGCTGCCATAATATTCATCTTGAAGATCTTTCTGTCACTACTTCTCTCAGATGGCTGGTTGCACCATCATTGTGATTTCAGCAAAAGACTTTTTATGCTGTCTGGTTGGTCCTTATTGGAAATTGTGCCAGTCTGAAATCCAAAATGGCAGCCTTGTTTCTCAAAAATATAAAGTCATATCAACATGAGGTTTTCACCAGAAGGCTTCTTCTGGTGCTTATATGGCATCCATTATATCAACCAGAGAAATTAATTTGAAAATATTGATATCGCTAAAGAAGATCAAGATGGTTTCAGCACATGGCTGTTAACAGGAAGAAGTGTTCTTTTCTTGACATCATGGAAATAGTTTTTGGCCCTTTGAGTGTCAGTCCCTTCGAGTGGCTCTTGTTTACATTTATGGCCAGGTTGCAAATATCATAAGTTTTCTTCTTGTGCTGTATTTTCAATGACTGCGGTAGCCGATATTGAGTACTAGAAAGATAAAGTTGTTTCTTTTTCAGTTTACTGTTCAGAATCCCTTGCATAAAACCTAGCCATTAAGGTATAAGAGAGTTCCAGTTTGGCTTTAAAATATGTTTGTGCCAATGTTTTTGGGTTTGTTCAATGGTTTGCCAGAGGAGTATTGGTTTTTATTCTGCTCTGAAGCAGTCATTGTTAAAATCTTTGAAAGTGAACAATTCTCTTGTAATGCAGACAGTGTCTTTTTTTTTGATATTTTGTACAGTTTTATAATTAGGAGCAAACCATTGGTGTCACTTTTTCAGTAATTTGGCAACAAAGCATCAAGCAATGAAGGACATGCATACCACAATCTTAACCTTCATCATAAGAAGAAGATAAATTACGGGGTCTATGAAAGATATGGGTTCTTGTGCATTGGAGAGTATGCATAGAAGCAGAGGATCATTTTTTGTTCTATACATATTCCTTGCTGTGTATGTAATACATAGCACTGCTGATGTTGTAAAGGACAGTTTATTACAAGAGTAAAAGTGGATGTATATTCCAAACAAATTACAGCTGTACTTGTGATGATTTAGTTTCCATTTTCAGCAATATCAATTACAAATTTGGTTAATGAAATAGAACTCCTGGAAAGATAAATGGTGTATTGGATCATCCACAGTGGGATGTGATGATACAGGTCTAGCTAAAATAAAGAATTGTTCAATCTGTCCCCCAAAAATCAAAGCTTATATTTAGCTCTAGGGTGGTAGAGCTATAGAGTCTTGCAGTAAACAAATTATCTACCAGTTAAACACATTCAAATAATTAAAGTTAAACATTAAAAACAGTTATAATTGAAATGTATGCTACAGTTTTCAGGCCTTTCTTCTATTTTTTTAAAATTCATGTTGGCAGTCACTTTTCGACCAGAATTAGTTATTATCAAAATATCTCTGCTGGTTCTGAAGTGGATATTGAATACAATTTTGTGTTTTACCTGGTTAAGATTGGAACTAGTTTTCAGTATTGGTGTAAAAATCTGCAGCAAATGTGTTTTTCTGAACATTTTTCTCACAAGTTTTTTGGAGGGTTTTTTTTCTTTCTTTCTTGGCAGCTAAATCCCACATTTGACGTTGTAAAGAAAATTAGACTGCACTGCCAACATTTGGAACATATGCACTGATCATAGGATCACATGATCATGGCACAACTGGATATAGTCTGTTTGAAAGTTGCTGCTGGATTGCATCATTATATAAGGGGCTTCTTTTCAAATTTTAATTTGTGATTCCTTTGAAAGTAAAAATTTTCAGATTGTAGATGCTTGCACAACATGTCTAATTATCTTAACAAAGCCGTGCAGACTATACCTTGTTTTATATAATCACATGTTCAGTGTTGCCTCTTGTTTCATTTTGGCATATAGAGTTTCATACCAATGTTGAAATTGGCTTTAATGCTAACCAAGTCAATTGGACACAATTTTTCAAAATAGCCTTTTAGAATCTGCATAGGGATTTCAGCTTGGGTGAATAAAAAAAGTCCAATAAAGCCCCCCCCCCCGCAAGCCGAACTCCATAAAGGGATTAATGTTTGTCAGGCAGATGGATAATAATAAACATAAAAATAGTGCCAAAATCATTAATACTTTTATTGAATAAAACAAAAGCTCTTCAGTTTTGTTTATTATCTGAATTTAAATGTATGTATATTGGGGTATGTTGCCTTCAGGTGCCTTTACATCATTGTGTTATGACACTCACAATACAGCGTGCATTGGAATACTACAGCAGTAGTACAGATACAGTATGTACTTGCTTATAAGGCAAGTCCAACTGCAAACAATAAAGATCCTGATCTGTTGTAGCATATTGTGCCTGCAGTTTAGGGTCTGTGTTTGTTCTACTGATTATTCCCAACAAACTGAACAGACCCAGATATGCCAGTGTATTATGCGATGACATATCTGGGTCTGTACAGTTTGCAGTTGGACTCATCTTATAAGCGAGTATACAGGGTCCTTGCGGGACTCAGATATTTGTGCAGAATTTCTCTGTTCTGTGAAGATAGGACAGTTAATCAAAATAGGGAGAAGTGAGTGTAGAAAGTTCAGAATAGTCACCATAAAATACTGCTGAAATACTACTAAAACTTGATAAAAGATTTGAAAGCTTGTTATCCTCCCCCAGGTGTATTGCTTAGTTCTGTATTCAAAGTGGTATTGAAAAAAGATTACAGTTGAAAATTGGCAACTGATTCCATAGAGATTCATATAACATGCATATATTATGAAATGTTTGATAAACTTGTGATTTTATTGGTAATGGATCAGGATATTTTCAGAGTGATAATTCTGCTTCTAGTAGGGTTGCCCAAGTTCTGTTTTCACTTTTTCAAGGATCATGTGTGAAGTTTCGGTGAGGACTTAATAAATAGCAGTATAATGTCTGGCATTTATTTTGATCAAATTAGTGTCCGTATTGGTTTCAGAAAATATGGTTTCTTTTTCTTAGCAGCTTTTGTTTTGAAGGGAAAATTCAGACAGAAATTTATATTATACAGTTAAGTATTAATGCATTCAGTTGAAACAAACAAGTTGGGTTAATAGCTTCAAAGCAAGACATGGTGGAGTGAACTTTGCATTTGGGTGAAATACAGACTTTTGGACAACTATTTCATCTGAATTGCCCTCTATAGAATATGAATTTGTACAGGATATGATTATCTAGGGATGGATCACAATTTTTTTAATCCTTTTTAGTTCACCAACATCTGTATTAAAAGTAAACAAGTCTGTGTATATGATCCCGTTTATTGGAAAACAGTTTGAAGAAAGGACATAATCTTTTGCTGGTTTTGATTAAGCTTTTGTCTACCTCATTACAAAACAAGTTTTTGGCATGCAATATGCATATTAACCTACACTGTATCTCTAATCATAGAACTTGGTGTCATGCATCTTGTTAAATACTAAACATTTACTGCAAAAATAAGCTCTGTCACTTAAAATTTTATGCTTCAGTTTCTGTGTGTTGAAATTAGGTTTATAGTTCATATATTTCAGTACTTTTCATATTCAAGTAATGAAGTTTGAGAGTTGGATCCATCTCTGTTAGACCAACCCAGTGGCCTAAGAGGATTACAGTGTTCATCCTCGGATGTGGGAGGTTATGGGTTAGAACCTCGGCCAAGTCATACTAAAGACTTATAAAAATGGTACTAGCAGCTGCGTCACTTGGCACTCAGCATTAAGAGGTTAGTGCTAGGACTGGTTGGCCTGTTTTTAGGATAATATGACCGGGTGGGACATGATGTCCAAGTGCTAGACATTACTATAAACTGCCACTGCAGACATCATAGCAACATGGCTGTAAAATTGGTAAAGCTACATTAAAAATCCAAATCACACACGCACATCTGTTAGTACTCAGACATGATTTTTCTCCATTTTAAAGCAGAATTCCACTTTTCTTCTGTCTTGAATCAGATTTTTTCTTGATATAATCTGTTTCTTATATCATCTCTGATCCGGTTTTTAAAAATGGTCTGTTTTGTCCCATTCTGCAATGACCCATGTAAAATATTCATTCCATATATTAGTTAGCACACAACTCTCGTAAAGAGTATTCTGATTGGTCAAAGGTTTAAATTTATCCATTGAGTCTTCGTGTAATGGAAACTGATGGCAATGGAAAGAAGAAGCATGCTTGCAAAATATGGCGCCCTGAGTTGTTGAGAGAGACCATGACATGAAAAATTCAGGTAAAGGTTTAAAAAATGTATGGAAATGGGAATGGCTGGAGCATAAAAATGATGTGAATTTAGTTAGTCAGTTTAAAGGAAAACTGAATGCTAGAGGACTGGCATTTTGTGACCTCTGCAAGAAAGATCTGAATTACAGTAATCGCATTTGGAAGAGTTTGGAATAGCACCTACAAAAGAAGCTGCATACAGAAAAATTGAATCTCAGAAGGCATCTTGAAAAAGTGCAGTTAAATACTATAAGAAGAAAGATTTCTTGAACAGATGTAGCCCTTTGTCGAAATATGTGCGCTGCATGTCACTAATACAAGCACCAGCTTGAAAGGAAAAAGGCTGTCATTGAGAAGGAAAAGAAACAATTGCACATTTAGGCAAAAAAGTCAGTGGTGACAAAAAGGAAGGCTAAAGAAATCTTTCCAAAGCCGCAAAAAAAAAGCCAGACTGGAATATCAACAGGTTGTGTCCAGTGGCGAAAAAGACAAGTGAATGTTTGGGATTATTTGGATATGGTTGATATACTCGGGTGTTTTATTTTACAGATTTGTTATGAAAAGATATAAGTATAATATATTTGCTGCAAAAACAGAGAAATTATTGTGACTTAATTATGATGTGAACACTGACATGCACATGAAATAACTTCAGCATCAATAGTGTTGGAGAACAAATTCATGTGACAAGAAATATTGTGAAATTATTGAAGTCAAGTTGAACATTTTTGGTAAGTTTATTATTTTTTCAAATGATTATGTTGGTTTATTTTATGATCATAAGTTGCACTAGGAGCAGTTTTTTACAAGTACAATGCATTTTTGGATGGAGTCATTTGGCCACCTGGACCCCCAGATTTGGGGCGCTGCCACTCAAGACTCCTTTGGGGGGGCCTCCAAAGCCCCCTTAACATTTTTTCAGCTCTTTTTATGGAAAATGAAAATCATGTATGAGTACTACACCCTTGCAACCACAGAAGGTCACTGTGACCTGCATTTTATGCTTTTCTAACATTGGCATTAATATTTGTGTGTGTGTGATTTGGATTTTTAATGATGTAAAAATTAAGCTAAAAACTCAAGCAGTATTATTGTCATAGAAAATAATGTTCACTTTTCTTGTTTTGCCCAGTCTCTAAATGTATGTATGTTATGTATGTATCTATGTATGTATGTATGTATGCATTTATGTACCATAAAGATTGTTTATTACAATCTTAGATACTTTGTACAAAGTTTCTGTTAGAATGTTTGATTTTAATTTCCCCTGTTATATTCCTAATTACTATGTATTTGTTATAACATTCCTTTGTGATGTTATTGAGTTTCATTGGTGTGGTTCACCTGGAAAAATTACTGTTATTACATTTTTGTCACCAGATGAGCCAAAACCAATGGTGGTCATTTAAATAACTAAGGAGTGACAACAAAAGCACCAGGTAAAAACTGATAAGACATAATTAATAATCTGTAGATAAGAATGTCCTAAGAAAGATGCCAAGTAACAAAAGTGTGATATTCACACCTCATTTATAATTGGTACTTTTAAATCGAGGTTTATGGTTCAATGCAGTTAACATATGAGGACAAAATAAATGTACTGTCTGTGATATTTCCACATTACTTTGCAAGGCAGGGTTTAGTGAGCAAACATATATCATTGCTGTGGTGCATGACACTTATTTTGGTAACATGGTTGTTGAATTAATGGAATATGTTAATTATGATTGTGATACTGTCACACCTGTGACACCACCAACTGAAATGTAAATTGATTTACCATGAGGATATTGTTTGTGATATTAGTGATTGCCAGGAAGCAACAAAGTTATAGAACAAAGAAAAATTCACAAGTGATTTTTTTTGTATTTACAGGCAGGTACAAGTACTTGTATATTTATATTTTCATCCTATGGTAAAACTTAATGCTTTGTCCTTTTTTCATGATAACATGCATATAAAAAAATGTATTATATGCTCGTTAATCAAATTTATATTTTAAAATTTTATAACCATGACATAGTTTCTGACAGTAATAATACCAGAATAAATTGTTCACTACATGTATGGCCAATGTCATGGACATGGACAGTTAAGAAAAAGGGAAAAAAGATGAAATTATGGATAAAACATTTGTTATAATGGTCTAAAAATCCCAATACCCATTGAAATGTTATAAACAATCTTTACTGTACATGATTTAATTACATGCAAGCACAATATTGGTTATACAGTGACCATGAAAAGTCCTAAAAATGTAAAAAAATAAAAAAGCTGGGAAAAGAAATTTATTTTAATAAAAGGTACCTATATTTCATTGTCAGGATCACTTTAGTTTGAATATATTTTTTGCATGGTAATTAATGTTTATAGTGGCTAATTTTCGAATACAGTGATGTGCTCACTTATAAGAAGAGTCCAACTAAAAACTGCACAGACTCAGATCTGCTGATGGATAATGTGTCAGCAGATCAAGGTGTATGCAGTTTGTTAGGAGTAAACGGCATAGACCCTAATCTGCAGGTCCTTTATGTTATGGCAGATCAAGATCTTTGTTGTTTGCAGTTTGACTGGACTTGTGAGTGAGTATAGATGGTACTGTACTTAAAAGCTGCATAGAAGAGCTGTGTAATTGATGATTACACATTTGTTAGGAATTGGTTATTTATTATTCCTTATGTACATTACTGCTTATCAATTGCATTTGGCTTTTCAATTTGGATGAATTAGCTGATTTACAAATTAAACGACAACTCTGTTCATCAAGCAGCATTCAGAGAGGGATAAATATATATGCTGAATTTTGCATAATACTTTTTTTCCTGCAGATTCCTTTACAAACATTTTGTAAGTATTATTTAAAGTCCGAGAGGTATTTTGTAGTCCATATTTTTTGGTAGATTGCACATACTGGTCTTGTGTAAGCGAATTAAATTTACCCATCTTCATTTAGTGATCAGTCTATTTGTGCTTGTTCATTTAGTGCCCAATCTATTTATGTCAATAATGTTAGGAGTAAGGCATACTTTGGACAAATGTGATTGTGTTAGTCTTTATTTTCCAACGTGATGGTATGAGAGAGTATTTTTTTGTTGTTGCTGCTGCTGTCAGTCTATCCTTATATTCATCCCAAATCTCTTTTGGCATGGAAAAGCACAAAACTACAGCTATGCACACTTTATAATGGTCCTTAGTGGATGACCTGATTATATTTTTATCACAGCTATTTTTCCATTTTTGTTCAGCCCATTCATTTGTAGATCTATCTGCTCACCTTTTGTTTCCAAACAATAACTTGCATTCTCCACCATTCAGTGTAATCAGATTTTGTAAATGTATTTGTTTTATTCTAGATACATTGACCAAACATTGCAAATGGCTTAATAGCAAAGATAGTTTGATTTGGGGTCCAGGGATCAAGGTCATAGAGTTCCAAGACCTTGTAGATGGCTTGCAGTTGAGTCTAGGAAGAAACCTATTCACTTAGGGTCAAAAGGTCAAAAGTCAAGCTCACAGGGACTGAAACAAGGATAAAATTATTTCAACAGAACTCATGCCTTGACTAAACATTGTAGAAGAACTCCAATTGATAAAAGTCAAAGCTCTCAAGGTCAGAGGGGTTCCATAAAGGAAAGCTGTTTCTACAAAGCAACTTAATTCGTATGTCACAAAGCATAACTATACTTTGTGGATGGCTTGCCTTTGCGATCAGAAACTCACCTATTTATTTTGAGGTCAATAAACCCAGTGCTCAAGGTCATCAGACAGAAGAATATATTATGCAAAGTAACTTAAGATTTACTTTTTACATTGACCTAATTTTTTTAAAGCTTTCATTTAAGACAAGGAATGCATCTATTAACTTTACATTAAAAAATAAATTATTCAGCCAAATGGAAGAGGGTTTTACATTAAATAGTACTATTGGTCACATGGCAGGCATAAAATAAACAGTTTACAGTACTTTTGTTTTTATGATTGTAAACTTTCTGAATTTAGTCATTTCTGACAAAAACCTTTTAATATGATTACAAGTTGAATGATTGTCTATCCATGATATAAGGTTTGGGGTCATTGATCATGACAAAGAATTTTGTTCTGCACATACAGCTATCTTTTGGTTATGTAAATTCAGATGGGTTAGACAATATTTTTGTTGCCAATGTTGGTATTTTGGAGTTTCTCAAGAATATCAGTTAACAACAAGAAATAGTATTATCTTATTTTCCTAGAAATTCTTTTTGGGCTGGAGAGCACCATCAGTCCCCTCAGTGGGCTCTTGTTTACTTGCAGATTTTTAGTCTGTAGTGTCTGTGTCTATACAAATGCAATTTAGTTCCAACCAGATCTCTATAATGCTACATTATATTGTTCTAGTATTGGAGTTGTATGTATAAAGTATGGTGTACCATTGTTACAAACATCGTAAATTTGCAGCTTGTTTGTCTTTGTATTGAAATAGTTTATCAATGATAATAAAATGTTCATCGTAGCTTTTTTTTTCTCTCAGCTTCCTCCAAAGTCATCATTTTATCTAGTCTTATAGTCCCGCTCTATGCCCATCACGTTGTGTCCATCCAGGTTAACTTCATTAAAAAAAATATCTCCAAAACTGAATAGCAAATCATAATCAAACTTCGTAGAGATATTCCTTTGATCATTTTTCAGCAACTTCTGTTGTTGTTTTTTTTTAGTGGCTTCCATAGTAAATTACTTATTTTCCATAGCAGTAAATAATTAAAAATATTTTGACGTCCAAAATCAAAATCAGTTTTATTAAAACTTTGTAGAAATTTATGTTTGCTGACATTGTGTTGTTGGTGTATTCCCTGGCAATGCTTTGGTTTCCATAACATCCAGGTGGAAAATGTGGAGATTATGCTAAATGTAAAGTTTTTTAATTTACTGTCATGTACGTCTCTTCAAGCTCAGTCAAGGATATGCATAACAAATTAGGGGTATCTCGTTGACTTAAAAAATGCACTGCTAATTTTATCAAAGTTATTAGCAATATTTCTTTGGATATGTTCTTTCAGACTTGTGTTTTTGGTAGCTTCCCTGGTAACAGTTTGGTATCCATAGTAACCAGATAAAATAAAATCTACCAAAAAGATTCATTTAGCCAGTTTTAATCATGTTTGTTGTTATGTTTCTTGTGACTTAGGTTACCACAGCTGTATTTTCTTTTTGACTTCCTTGTAGTTCTTTGGTTTCCACATAAACCAGGTGGCAAATTAGTGTTGTCATCTCTTAAGAAAACCCATGTTCTAATATTTGATAGGAGTTTATTTGAAGAGTTTCTCCTTTGCACATATTCTCAGTGTACATTAACTTCAAGAAAATAAGCTTGCTGCCTCATTTTAGCAAAGGGAAGAAACTCTTATCCATTTATTGCCTCTTGACCACCACTAAGTTGTGCCAGTTTTAAGCTTTCACTTAGTACTACTGTGAAAGTTCTACAAGACCTCCCAAAACTCTTTTGAAAATGTTCACAAATTTAAGCCATGAATACAGAAAGTCAGTACGAGTCTAGAAGGTTGTTATTGCATCTGGCAAATGTTTTTATTTCTTAACTAATGTGTGAAGTTATTTTAATGCAATATGGACTTTATTCTGACCTTGTGTTCCAAAACAGTGTCATTAGTATGCAGTGTTGGAAGTTATTCACACATACAGCTTAGATATTTTAACTTTTTTAATAATAAGTGGTGTTTTTGTGAATTTTTTGTACACTTTGGATTTTTTCCTAATTTACTTTGATTCAGCATTCTTCAAAGTGAGTGAGGACACTCATTAAATGTGCCATGCATGTAATAAATGTTCTTTGTCTCATATATGCAGTGTATGCAGTCATTGCATGGAAAATATCTGGTTTGCAGTGTTGTTAAAGAGGATTAAAAGCAAAGAAAATTTTGAAGTCTTGTCCAGAAGAATATGATGTTTTGAGCCTTCACCCTTCTTTTGCAGTTTTGGAGCATTACTGTAATACATTTTTTGGAGCATTACTGTAATACATTTAGAGATGATGGTAATGCCTTGTCTATGGTGTGTTTTTGTTGTATAATTACATAAGCCCTGATGAGGAGAAGTCACACAGTGGGTGTGGGGATATCCTTGACAAACTCGGATCGAAGTATGGAATGGACTGCGTTTACTGTCAAGGCAGCATCCAAATATCTGCATCACCAGCTGCAAGCTAGACCAAAGGTCAAGGCATTTGTAGACCCAGAAAATGAGGAGGAGCATCCTGCTTCCTTCTGCCAGTCAGCAAAAGAAATTATTGATTCAAAACTAATCAATAACTCAAAGAGTTCTAAGATGTTTTCCTCAGAAAGTCAGCTACCATCAACTTTTTTTGTTGTTGTCATACTGGTTACTTTTATAGCTAGAACATTGCAGTGGCAAATATGACTATGTGGTTAACTAGAATGTCTTTCATGCCACCTTAAAGCTTATATGGAATATTGTGGCAACATCTTCAGTGTTGGATGATCTAGTATCACTAGACATTTTTGGACTTTATGAAAAGCAAAAAGTGATCATGCCTGGGAATCAACAGCTAGGATCACCAAGATCATTAACTATGTATCACTGTGTTCAGTGGTTAATGCTATGACAGCCTCATCCAAATTAAATTTGGTAAGATGAGATACTTCTGTTTGCTCAAATCTGAAACATTCAGGCCAAATCAGTCTTGGTCTCGAAGACGAGATGATCATCGACAAAGAAATGAGTCAGAATACTGCTCAGCAACAAGAACAGTTTCAGCCTCAATCCAATTTCAGAAATGGGCTCCTCATTATGGGAAGCAGTTTCTCTTTCCTCAAGCCTCCTAACAACTGCTGAGTCACCACCCTGACCATCTGCAGACAATCTACCAGCTAGCACCATCAGTGTCAGATCAACCTCTTTCGCAAAATGAAAAGGCATTCAAGGTTGTTTCAAAGGGACTTGAGATTTCATTTTACCAACCCCCTCCTGTTAATGATGAACATCCTACGAGATTTGAAGAGAGCTGAGATTGTGCAAAAGGAGATCAGGTCATTATTTGACAATCAGGCGGTGGAGATTGTTTGGAAACCTTGCTCAAGTGATTTTATTCCAAGCTCTTTCTTGAGTGAAAGGTCTATGGAAAGCTCAGGCCAATCATCAGCCTAAGCCAAATCAACAAATGTATTGCAGCGCCAAAGTTCAAAATGGAAATGGCTAGTTCAATCAAACATTGCACAAAAGGAATGAATTTGTGATCAGTCTAGACTTGATATCCATATTTCCACATCCATATTCATCCCGTTGCATGCAAGTTCCTTTGGTTTACCTACAAAGGAAATGTGCCCCGAGTGGCCAAGTGGTCTAAAGCGCTCTCCGTTAAGGATCACTGCCATCTCACCTCTGTCTGCATGGGTTCGAGTCTTGGATTCGGCCAATGTAGGTATGTGAGAAAGCTTGCCATTAGCTTCTTGAGGGTCGGTGGTTCTTTCCAGGGATTTCCTGTGTTCTCCCTTCACCTTTAATTATGGCCGCCATGTATAGCCTATCATGTGCTGAAAAATGGAGTTAAACCCTACAACAACAACAAAGGAAAAAATATATCTGTTTTGTGTGCTTCAGTTTGGTCACAACACAAGTCCTTGGGCTCTCACAAAAATTATCAACTGCATCATCACCCTGTTCTGGCTGACACTGTCAGCAGTGACTGTGGTGTATGTTCCATGTAGGTGATCAGCAGGAATGGTCTCCTGTCTCCTTTAAGGTTACTTAGGTGATTTAGAGAACTGATTCATCCCGATGTTTTGTCAAGTATTCACGAACTGGTGCAAATTCAACATCATCAATCCCTGAGTCTCTTAATGCCACAACTGGCTGATTCTTTCTCTGGATGTTCAAGAAAAAAATTTCTCCCCGATTACTATGAAAGGCTACAGCTCCATGATTTCCAACACTTTCAGGCATCATGGCAGAGCAGATATTGGTCATGTTAAAGATCTATCAGACATACTTGCCATTTTTGACCTGCATAGACCAAAATCTCTCACCCTGTTTCAAAAATGGAATCTCTGTTGGCTCGATTCAGATAAATTTGAGCCTTTAGCCAGAATTTTGCTGAAGCTACCATTACACAAAAGATGCTTTTGGTAGCCGTAGCTTCAATGTGTAGGGTGAGCGAGTTACAAGGCCTTAAAAGTATGCTAATTTAAATGACACTAAATACAGTACTGGTGCTGGCAGTCATAGTGGTGTACACGTTTCAGTTCTATTTAATTACATGTATATAGTTGTCCATGGGAGCCATAGAGCACAGCACCTTATACATGTACTTAGATAGCCTTAATGTATGTTACAGTAATTCCTCATTTTAACATTGTCCATGGGAGGCATAGAGTATACCACCTTATAGCAAGGCTACCTTATAATGAAGTACATGACAGTACTCCCTCATTATTATTCTGTCAGAAAGGTAGAGTTTACCACCTTAGAGTAAGACTGTCTTATAATGAAGTACTTGACAGTACTCCCTCGTTATTATTCTGTCAGAAGGGCACAGAGTTTACCACCTTATAGTAAGACTGTCTTATAATGAAGTACATGATACATTTAATTTTTTAATTTTACTCTCACTTGATGAAATACAATCCATGATGATACCTTCCTTTTAATATAAACTTATAATGAAAGGCATTGTAATGTGGGATATTCATAAAATGCAAGACGTTGACCCCCACATATATGATTGGAATTGGGGGGGCAATCTCTTACTGCCTTAATGGGTTGTTTTCACAGATGTCACGATTGAGTACGCAAATACCCACAATGCAATGCGATCACACTTGCGCCGCCATTATGAGTCCTTAACAAACCTTTGTCAACATTAGTCATAATGTATATTCAAGATAATAATCTGATTTAACTGTCGATAAGGACATTTACTTCATTGAAACAATACATATATTAAACTTGAAATTAAGTGCCCTATAGAACAAAAATAAAACTAAGGCTAGAAGTTCCCTTGCTTTTATCGAAAGACATAATAGTGAAGCTGAACCGTAATCATGTATATTGCTATCAAATAGAAATGCATTCTTATTTTACAAACAGGCAATACTGACATTTTTAAAAAGTGTCTCGTATCATATCCCTAAGCTTGTCATCTTGAAAGAGTATTTCCAGACAATGATTTTCGGGATACAATATCAGTTATGAATTAAAATTTTACAGCATGTATTTTATGTACAAATACTTTTTGCGACAACAGGTGTTTGTACCAAAGACAGTTGACAAACCAGTTTAATTAGACTGGTCAAATATTGTATTTGTTGTGGAGATGATGGAAGTAGGATGATACTGAATGAAAGTGATAACCATTCAAACAGACGTTTCATCTTCACTGTATTCAAACGAAACACATGCAAAATGGAACATGACTTTGTGTCGAATGTCAAAACAAAGTATTCCTGAAATGCTTTTAGAAATGTTAAATTATATATTTACAATTAGCTTTTTAACTTGAAAGATAACCAAATGATTGATTTCATCCCATGAAAATTACAAATTATTAAATGTTTCTGCTTGTTTGTGTATCCATTTGTTTATGCATTTGTTTATTGATTGATCTTTTTCTTATGAACGAATAACAAAGATTGTTGAAATTTAAACGTTTTACTTGAAGAAAACAAGTAGAAAAGTCACGCATTCTGTCTCATGCGGTTGACATGCACAACAGAATGTGATGTATTATTATACTCTTACGCACAAAATGAGACGTGCCTTCATAATTATGCAGGATGAACAATGTTATTAGGTGCCAATTTGAGGGGCTAGGGGCTCAAAATGGCGGATATGGAAGTACAAACGTTTTGTGACGTCACGTGAAAACAACGGATAGCCAGTTAGTTGTAGCACAGCTTCATTCACAACACCAGGCAAACAGGATGCAAATTTTCACAGATCTTGCATAACCAGCAGGCCAAACTAACACAGCTCAGTCTAATTGCTTTAGTCCTACTATACTTAATTGGATGCCTTATTCCTTACCAAAGTAAATGCAGTCACAGTCAAGTAGTTGTAGTTTTCACAATCTGTTGATCATTTCATTTGGTCGAAGGGAGATGGAGTAACAAATTCAGTTGAACTAGGGAATAAATTTCTTGAACACAATGAATATGCTTAATCACATTTGGTTAAGCTTGTTACTTGTTATATAAGCCAAGTAAGCCAAATCAAGGAGGTTTAATCCTGTTGTTTAATCTAAAACCTCATCTACGGAAAAGAAAAGCTACCTACTAATAAATACATGCATGTAAGGCTGACTGTTGACCAAATGATTTTTCATACAATCTGTTTATACCAAATGAACATAAATTGCTCCTTAATAGTTATAAAGTGGAAAACTAATACAGAATGAACCAGTTTTGGCTACCAAAGACATAAATTACATAACCATTTGGACACAAGGTCCCATTATCAATTGACAAAAAAAAAAAAATTAAAAATAAACCCAACCAAAATTAGCTTGCAAAATAAATGAAAAATTATATTCCCATTAAGATTCTAGCTAATTATGCAATGCTCCCAGCATCACATGCACACAGGAGATGGATGGTTGTACCTCTTCCCTTGGAACAAGAAGCATTCTTTACATTCAGGGAAAATGTGCCACCTTGTCAGTCATGGAAGAGAGAATGGGCATAATACAGATTACTGTCAAGTGTTGAGTACTGCAACTATCTATACCGAAAGTGCTTGCACCCTGTACCTCATCAAATCATCTGATTCATAGGAAAGGACAGGGCAAGAATGACAACATAAAAACAGTTATATTATGTTTATTAATTAACTAAATTGACAATTAACTTTGGTGGGTTTTTGATACATCAGAATCATGGTCATTAAAATTAGTAGGTTTATCAATACATCAAAATCATGGTCATTAACATGGATGGATCTACTGATACATCAGAGTCATGGTCATTAACATCGGTGGGTTCATCGATACATCAAAATCATGGTCATTAACATCGGTGGGTTCATTGATACATCAAAATCATGGTCATTAACATCGATGGGTTTATTCATACATCAGAATCATGGTTATTAATATCGGTGGGTTTTCCGATACATCCGAATCATGGTCACTCATTAACTTATAAATGCAACACTGACAGTTCTGGGCAATAATTGCTACAATTTCTTCGTGAATAAAAAATTATCATGGTAAGACTATGGTGGAAGTAACATATGATAAATAGTGCAATTTTTATATATATAGCTTTTTAGTAAACTCTTTTTAACTCTATGTATGTGTTATATATATATATATATATATATATATATATATATATATATATATATATATATATATATATATATATATATATATAACACAAATGGAGGAATAATCTTGTTAATCATTTTTAAAAATGGCATACAGGAATATAGAATCATGCAATATAGGTGAATATTTTCCATGTTTGTTGAGAGCTCAATCTCACTACAAGAAGAATGGCTTGTTGGTTCATTTTTTAAATTTGTTTTCTCAGTACAGTACATAGCTTGACTAAACTTCAAAGGCAGCATGCATTTGAGACAAGTTACCTATTAATTTTGGAGGTCAACGCTTACAGGTCAGCAGAGAAGGACTCAAAAGAAAGAAAATAGTATTTTCCACAACAAGAAAAAACTACAGGCATATCATGCCACTAACAATATTTGTAATTTGTGGATCGCTTGTATTTGAGACAGGAAAGACAGCTATAGATTTGAGGTGAGTGGGTGGGGTTAAAGGTCAAGGTCACAAAGAATGCAGGAAGAATAATGGCTTATGCAAAATTACAAATTCAGTCGTATATTTTAACTGAATTTTGCAGATGTATTGCATTTGATGCAAGACATTTTTGTTGGTGGGGGTGAGTATCAAAATATCAAGCATCTTACCAATGAAAGATTATTTTTAATAATGTGTAATAATACTATTTACTACAAGGTAAGTTTATAATAAATTGTTTACTGTACTCTTGGTTTTCACAAAACCACAAAAATTGATGCTCACAAAAAAGAATCCACAGAATACTTCTGAAGATGCTATACATTTTTATAAGGATCAGCCTTCAGTTCATTGACTGTCGATATCAATGTTTACATAAAAAAATGTAAAACAAATTTTGTGCACTGGATTACCAGTATGCAAAAACATTTCTTGATTGAAGCAACTGCAAACTTTCTGAAAAATCTAAAGATTGGGTACTGAAGAAAAACCTTCCATAATCGTCATCTTTACACCAGATATACATGATAATTTTAGCCTGCTGCCTCCCCCCCATCACAATTATGTACCTGCAAGGACAGAATCTATGTAAAAGTTGAAAGCACTGATTACAGTATTGGAAAATTAAAAAAGACACATTTGATGCCAATATTAGAGCCAACAGTCTGATCTCCATACAATTGGCCCCCTTCCTCCTTGAAACTAATATCTGCTCAACTAATACATGTAATCAGTGATATAAAAGACCAATAGTCAGCCATATCAAAGAAGATTTCACATATAATCTCTCTGCAAACACAACAGCATCTCAGTCAAGGCTTACTAGAAAGTTTGAAATTTGTGCAATTCTTTACCTACCCTGTAAAAGTGTGCATTAATATCCACTTCCAAAACAATAGCTATTTATGTCTTTCATTTGCTCCAGAACATACACTAGGTGATTTAGCTCTAAATATAAATATAGTATGTCTTGCAATAGTTAAATTATAGAGTTTGAGAGCAACAAAGGGAGGTAATCTGCAGTGTTTATGGCAATAGTGGTATGATTTTGGCAACTATTCCATGCAATTGACATACAGCTAGTCCTGAAATATACTAAGTACAAAGCTTATAATTACAAATACATGTAGTTAAAGAAACAATAATGAACTCTATAAAAAAACTATAATGTAAAAACTTCATCAATATTGTTAAATTACATAAGATGGAAAATGAATTCATAAATAACTCCTTTCAAGTGTTGTGAACTAATTACTATTTCTCTGCATTTCATCATCTTATTTCAACAAATCTAAATGTTTGTTAAAAGGTTTGGTCAACATGTGTAGTTATATCAACATGACACTATGCCTGAGATTGGTGGTCATGCAGACCATATTCATATCCCATAAATAATAAGATTTTTTATAATCCATACTTAATCAAACCAGTAACTTTGTGCTTTGTGAAGCATAAATATATTTGAAGTAATATCATGTAAATGTAGATATCTTGTAGATTTGAAAAGCTTCAATCTGAAAATATCATGGGCAGATCCAGATATGAACCAAGGAGGAAAATACAAAAAAAATTAAAGACCGTAGAACTTTACTAGTATAAACAGTAGTGAATCTGTAGAAAGATAATAATAATGACTTTATTTAGAGAAGAAGCTCATTTGGTCAGCTGACCAATCTTCTATGATCTATATATTTTGTTAATTCCTGGCCATCATATTCATTTAAGCCATCATCTCATCCTCATAATTTTTAATATAGCAGTTTTTGTCATTGTTCTGAACTAAATTTGCAGCCATGATGATCCATTATGTTAAAAGTTTTCAGTCTGTAGCAGTTATTCAAAGTGTGAAACCTACCTAGTTATAACTGGTGGGACTGCTTATCACTATTATTTGCTCTCATTTATAAATGTGTAAATGTGTATGATGAAGAAGCAATAAACCAAATTTTGTAGTTACACTCTATCTATCTATCTATCTATATCTATATATATATATATATATATATATATATATATATATATATATATGACCATGTTATCCGGATAATAATGCCACTCTGTTTAATGCTATAATCTGATACAATGGTCCATAACCAGATATATATATACAGTTTGTTGTTGTATACATTCCATGCCATATTTACTAACATAAAATACAAACTGCAAACAGTCTTGCCCATAGCCATGATCTGTTGGTATACATTACACCAGCTGATCTGGGTCAATGCTAATCAACTTACAGTTATAGTAAGCACTAAATCCTGATCTGCTGGTTGACTGTTTAATGACATATCTGGGTCTATGCTGTTCAATTTTACAGTTCATAATAAGCATTAAATCTGATCTGCTGGTTGACTGTTTAATGACAGATTTGGACAGATCTGGGTCTATGTCGTTCAACTTATAGTGTATAGTAAGCACTGTAAATTCTGATCTGTTGGTTGATTATTCAATGACAGATCTGTGTCAGCAATGTTTGCACACTGGGTATGCACAAAATGGGGTACATGTAGTAAATGATTTTACTCGAGTACAGTGAAACAATGACTTGACAATCTAATCTAAGTAGGTGTAATACATATTAAAAAAAGCACACTTTTATGAGGATGTAAAGCTGTGCAAATATTGTTTCACATAACTAAAATACAAATGGGTTACTGTCATAAAGATGTCAATTATTACTGTATCAACTCTATGCATACTTATTTACAATCCAATTTAAATACTTCAATCCTACAAACAATATTGCCTACAAGTTAACAATTGTGATACTATACAGTGCACAAGTACATTTAACTCAGCCAATTTAATGATGGTTCAGCATGTCTAGCTGACATAGCAATGCGCCATAATTGATTCCTTGTATAATTTATGCTTTATACAAAACGCTTTTACACTGACAAGATGACATAAAAACATGACATATTTTGGTTATATTTTTCTCCTTGATTATGAATATTCAGTACAAAGTTGCAACCAATGACAAAACATCAATGAATGCGTCTGCTTGCGATGTAGATCTCAAAATTACTGTACTTAAATCTAGAATCCTATCAAACGTGATGAAATAAGAAAGAAGTAACCATGTTATCAAATTCTGTCTTAAACAGATCTTTGCAATCACAGTAAAGATTATACAATAAAATCCAATTTAAAACAGTAAATAACATTTGCAAAAAAAAGTACACCTTGTCTTGATAGAATACTTTTATCAAAATAAGTGTTCTCTCAAACCATGTGATCTCTGGATAGACATACATGTACATAGTTTCATGGTGATTCACTAAAAACAGACTAGCTAGGTTCACAAAGATTTTGTATATCCAACTAGCATCCATATCCAACTCCATGTCAAAAAGAGAAATAATACTATCTATAAAAAAATTCATACCAGTAAAGTGATTTGTCTTTCTTTGCATCTTCAAATGATGAGCATAACATATACAAAGTTTCATGCAGATCCACTGAAAATGTTCACACAAGTTGCATTCACAGGGTTCTGTGATAAATTAAGCTTCAAGTAAAAAGGGCCTAACAAAATTATTAGGAGCAAAGTGCTTTATCAACATGCACACCATCAATGGTTACCATAAAATGCATCAAGTTTTACAGTGATCAATCAAAACTCTGAAACCGGCTTCTGTCACAAGACTGCATGATCAGACTGATTTGTCGATACACACATCTTGAGCTGACAATCTTAATATTTACATTGAAAAATGACAGACTAGATGCATTCACATTATTTGTTATACTCTGCATACAGATGCAAGTGAAAAGGACAATAATTCTTATTAAAATTGTGAGGGTACAAGTCTACACAGCACACAGTCAAGTGCCTGATACACATAAAAAAATACACTGCTAACTGCTTCACATTATGCTAGACTTCAATGACAAACCATAGCTACTAGGTTTAAATTTTTATTACATACTCATTTCTACCTCGTAGTTATATTTATATGAATGTTCAATTTGTAATTGCTGTATCACATGCCCAGACTGGGACTATTTATGTATTTTCCTTGATCTTTATGTATCAATACGTTTTCTTGCATCCAGTCAAACTTGTATGAATCCCAATTTGTTTTTAATTCCATTAAAATGAAAATGCTAACAATATTTGGAATGCATAAAAAATGGGATATGTAATATATGTAACAACTACATGGAATCTCGATTTGTTTTTAATATCATTCAGATAGACTACAAAATTAATTGGAAAGCATAAAATGCAGTAAGTAATAAATGCAATCAGGAGTCCCTCAAACATGAGTCTCTCTACTACCTGAAAAGACCAGACATCATCAGAAATGTTCTAGTGAAAACTGTATGACAATATTAAGTTTCATTCTGGAGTAGTGATAAAATGATTTTCAAGATGGCTACTGTGGTTGCCATACTGGACAATAGATCCACACCATTTTGGTTTAAGACAAACTAGACATCATAGAAGTCTTCTGGTGAAAACTGCAAGACAAGATGGCATTCTGCTCATGACAAGTAGCCATAGCAAGATTTTCAAGATGGTTACTGTAACAGACATATTGGACATCAGATGGGCCTAATTTTCATTGAGGGCCCACTAGACATCATAAGTCTTTTAGTGAAAGCCACATGATATGAACATTCATTTTTTTCCCTTCAAGATAGCCACTGTGGTGGCCATATTGTATGTTGAAACAGCACCGTTTCATTTCAGACCAAATAGACGATGGGATGAATGCGTGTAAAGTTTCATGGCAATCCCCCAATTAGTTTTGGAAGATTAGCAATAAAAAAAACTTGTATTAACAGGTGGAAGGATGGAAGATAGATGGCTGAGAACAGACCATTCCATAAGCTCTTCTGGTCTATGACCAGTAGAATTAAAAACATGCAATTTAATTTCATATCATCTACACGTAGTACAGTAAAAAAAAATCCAAATACTGTTATATTACCTAAAACATCAATTATAAAAAGTATACCAATATGTTCATGCAACATAATAACATGGAAAAAAAAGTAATTCAATAACAGACCATTAGATGACCTGAAACATCAATTAGGAAAAAAAGATACATCTGCAATTAATAATTATTACATGTGGAAAATATAGAAAATACACACTGAACAACTAATTTAATAACAGACCTATCTGAAAAGAGTAATTTTAACAAGGTTAAGTCTTTGGCAAATAAAAATTTTTTACATAAAAATACAGGAATGAACAGAATGTTATCAGATCTGTTACAAAATGGAATACCAATTAAAACATACACAGATTATAGCAGTAATTATAAGTAATATGGCAACAGCTAAAAAAAAACTTCCTTATTTTGGTCACTCTTGCCTTTAATTAAGTAAAAAATGTAAACAATTATGTTCAGCTTAACTTTAATAATGAGGTTGATCTAAACTTTAATAATGAGGTTAATCTAAACTTTAATAATGAGGTTGATCTAAACTTTAATAATGAGGTTAATCTAAACTTTAAGAATGAGGTTAATCTAAACTTTAAGAATGAGGCTGATCTAAACTTTAAGAATGAGGTTAATCTAAACTTAAAGAATGAGGTTAATCTAAACTTTAAGAATGAGGTTGATCTAAACTTTAATAATGAGGTTGATCTAAACTTTAATAATGAGGTTAATCTAAACTTTAATAATGAGGTTAATCTAAACTTTAATAATGAGGTTAATCTAAACTTTAATAATGAGGTTAATATAAACTTTAAGAATGAGGTTAATCTAAACTTTAATAATGAGGTTAATCTAAACTTTAATAATGAGGTTAATCTAAACTTTAATAATGAGGTTAATCTAAACTTTAATAATGAGGTTAATCTAAACTTTAATAATGAGGTTAATCTAAACTTTAATAATGAGGTTAATCTAAACTTTAAGAATGAGGTTAATCTAAACTTTAAGAATGAGGTTAATCTAGGGTGTTGATGAACAAATGGAGATGCACATCATGGACACCAGTGATTGCTATTCCAAGCTCATGCTCATACCAAGGTGGACTCAAACAATGAAAAGAAGAAAAAAATCAAATTAGTCTTTGTAAATGCTTTTTACCAACTAGGAACCATCCAAAATTTGCAAAGAGTGAGAACACAAGCAAGCTGTGCAGGAATTTCAACAATTCCATCAGGTTATATGAAATGAAAAAATTATACACATTTTTGTCTGGTTATGATAATTACTTCTTATACCAATACATTAAAATGACCAAAAAAATGGTTTATATGGTGTTATTTCTTCTCCATATGTATATCCATTAACTTGTAGACAAAATTTTAGCAGTCTATTTATTGTACATGTCTAATCCTTTACATGTGATAATCCAAAAATACTGACAGAAATACAAGAATGAAGGCTAAAACAAACCTTTTTTGTTATGTTCATCAAAAAAATTCTGGTAATGATGCATCAGAACTGAGGTATTCACAAATTTTAAAACAATGAAAATGAGCATTTAATTGATAAAAAATGATAAATGTAATTTGTGCGTGGAAAATATGATTTAATAAAAATACATTGATAATAAAAACTAACAAGAGACCCTTTTGTCAAGCTCACCATTTGTTTAGCTACAAAACAAAATACTGATATTGAGCTTTATCTAAAAAACAACTTTAATGTTGACCTTAATTGAGGGTGTGGCTGGACAAACAAGCAAATGAGTACCAAAATGATTGCTATGTTGAACCTCTATCCAGGTGTTTCCAGCAAGGTGGGCTTCAATCAGGTGGGCTTGACGAAAATCAGGTAAAATAAATGTATAAAGAAACTGGCACTGAAAAAAATATAAGCTAAGGTGGCTATTATCACAAATACAACAAAATGAGCATTTATTACAATGGTAAATCCACTGGTATATCACATAATACATACAAATACGATTCCTGACAAAATAAAAACCTTGTGACCTGCTGCAGGGTATTACTGTGCAACAATGAGGCAAAAGTCATGATACCTGTATCATTAAAGTCCCTGTCCAGCCAATTAGGGGCAAGAAGAATCCCCAAGTCCACTGAACTGTAAATACTGTGTTCATCATGTACATGGTTTGATTGCTTAGTTTGATACAATAAAACCTGTCTTGAAAGACCACTGCTATAAGACACCACCTGTCTTGAAAGACCCCATTCTTGATGCATGGATATATTCATTATGTAGTGTACGACCTGTCATGAGAGACCACCTGTCCTGAGAGACCATTATTGTTTGGTAGAAGAGGTGGTCTTTCAAAATAGGTCATACTATACAAGTCTCTTGTCAACATTATTTTGTGGGCTGGGGTGACTCGGTGGTTAGTGTGCCAGATGCAAGACCGGAATGCTAATCTGCATTATTCCCAGAACAGGCTTGGCTGGCTGCCACAGTATGTTTCTGGGTAGGTCATTTGACTCCAACAATTCTGTAAAATATATTCTTCTATGTATTGATGTACAGTTAAACACCAAACCAAACTAAACCAAACTCTCAAGGATGTTTGGAGATTTATCTATGCATTAACTGTTTTAACAAAACCAGCAGTAAGGTTTTCAAGTGATCTTGACCTTCCCTCAAGAGCAGATGGACGGTGAAAATAACTATGCATAATAATAATGAAAGGATAAGTCTACTGATTGTCCAGTCCATCTTCTGTATGACAAATCCCTCTGAAGGTTCCACTTAATAATTTAACAGTCCAATGTCTGTATGACAAACTCAGTTCAACTGATTGGACAGTCCATGTTCTGTATGACAAGTCTCTCAGAGGGTTCCACTTAATAATTTAACAGTCCAATGTCTGTATGACAAACTCAGATCAAATGATTGGACAGTCCATCTTCTGTGTGGCAAGTCCCTCAGAGGGTTCCACTTAATAATTTAACAGTCCAATGTCTGTATGACAAAATCAATTCAATTGATTGGACAGTCCATCTTCTGTATGACAAGTCCCTCAGAGGGTTCCACTTAATAATTTAACAGTCCAATGTCTGTATGACAAATTCAATTCAACTGATTGGACAGTCCATCTTCTGTATGAAAAGTCCCTCAGAGGGTTCCACTTAATAATTTAACAGTCCAATGTATGTATGACAAATTCAATTCAACTGATTGGACAGTCCATGTTCTCTATGACAAATCCCTCAAACGGTTACAATTACTGATTGTACGGTCCAAGATCTGTATGAGAAATACCTCAGCGGGGTATAGGAGTTTTGAGGATAAAGAGACGTGACAGAAAACAGAAACAGCAACATAGAGTAAAGCTTGTGTCCAAATAAGTTGATAATCCCCAAAAGGGTCTGAGAATGAAAGCCTTTCTAAAAATCAAACTAATACTGACACTGTTATTACTAATATGAGTGATACTGTTATTACTGATATGAGTGTTACTGTTATTACTGATATGAGTGATACTGTTATTACTGATATGAGTGATACTGTTATTGTCGATATGAGTGATACTGATAACTTCTGCCAAAGCAGGTAAGACAATAATACTGGTGTTCAAAACAGTTGGTAGACTGTTTCAAATGATTATTTGTTGGATCTATTATGCTGCTGATATATAAACTTAAATCAATTGCAGAGCTTTGAACCTGGTGATGTATGATCCTGAAAATTTTATTATGTATATGTAAAATAATCCAATACATGGTACGTGTATTCCAAAATCTGAAATTCTGCATAAAAACGTAATACTTTTGCACCTAAAAAGGGTTCATAGAGTTTGTAAATCATGTGACTCACTAAATATGTGATTTCATATACCACTCTTTAATAACTATCAGGTGATCTTTGTTTTCATTCATTATTATTAGTTTTTGTTATACGTTGAAATGTCAAATATAATTTACAACCAAGTATAACATTCTGCCCTTTTCTTATGCTATGAAAGGTGTGAAGTTTCTACAAAGAAAAAGGGTATCTTACTTCCTATCAACATCAAAACTGACAATCAGTAAACCACACATTTCATTTGTTAAATAAAAGTGTGTAACAATTCAGTCAGCCATACATATAAACAGTACTATACTGTAATGTCATTCCCTTGGCATTGTCGATAACTCTGAAAATGAAAGAGTATTACCACATGTACTCATTTATAAGTCCAACTGTACACCACATACACACCTGACTCTACCCTTGCAAAATGTGCTGGCAGATCTGGGTTGATGCAGTCTGTTAGGAGTAATTACTTGAACAAACAACACAGACCCTAAGCTGCTAGTGCATTATGCAACAGCAGATCAGTGTTTGTTTGCAACTGGACTTATAAGTGAGCATATACGGTATTAATCTTTGTCAGGAAACAAACTCCACTCCATGAGAAACAAAAAACCTGTTGTCCTGCATTAAGCATACATTTATGAAACATATCCCATTCATATAAGACACATTTTTTATCATAATTTAATCTGACAATATACCAGCTGACTGTATTTATTAAATTTTAAATTCAAAAACTCGCTTGCAAGTATGTCATCTCCTTTTTCATTCTTCATCTGTTTACAATAATCTCTTTGTTATATCCTTTACAATATTGGTATTTCATAAAATTCAACAATAATTGTACCACAATTTCCTAAGTTCATTGTTTGAACATTTTAGTGTTGTTACAACATGGCAGATATGTTAACATCTGGTTTCATATAATTATTATGCAAATATTCAATGGATAACACTTACTAACACACTGGAGTATCATTTACTTTTGTCAGTCACATTTTTTGTGGTTTTGAAGAGGAAAAGAAATTTCCATTGACAGTGGTATTGCCTGTCAAAGTGTGCATATTTGTAGTTTTTTAATTTCATAAATTAGCTTCAGCAAATACAGTACACAAAATAACAAAGAGTGTACAGATGTTATTTGGCAGTATCTTGTCAAATCTCAGTGCCAAATTGTTTGGTGGAGCAATTCTAGCAATATCCACTGATCCCCCAATTAGGCCAGACCTGACTGATCATCCAGCAGTATCCTGATCCCCCAATAATGCCAGGCCAGACTGATCATCCAGCAATATCCACTGATCTCCCAATAATGGCAGGCCTTATTTATCATCCAGCCATATCCTGATCTCCCAATACTGCCAGGCCAGATTGATCAATTTTAATGAATACACCATGGAATAGGAAATTTGCCAAGCTCTATACTGGCCCAAGAATATGTGTTTAAAACCCCACACGTATGATTCAAAAACAAAATAATACAGAATTGAAATGAAAATCACATAATTTCAGCTACTAAGAATAAATTGAAACAATTCCATCAGGTTGTTATATGAACCCAAAAAAATCAGGATCTCTACTTACAAGAAATAGCATCATAATTTAGGTATGCCTCCAAAGATAAAGCTCTTGACTTGTGTTGGCAAAAGAAGTTTCATACATAATTTAAATAAAAACCTAATAGAATGAGTTGATGCATGCATAATAGCTGGAAGTTTGCTACTACTTTGCTTTTGTACAACATTGTCAAATTGCTCTTTTCAGTCACTGCTGTCATCTGAGTCAACTACATGTTTGTTTTCCTCCTCTTCCTCCTCTTCATCTTCATTGCTATCATCTTTTTCCTCTGACCCCTTCTCTGTAACCTCTTTTTTGATGCCCTCATCAAAGGGAACATTTTCTGGGAACTCTTTCAGATGGCTGATATGCACTTTATAGTGATATTTGGCAATGTAGCGAACCCACTTCTCTGGAGGGTTTGGGTTCTGTACTGACACAGAGCGGATCTGAGATTGTGACACTGTGCTGCAAGGCATAGTGAAGTAAACATCAGTAGACTCTTGGAATGTCGCAGGAATTATGTCATGTGGGCCAAGCTCTAGTTTCAGCTTGAAAAGATGACTCTTGTAAGCACCTGCAAAGAAAATAAATCAGTTTTTAAAAATCCTTGTGCAATTCTTACCGTTATATTAGATTTTATAGAAATCTCTAACAATCAAATGTAATGCTGCATGTTCATTATGCTCCATTTAGTTATTCATATATCCCTGTCACCAGGAGGTGACCAAAATTCTAAAACCACTCTGTACATCTGTAAATCATCTCAAGGTTTAATGCCTCAAGATATATGAGATGAAGCTTCCCTATACCCTAGTTTTCTCTGCAAACAAGCCACATAATTTGATTCCAATTAGTCTGTGCTAATTCTAACAAGAGTCCCTTGAGGGGATTGATGCTCTAATGGCCAAAAAGAATTGCCAGGAATTCAAGACAACATGATCTCTGCTTTTGAACTGTTGAAACCATATCTTATATTATTGAGGAATAAAAAGATTTTCAAATTAGTCATTGTAGCAGCTATACTGGGTATGAGAGCAAATCCAATTTCATTTAGGACCAATCAGATGTCATTAAAAGTCTTCAAGAGAAAATGCCATGTGTATATGATCATTCAGTATTAGACGTGATAAGATTTTCCAGATGGCTGCCATAGTGACCATAATGGATGTCAGATCAGTACCATTTTGTTTAGGTCCAACTAAACATAAGAAGTCATTTGATGAAAACTCCATGTCAACATGACTCTCCCTCCATAAGAAACAGCGAAAAAACAAGATTTCAAAATGTTCACCATGATGGCCATGTTGGAGGTCAGATCAGCACCATATTAATTTTGAACCAATCAGATATATAAAAGAAGTCTTCTGGTGAAAAAATCTACACCAATATGACTTTCCTTAGAGTAGGATAAGTGTCTGCAAGATTTTTAGGATGGCCACTGTGACAGCCATATTGAAGGTCAGATAAGTACCATTTTCATTTGGGACCAACATGACATTACAATTCTGTTCTGGAAGAATAATGGTAAGATTTTCAAAATGGCTACTGCAGTGGCCAAACTGGACCTCAGATCAACACCATTTGTTTTTAGGACTAACTAGACATAAGAAGCCTTCTGGTGAAAACCCATGTTCATATAACTTTGCATTCGGGAGAAATAGCAAAAAGAAAAGTATCACCAAGGCAACCATGGTGGCTATACTAGATGTCTGATTAGCACCATTTTTATTCAGGACCAACCATATATCATATGAAGTCTTTTAGTGAAAACCCCATGTTAATACCAATCAAGAGAAGTACCGGTAGCAATAATAAGATTTAAAAAAATGACAGACTGCAATGACCAATGTTTGATGTCTGTGTGGCAGCATTTTCAATGAGGATCAATTTGACCTGTCATATCAAGTCTTTTAGTGAAAACTCCATGATGATATGACCATCCATTTAGAAAAAGTACCAATAAAAAAGATTTTTAAGATAATGACTGTGCAAGCAACACCATTTTCATTCAGGATATACTAGACCAAGGAATGAATGTGTGTGTCTAGTGTCATGGCAACCCTCCAGTAGTCATGGCAAAGTAGCAATAACAAACTTGTCTTAACAGATGGATGATGGGTGTCAGAGGACAGACAATAGGACATTCCATATGCTCAACTGGTTATGATCAGTTGAGATAACGAAACTTCTTTGTGCTGGACACTGCCATAAAACAGCTAAAAGATTTTGGTCACAAAGTGTCCAGTTTGGAGAATTTTTACTATCTTTTTAATGTTTCAGGAATAGAGTTGTGTGACATAGATCCATGCATATATGGGAGGGCAGCATGATAAAGGGACCATTTTCCTCAAATTGAGATTTTACTATTATCTGCATACGATATCTTCTAACAACATCTTTATTCATCATGGAGATAGTGGAAATGATGCAAAATCACTTTTTGTTTTAAAATTGATAAAATGGAATTACGAGTTGAGCAATTCTTGAATTCTGAGAAAATCTTCATAATTTACATAAATAATAATAATAATAATAATAAATAATAATAATAATAATAATGACCTTATTTAAAGAGGGTAACACAATTAGCTAAAAACTAATCTACCTTGAGGCCCTCATACAAAGGAATTTATTTATTTAAGCTGCATCTCTGAAGCCACTGGATATATTGGGTTTGGAAGAAGGAAATAGAGTGGGCAATTCTAATCTCAGCTGGAATACTATTCCAGAGCAGAGTTCCAGAGTATTGGAAACTTTTTTTAAATAACTCCTTATTTGGTTTGGGAATTTTATACTGTTTGGTAGACATGGATCGCAGGTGGGGAGTATTACCAGGTAGCCTATACTGGAATAGTGATTGTAAATATTCAGGAGCACTATTCTGAGATATCCTGTACATTAATTTGGCTTTTCTCAAACAGATTCGGTCTTTAATAGGTAATATTTTTAACCTACCAGCTAAACTTTCCTTGCTTTCTTTCTGGATTGATATAAAGCAAGACTCTTATCAGAAGAGTTTATTTAAAAAAAAATTTAATTTCAACTCCTAATGCCTGCCAAATTAATTCATTGTTACAAACCAAGCAATAAGAAAGATATTCAAAAATCTTAATTTGAAGAAGAAACTTTGTAAATGTCTGTGAAACAGATAGAAGGATTTTCTGAATCAATGCTTTCCTCAAAAGCACATGGAGAACAATTTGAAAAAAGCATAAATGACAATCAAAAGCAATGTTAATTACATCTGCATTTGACAAAAATTACAATCCATTCATTTAAAAAGCAGGATAAATTTCCACAAGCTTGCATATATCAGGACACACAAGATGCCATTTGTAGCAGATAAGGAAAGGGGTGCAAATATCAGGCAAGGGAGCTCAAATGAAACAAACTTTTTAGAGTACATGTATTTTGATAGAATAAAGCAAATTTACTGTTCTTCAGACGTTTTTGAATTTTGAATACGATGGGGGGGGGGGACAAATGTCTATTTTGCACAGGGTGACATATATATATATATATATATATATATATATATATATATATATATATATATATATATATATATATATATATATATATGCCAATTTCAGGTATATGAGACAATTACTGCAATTTACATGGCAGTAAATCTCCGCAAGTAAAAAATGAATGATAGAAATGGCTCGATATTAAATATCTGTGGGATTCAGTGAACACTGATGTCAGAAAAGCATGTATTTAGCCAAATACATCACAATTTGAATGACTATTACCAGGAACTGACTTCCTTCGCGATTCTATGAATCATTAATTTATTTTCACTCAGAATCCTCATTCATGATAATGGAATTAAACGTGTCTGGATTAAAAGGGTCTTAGTTGTTTTCACATTAAGGCTGAAGTGAAAACTGCCTTGGTAATTATCATAAATAAGACAGCTGCCTGATCACCAGATAACAGTGGTAAGCAAATATCTTTTGTACAAATAGAAAATCCTTCTCTTTCTTTAGATTAAGATGAACCTGAGATATTGGTTATAAATTTTAAAGATTTAACTGCTGTGACACATTTTTAATTTCACTAATACAAATGATTCCAACAAAAACAGAAAATGGTTGTAGATCCATGCCAAGATGGTCTCCTTTGTTTCATCAAACCTTACCCAATAAAGCTGATCTGATCTGCATGGACATAAGGAACACATTAAGCTGGACCAATAAAAAAAAATTCAGGACACTTCTTTACTTAAATGACATGCTAGTGAAATTGGAGTCTGGTCTTTTAACCTTATAATTTACCACCCACAGCAGTCATTATACTTTAATTTACCACCCACAGCAGTCATTATACTTTAATTTACCACACAGCAGTCATTATACTTTAATTTACCACACACAGCAGTCATTATACTTTAATTTACCACCTACAGCAGTCATTATACTTTAATTTACCACCCATAGCAGTCATTATACTTTAATTTTCTGCTGAGAGACAACAAAGAAAATGATAAAAGAAAATCAAAGTGAAAAAGATTAAAGAATTCCTGGTCCATCAAATCATCTGGGAAAATAACAATCTTTAAAATAAAAGAAATACTTCTATCAAATTATCTTTAAATATGAGCACTCTGAATGGCGCATTGAACACCCTCCCCATGTTTAATAGGTCTCTATGTAGGCACAAGTTGGGCATGGTTGACTCTAGAGAGTATTGACCTGGATCTTTGATTAAGGAATGCAATTTTGAACCAAACATATGACACACAAACCATTTTTTTCTTATCAGACTTACCATGACTGTGACCTCTGACCTTCAGAATCCAGAAACTATAGGTTTCTTTAGCACCCTAGGTGTAAGCCATCCACAAAAGAAGGGACCTACAAATTTTATTCTGCAAAATCCACTTTTCACAGATCCACGACGGGCCTATCATTTGACACTAAAATAAATACCCTAGGCCTTGTCTAAACTTTACATCAGGCCCTCCACAAATTTTGATCAATGTATAAAGTCAAAAGTTAAAGTTTGATGCAGAAATAATTTTTCTTCTTTCAGGCACATTGAACTTGACTTTTGACCCTCTCCACACCCAAATACACAGTCAATGGACTTGTTCCTTACCCAAGGTACAAGCCAACCATGACTGATTCTGGTCTGTACCACTAATGTTATGGTGGAGACACTAATTTAATTTTTAGTCACAGCAACTTTGATCTTTTTACCTCAAAATGATTAGGCTTTTTACTTAATCCAAATGCAAGTAGTCCTTAGTGTTTGGTGCAGGTTTGTGATGTAGAACTCATGTTATTCTGTAGAAATTCTTTTTCTTCTTTTAGCCAGAGTAACCTTGACATTTAACCATTTTATCCCTAAATTGAGAGGCTTCTGCCTAATGTCAAGTACACGCTATCCACAAAGTTTGGTCCAGGTCTGTGATGTATGAAAGGAATATCATTGTGCAGAAAATATTTTCCTTCTTTTAATCACACTGACCTTGACATTTTGACCCTAAATCAACAAGTTTGTTATAAATCTCATATGCATGCCAGCCACTGATTTTGGTCCAAATATGTGCTGTAGAACTAGTGCTATTCTGCAGTAACCTTTTTAACCCTAAATCAATGGGCTTCTTCCTTAACCCAATTGCAAGCCATCCACAAAGTTTGGTAACTGTAGCTGGTGGAGAACTCAAGTTATGCTGTGAAAATGAAATTAGTAACAGAAGCATGGCTGGACATCATAACAGCATATGCTCGGCTGAACTATGAAAATCCCAATAAAATGTGAAAAATAAAATTACTACTGTGACAGATTCAAAGACTATCACATTGATAAGGTCTGTAAAGGACACAAATTATAGGAGTGGTGTCATTTATGTCTTTGAATAAATCATAAGTGTATGCAGGGACCTAGGAGTGGTATCATTTATGTCTTTGAATAAGTCATAACTGTATACAATGACCTAGGAGTGGTATCATTTATGGCTTTGAATAAATCATAACTGTATACAATGACCTAGGAGTGGTATCACTTATGTCTTTGAATAAATCATAACTGTATACAATGACCTAGGACTGGTATCACTTATGTCTTTGAAGAAATCATAACTGTATGCAGGGACCTAGGAGTGGTATCATTTATGGCTTTGAATAAATCATAACTGTATGCAGGGACTCAGGAGTGGTATCATTTATGTCTTTGAATAAATCATAACTGTACACAATGACCTAGGAGTGGTATCATTTATGTCTTTGAATAAATCATAACTGTATACAATGACCTAGGAGTGGTACCATTTATGGCTTTGAATAAATCATAACTGTATGCAGGGACCTAGGAGTGGTATCATTTATGTCTTTGAATAAATCATAACTGTATGCAGGGACCTAACAGCTAATTTGTCTGGAAAAGTTGAATTTATTTCCAACCAGTGCACATTATCTATTTATACAAACACTTAAAAGAATCAATGTTAGTGCCATGCAAAGGGTCATACCAGCCTGAGTTTCCTTTGACTCTTCCATTTATATTCAGTACATGTACATCAGTAAAGCACTATTCTAAAAAGACCATAATCACATAAAAAGGAAGGCAATAAATTCAATTTTTGGTTTTGTGCTCTGTAATGTTTAAGCTTGTTTTCTTCTAAAAAGCTTCCAAAACATGATTAGAATATTTTTTTTAAATTGAAAGACTATCTGTTGTGAAGAATTTAAGTTCATGTTCTTTGCAATTGAGTTCCTGATATATATCTGACCAAAAATAATTTTCGCAAGTGCTTCTTTCTATATTTGAGAATTTTATAAACCACAAATGAGTAGCAGTGGAATAAAATTGCTGAGCCATGCATATATAAATTAATACTTTCCAAGGTCATGACAGAGTCCGTTATATCCATCTTTATTTATTTTTACACTCTAATATCTATTCACATTCTACTAGTTTTCTAGCTGTGGAAATGAAGGGCTTCCAAAAAGGAAACATTAATGAAACTTGTTCATCATGATCTTTTATTAAGTGTTCTCTTTATGTTTAAATGCTCTCTGGGGTCATATATGGGGTTTGCTACATTAAGGAATTTCTAACCATAAGGTTACTTGTATAATGATTATGACATGAAGTAAATTGATGCTACAATTAAGCTTCCTAACTTGTATGTGTGTTGTGTGTCTCACACTTAGTGACAAATAAATAATAGTCCTTAGTAACAATAACAACACAATAAGGACAGGGCCTGCATGTTGAACCCATGATCAAAGCACTGCTGCAAAACATATGACCTTGATCCCAAGTCAAAAGGTCAAGCAAGCAAGTTGCAGAATGGATTGTCTTCGCTTCTTAATTAATCTTTCCAATTATGAAGAAAATCAATTAAGGGATTTAGAAAATATAAATAAATTAAGAACTTCAACCAAACGCATAATGCAAATTTCTATCATTGTGAACCTGACTACAAGATTAAAGTGGCATGCAAGTGTGTCACTGAATGAATAGTCTTACTTTTCATAATGATTCATTTTGAATAAATATGTAGAAAATCTATCAGGGGATTTAGGAAATAAAACGTAAATGAGAAGTTTAACTCACCCCTTAATACAAATTTCTATGACCTTGATCCCATGATTAAATGGGAAAGCATGTGTGCTGCAGTATGAATTGTTTTAGTTTCATCAAAATAATACATTCCAAGTATGAACAACTGCCACCAAAGGGTTTTGGAAATATAAACAGATAAAACAACTTGAACCAAATTCTTAACACAAATATTTGCTATATCATTGACCACAAAGTCAAAGGGGAAAGAATTTTCTATGACAGTGACCTTGACCTCAATTTGAAAGGGTAAGCATGCATGTCATAGAATGAATTATCTAGCTTTATAATAACTGCATCCCAAGTATATAGAGAATCCATCAAGGGGTTTAGGAAATTTAATCAAATGAAAATTATCATTAATCAAAACCATCTCACATTTTCTATGTGACCTTAACTCCAAGGTAATGGGTTGAGCAAGTGTCTTGATTTTATGATGATTCATGTGAATCATGTAAAGCATCAAAAAAATCTATTAGAGAATTAGGAAACGTAAAGGAAATGAAATAAAAAACTGACCAAAATCATAACACAAATTTCTACAACAAGGTCAAAGGGGCAAGCAAACATGTTGCAGAATGAATTGTTTTAACTTGATAATATTCATGATGATTCATACCAAGAGTGAAGAACAGTCATCATAGTAAATAGAAGCAAAGTAACAATTCTAACCAAAACATAAACATAAATTTTCCATATGACCCCAAGGTCAAAAGGACAGGTTTCATAAAAATTATGCAAAGTATTATGAGAACATATCAAAGATTTTGGAAATAATGCAAATGAAAAACTTTAATCAAAACCACATATTGTCTCACTTCCCACAACATTGATATGTGAACGAATCCCCTGGCCAAAATGAACACATGTGGAATAAACATGGAGAATTAATGCTGAGGCAATGGGAGCTAAGTGCCATGACAGTCAATCAAGCTAGCCTGATAATATTCAAGCATACTTGTCTCAAGTCAAGGTCACCATGTCATGGAAGGATGTGGATGAGAAGGAAAACAGCAACACTCAACCATGAAAATGATGTCATAATAACCTACTTTTGGTATGGTTCTTTTAATCTCCTTAGATGTAATGAGGTTCAAGATATGTAGTGCATAATGTAGGAATAAATGAAAATTTAAAAAAAAAACTATATAGAAAGTGTAATAAATGAATAGCTGAAAATACACAACAAACTTCTAGAAAATTGGGTCACAGTGACCAAGATTTCTATGATTGAGTTACTCTCCTTAAGATGCACCCAAGTATCAACTTTAAAGAGTGCTGGTGAAATTGGTTCTAAGATACTTAAGGTATAGTAAATGAATAGCTGAAAATACACAACAAACTTGTGCTGGAAAATGAGGTTACAGTGACCTTGATTTATGTGATTGATTTATTCTCCTTAAGATATAAATGCACAGAATTTGACCTCCTAATCACAAACTCAATGTTCAGAATAGCAAACAAACACAAGAACACCTGAATGCATCCAGGATCTCGTCAGTGGCATTTAATCGACCATGTAACATGTAATAGTCTCTGCCAGCGCAATGCCCACGATGTCCTCATCACCAAGGCCATGCGAGGAGCAGAATGCTGGACAGACCACAGATTTGTCCGAACTACCCTAAAGCTGTGCATTGCCCCACATCACCCAAGGTGTCCTAAACTTGTAGACAGCATTTGACATTGTCCAACTCCAGCAGCCTTCTACCCAGCTCAATTTCCAGAAAAGCCTAGATGACAAGCTGTCCACCAACAGACCTATACGTGGAAATGCCTCAGAGAAATGGAACAGGCTCAGGGACATGATAAGAGAAACAGCTATGGTGACTCTGTGCTCCAAGAAGACTGGTTCGACAAGAACAACAGTGCCATTGAAGATCTGCTTGCCAGAAAGATGAAAGCATTCATGGACTGGCAGAATGACACAAACTCCATCCCCAAAAAAGACTGCTTCAAATCCTATCAAGCTGAGGCACAGAGAGAAATCCGCAAGATGCATGACCATGTGTGGGAAGGGAAAGCTGATGAAGTGCAACGCCTTGCCTTGCTATTCTGATACTAACAACTCCAAAGAGTTCTACAATGCCATCAAGTCAATCTTCAACACTTCAAGTCTGGCTCTGCCTCCTTGCTTGCTGGAGATGGCAGTAAACTAATAAAGGACAAGGCTGGCATTAAGGACAGATAGAAAAAACACTTTAGTCAGCTCCTAAACCTGCCCTCATCAATCAGCCAATCTGTTCTGGACCAAATACCCCAACAGCCAACGCACGACCAACTGGACGTTCCCCCAACAATAGAGGAGTTGAGGATGACCATTAAACAAATGAACTGTGGCAGGTCACCTGGAAAGGATGGTATCCCAGCAAAGTGTATAAGGTTCTCAGTGAACAGACTCTGGAGTCATTCCATGATGTGCTAATCAGCATATGGACAGAAGAGGAGATGCCAGATATCCTCTGCAACGCATCAATTGTGACCCTCTATAAGAATAAAGGCACACATGTGGACTGCAGTAACTACAGAGGCATCTCCTTGCTCTCCATAATACTTGCTTACATCATTCTCAACAGGCTTATTGCGGCAGTTTCAAAAGATAACCTCCCAGAGTCTCAGTGTGGTTTTTGCCTAGACCACAGCACCGTTGACATGATCTTCATGGTGAGATAAGTCCAAAAGAAGTACCTTGAGCATAACATGAATCTGTATGCCGTCTTCATGGACAAGACAAGGGCTTTTGATACGGTCAACAAAGACGTACTGTGGGTAATACTCAAGAAGCTTGGGTGTCCTCAGAAGTTTACCAACCTCATCCAGCTCTTCCATGATAACACAACTGGAGAGATTCTCTCAGACGGTGAACCCTCTGTGAAATTTCCCATATCTAACGGTGTCAAACAGGGATGTGTACTCACTCTGGTACTCTTCAACATCTTCTTCAAACAGGTACTGCTTCATGCCATCCGTGACCTTCATCTTGGTATCTAAATTAGATATCGCCTGGATGGATCAGTGTTTGATCTCCATTGCCTAGCTGCAAAAACCAAGATGCTAGAAGGACTCATTACTGAAGCACTCTTTGCAGATGACTGTACCCTCATGGCAAATGAAGAGACTCATCTAATGGCAATCGTGGACAGGTTCTCTGAAGCCTCCAACCTTTTTGGGCTCACAATTAGTCTGGGAAAAACAAAAGTCCTCTTCCAGCCTGCCCCAAACACTGTCTATTCACAACCCTGCATCACCATTGGCGACACGCAGCTTAAGAATGTGGAGAGTTTCAAATACCTAGGCTGCACAACATCCAGTGATGGCTCCCTGGACAAAGAGGTCACCGTGAGGATCCAAAAAGCCAGTCAAGCACTAGGATGACACCAAATGAGAACCAAAGTCTTATAGCACAAGGATATACACCTGTCAACAAAGATGAAAGTGTACAATGCAGTTATCCTCCCATCTCTCTTGTATGGCTGTGAAACATGGACTGTCTACCAAAGGTATATCAGTCAGTTGGAACAATTCCACCAGAACTCCCTGACACCCATCATGTAGATCAAGTGGCTGGACCGAATCACCAGCTAGGAAGTCCTTGATAAAGCCAACACAACAAGCATTGAAGCCAAACTAATCCAGGCCCAGCTTCATTGGATTGGTCATGTCATCCGCATGGATCAAAAGAAAATCCCAAAGCAGCTGTTCTTTGGTGAGCTAGCCCAGGGCAACTGAAACTAAGGCTGCCCTCGCAAGAGGTACAAAGAAAATCCCAAGACACACATCAAAATGGACAGACCTTCAACCCCACCAGATTGAGCTCTCTACCTCAGACAGAAGACACTGGTGATCCCTGACCAGAAAAGCCTGTTCCACCTTCAAGGTTGACCACCGCCAGTGTCTTGCTGCAGCTCGTGAGAGACGTCGAAGAGCTGTATCCAAGCCACACACAACCACCAGTGTCCCATGCCCCACCTGCAACTGCCCATGTGCATCGGAATTTCGACTCCAGAGCCACATGCGCATTGACCGTCAATGAGATCACACTTGTCTTCCTCAGCTTGAGAGACTACCAAAAGAGAGAGAGAGAGAGTGACTCTCCTTAAGATGAATCGAGATATCCATTTGAAAGGTTGCTGGTGTAATAGGGTTTAAGATAATGAAGGTATAGCAAATGAGTGTGTGTGTGTGTCATTTGGATTTTTAACGTAGCTTTAACAATGTTTCAGTCATATCCTATGATGTCTGCAGTGTGACAGTTTATAGTGATGTCTAGCACTGGGGCATCATGCCGCAGACACATATCCTGATGTCCCACCCAGTCACATTATCCTGACACAGGGCCAACCAGTCCTAACACTAACCTCTTAATGCTGAGCGCCAAGCGAAGCAGCTGTTAGTACCATTTTTGTAAGTCTTTGGTATGACTCGGCCGGGGATCGAACCCACAACCTCCCACATCTGAGGCGGACGCTCTAACCACTAGGCCACTGGAGTGGTTATATGTATAGCAAATGAACAGCTAAAAGTACAAAAGTCACTGAAGCATGAAATTTAGGTCACATTTAGCTGCATTTTGGTACAACAGAGTTACTCTCCTTGAGATGTATTCACATACCAATATTAATCAATGTAAGTGAAAAAGGGTCAAATATATTAGGATGTAATGAACATGTAATAAACAAACACATAAGCACAACACTTTACCTCTTCACAACGTCATTAGCAATGCAACAATAGCTCAGTGGAATATGATGTTTCACCTGTCAAATCAACTGATTTGTTCTTACATGAAAGTTGACATTTAACAAGACAGATTTAACTTCTTCCTGACCTGAATTCTTAAAATTTTAGACAATAAATAAACTTAAATATCCTCAATGACTAAATTACTATTAATTTGACTGAAAAGGTAGGTTACTATGAATTTTATTTTACTTGGTGTGTATTACTTTTCATGAATTTAATGGTTGATAAAATCACAAATTTAAATACCATTTGGTGAAAACCCCATGTTAATGTGATCATCCATTCAGGAGAATTAGTGTCAGGGCTTTTAATATGTTCATTGTATGAGCTATATTTAATGTCAGATCAGCACTAGTTTCATTCAGGACCAACTAGATACCATAATTAGTCTTCCCACAAAACCCCATGTCAATATGGTTTTCCATTTAGGAGGAGAAGAGATAAAAAAAAAATAACCAGCTGCTGTGGTGACAGTTCTAGATATCAAATCAGCAATTTTTTTAACTAAGACCAGTTAGACACAGTAAGAAGTGCTATGATGATTTGTTCAAGAGGACTAGCAAAAACAGGACTTTTATGGTGACCATACTGGATGTCTGAGCAGGATCATTTTCATCAAGGACCAACTAGACATTACAATAAGTCTTCTGGTGAAATCCACAGGCTGATATCACATTCTCTTCAGAAGAAGAGGCAATAACAAAATTTTCAAGGTGGCCATATTGGATGTTAGAGAAGTAACATTTAAAATTAGGACCAACTGGGCATAATAAGAAGTCTTTCAGTGAAAACCCCATACTGATTTGATCATCAATTCAGGAGCAGTAGGAAATACAAGATTTCTAAGATGGCATTTGTGGTCACCATACTGGATGTCTGAGCAGCACAATTTCTATTTATAACCAACATGACCTAGTTAGTAATGAATGTGAAACATTTCATGGCAATCCTTCAATCAGTTTAGGGAAATAGTGATAACAAATTTGTGCTAATGGATGGTGGACAATGAACGATGACCACTCATAAGCTCATCTGGTCAATGACCAGTAGAGCTAAAAATCATTAGCAGATCACCCAACAAAATACTGTGGTTTGAAAGTAAGAATTCCTTTTTCCCTCTCAAACATTCAAGCATGCAAATATGGGAACATGTTGGATGTCATATGTGTGAAAATCTTTTATAGAAATTCTCCTTATATAAAGTTACTGAGTGGAGAAGAATGGAAAGCCATGAAAACAACAATTTACCATGACTTCTCTCTGGCAACCTGGCAATCCTCCACACTACAGCTCTGTACACATGCTCATATTTTGCCACACCAACATCAGCCTCCATGAGAGCAGGAGTTATTGTCCCTTGGGCCATCATGGTCAACCTCTCCAGACCCTTGATCTTTCCTGGTTTCCTTGTAGCTGACTTTATGGAGCCATAGCCAAACCTCCTTTCATATCGCAGTAAGTAGATCCATGGTTCTGGAATTGTGAAGTGAACTTCAATATCCTCACATGGAAACTGTCCATGTTTTTTACTGTATGCATGGTATCCTGTTACTAATAAGTCACAGCGGATTTCAACTCGTCTGTCTTTGACAATCTGCTGTATTGTGAGCTGCAGAGGAAGCTCTTTATTGGATCGTGGTCGAACTCTATAACGAATCAATTCAAACTGACAACCATCCAGAGGACGAAACAATATATTGTTTGACCTTTCAAACTCAGCAACATCAACGGAACAGTGGAACTCAACGTTTTCCAACTTTATCCATTCTTCTGTCTTTATGGGTATAATATCATGTCTACCTACAACCTCTTTCCCTCTTCGTCTCCTATCGTTGATGCCAATCTGACATGTTGGCATGCCAGTCACAAATGCCAATACAAATATCCTTACTCTGGCTCTTTGGGATAAAACCTTTCCATCCTTACCAATTTCTGCCTTGTATTCATCCCATAGCTCAACAGTCACCTCATCTTTATTATAAGTTAATGTCTTCTCCCTGTGAGCCTCAAGATGCATCAAAGCATCCTCAACCTCAATCACAAAAGTGGCAAGCTCATCTCTGTCAAGACTGCCAAATTTGAGTAGTTCAGACACTTGAGGAGAGTGATCCAGAATCATTGTTGCTTTGGGTTTCCTAACAAATGAGGGTGTAATCCTCTCCGCACGGAGTCCAACTCTTTCCCTGTAAAACACATACTGCACTTTGAGAGTGTGAATCTTCCCATAATGGTCATACTGTTGCAGTGCCATTTCTGACAGAGAATAACATGGCTGCAGAACTAACTCCTGAATGGATGTAGCTTCATTCTCCTCATTGTAGACTTTAATTATGGGAGGGCCTTCATTCTGTTTCTCAATCTTAACAAAAACATTTTTCCAGTATCTGTTACCAGTTATTTTCTTTTTTGTTGGATATCTCAACATAAGCTTCCAACCCTCTTTTTCAAATTTGGGGTGGAAGTCCTCAAGAGGTTCTATATTGTCTTCTTCCTCAGATGAACTGAAAGTGCTGGTTGTAGATATACTCTTCATGGGTTCTTTGGGCTTCTCATTGTCCATTATCTCAAACTTAGCAAAATTTTCCTCAGGAGGAGAATCTCTGTCAAATGGATTCTCTCTTGGAGGTTGAGGGGAGCGAGATAGTCGTGGAGGAGGTTTAAGAGCAGGAGGAGGTTCCTTGAAAACATCTCCAGTTTCCAAAGCTGGCTTGATCTCTAGCATGAAGTCTTTGCTGTCACCTGATGATCTGACAGTTTCTCGATCATTGGTGCGGGAAAACCCAGCAAAAAAATCCATGTCATCTGGGGCTGTAGCTGTTTTTGATGGTTTCTCCTGAAAGGAGGATACTCTGAATGGATCAAAATCATCATCCATAGCAGGAGCAGCTTCTTCCCAATGGGATTCTTCTGCTGATTCTCCAAATATTTTATCAAAGTCTGACACTCCTGTTTTGGATTCAACAAAGTCATTAGAAAACTCTAAAAATGGGTTACTAGTTCCAGGAGTAAATGCCTGAATTGTACTGGAGTCCATGAAGTCACCACTCAAGAAAGGGTTTAATGCGTTATTTAAAACTGATAATGGACCATCACTATCAATGAATGCTGAAGTATCAACAGTTATATTTTCCATGGCTGAGAAATCATCTTGGAAAGGATTTTTTATGGACTCTACTTGAACAGAATCAGCTGTCCAGTTCAAACTACCTGTATCCCAAGCTGTATTTGCCAATTTACTTTTATTCTGATTTAAAGCCTCCCATGCTTTGTCAAGATCACTCAACTCAGTCTCTACTTCCACGTCAGCATTCTTGCCCACCGTGTTTGAATCCCATACATCACCAAATGAAGCATCAGCACCATGAGCTTCACTTGCTTTGTCAAATATCTCAGTTTTGAAGGGATCATCATTGAAAGCAGATATAAAATCAGCACCTTGTATTGATTCAATATCATCTTTGAAGAAAGGATTCTTACATACACTATCTTTACTAGTATGATTAACCCTTGCTGCCCATTTTGATTCTTGTTCTTGTGCTTCCTTCCTATTTGGTCTGTTTTGGGAATCAGCACTGGCACCATGATCAAGCCGTTTAGATATTTCTGTTGCCACAAAGCCAAAAGGTTCATCTAGCTTTGTAGGGGCAGCTTCCTGTGTCTGTTTTGATGTAAGTGCTTTGCTGGGGGAATTGCGAATAATCTTAGCCATAATATCCTGTTCTACAGTGGATCTAGCAACCGTTGGCTGTCCATAAGATAGTGTGCTGAGGGTAGATGACACCACAGGCATGCTTCCTGATAATGCAGGTCTGGAGTCTGTTCCAAAATGAATACCTGGGGAGGATGATAAGCGAGGCGATGAGCCTGATGAATCTTTCCCCAAATCAAGAAATTCATCCACCAAGCTAGACATGACATCTGATGTCTGTATAGAACTTGCTTTTGTCTGGTTCGAATTATCTCCGGAGAGTTCAACTACACCACCAAGGCTACTGAATTCTTGTGCTTGATCAAAAGGTGTGGATCTTTGTGACAACTTATGACTCTGAGATTTAACTGAGGGAATGGAATATGAGTATCCTTCCAAGCTCTGGGTTTTTCCTGTGCCACCCACTGAGATTTTGCCACCTGATGCCTCCATAATAAAAGCATCTTGGGTAAAGGATGATGAGTATCCACTGGATGTGGACTCATCTGGGGCATGGTTATGCCCTGTAAGACTAAGCAGATCCTGATTGAGAGACATTGCATTTCCATCTGTCCAATTGTCGCCTTGACTATCAACAGATAGCCCTAACAGATCTACCTCAGGAACATCTGCCATTCTTGTCTTGATGCCTTGTGCCTCTTCTGACAGTAAATTCTCCAAGCTGGAGTTTCGACTATTCACTGGAGGACCTGGTGATATGGGAGGAGAAACTCCAGGTATTGTTTCCAAACAAAAACATCCTCCAGACCTTTCTACATAATTCTGTTCAAATGTATTATCGATATCAGAGGAGGTCCAAGATATATTGATAGTGGGATTTAGTTTGCTATTATCTAATTCCTCTAAAGCTAATGTGGAATTATCATCAAAATCAGCCCATTTTGCCAAACTAGATCTCTTTGGTGAATCCGTGTATTCAGAATCTCCAGATGTGGAGGAGTCACCAGAATATTTGCTTAGACTAGTCTGAGTTTTCAGCACAGTCTGCTTGATCCTTTCTTGCATTTCGTGGAAGGCCTGCCATTCTTCTGATGTTTTCTCCTTTAGCCTCTGGTCCAAGCTTGTAAATTCTTCAGTGAGATTCTCTGTTGATGGTGACTTTGAAGGAGACTTTGAAGCGGACTTAGAGTGAGATTTAAAAGGTGATTTCAAAGGAGACTTGATTGGAGATTTCAAAGGGGATTTGACACGTTTGAAAAATCTGAATCCTTTTGACTTTTTGGGTGCAGAAATAGCATGATGTACCTGACTTTCTTTTTCAATTGCATGAGAAAAGACTTCTTCCTTTTCCTCATTCGTTGGAGAAGAAAGAGTGACAACTAAATTGGATGAATCATCAAAGGATCCAGTAGACATCCTTCAGCAAGACTTCTGCTGAGGACAACCTGATGAAATAAAACAGAATATTACAAATGAGTTTTATTGCAGTCCTGATGTTTTTTTGTGTGCTTCACTTACAACATCAAAATGATTAGTATATCAAGTGGACTGCAAACATGCAGCCATCTACATTCCTTTCTGTTGAAACCATAATACATGTACATTATAACCTAATTCATACAATTCTCAAGGCAAAGCATTAAACAATTTCAAACACTTATTTTCAATATAACGTAAGGTTAATTGAGGACAAGATTCTTGAAATAGCCTATGTCATTCAGCCTTTAATGAACAGCAACTTGCAAAATTGTGTCCTATACTGCATCTGAAAACAAAAACAACAGACTAGTTTATTAAATACCCATTTACAGAGTGATATATCTATATCGATTTATTACATTAGAGACTCATATCTCTACACCAATTTATTACATGCCTATTTACAGATTGATATATCTACACCAATTTATTACATTACAGACTGATATATCTACACCAATTTATTACATGAAAGATTTATATATTTACACCAATTTATAATATAACCAATGTACAGACTGATATATCTATACCAATTTATTACATGAAAGATTTATATATCTACACCAATTTATAACATAACCGATGTACAGACTGATATATCTACACCAATTTATTACATTACAGACATTATTATATTACAGATATATGTACACCAATTTATTAAATATTCATCTACAGACTGAGAGATATATATATATATATATATATATATATATATATATATATATATATATATATATATATATATATATATATATATATATATATATATATATACACACACATACATGTACCAATTTATTACATACCCATTTAAATACCTATTTACAAACTGATATATCTATACCAATTTATTACTTATCCATTTACAAACTGATATATCTATACCAGTTTATTACATACCCATTTACAGACTGATATATCTATACCAGTTTATTACATACCCATTTACAGACTGATATATCTATACCAGTTTATTACATACCCATTTACAGACTGATACATATACACCAATTTATTACATATTCACTTAAAAACTGATATATCTACACCAATTTGTTACATACCCATTTAGAGATTGATAAATCTACACCAATTTATTACATACCCATTTATGGACTGATATATCTGCACCAATTTATTAAATATCCATTTAGAGATTGATAAATCTACACCAATTTGTTACATACCCATTTAGAGATTGATAAATCTACACCAATTTATTACATACCCATTTATGGACTGATATATCTGCTCCAATTTATTAAATATCCATTTACAGAATGATATATCTACACCAACTTATTACATTAAAGACTCATATATCTAACACACACACACCCCTCAATGATAATAAGCTACACTTCTGTATGGACATAATTTTTTGTTGTTGTTGTAGGGTTTAATGCCATTTTTCAGCACACGATAGGCTATACATTGCGGCCAGTATTAATGGTGAAGGAAGAACCTGGGAAAACCCTGGAAAGAACAACCAACCCACGAGAAGCTAATGGCAAGCTTTCTCACATACCCACATTAGCTGAATCCGCTATGGACATAATAAACAGAAAATTTTAATGAATATGCTCCAACTTGGTACATGGTGTATACACAGTATAGGGAGACAACAAAATGGAAGGTTGGTGAATTTACGCTTTAAGTTGTAATGTATTTGTCAAATCGAACAGGTAGCAGTGACTGTCAAGGCATGTTTGAATGTAGTGAATAACAGGAATGACCTTCAAGGCAAGTTTGAATGTACTGAATAATAGTGGTGACCTTCAAGGCAAGTTTGAATGTACTGAATAATAGTGGTGACCTTCAAGGCAAGTTTGACTGTACTAAATAATAGTGGTCATTTTCAAAGCAAGTTTGACTGACCTGAATAATAGTGGTGACCTTCAAGGCAAGTTTGACTGTACTGAACAATAATGGCGACCTTCAAGGCAAGTTTGACTGACCTGAATAATAGTGGTGACCTTCAAGGCAAGTTTGACTGTACTGAATAACAGTGGTGACTTTCAATGCAAGTTTGACTAGTGAAATTCTTCTCTCAGTTTCCCCCTTGATGACTGGACAATAAAAGACATAACTACTGTGTAAGCTAAAAAAAACTGAACTCATAAAAAAGTTCTTTGTTGATCCTGAGAGTCTGTCTCAGTACTGTCTCCAGGGCCTAGTTGCTACTGATAGAAGATATCAAATAAATGCAAATTAAACTATGATCTTGCAAATATTGAATCCTGGGTAAAACAGAACAGACTGACAATAAATGAAGTTAAGGCAAAATGCATGCTGGAAAGTTCTTCACAAAACCGTAACTGATTGCAAAAAAGACAAGTCTTGATGTGTGTATCAATTATAGGTATGTACAGAAAATGTTAAAGGTGAAAAACCTCGGATTTGTCATTCACAAATAATTCAAACAGGTTAGTCAAGTAAGACAATGGTGCATGCAAATCTCTCTTTTTAACAATAGCATTAGTAAGTACACTCAATAAATATTGACCCCTAGCCACCTGAATATTGTATTTTAATTGCACATGCATTTTGACCAGTCTTTATCATCCAAACTTAACTTGCTTACTTTGACAAAAGAATGGACTGCCAAATGCACAAATGCATTAAATGGACAACTTATTATAATCTGTATTTAAATTATAGTGTACTAACCACAGTCCATAATTTGGGATCCAACAGTCATAAAAACTGAAAGTACCTAAGACAAATGCATCTTCCAGTATATTGGCACTGAATACAGAATTATCTGCCTATGAGCATAGGATCAGCAGAGAGAGGGTCAAGTTAACTCTTGACAACTTACTGGTGTACTGCCTGTACACAGTAATGACAATATTTGACACCATTATGTAATATTGCATACTATTAGCCAAGGTGCTCCCTGAGGGATTTTAACTAAAATAACTGGAATATAATAATGACCTGTTACACTGTTTCTTCTCTGTTTACAAAGTCCATACATCATATATTATATATCAAAACAAATGGCAGGAAAGTAATGTTCAACTTGAAACAAAGTTTTCCAGATAATGAACAGTTACATCGCCAAACAGGTGAAAAATAGGTTAAAAATACACCTGAAGCAAATTTGTCTGCTTTAGATGCAAACAGGAAACTAAATGTTATAGTTTGTTTGAAACACAATTGGTTCATTCCTTATAATGTACTGCAAGGAAACAAGGAGACAGAAATGGTACATAAGTATCTAGATAATGTTAGAACACAAAATCAAGAGAGAAGGTAAAGGTGTACAAACTGAACATAATGAGAAGGAGAGAGAGGTTAAGATCTCTAGATAAGGTTATAACATCAAAAAATCAGCAGAGACAGTAAAGGTGTTCAAACATATGTCTCATATGAGAGTAAAGATGCTCAAACAGATATCTCTAGACAAGGTTAGAACACAAGATCGGCAGTGAGAGTAAAAGTGCTCAAAACAGATATCTCTAGACAAGGTTAGAACACAAGATCGGCAGTGAGAGTAAAGGTGCTCAAACAGATATCTCTAGACAAGGTTAGAACACAAGATCAGCAGTGAGAGTAAAGGTGCTCAAACTGATATCTCTAGACAAGGTTAGAACACAAGATCGGAAGTGAGAGTAAATGTGTTCAAACAGATATCTCTAGACAAGGTTAGAACACACAATCGGCAGTGAGAGTAAAGGTGCTCAGATATCTCTAGACAAGGTTAGAATACAAGATCAACAGTGAGAGTAAATATGCTCAAACAGATATCTCTAGTCAAGGTTAGAATACAAGATCGGCACTGAGAGTAAATATGCTTAAACAGAGATCTCTAGACAAAGTTTGAACACAACATCAACAGAAAAGAGTAAATAAGATCAATAGAGAGAGTGAAGATGTTCAAACAGATGTACATGTATCTAGATAAGATTAGAACACATGACATGTAGCCAAGATCTTCATATATACATGTATATTAATCATTCTATGTGTTTTGCTTTAATAATCTTCATATGATTTGGGTGTACATGATCATACTACTGATATATCAGATGCCAAAGTGTGTGTGTGTGTGTGTCTGTGTCTGTGTCTATGTGTGTCTGTATGTATGTGTGTGTCTCTGTGTGTGTGTCTGTGTCTTTTTGTGTGTCTATTTGTGTGTGTGTGTGTGTGTATTAAATTTCATACTTTTTACAAATCAAGAGTAGAATTATCTTGCAGCATGTAATTGTGGGTCTCCAGGGAAAAAAAGTGTTTACTTATTAGGTTATCCTCATTAAATAAATTATTATTATTAATATTATTATTATTATTATTATTATTATTATTATTATTACTATTGTTGTTGTTGTTTCCATCACCAAGAACAGCTTTACTGGTATTAACCTTGGCCTGCACAGTATCTGCATAGAACATTTCAGGTAAGTCTTGGAAAGGAGCCTTGCAAAAAATGATTCCCCTTGCAGTTGTTTATATCAAGTGGTTACATTTTCATCTCATCCCTTGACAAACTGTTGATATCCTACATATTATGACAACACAATGTCAAAAAGATGTTAGGCTACTATACAACAACAATATTCTTACAACATACTCTCTAATACAATATCACTTTTCTTTACCTTGAAGGTGTGTTTTTTTAATTATTATTAATTGTATTTAATCAACACTCTTAGAACAACCCAATGGGGCACATCATTTTCATTTCACTACACTGTCTTCCCCAGGAACTGGTTTTTGGCAATCCATTACATTGCTATGAAAGCCAATGCAGGGCAGGTGTCACATGCTACCCATACTTGCTGAATAGCAAAAACCACAATTATAAGGCAGTTTTTATTCCAAGGATCAATATCTCTTACAGAGGTAAGGTAGTCTCTCTGTAATGATTAAATGAGGAATTAAATAATAGTTGATGTATACTTGATATTTAAAACTATGAATATTGACAACAAAATTAATTGGTCCCCAGAGTATTTTTAATAGATCAGTACTGTATCTACTTAACTGGACTACACTTGTCATTTGTTGTAAGTGTTCATGATACAAAAGCCCAACATATAACTCTGAATGGTCATGTGTCTAATTAATTGGAGTACAGTTGTCCTTTGTTATAAAGTATACAACAACTCCTCACATAACAAGGGGCATGGCTGTATCTACTTAGCTGGAGTACAGTGGTCCTTTGTCATAGAATTCTTCATAATACTGCAGCTCCTCACATAACAAGGGGCATGGCTGTATATACTTAGCTGGAGTACAGTGGTCCTTTGTCATAGAATTCTTCATAATACTACAGCTCCTTACATAACTAGGAGCATAGCTGTACCTACTTAGCTGGAGTACAGTGGTCCTTTGTCATAGAATTCTTCATAATACTACAGCTCCTTACATGACTAGGAGCATGGCTGTCTCTACTTAGCTGGAGTACAGTGGTCCTTTGTCATAGAATTCTTCAAAATACTACAGCTCCTCACATAACTAGGAGCATGGCTGTATCTACTTAGCTGAAGTACAATGGTCCTTCATCATAGAATTCTTCATAATACTACAGCTCCTCACATAACTATGAGCATGGCTGTATCTACTTAGCTGAAGTACAATGGTCCTTCATCATAGAATTCTTCATAATACTACAGCTCCTCACATAACTATGAGCATGGCTGTATCTACTTAGCTGGAGCACAGTGGTCCTTTGTCATATAATTCTTCATAATACTACAGCTCCTCATGCACATAACTAGGAGCATGGCTGTATCTACTTAGTACAGTGATTCTTTGTCATACAAAATTTCTGTGTAACATCTCATTGTATAACTTGGGTCATGTTCATGGTTCCCATTTAATAGTTACATTCACTTCTATCACTGCTATTAATTTTCCATTTAATTTACTCTTTGGATAATAAAACCCAATTATAAAGTGGTTTCAAATCATCAAAACCCTCTTTTGTGATTTTGTTTTCAAGTCACCCTTTTATGACACAGCCTTACTTATTAAATATTTTGATTTACAATGGTCACACTTACAATGTGGTATAGTTTTATGATACAGCCTTGCTTAGTTAACACTTCAGTACAAAGTGGTTCCTCCTATAACATGGTACAGTTTTATGACACAAACATACTTATTAAATACCTTGATATAAAATGGTTTCACCTGTAACATGGTACAGTTTTATAAAACAGCGTTGTTTATTAAGGGCCTTAGTAAAATAAATTGTCTTTATCTGTAACATGGTATAGTTTTATGACAGCTTTTCTTATTAAATACCTCAATATAAAATGGTCTCACTAGTACTGTGGTAAAATTTCATGACACAGCCATGCCTATTGTTTACCTCAATATAAAATGGTCTCACTAGTAGTGTTGCAAAATTGTATGACACAGCCATGCTTATTATATTACCTCAATATAAAATGGTCTCACTATTAGTGTGGTAACATTTTATGACACAGCCATGTTTATTATATTACCTCAATATGATATGATCTCACTATTAGTGTAGTAACATTTTATGACACAGCCATGTTTATTATATTACCTCAATATGACATGATCTCACTATTAGTGTGGTAACATTTTATGACACAGCCATGTTTATTATATTACCTCAATATGACATGATCTCACTATTAGTGTGGTAACATTTTATGACACAGCCATGTTTATTATATTACCTCAATATGACATGATCTCACTATTAGTGTGGTAACATTTTATGACACAGCCATGTTTATTATATTACCTCAATATGACATGATCTCACTAGTGTGGAAGTTTTATTAACAATATTATAATGAGTGGCTGTTGTAAGCTTCATTATGGAAATTACTTTTTAAGGTAAAAAATATTCACTACATTACAATGTACACAATGCCTGACAAAGGTATCACAACAACCATGCGTTATCATATGTCTACATGCTAATGTTACTGTCAACAGCATGCTCCATATGTACCTATGTATCTTAACATCATTGTTACATCATATTTCTGCATGCTGGTGTTACTGTCAAAATCATGCTAAACATGTACCTATGATGTACTAGTTTTCAAAAAGAGAATTCTGTTTATTTTGCAAACTGATTTTTTTAATCTAATTTTGTTTTCCAAATTTGACAGGAACAGTTTGTCTACTATTTATTATTCAAAAAGTGTTGATTTTGCAGTTACCACAGCATAAATTTTGAGAGCCCATGAATTAATATCTCACTCTGACTTATCTTATATACTGGTTTATAAGTCCAGTCAAACTGCAAACAACATAGACCCTGATCTGCCACTGCATAATGCACCAGTCTATACCATATATTATAAGGATCTGATCTCTAATACAGAACAGGATTCATCCTCTTTAGTGCATGTTTATGAATTTATGTTTCCATGACAATGCCTTTATTGTGCAAAATCACATACAAAGGTGCATCCATATAAAACAAAATGCATAAGCAGTAAACATGAATAAATAAAAAAGCTACAGTGGCCTTGGAACTGCTTAGTAATGACATACTTTTTTCCTTTTTTATCAGATTTTGCTATTTCATTACAGCCAGTAGGTTTTGCGCTCACTAAAATATACCAAATTTCCTTTCATAATTTTAATTTGTCTTATACTGATGCATAATTAATATGCCATTCTTTATCAGCTAATGTGAAATAAGGTTTAATATGACAAATGTAATTTGAAATATCACTTTTTTAATTCTCATTTAATACAATATTTAAGCCAAGCACACGACTTTGACGGAACATTATGTTTTCCTGGGATGTATAAACTCACAATCAATATACTCACCTGCTTAAATAAAGTAAGTACAGAAATAACTCCTACCGTTATTCTTCATTCTGTTAAATAAAAATAATCAGCTTGACTGCATGGAATTTAACTTCATGATGGCCACCAGTATCACATGCAAAGAAAACCCAACAGACAGGTTACAGATATATAACGGTGTGGATCAACCAGCATAAACAGGAGTGTAGTGCCAGACATCCTAATCAATATGGAATCAACTAAGTTTTGTTACTTAATTACTAATACCCTTTGCAGGGGGTTTATAATAAATTCAAAGAATATGAAATGTGATGTTACTGTGGTATACTTAGAATCAGACATTTGCAACTGAAATAACATTCCTGTGGACCGGATAAAACAACACCTCATGAAAAATGTTACTCATGGTCAAAAATGTCCCCGAAAGATGGTGTCTGGTGTTTTACTGCACAATAACACTAATCGGTTATTTAGTGCCAAGGCAGCTGGAGTACAGTGCCTTTGCCTAAAGACATACCATGGATGTCGATCCAGACAATCCAAATAGTATGATCAGAATATTCACCATTTCGGCCTCAAGTCTGGCATGCTATCCACAGAGCCACCATGCTTTCTTGTCTTCAATAGCTATCTCTTACGATGTGTAGGAAGGCATACTGGGTCAATTCTACAAGCCACAAAACAGGGGGACATGGAAAGAAGATTATCTAATTCAAGATGCATGCAAGTCTAATGAAAGTGACAATTGTGACAAGTATTATTTGTTGTGGCATCAACATATTTTCACGTACTTTTAAAATTTAAATTATTAACATCCTAACCCTGCCCCCAACCTACTACTCCATACCCCTTCACGATGAAAGTGTTCAACTGTACAGTGTTGTGCATATTTTCAAACCAAATTAGCTACATCCAAAAGTGCAAAATCTGTAACTAGATTCTAAAGCTTGCAACATTCAGCCCATATGCATCAACAAACAGTTACACTGTACATACTATAAAAAAACAGGCAAACACAGATGGCCATGATTGCATGGTAACCCCCCCACCCCAGCATTTTCTTCAGTTTGAAAAGTAAAAGTTTTGAGGCAATTGAATGGGGGAATTTAAGCTGACATGAAGTTCGAGGGGGGCTGGCCATTAAAATATATGGGGTAGTGGGGTCTTGGATTTTCTTATGATTGAGAATATTTCTTTACCTCAATATTTTTTTATACTAATGTTAATGATTATAATTTTAATTTTTGTACAAATTAGAGCAAGAATATTATGCATATTTTATTATATGCTGTGTATGTTTTACAATATGATGTACATTTTTATTCCATAATGTGTATATTTTATTATATACTGTGTATGTTTTACAATATGATGTACATTTTCATTACATAATGTGTATATTTTATTATATGCTGTAGATTCCAGATTAGATGTATATTTATTATTATATGCTGTGTATGTTCTACAATATGATGTACATTTGTTTACATACCGTGTATATTTTATAATATGCTGTAGATTCCAGATTAGATGTGTATTTATTATTATATACTGTGTATGTTCTACAATATGATGTACATTTTTATTACATACTGTGTATATTTTATAATATTCTGTAGATTCCAGATTAGATGTATATTTATTATTATATGCTGTGTATGTTCTACAATATGATGTACATTTGTTTACATACTGTGTATATTTTATAATATGCTGTAGATTCCAGATTAGATGTGTATTTATTATTATATGCTGTGTATGTTTTACAATATGATGTACATTTTTATTACATACTGTGTATATTTTATAATATGCTGTAGATTCCAGATTAGATGTGTATTTATTATTATATGCTGTGTATGTTCTACAATATGATGTACATTTTTATTACATGCTGTGTATATTTTATAATATGCTGTAGATTCCAGATTAGATGTGTATTTATTATTATATGCCGTGTATGTTCTACAATATGATGTACATTTTTATTACATGCTGTGTATATTTTATAATATGCTGTAGATTCCAGATTAGATGTGCTTCTGTTATTATATGCTGTGTATGTTCTACAATATGATGTAGATTTTTATTACATACTGTGTATATTTTATACTGGATTTTTACATTGATTCCAACAAAAATGACAATGAATTAGATGACTGAATTTTTTAATGGTTCAAAGTGTTTTAACATGCATACTAGTTAGAAACTCGCTTGAACAGTATATAAAAGCAGCATATGATAAGAAAAAATGCACTGCATTTAGTAACAACAGCATATTATATATTTAAAAGTACACAGCATATAATAAATAATGTACACCATGTAATAAGTAATGGGCAGACTATAATAATCAATGCATAACGTATAATAAGGAAATGCATATCAAATAATATAGTCCCAACCACATGTATTCAAAAGACAGCTTTGGCATTTCATTATAAATCACTGGACTGATACCTGAGGCTATCTGAAAGGAAGACTGCAGTATACATGTACTAGTATAAATGCAGTGCAAGATAAATTTCCATGCTCCATGTCATCTCTATGAGGCTAATTTAATAATTGATTTTAGTTTTCGTCTGCTGATGCAGCATGAAAAAGCCAGCATATACTTTTTGTTCTTGAAAAATAAGAAATCATTAATTATCATTTGATAGGCTGCCAATATTCATTTCATATTTTTTAATAAATATCTGAGGTTTCTTCAACAAAATGTCAAAGAAAATGACAAAGATACATGCCTCTGTTATGGATAACAAGCTGACAAACAAGAAAAAAATGGTTATTCTTCCATACTTGCAACAAAAAAACCCCACAACATACAAGATAACCATGTCTGTACCACCTTGCCAAAAATTTATGGTTTTTAATATACCATATATACTCACTCTAAACCAGGAAAAATTGCAAACAACAAAGATCCTGTTCTGCCACAGCATAATGCACCTGCATATTAGGGTCTGTGTTGTTTCAGCAGAATGATCATAGACCTTCCTAACAAACTGCACAAATCCAGATCTACCAGCACATTATGCACCGGCAGATCTGGGTCTGTGAAGTTTGCAGTTGGACTTGTCTTGTGAGTGCATAGTAAGAGTCACTGTTATTTTTCAAATAACTGTCATTACATTCCATAAAGCTAATGTGGCAAACAAGGATTAAGCCTTGTAAAGTGTTTGTCATTAATCTGTCATTTACTCATCCTTGCTATTCCTGTTGCATTGTAATGTAAATGACTGTCCTTGAATTCCAGCATAAATGCCATGACGATGATATTTGTTTCTGGAGTTGATGTGAATTTTTTTACATTACTGTTTTTACCAGTGAACAACATGCATCCAGTTACAAACATCATGGTCCTGACTCGGCCAATGCATCATGAATCTGTAGGTTATAATGTAAGTTATTTATCTGAAAGTAAAATGAAGAGGTTTTCTTTTTACTTATCAGGCATCTATAATATTTGTCAAGTATTAATGCACCAATTGTTCGTTCTTCACAATGGTATATCAACCATTAGGATGCAAGTTCTGAGAAATCTTGTGCCCTAAGTTCTGCTGCTACCATGTAAAACCCTGACTTGTTCAACAATTTTAAAAGGTAATTAAAACATTTATCAGAAAAATATGTATTAATCACCCATAAAAGAAGATAAACTGAAAAAGTCTTGAAGTCACCAGTTGCATCTTAAAATGACCTCTTGGGACTGCTGGGCTACCAGGCCTTTTACCCAAGTTGCCTGATGGATAATAATGACCTTATTTAGAAATCTGTCAGACCTTGCTGTTTAAAGTGGTTGTCAATGTGTGTGTGTGTGATTTGGATTTTTAATGTAGCTTTATAAAAAAAATTCAGTCATATTGCTACGATGGCAATTTATAGTGATGTCTGGCACTCAGAATCGGAGGCATTATACTCCAGGCATGTAGCATGATGTCCCACCCAGTCACATTATCCTGACACCAGGCTGACCAGTCCTAACGCTAACCTCTTAAGGCAGATTGCCTAGCGAGGCAGCTGTTAGTACCATTTGTATAAGTCTTTGGTACGACTTGGCTGGGGTTCAAACCTGCGACCTCCCTCATCTGAGGCAGATGCTCTAACCACTAGGCCACTGGAGTGGTCAGTTGTCAATGTACTCATTTAAATAGTAAAATAGAAGTGAAGGTATTTGGGAATCAATGTGCACAATAAACTGACTGTCTATATAAAAATTGGTATCAATACAGTGAGCAGAAATTGTCTGTCCAGCTGTAATTAAAGTTAAATCATATTTGGCCTTCCAATCAGGGATACAGTTTAATAGATCCGATGGTGAATCAATGACATGGTACTGATCTGACTCCACAATAATTGCTGCATAGTCATACATACAAAATCTCAGTGGACATCAGGGAAACTTACTGATTCAGACCCTACAATAGCTGCTGATGACTGCATAGTTATACATACAAAATCTCAATGGACATCAGGGAGACTTACTGATTAAGACCCTACAATAGCTGCTGATGACTGCATAGTCATACATACAAAATCTCAATGGACATCGGGAGACTTACTGATTCAGACCCTACAATTGCTGCTGATGACTGCATAGTCATACATACAAAATCTCAGTGGACATCAGGGAGACTTACTGATTCAGACCCTACAATAGCCGCTGATGACATTCAGAGCTGCTGATGACTGCACAGTCACACATACAAAATCTCAGTAGACGTCAGCGAGACTTAATGATTCAGACCCTACAATTGCTGCTGATGACTGCACAGTCATAACATACAAAATCTCAGTGGACGTCAGGGAGACTTACTGATTCAGACCCTACAATATCTGCTGATGTCTGCATAGTCACACATATAAAACCTCAGTGGACATCAAGGAGACTTACTGATTCAGACCCTACAATAGCTGCTGATGACTGCACAGTCATACATACAAAATCTCAGTGGACGTCAGGGAGACTTACTGATTCAGACCCTACAATATCTGCTGATGACTGCATAGTCACACATATAAAACCTCAGTGGACATCAAGGAGACTTACTGATTCAGACCCTACAATAGCTGCTGATGACTGCACAGTCATACATACAAAATCTCAATGGACATCAGGGAGACTTACTGATTCAGACCCTACAATAGCTGCTGATGACTGCATAGTCATACATACAAAATCTCAGTGGACATCAGGGAAACTTACTGATTCAGGCCCTACAATAGCTGCTGATGACTGCATAGTCATACATACAAAATCTCAGTGGACATCAGGGAGACTTACTGATTCAGACCCTACAATAGCTGCTGATGACTGCATAGTCACACATACAAAGTCTCAGTGGACATCAGGGAGACTTACTGATTCAGACCCTACAATTTAGTCCAAAAAGTGAGAAAAACTGATATCTCTCTGAAAATAAACAAGAATTTCCTTATACTCTATCTATAATTTGGAACAAAATCTCTGTGAAATGAAGAACAAATCTCCATAAAGAATATCACATGTACACATAGTCAACCAATTCACAAGAAGCAGCAATAACAACATTCAACCAAGTGTAATGCAGATATGGACACGGATGCAATGAGTCTTAGTATTTCCACATGGTCTCCCTATTCTAAAAAGCCAATCATACATTTAAACAAGTACCAATGACTTTCACATTTTCTTCAGGTTCACATATCTGTAGTATTCAATCCATTCTCTTTTCATTTCCTGTGCCAATATGTCTTAAACTGAGTTAAGTCTTATTGGACATGATACATGACATTTTATTAAAAAAGATAAAATATTGGGAGTTGCTTTAATGCAGTGTATGGCATACTGTTTTTATATAACTGAATGCAGAGTATGGCATGCTGTTTTAAATAACTGAATGCATTGTATGGTATATAATATTTATATAACTGAATGCAATATATGCAATACTGTATTTATATAACTGCATTCTGTGTATGGTATACTATATTTATATAACTGCATGAGTACAAACATCTTTTTACATTGATCTTCTGAGAATTTCCAATTAATGACATTGCTAAATGACATTTTTAAGTGAATGTAACTGGAAGTCTGACTGAATACATGTGTATAGTAACATATTTATCATATTATTAAATCTTAAGTATTCTAATAAACATCATACATGTACAAGTAAAACTAACCATTGATTGCAGATCACCTGTGCTGTTTGTAGCTATATATTTCCTAAAATCAAATTGTTTTCTGGAACATATAAGTTTGCAAATAAAATTTTTCATATTTCAAGTTTTATGCATCTACAGTTTATAAATCAAACAGAAGTCATTTTGAATTGGAAAGCATCCGTTTTTTCTCTCCAGGTTATCAAATTTTGTGGACTGCTCCGGTGGCCCAGAGGTTATATAGAGCGCCTGCCTCAAATGCAGGATGTCAATGGTTTTAACATTGGCCAAATCATACCAAAAACTTGGTATTAACACTTGCCTCGCAAATCACTCAGCATTAAGAGGTTAGTGTTAGGACTGGTCGGCCTGTTGTTGGGATAATGTGACTGGGTGGGACATCATGCTTACATGTCTGCTGCATGATGTCCTGGTGCTAACATCACTATAAACTGCCATATTGCAGACATCGTAGCGATATGACTGAAAAATTGTTTAAGTTTCGTTAAAAATCCAAATCACACACACACATATTAAAATTTGTGCTTTTACAAAAAGTTCAATTTGATGGGTTGTCTGGAATTAGATTTAAAGAGAAATGGGCATCCTTTTGTCTTTATATACAATTTAGGTGGTGGGGTTATAATTTCAATCTGTGATATCATGAGGAATGGGCATCCTCCAGTAAAGCTTTATGTAGGTATAATTTTGGCGTGGAGTCTTTTAATTTGTGATTTTTAGAGGAATGGGCATCCTCCAGTCTTTATGTATGTATCATTTTGGCGGGAAGTATTTCAATCTGTGATTTAAAGAGGAATGGGCATCCTCCAATATTTATGCATGTATAATCTTGGTGGGAAGTATTTCAATATGTGATTTAAAGAGGAATGGGCATCCTCCAGTCTTTACGTATGTATAATTTTGGTGGGGAGTATTTTAATCTGTGATTTAAAGAGGAATGGGCATCCTCCAGTCTTTATGTATGTATAATCTTGGTGGGGAGTATTTCAATGTGATTTAAAGAGGAATGGGCATCCTCCAGTCTTTATGTATGTATAATCTTGGTGGGGAGTATTTCAATGTGATTTAAAGAGAAATGGGCATCCTCCAGTCTTTAAATATGTATAATTTTGGTGGGGAGTATTTCAATCTGTGATTTAAAGAGGAATGGACATTCTCCAGTCTTTATGTATGTATAATTTTGGCAGGGAGTCTTTCAGTTTGTGATCTAAAGAGGAATGGGCATCCTTTTGTCTTTAAATATGTATAATTTTGGTGGGGAGTCTTGTTATTTGTATTTTGTACTTTGAATAAAAGCAAATTCTTATTGTGCTTCTGCATATAAAAAAAATCTGATAGCAAGCAAACAAAGTCTGAAGCCTATTAATTTTAGTGAAGCAATTTTCTTCACAAAAAACTAATTTCAGTATTTTGTCCATGATAAGACCAGGGGTCAGCATTTCCCAGTAAATTTCACATGACAAGACCTGGGAACCAGTATCTCGAAGTATATTTACATGATAATACCAGGGAACCAACCTAACATATGCAGGGTATGGCCTATTATCGGGCCAAAATATCCAAGATAAATATTTGCCAAAATAAAAGAAAACTGAAAGTAGGTTTATTCTTACTCATGGTATTATCATCAGATACACATGAGCCTGTTTTTATGGAGATAACAGTGTTAATTATAACCAAAGAATCCTTAAAATACCTTTGATCCCTACTGAAATACCATTGATCCCAAGTGAATTACCTTTGATCCCTATTGAATTACCTTTGACCCTACTGAATTACCTTTGATCCCTATTGAATTATCTTTATCCCCATTGAATTACCTTTGATCCCTACTGAATTACCTTTGATCCACTATTAAATTATCTTTGATCACTATTAAATTATCTTTGACCCCTACTGAATTACCTTTGATCCCTATTGAATTATCTTTGATCCCTACTGAATTACCTTTGATCCCTAATGGCCCATAACACTACAGTTACATAACAACGGTAATGTAGGCCACTGACCCATAATACTACAGTTCTTACACTTCATCAAAGAATAAAAGACTTTCTTTCAAGATTCAAGCGTCTGCCTATAGATTTAGAAAAATCTAATAAAATACCTCAATTAAATATAAACTAAATGGCTTATTTTTAGGTGGCTTACTTTTCAGGAAAGGAAAACTTCAACATAATCTTTCTTTGATGACTGGATTAATCATGAGTTTTCAAGGTTGTTCATTACATTTGGAAAACTGAATCAAGGAAAAAAATCATACATCAAGCTTTCATAAAACCTTGAGTACATGATAAAAGCAAGATACAACTGTACCTAGACTACTGTAATGTTATTTATGGAAGTACTTCTGAAAAGAATATTTGCAAAATATTCCAGTTGTGAAACAGAACCCGTAAGACTCATCATAGATAATTCTGAAAACATCCAAAATGCAATGAATGATATATTAATTGTTTAACAGCAAGTGAACAAATTGTTTTTTACAAAGGCTAAACTGTGGCACAAAATTTCAAACAATATGGTCCCAATATATCTCAAGGAACTATTATATGCTAGAAATGAAGGCAACACTGCCAATTTAAGATCCATTCTGGCTAACCACCTTTCCATTCAAAACCTCCAAAAAGCTCTTTAAGTAAACTTTTCTATGTTTGGGGCCACTAATTTGGAACAGAATCCCAAAAGAAATTTGAGAAAATACAAACATGAATGCATTTCAAAAAATTGATTTAAAGGATGAAAAGTTGAACCTATTTGATTCAACAATTACATTACAGTGTGAAGTATGAATTTTCAACCCTTCAACTTTCTCAATTTTTGTACTGTACATACACAATATATCTAGTTGGAGCATGTTCTTACAAAAAATTTCTGTTTATTATAAACGTAGCTTATTATTAATGTTATTTTTGCATTGTGTGTGCAGCTATGAACTATGTATGTAAACAAGCATATAACTGAGGACCCCAAGGAGGATTAGCTCCAAGCACCTACCTGTCTCACCCATATTATTATTACAATCTGACACAAGTACCATATATATTAATTTGTATTGTTTGTTAGCTTGTCTTAATGATTATATGTTCTGTACATCAGTATTTTGTACTTGACCTTTGTCAAAAATCAAGATGATGATGTACCTAATCAGAAGCATTTATTTTGTAAATAACATAATACATAGCTAATATTACCTAATGAGTCTGGAATAAATATTCAGATCATTATTGATGGTCAACATGTTCCCTTGAATCGGAGTCTAGGACATTAAGTTTTTCACATGGTAGTTCCTAAACTTGTTGACAACACTGAATGTTTTATCAAGATCGACCTACATCCTGGCTCTATTATTGTGTCGTAGCTTTTTATGCAGTGTTGTTTACTTGAAAAGTACTAATTCTTGCCTTATCATCTGAATCAGATTCAGTCTTATTGCTGTGATCAGATTTTAGTTTGGGTGGATTTATTTATTAAAATTATTATTCACTGGAATTCATGCATGCTCAATAATATTCTTGGACTAAAAGTTTAATTTGGAATCAAACTGAATTTGGACAAAGACATTTTGAATTATATTATTGTGATACATCAAAAGACTGTTAACACAAAATCACAATCCAGGCCATTGGCACATTAGTATGTCCATACTGGCACATCAACACATTCAATATCTATATTTATTTTGGAATACCACTGAAATTCATTTGGAACTTCATACATTTGGACATGTGTTAGAATTTTTAGGACTATTTGATATTTAATTCACAATAATGTAAGTTCTTTTTAAATTTTCACTTTGTATTCTAGGGAAATAAATTATTTGTTGAAGTTTATAAAACTTCAGGTTTTTGCCCTTTTCTGACACTTAGTTTAAGAACATCAAGCCATAACATTCTTTATTAGTTCAACTGTAAACAGCACAGACCCTGATCTGCCACTGCCATAATGTGCCAGCAGAACAGGGTCTATATTGTTTGTTCTGCTGATCACTCATAACAAGCTGCATGGACCCAGATCTGCTGACATATTATGTGATGGCAGATCTGGGTCTGTGCAGTTGGCTCCAACTTCTACATGAGTATGTATATGGTATCTGGGATCTTTCTTCACAAGTACTCCAGACAAAAAGTAAATAAGAAATGAGTGAATACATAAATGGCCAATAATTGTATTAACTCATTCAGCCCCAGAGGTTGTTGTCGTTTTTGCCTGAAATGTGCATAGGAAAGACATTTGCGGGGCTATTTCTGAATACATCATAATACAGTGGTTTTCAACCAATTTTCCATGAGAATAATGCCTAGTTTGTATTAGAAACATCATTTTCCATCGGTTATTTTGCTTGCGCATGAGCAGAAGGGTAAAAGTTGGAGTTCTTTTTTTTTGTTTTGCTTAATGGATCCATCATTTTCGTATGGAGACCGCAATTTATTCCAAATGCCCACCTTATCCTAGTTTTTGCAAAGGTTCTCCTGTCTCTCTGCAGTTAAGACTGGTATGCCTTAGATCTGCGGCCAAAAGGTCTAAAATCTGGACCCAAAATCGCATTCTGATCTCGAGCGAATTTTGGGTGAAAAAAAACGGGTCCAAAAAATGAGGTTTTTCTCTCTGTATTTTGTAGTGCAACTAGAACTTCCAGATTATTGGATACCATTTTAGAGCTATATCTGTCTGCTTTTTTTTAATACCACCCACGATGGTGTATCTTAAATGGCCTTGATGACGCACAGCTTTGAAGTAGGGTACAGCCTCATCACGCCTACAGACAGGATCGGGGCCGAATAGGTTAAGACCAAATTTTTAAAAAAAATATGCGAGTTTCTTGTTGCAATGAAAAATAATTAAGATAGGTTGGTAGACATTTTTTGGTCCTTATGGACTGAAATGAAGCATGAAGCCATTTGCATCCTGAATTTAACTTTGTTCATAGTGAATCCCTCCATTACTTTCTTTTCTCCTGAACTTTAAGGGTCTTTTTCCAAATATTTGCTTTACTGCTAAAGAAAATGAATGGTCAGCAGTTACAAATAAGGTCAGTCAGGTTACTTGAATCACAAATTTTTGGGGGGCTTATGGAAAATATGATACATTAATTGTAGGGCTGCTATGGAGACTAGGTTTCACAAGACTTCAGATCTTTCTAGTTTTTAGAATCAGACACTACTTAGCTGCAAGTCAGCATGGCATTTTGGTGGATAATTGATACAGAAGCAAAAAACAGTTTGTGAAATCATACTTCAAATGTCAAACAAATTATCAAGACAAGAAATTGGTTTACTTCAATTCTGATTAGTCCATCACCATGGCAAGCAAGCAAAAAACATTCATATTTTAATTTTCTGATGCTATTTATCACTTTATTTTACTGTTAAGTTCAGCTTTTGATGGTGAGCCTCTACCTGGATTTGTCCACTGGAGATATTTTCAAAACTGAAAATAAAACTCAAATTCATGAAACATTACTGAACTCATCACTGTGTTAGTTATTTTAAGTTAAAGTCACTTCTGGCATAAAGACAATGATTGTTTTAGATCAAAAGGTATCATTATCCAAGTGTAATGTCAGGAAAATTAACACCAGATCAAATGTAACTAAGCAATAGAAGCCTTGACAAATATTCATCCACATCTTTGATTTTACTTAGTAAGCTAGGATCTGCTATCCCAAGTTTGATAGTCAATGCATAAACAGGAATGATGCCTCTGATACATAACAAACATTGTTCATGAGCACCCAAAAAAAAATTCAGTCTAGGTTCAATCTGTTTTGTAATGGTCAGGGTTTTGGTCTGAGGGCTTTGTACATTTTTTTTGTTTTCAGTATATGGAAATCTAATGTTGACCTGGGAAATATCTGGTATTTTGAAACAGAAACCTGAAATACCCTTGAAGAAATACAGATATGCGAGTTTGGTCTGGATGCCTGTTTACAGTCTGGTTCTATCCAGATGATACATTGAGATGACTGAGAAACCATATTGAATATGACAATCTGTACTATTGCCTATCTGCCCTGATTTTTTTGTACTATTGCCTATTTGCCCTTAGTTTTTGTACTATTGCCCATCTGCTCTGAATTTCTGTACTATAGTCAGAGTCTGGAGTATGGTTCAAGATGATAGGGTTTTCAGCTCTAACATTTTTCGTTAGAGTACTAAATCATGAGTTTTATTAAAATTTGTGGGATATTTAATTATACAGTGTATTATCAAATTTTATGATCAAATGGAGCAATGCATGTGCTACAGACTTGCTACATGCAAAGTCAGTCAGGGTTTTTCTTGTTGAAGACCATCCAAGATCCTTTGAAATGTTAAGTTATGATTAGAGATTCCGAATACTGAAGGTCACCTTCACCACTGAGGATACTAATATATTTCTTGTTTCAAGACAGATATGGCAGGCAGTTCCTGTGCTGCTTAATCAATAACCATCACATGTGTTGTCTTTCACATTCACTTTATGTTACCCCTAAATGAAGGAAATCAAAGCAAATAAGCTGCAGCCTTTTTTAAGTCCATTCTCAAGGGTATAATTATGAAGGTTTTTTCAAAAAGAGAAACCACTTTCATTCACTACTTTTTCATCAGGGCTGAGTTGTAATTCAAGTGGTAGGAAAAAATCAATGACAATGAATTCAGTACAGCAGGCCTCAAGGCAAATACATACAACTTACTCATCAATTCTTGCATATGAGAAATATACACTTGCTAAAAAACAAGTTCCTAACCAAATGAGAACTGAATTAAATCTCTCTAATTTTTAGCTGCAATAAATATACCTGACACATCAAGTTTGTTTTAAACAGCATTTGAGCACATTACTGACAATGCCTTGCCAAGGAAATGGAAGCAAAGTGCCTTCCCAGGGACATCAAGAGGCAGATGATAAAGAAAGGAAGATGGACCAAACTGGACAGATCAGGAAACGAACATGGGGGGTATCATCTTAATCTCCATCTTGATACAGACCTCTCATAAAAAGCCATTATGCACCCAAAATGACCATAATATACCCTAAATAACCTTAAAGTACCCTAAATGACCATAATGTACCCTAAATGACACTTTTTCACCTCTGCTCACTGTGTACAAAGGTCATTCTTTTCTTTTTTAAATTTGAATGATTACCATAAATCAAAGAAAAAAATGTATTTTAGAGACCATGGAACAAACAAACAAGATGGCTAAGTGGGCTAAAGACCGCTCACCTAGCCGGTAATCCACCTAATAGAGGCTATACTGGATGAGAAACTGACATTTTTTGTGCAAAACTGAATCTTCTTAAGCCAGTACATTTTCTGTGAAATTTGGTAAATTTCAAATGAATTACTGTGAAAAACATTGCTTTAACATTCTTCTAAATTTACTAACAATAACTACCATACCGAACCTAATACGTACCCAAACAGAGATTAGAAAATTCAGTTTTCAACGCTGATCATTCCCTTCCAAAGAATATAATAATTACCCATAGTAAAGAAAGTGATAAAAAAAAGCCAGAGATGAGAGGTGCTATAAGTGTGTGTGTGATTTGGATTTTTAACGTAGCTTTAGCAATTTTTATGTCATATCGCTACGATATCTGCAGTGTGGCAGTTTATAGTCATGTCTAGCACTGGGGCATCATGCCATAAACATGTAGCACGATGTCCCACCCAGTCACATTATCCTGACACCAGGCCAACCAGTCTAACACTAACCTCATAATGCTGAGCCCCAAGCAAGGCAGCTGTAATAGTACCATTTATGTAAGTCTTTATATGACTCAGCCTGGGATCGAACCCACGACCTCCCACATCCGAGGCAGACACTCTAACCATTAGGCCACTGGAGCAGTGCTTATAAGTGCAGGGGTGCTTACTGGTATTAGGTCAAATAAGGTATGTTGAACAATGAATCAAGTATTTGTGCTAAATTTAAAAGTCATTGCACCAGGATACTTCCTGTCTTTTTGGTCAAATTCTGTTTAGTTTTTGAGTGGAAAAAATTTATTTGGTTTTTTCTTCAATATTTTTAGTCAAAGGGAATATATTTGATTGGTGGAAATCAGCATAATGTATATACATAACTTCAAAAGCCTCAATGCTAAGATGTTTTGTCATATTTTGTCGTATCCTCTTACGTGGTTTTTGAAAAGTACTTGTTTTAAGTTTCTTGTTTATAGTAACTTGGCAATATTTGATGATGAGTATTTTATATTAATCTGAAGGGCCTATTTGAGAGTATGCTTTGTCAAATTTGGTCAAATTAAATTTAAATTAAATTAACAGTTGAACCATTTTTTTATTTTTAGTAATAGTGGCCATGTTTAATGGCACATCTACACTGTTGTGTAAACATGAAAGATTTAATGTTAGAATGCTTCCTGTCATATTTGTTCAGGTTTTTTTCTGCCTTTTTGAGAAGAAATTACTTCAAGAGTACACGTATTTCTATTTTTAGCCCAAGGCCATAAGGCTCATTGAGCTTACAGTATGGTCCTGTTCCCAGCATGCACTGCCCATAGCATCAAGTGAAACAATAAAAAAGGACAATAACTCTTGCAGTGAATTGGGAGATGTCAAGTTAATGTGGTGCTCTTTTGAATCACCAGTAGGATTCACTTTTTATGAGCAAAGATAATAAATAACATTCAGGAATATTTCTGTCTATTCAAGAATATCATTACTTTAATAAAGGGTTCAGTAAAACATTAGAAAACTATCATGACAAGAAGTAAAAAATGTCTCTATCTGTGCACTGTGCAGGTATACGTGTGTGTAGAAGCAAACATCAAAGACCAGTGACTACATGTATATTACTATTATTACTGGAAATAAAACTGTGTTTGAATGTGTTATCAATGTCACTACAGTTACCCCACCCCCACGAAGATCCAAACTGCACTGACTCAGTCCGTCATCTAAATCCAGATACACTTCTAAATGACATTTTTGTAGTCTTATGTACACTTTTGCATATGTGTGTGTGTGTGTGGTGGGGGGAAAGGGATTCAGACTAATAATTAAATTCTTATGTACACTTTTGCATGTGTGTGTGTGTGTGGTGGGGGGAAAGGGATTCAGACTAATAATTAAATTCTTATGTACACTTTTGCATGCGTGTGTGTGTGGTGGGGGAAAGGGATTCAGACTAATAATTAAATTCTTATGTACACTTTTGCATGTGTGTGTGTGTGGTGGGGGGAAAGGGATTCAGACTAATAATTAAATTCTCATGTACGCTTTTGCATGCGTGTGTGTGTGGTGGGGGAAAGGGATTCAGACTAATAATTAAATTCTTATGTACACTTTTGCATGTGTGTGTGTGTGGTGGGGGGAAAGGGATTCAGACTAATAATTAAATTCTTATGTACATTTTTGCATGTGTGTGTGTGTGTGGTGGGGGAAAGGGATTCAGACTAATAATTAAATTCTTATGTACACTTTTGCATGTGTGTGTGTGTGGTGGGGGGAAAGGGATTCAGACTAATAATTAAATGAATGTGAGTGTTTTTTTCTATGTTGATATTCAAACTCAGTATGACAATGTAACCATGGACTGGTACATATGCAGAGTTTGATCCCTATCCCAATGCCCAAACAAGATAACCCATACATGGTTCCCACCCTTTTCTAAAGATAAATTTCCAGGTCATTTCCAGGGTTTTTCCAGGATGAAATTAATTTTTGAACGGAATTAAAGAGCATTTTAGATTTTAAAACATGCATTTTCTAAATCTAAAGATGTTTCTCTTTCACTCTTCAAAACATCGAAGTCAGAAAAGATGATCATGTACAAAACCACAAAATGTATCACATAAAACAAGTTTGACTATACTCCTATAAACTGGCATGTAAATTCATTTCAATGTACAGAACAAACATTCTAACTTGATTTTGCTGACCTGCATCATGTTGCTAAGTGGGAACAACATAATGAACATAAATTAGTTTTGTTTCCTTTCAAACCTTTAATTCTGAAGAATTCTATAGCAATATATATATATATATATATATATATATATATATATATATATATATATATATATATATGCATCTCGTAGAAAGTAAACATTTCCTGTTACAATATATTAAAAAAACACAAACAATAAAAGCAAATAATTAGAATCTTGTCTTGTAGCAAAAAGAGTTTAACCCTGAGTTTATCTGTGCCAATAAAATCCCAAACAAGAGTTTTCAAACAACCTATTCTTCTTAAGACGATCTGGTTAAAAATCCATCATTTAAAAAACATTTTCAAAAGGATTGATTTAAATTTTGACAAAAGACCTTCAAATTTATATACTAAACAAGGACTGGATTTAATGTAAAATCAACTTGTCTTCTTGTAATTTGTTAAACCAGTCCCCAAATCTGTATGGATACAGGGGCTCATATCGTTTTCAATATATAATACAGGGGACAACAGTTTCTCATATTAGCTCTGAGATTCAACAATTTGGACTACAAGTTTGGCTTAAAAAATGAATAGCAGTCCGTTTTCTAATCTGGGTTTCCTCAGAATCTTTTCACCCCATTTTTCATTTTTGGACATCTGGGTGTGGGGTCATTGCAATTGCCTATTGAAAATTTTGAATTTGCTACCACTGTGCGGTAGCAAGATAAGGTAGTCACTTACCAGTAGGCCTATAAAATTTAAATGTATGTTATATCGACACCTGTATGAAATTGATAGGAAAAATTTGTTTTCTCAGAAATGGCAATTATTATGATCATTATGTCTTTAATCTGCTGACAGATGACAGACTAGACAAAACTACAGCATAGATGAAACCTGACCCTGTACTCGCCATTTGCATTACTGGTCACATGACTTTACAAAACTCAAATGATGACATCAGAAGTCCAATAGTCATGGGATATCGACAACAAACTCCTTTTTAATGTTGTTGTACAAAAATTCAATTATATTAAATGAAAGTCTGATACTTTTTGTAAAATTTAGCTATCTGGCCAGTCTGAGCAGAGAGCACATGTCAACGTGGTAGTCACATGATACAACAAAACTCCAGAATTTGTTTTTGGAATACACAAATATGGAAAATGTTGTGTTCTTTCAATTTTGTGTTCTTATTACAACCAGTATACCACTTTCATGTAATATTTTTTAAATAAATTTTTTCTCTACACCATTTGAAAATGTGGGTTGTTAGATTTGTATACTCATGCAACTAGCAAAGCAAATGGTGAGTACCAGGTCACATTTCATCAACACCATAGTTTTATCTTGTCCTTTAGCAGATTAAAGACATAACGATTATAATAGTCACAATTTCTGAGAAAATATGTAATTTTCATATCGATTTTATGGATGTATCACTCGATCTAACAACATTTAAAGTTTGCTAGGCCATCCGGTAAGCGGCTACACTTTGCCACCATCATGTTGGCCTCTTGTGATGCTAGACTAGTTTTCATACCTTCCATATAAGATAAGATACGGATATCGAGCTGACTCTGAAAATAAAAATTAACTAGATGAATCTAATCCACTGAGCGTTTGGATTTACTCAGCATATATGTTTATTGCAAGCACCTAAATAAGCCATACTGCACCCTCCAAATATTCTGGTTAGAACTCAATAAATTTAGCTCACAATCAGTTTAGTTACAACTCAATTACGTGATTGTTTCGGCCATAAAGTGCTGGCGGAAAATTCAGAGGGTTTTTCCTGACTTTCATCAATATTGGCAAAATTCAAGGACTTTTCAAGCTTGGGAAAAAAATTATAATTTCTCCTGACTTTTTCCTGATTTCCCTGTAGCAGAGGAACCCTGCACATACCAACCAAATCTCAAGAAATTTTGTGGAAGTGAAAACAAAAGAATGAACTGAAAGCTTATGCTGCATATTTAAAATGAGTCTGAACTTCAGATGATTTAAAATTGTTCCCTTCAGGATTAATTCAGCCTCGCAATATTTACATTTTGCCTTGTTTATTTTACAAAATGTTACTTAACTCGCCAGGTAAAAAACTAATACTCAAATATCAAAAATTTCAAAATCTGCAAGAAAGTGTTTTATCAGAATGTTTGGTAATTTGTTTCATCTCTACAAAATACTGCTCTGAATGGAACAAATACAAACCAAAAGAGATGTGGCCATTTTATTTACTACATTTATCTTTTATATAAATTTTACATAATTGTAACATCCTTATAATATACATTTCATATTAAACTTGAGGTTTACATTTATTTGAAAGGATCCCCCCCCCCCCCGGTCAATATCTGTGCAATTCATTTTACATTTGGTGGCCCAGGTAAATGAGTGTTCTAAAGTGCTTGCCTTTAACCATCACTGCCATCTCACCTCTCTATGTGGGGGATTTTGAGTCTTGCCAGAATCTTTCCATGAGGTCAGTGGTTCTTCCTGTGGTTTAACCACCGTTCTTCTTCTGCCAGTTAAACTGGCTGGCATATATAATGTGCTGAAAAATGGCACTAAACCCACAACAACAACAACATTTTTCAGACTTTACTTTTAATTGGCACCATATAGATATTGGTGTGTGTGTGTGTGTTTGTGTTTGTGTGTGTGTGTGATTTGGATTTTTAATGTAGCTTTAACATTATTTTTCAGTCATATCACTAAGATGTCTGCAGTGTGGCAGTTTACAGTGATGTCTAGCACCAGGCCGACCAGTCCTAACACTAACCTCTTAACACGGAGCACCAAGCGAGGCATCTATTAGTACCAGTTTTTTAAGTCTTTGGTATGAGTTGGCCAGGGTTATACTCGCACCATCCAGCATCCGAGGTGGATGCTCTAATAACTAGGCCACTGGAGGGATCTAGATACTGTTGTGCTGGGGTGCCATAAAACACTTTGACATACATTCATATACATACATCCAAGAGTTTTTTTTTTCAATTTAATCATTTTTTTATCTGAAAATATTTTGTTAAAAGCAGTTACATTTTTTTAATAGGAACCTGTCCATTTAAAACCCAAATGTACACTCAAAGCATAAAAGAAAATTTCATTTGCAGTATAATGATGTCTATACACGAGTTATTTACACATGAGTATCTTAAAGCCAATAACATATAACATATATAAATTCAGATCTGCATCATTAATCAGGCACCAAAAGGGGTTACCTTCACTTGACTCAAATTAATGCTTAATGGAGGATAGCCAAACCTGACTAGCCTGGGCCCTCTGGACTCTGTGAGGGAAGAAAGCCACCAATGAGAGATCATTCTAGTCCATAGCAATGGCCTCATACAAAGAAATATCTGCAATTTTAAATATGTGAGAAAGAGGAAAATGATTCTGAGGAGAGATATGATCAATAAAGTGAGTGGCAGCTGGCTGGAAAACAGGCAAGACAAGGAAGCCCAACTTACCTAGTGTCTCCATGTTAACAGCCCTTGTTCCTGTTTCGAGTCTTTCTACAGAAAGTCTTTTTACATCTCATGATCAAAGTTTAAATGGTGCCAGTGCTTGTATAGGGGTAAAACAGTTATCCATGACAAATTCTGAAATGTTCCTGACTATTTCCATGCAGTATTTCAGTGCTATTCAGGATTGGGTGTGTTAAGGTTCTGCAAAAGAAAAATCAATTCATTGATCAAACCAGTCTGTCAGTCACTTCTCTCCTCTGATCAAAATATAAATGTATCCAAGGCAATATTGGACTGCCGCAATTGGAAGAGCTCTTACAAAGCACTATAAAAGAATGGACCGGCAATAATAGTACAGAACTTAAACTTGCCGATGTCAATAGAGAACATGGGCAAGTGATAAACTTTTCTGACAGTTTTATGTATGTATTATAAAACTATGTGGTACTTAATATGGTTTTCAATGTCCTTGATAGAAAATTAAGAGATGATAGATACATAAAGAAGTCATTTTCCCAATTTTTTCATGGAAATGCTGTTAAAAAAGAGACCAATATTTTTGTTAATACTAATTGTACAGGGCAAGTAACTAAGGAAATGTCTAATGAATTAAGATACCAGTATCCTTGATGCTCATTTCTCTTATAAAAATGCTTCCATGCCACAGATGGCCATGTGGTCTAAGGTGCTTGCCTTCCATGCCCCAGATGGCTATGTGGTCTAAGGTGCTTGCCTTCCATGACCCATATGGCCATGTGGTCTAAGGTGCTTGCCTTCCATGCCCCAGATGGTCATGTAGTCTAAGGTGCTTGCCTTTACAGATCACACATACATCTTATCTCTGTCGATGTGAGTTCAAGTCTCAGCTCAGCCAATGTGGGTATATAACTTGCCAGCAGCTTCCCATGAGTTGGTGGTTGTCCTTGGGTTCTACCTACACCAGATATACAGGCTGCCATGTACAGCCTATCATGTGCTGAAAACTGGTGTTAAACCACAAAAAAATCCCTCGTATAAAATAGCACAAAAAAGTCTCATCCATCAGACCTTCATTTATTTAACAACACAAGTACTTATGCTATATATGCTAAATCCTACCATATTTTATGTTGGTTACTATAAATGAATTCCCATTTTCTCACCAAGTCAGTGTGTGTGTGTATATATATATATATATATATATATATATATATATATATATATATATATATATATATATATATATACTTTATGGTTGGGTTATGAACAGGGGGTAGAGAGACCTGGGTGCCACTACTAGCATTTTTATGCCAAGAAAGTGTGTGTGCGGTTACAGAGTGGTGATATCAATGGTTTATAAGATATGACCCAGGGCTCAAGGTGTAAGGATAGACACTGGGAGATAACCCTGGAAAATGATGGTTTAAAATAAATTTAACTGTGTATTTATGCAATATTCCTATGATAAGTTTGAAGATAGACACAATTATCATAGCAAATATGCTTTAAATTCTGTTAAAATATATAGAAATTCGTGGGAGACCTTCCACCTAAAGTGGGGTGGGATTAACTTTGATGACAATAAAAAGCAATCCCTACTCCCTAAACATCAAGTGTAGCAAATTCCAATGGGCAGTTTTGGTGTTATATGCTTAATAAAGAAAATGTTAACAATAATTTATGATGGCCTAGTAGTTAGAGCATCTGCCTCAGATGTGGGAGGTCACAGGTTCAAACCCTGGATAAGTCATACCAAAGATTTATCCAGTACATGATCGGTGGTGACCAGTGTAACTGGTGGATGAAGAACATGGTAAAACCCTGGGAAGAATCACCAGCCCACAGGAAACTACTTGCAAACTTTCTAACATACCCACATTGGTGGATTCCAAACTCAAACCCATGCTGGCTGAGGTGAGATTGAGTGATCAGTAAAGGCAAGCACTTTGGACCACTATTGTATTTTTTGCACTGAATCTGACACCATTTTTAATTACAGATCACAAGTTTTGGGATTCTGTGAAGCAACAGATTTAAAAATAATACATATCATTTTGCAATTAAGAAACCAAATCTAACACTAACACAACTGTATATAATGAATTACTGTAATTTCTCACTTACAAGTCAGATCCCATTGCAAAGTGAACAGACACAGTATGCCATTGCAATTTGTTTGGACTAATCAATAAAACAAACAACATAGACCTTAATCAGCCAGCACAGGATGTGAAAGCAGATCAGGGTCCATGCTGTTTGCAGTTGGATCCAATGTTATATGTGACTTCATACAGAAAGTAAATGAAGATCTAATAAGATGAGACATTGAAATAGTCTCATAAATGCAGAAACTGTGACTGCTGAGTTAATAATTTCAAAATACTTTTATTTTAATAGTGTTTGGTGATGTTTAGTTATGACAAGGAACAAATGATCTTTTTGCAGAATGTTTAAGCAAAATTGTAAAGACATATAAAGACAAAAACCTTAATGCCAACAAAGCCAGAATTTACTTTTAAAAGCTATGTGTACATGTGAAGTGACATGAATTTTGAATGTACTGTATTATCATTATCATCATATCAACAAACTTGCCACTGAGAGCAAATGTTGCATAATGCACCAGCAGATCATGGTCTGTGTTCTTGTTCTACTTTTTGCTCCAAACAAACTGCATACACCCAGATCTGCTGGTGCATTATGCTATGGCAGATCTGGATCTGACTTGTAGATGTGAATATATATGGTAAGTTAGATATATAATATTTCTGTTGAAAAAAAATCCCAGTTGATAACATACTGTCTAGCCTGCTCAGAAATAAGAATAATCTTTAAGCCTTCATGTGCACAAAGAAATCAAGGACTGCTCTGGTTGCCAAAGTGGTTAGAGCGTCTGCCTTGGATGCAGGAGGTTGCAGGTTTGAAACCCTGCAGAGTCATATCATAGACTTATAAAAATAGTACGAGCTGCTGCCTCGCTTGGCACTCAACATTAGAAGGTTAGTGTTAGGACTGGTGGGCCTGATGTCATAATAATGTGACTGGGTGGGACATAATGCCACATGTCAGCAGCATGATGCCTCACTGTTTGACATCACTATAAACTGCCACACTGCAGACATGGTAGCAATATGACTGAAAAATTATTTAAGCTAAGTTAACTCCAAAAAATCAAACACAGACACATGCACGCACGTGTGCACACACACACAGAAATTGAAAATGTGGATAAAGTTCTCTCTTGCAAAAGAATGGTAAAATATACTGTTATTGGTTACATAGTTATCCAGGCTCTAAAGGACATAAAATGTACCACTGTGTAAACATGTAATAAACCGTTACTTTTGTTCTGATCATATTTTCCCCCTTAACCCATATTTAAATGGTCTTTAATCTCATTAAAACATTCCCTTGTCAAATTCATAATTACAATTTAAATACAACCACAACATTGTTGCTTATTTTAATGGTTTTCTCCCCTGCCTTGTATAGATTTCTTGTTTCATGTACAACGTGTCAACATTTTGGTATTATACATTATTAGCCTTTATTAAAAATAAAAATAAAATTATTGTTAATATTATTATTATTATTATTATTATTATTATTATCCAATTAGGGAATTCATGGGTAATTGTTTTTATTACTGATCTTGCTATAACACTGCAAGTTGCTGATACTGAAGTAACACAGAACATCATTTTATTTCCTACTATCTTTAACATCTTTAATCATTCCACAGGATATTATCATTCAATGTCCATTGTAAAAACAAAAGGGTAATACAGATATTATCATTCAATGTCCATTGTAAAAACAAAAGGGTAATTACATACAGATAAACTGATTGAAGGATGTATAGACAGATGGATGTTACAAATAAGGATCTATGACAAAACAGTGCAAGCAAAGCCATAAATCAATTTGCCAATCAATACTGTTCTGAATCCTGAACCACTACAACAAGCCTGATCATTCTGTTTACTTCACAATTCTTGTGTCTACTTGGTAACCCTTCTAAATGGTTGGTCTGTAAGCCCTGTAAGTGGGAGTGGGCGTCAATTCATTTGTTCAATAACAACCCAATGCTTTGTCTCACTCATATGTCTGAGTTGCTGCTTCCTTCATGTAACAGATCTAAACTGAAAGTCTCAACTGATGACATCCATTTTTTTGCAAATAAGTAGAACTGCATTGTGAAGTCCAGCCATCAAGCAATACATCTTAAAATATTGCCCATGGAAAAATTATCATACCCAGCCTTTTCTTTTGTTTGTCCTTCCTCTCCAAATATGCAGCCATCCATTACCATTATCTAATTAGTGTAACAGGAAAGGATGTAGACAAATCTTAAACCTCAAGAAGTTTCAAACTGCCACTCCTCTTAGATGATACTGGACAATAATGTTATTCTTATAATATATATTTATCTGATAAGTCCATGCTAGGTAATAAAACCACCCACCACAGTAATTTAACAAACTTTCAGCAAATATTTACAAGGATATGTCCACTCCTGACTTTGCTGACCAACATATGAGAGTACCTGTAGTACCCTGGCCTGACCATGGGAAACTATCACCATCTTCTATTTGATTAGACAAAAGACAAATTCATCCCAACTTCCGTACATACTAGCTTATAAGTCAAGCCAAACTGCAAACAACAAAGATCAAGATCTGCCATAGTATAATGCTCCTGCTGATCTGGGTCTATGTTGTTTGTTCTCCTGATTGGTCCTAACAAACTGCACAGATATAGATCAGCCAGCAGACATTGAAATAGGCAGATCAGGGTCTGTGCAGTTTGTGGTTGGTCTCTTGTTATGCAAGTATATATAAGGTAAACCAGCAGTTGTCAGGAACTTAAGTAATCAAGTGAAGCACACAAACCTCCAGTTTAAAAGCTCTGGGTCAGCTAGGCTGGTGATTAACACATTAACCCCAAGCGACGACTTAACTGGGCAGGAGGTAGTAGGCTACTGCCAAGCTCTGTAGCATCATGGTCATGTATGATACATTAAAGTGGGTGGTATTATAGAAAGGTAGACAGATGTAGCTCTACAATGATACCAAATAATCAGGAATATCTAGTTGCACTATAAAAGACAGATTTAAAAAACTCATTTTTTGGACCCGACTTTTTTCTACCCAAAATTTGCCCGTGGTCGGAATCCGATTTTGTGTCTGGATTTTATACTTTTTGGTCTCAGATCTAAGGCAAACTGGAATGAACTGCAAACAGACATATGAGCCTTTGCAAAAAGTAGGATAAGATGGGCATTTGGAAAAAAGAGTGGTCTCGATACAAAAATAATGGCTCCATTTAGCAAAAAAAAAAAAAAAAAAAGAAAACTTCTACCCTTCTGCTCATGCGCAAGTCAAATAGCCAATGAAAAATGATGTTTCTAACACAACCAGGCAGTATGTTATTGAAAGATCACTGGGGATTTGGTGTTTTCGGATCTATTCAGAAACACCTTTCAAAATGTGTTTCCTACTCGATTTTCAGGTGAAAATGACAAAAACCTCCAGAGGTTAATGTGTCATGAAATCGCACATAAAGCAACTCAACCTCTGCAGTTTTACAGGTTAAGAGATTTGCAGAGGAGTTAATTTTTATTCAGCTTTGATTACAGATGTGCTGTAAATTAAAACAATACAAAAGACCCTTGAAGAGACTAACACTCTACTGACCAAAAGTAATTTCCAGGAATCCATGACTGTTTCATCTTTTTTCTTATGCTTGAGTGGAATCTTTACAACAAATTTGTAAGTGAAGTACAACATTTTTTATCATGGCTTTTGAGAGAGCTACAGATATAAGGTCAATGAAGTTGTGTCAGACAACGTCAATATATACTGACCACACTCTTAACTGGCTTAAACATATAAATAATATATTCTGGAAAAGAAGTTACTTAAGTGTATCATACAAGGTATTTTACACACTTGACTGAAAAACTGGGTTAAACTGTAAAAATCCATCCATACCTGCTTCTATTACCTTGTTCATAAGCCAGTACAGCTAAACACAGAAGACTTTTGACATTAAAATCAATCCGAGTGTTGACAAATCAGGTTACTCAATGGAATACAACTAAATACAAAATATGACTAAAATTGTATAAGTACATGCCACTGTGTTCCTAAGAATTAGGAAGAACAAAAAAGGCAAGCAATGACCTTTGGCTTTATCATAACATCAGTTTGCTCTATTTTCAAGACTCCCTCACAAAAGTGCAGATATATTAGAGGTCAAATATGTGCCATTTGGTTCAGAACCAGAAATATTGCAAGTGTTTTAGTGGAATTCCCATATCAATGAAACCATTCATGCAAGAGAATATGATTTCAAACATGGCTACAATGCCATGTTGGAGGTCAGATGTGCACAATTTTCATTCTGAACTAGCAATGTCATGCTTTAGTGAAAAACCCATGCTGATACAACCATCCAAACAGTAGAAGTGACCAAATTAAATTACAGGTTGATTGTCTGGGTGCCATTTCAAAGCTTGTATCAGCATTATTTTAATACTGAAAAAACTGTTGCAAGAAAGAAATAGGTTTGAGCTGCCATTTTGGAGGTTGTACATATCAGCATTATTGTAGTACTGAAACAACTATATTTTGCAACAAAGAAGTAGGTTTCTTTTTTCTTTAAAATGTCAGTGAGGTCAACCATTCTAAAAATGTACCTGTTAAAAGATTTGTCAAATTTTAGATTGGTATCATTTTCACTTAAGACCCAACAAAACAGTGAGAATATGACAATATGACCCTTCCATAAAGAGGATTAGTCGTAACAAGATTTTCAAGATGGCCATTAAAGTCATCGTGTTAGAAGTCTGATTGGCATAAGTTATTTAGAAACAACTAGATATCATAAAAATTAATTTAGTCAAAACTCTATGCCTTCATGACCATGTTCAAAAGAAACAGCCATAACATGATTTTTAAGATGGCTACCATGGCAGCTGTATTGACACCATTTTCATTTACAACCAAGTAGATATCACAAGAAGTCTTTAGTTGAAACTACTATGACTATCCATTCAGAAGATGAAGCAGGAAGAATTTCAATAACAGGGCCACTATTGCAACTATACTGCATGTCAGATCAGTACCATTTTCATTTAGGACTAGATACCATTTGATTAAAAAATCCATCTTGATATGGCCATTTGTTTAGGAGAAGTAATGTTAATACCATTTGATGGACATATTGGATGTCAAATATTTTAACCTAAGATATCCTCTTTGTTAGCTATCAAATAATGAGTATTTAGAGCCAATTACAAGCTAAGAGATTTCTCATTAGTACACCATTACAAATATTGGGTGGTACAGCTGAATACCAATATGCAGAATGTTTCACGGCACAGAGTCCTTGCCCACCCACCCCCATGTTCCCCAAAGTTTCAATTCTCATTTGATTAAAATCAATTATCTGGATTATCAATTTTACAGATGAAATCATTTTTTCACAATGGGTCCTGACAATTTCTGCATTTAAAGGCACATTTCTCTGACAAGCCCACTGGTGTATGGAACTATTTCCACATCAAATGGCACACTCAGCTGCATTATTAATGTTTCCATTTAGCCCAGTCCATACAGTAATTCAGTTTAACTCGTTAGCCAACAGAAGCCAAAATGGTATTGATTTTGTACCAATATATTTTGTTCATTTCTCTGTGAAAGCCCTCTCAGTACTATAATTCTGACTGAAATACATGATTTTTGTTTGGTGTTTTCCAAAAGACATCTTGACGGCAAGATGCACTTAAATCAAATGCATGACAAGATGCAAGGAGAAATAATCAACTTATTGAAAGTTGCTACGGGACTTCTTTCATAAAATGAAACGCAATCCACATGCATGTTTGAGAGGGAATTTATGACTGCTGGTCAAGATGTCAGTTTTGGAGTTGTCTCCCTCTGACTGTAATGCCAATAATTTCTAGCTCTTATGAACTAAAAAGCAACTTTTCAACTGAACAACTTCATAAATTATCTCATTCAAGCATACAACATTACACATGGAAATATTTAAAATTAAATCAAAGTCAATAATAACAACAAAATAAAATGTTAATATCGCCAATGTATACTGATTTGTCCTCAACAAATAAACAATTACTCTGTACACTGGTAGATGTATTTTTTTTGCTATGGAGAAATTTTAGTGACTCGGCAGTTGAACAGTGAGAATGTGAAAATAAACCCCATCAAAATATAAAATATAACCAGTATATATGATAACATTTCTAGATATGCAATTAGTAAAATATAATAAAACAATTTAAAATCTTTCTGGTATAGCTTATCTGTGTGTGTGTAAGTTGGACTTTTAGCATAGCTTTAACAAGTTTTCAGTCATATCATTGCAATCTCTGCAGTGTGGCAGTTTATAGTGATGTCTAGCACTGAGGCATCATACTGCAGACATGTAGCACGATGTCCCATCTACTCACATTATCCTGACATCAGGCCGACCAGTCCTAATCTCTTAACGCTGAGTGCCTAACAAAGGAGCTGCTAGTACAATTTTTATAAGTGTCAGCTATAACTCAGCTGGGGTTTGAACATATGACCTCCCACATCTGAGACGGACACTCTAACCACTAGGCCACCAGAGCAGCTTATAACTTATCAAAATATATATTTGGCAAAATACAACTAGACAAAAGATACAGCCCACATTTTTGGACAAAACTGCTAAATATTACACAAATACAAAAAATTGCTGATATATTTTTTATAAACCATCTGATAGCTCCATTTTCTTTTCATCAAATTATCTCATTTGCTTTATGATTATTGAACTGAATTCAGATGTGATAAAGATATTCCTGTCCCATTATAATCATTTAGATTCCTCCTATTGCTAGCCTGAAATCCAAGGTTGTAATGATTCATTCAGATTTTCAAATCTTTTAGCTCTGTTAACTCTAAAGTTCAGTCCAAGATCAAATGACTAAAAATGTGATCAGCCAATTACATTACATGTGGTAAATCAACAAATAATAATTACTATTTACTCACATTTGCTAAATGTATTGCAAATACATTCTTTAAAATTATTTGCTTTAGATGCAAATGAAATGACCGCAAGGCTAGACATAAATTTTCTGGTGGAAGCTGTCAAGAGAGCAACTCTGTCAACCCAACCCAAAATGCTCCCACAGCAGTAGTCATGAGGGCATCTACCACGAAGTCAAACCAAACCAAAATTTTCCGGTAGAAGTTGTCATGTGGGCATCTACCATGCGGTCAACCAAAACAAAATGCTTCCACAGCAATTGTCATGAGGGCATCTACCACAAAGTCAACCCAAATCAAAATTTTCAGGTAGAAGTTGTCATGATGGCATCTACCATGCAGTCAACCCAAACCAAAATACTCCCACAGCAGTTGTCATGAGGGCATCTACCATGAAGTCAACCCAATTGTGGGCATCTAACATGCAGTCAACCCAACCCAAAATGCTCCCACAGCAGTAGTCATGAGGGCATCTACCACGAAGTCAACCCAAACCAGAATTTTCTGGTAGAAGTTGTCATGTGGGCATCTACCATGCAGTCAACCCAAACCAAAATACTCCCACAGCAGTAGTCATGAGGGCATCTACCACGAAGTCAACCCAATGTGGGCATCTAACATGCAGTCAACCCAACCCAAAATGCTCCCACAGCAGTAGTCATGAGGGCATCTACCATGCGGTCAACCAAAACAAAATGCTTCCACAGCAATTGTCATGAGGGCATCTACCACAAAGTCAACCCAAATCAAAATTTTCTGGTAGAAGTTGTCATGTGGGCATCTACCATGCGGTCAACCAAAACAAAATGCTTCCACAGCAGTAGTCATGAGGGCATCTACCACGAAGTCAACCCAAATCAAAATTTTCTGGTAGAAGTTGTCATGATGGCATCTACCATGCAGTCAACCCAAACCAAAATACTCCCACAGCAGTTGTCATGAGGGCATCTACCACGAAGTCAACCCAATGTGGGCATCTAACATGCAGTCAACCCAACCCAAAATGCTCCCACAGCAGTAGTCATGAGGGCATCTACCACGAAGTCAACCCAAACCAAAATTTTCTGGTAGAAGTTGTCATGTGGACATCTACCATGCGGTCAACCAAAACAAAATGCTTCCACAGCAATTGTCATGAGGGCATCTACCATAAAGTCAACCCAAATCAAAATTTTCTGGTAGAAGTTGTCATGTGGGCATCTACCATGCAGCCAACCCAACCCAAAATGCTCCCACAGCAGTAGTCATGAGGGCATCTACCACGAAGTCAACCCAAACCAAAATTTTCTGGTAGAAGTTGTCATGTGGACATCTACCATGCGGTCAACCAAAACAAAATGCTTCCACAGCAATTGTCATGAGGGCATCTACCACAAAGTCAACCCAAATCAAAATTTTCTGGTAGAAGTTGTCATGTGGGCATCTACCAAGCAGTCAACCCAAACCAAAATGTTCTGCAAGAAGTTGTCTTGAAGAAATAAAGCTCTGAATGTCTCAATTAGTGATTAATATGAAAAATTACAAAGATAAACAGAAGGTATGTGATCTGTGAGACAATGTTAAATTTATGGCACCAACAGATGAACCAAGAATATCAATACATGTGTAAAATCTGGCCTTTGCCAAGTCATAAATTTAAAAACTTACTTTGTACCCAAGTTCACAAAAGGAACAAGATTTGTCTTTTGTAAAACTCGTATGCATCAACACACATCTGAAAGTCAAAGCCACCAAAACGTTTAAAATATAAAAAATGTTGGAACAATTACCATAATGGCATGAAAATGATATCTGGTTATCTACATATGCATACACACAGTCAAAATTCATTTTTCTCACTTAAGTGATTTTTGCTTAATCATGATAACATTTTTGTAAAAAAAATAAAAATTTCAGAAGGTTCATTTTTTTAAGTTACGAACTGAGAAATTTTTATAATAACATTAAAAATAAATTAGGTTATCTTTATATGAATACAATGATACAAAATTTCATTTGTCTCGGTTGAGTGGGAGGATGAAAAATCAATGGTACTGAAACAAAAGACCATGTTAGCACATAACTGATCTGACTAATCTATTGTGTGTGTGTGTGTGTATGGTAATTTGGATTTTTAACATAGCTTAAACAATTTTTCTGTCATATCGCTATGATGTCGACAGTGTGGCAGTTTATAGTGCACTGGGGTATCATGCCGCAGACATGTAGCATGATGTCCCACCCTGAGTCACATTATCCTGACACCAGGCCAACCAGCCCTAACACTAACCTCTTAATGCTGAGCGCCAAGCGAGGCAGCTGTTAGTACCATTTTTGTAAGTCTTTGGTATGACTTGGCTGGGGTTCGAACCCACGACCTCCCGCATCTGAGGCGGACACTCTGACCACTAGGCCACACTAATCTATTGAACATTATCAATAACAGACCTGAAGCGCTGGAACAGAAAACTAGTGTTGCATGTCTTTGTCCGCAATGACAAATCATAAGATACAAGTCCTGAGACTCCATCTGCTTGACCAAACATCTGCCTGATTTAAACTGCATCATATCACATTACTGGACTCCACTGTATTCAAACCAAAGATCTGATGTTGAAATCCAAAGTTGGTAATATTGTACTCCCTTGGTCCCAATGTTCACTTAAGATGGTAACATTGTATTCCCTTGGTCCCAATATTCACATAAGATGGTAACATTGTACTCCCTTGGTCCCAATATTCACATAAGATGGTAACATTGTACTCCCTCCCAACATTCACATAAGATGGTAACATTGTACTCCCTTGGTCCCAATGTTCACATAAGATGGTAACATTGTACTCCCTTGGTCCCAATGTTCTCATAATCTGGATAAATACTGTATTATCCATAACAATGACCGGTTTATCTGACCCAAGATTTCTGGTAAACCCAGACATTGAACCCCAACAAGTGTCAACTAGATCCACATTATTGATTTTGGGATAATTACCAAGGGCTCTGATTTAAAAAAATCTACAATGTTGATTTGTCTGAATAAGGACCAACCAGTTACCTAAATATCAAGTGATGTTAAAATCTTATTCTCATTTCTCAATTATCTTTATGTATGTACTGTGTGCAATGATTTATCAGAAGCTGAAAAGTGGCACCTGAATTTTGAGTTCTCCTAAACGATCTGTTAGCTAGCAAAATAACATTTTAATAAATAAAAAGCACAGTTCTTTGAATCTCTTATAAAATTCTGTAATACAGATAAAGATCATGGATCAATACTATCTCATGGATCAGTACTATTTCATGGATCAATACTATTTCATGGATCAGTACTATTACATGGATCAATACTATTTCATGGATCAATACTAATTCATGGATCAATACTATTTCAATGATCAATACTATTTCATGGATCAATATTATTTCAAAGTTCTGCATCTAGTATCCAGAGACACTTCCTTGGTACAGTAGAATCTGTTTAAGAACAACTTAGTTATGATTCTATGGTCATAAACTAAGTAACAGAAAGAAGCAAAACCAAAATGTTTTGAAAAACTATGAACTTGAAAAACAAATAATTTATTTATCAAAGCTATAAATGAAAATGTGAGAGGAACTTACAGTATTATTAAGTGAATCCAAAAAAAATCTGAAAAAGTTCTCTTAAAGTCCAAACAAATTAAAAAGTTCCATAAAAATTTAAGAACTGGAAGTATACATGTCTGCCAAAAATTGAGATGTCAAAATGGCATTGTCCAGAACTACTTTTAATAATTCACAATAGTTCTGTTGGCATCATATTAATGATTAACATTTCCCTCCAAAAGTTATTGTATAAATATTCATTATCATTATGACAAGAGACATGGGTGTATGTGGTAGTTATAGTTTAAAGGATTTTAAGCGGTCAGATATAGTAATGTTAGAAACAAATTTTACATTTTAAGTTCACACATCTGATACTGATAAAGAATCTGACCCATAGGATTTGGGGTCTGCATTTGTCATCACTGTAAAAACAAGAATTTATGCTGCTAATGAACCTTGACTTTGTCTCTATTCTATAGTTTTGATAAACTATGGCCATATTGGTTTAAAACTACTAAACTGCTCTGTGTAAAGGGCAGTTGTCCTAATCCCTAGCTTGGGTGAACATTAAAAATTGGTTGGGAATCTACTTTGTGTTGGATGCTATCGTCTGCAATTTTTGTAGCCATTAACAAGTTCCAAAATAATATTACATGAAAAGTCCAATGAGCACATTATATTTCCAATGAACAAACTAAACAAATGTTTTTCCTATCAAATAATATCTAAGTACAACATAAAATATGTCTGCAGACTTTATGTTAAACCAAAAACAAAAGAAAAAAGAATGACTCCAAAATGAGAATGAATGTGATTTCTCAAACCTCTCCTTAACTACAATTTCATCAGTCTATTACAACTATATGTCACAATAGACCCTATGTGACAGATCTTACTACTCAATCTATTATTTCAAATATCTGTTCATATGACCTAACTCATCCAATAGGAATTAACTTAATTCTTCTAAGATAAAACCTGACAAATCTGTCCAATGGGAAAAAGGCAGAATCTCGTAAACATATTTACAAATAATTTTTTTATTAGTAGCTTTAAACACATACATAAGCATCTATTTATAGATCTTAAGCAATTTTGCATTGGTAACATCTTAAAATAGACCCTATGCATAAATACCAAATCCAACTATACATAATCACTACAATTTACAATCAGGGGCCCCGAGTGGCCAAGTGGTCTAAAGCGCTCCCTGTTATGGACCACTGCCATCTCACCTCTGTCTGCATGGGTTCGAGTCTAGGATTTGGCCAATGTGGGTATGTGAGAAAGCTTGCCAGTAGCTTCTCGTGGGTCGGTGGTTCTTCCCAGGGTTTTCCTGGGTTCTTCCTCCACCATTAATACTGGCCGCCATACATAGCCTATCGTGTGCTGAAAAATGGCATTAAACCCCACAACAACAACAACAACAATTTACAATCATGAATGAAAATTAAAAAAATTAGACAAAATCATGTACCAGGAGTAACCTCCCCCAAAAGCTGGAGATATACACAACACTTAACAATCAACTAGTGTTTCTCACGCCATTTTTATTCAATAGTATCTCCTTAATATATGTACAGGTAAGAATCAGGCATTTAACTGCAAATTTAAAAGAATGACACTATTACATCAAACAAAGGCTGAAGAAAATGTCCTGACTGTGTCTAACTGACAAAACAATTAGAAGTTGGATCATTGTTTTTTAATAGTACTTTCAGAAGGACTAGATTGGCAATATCAGGCCACAGAAATGAATGTATAATGCCTTTTCTACCGAGAAAGACAACGGTATTGAACTGGATTGCTATTGGATTGGTTTTGGATGCTCAATTGAGTTAATATCTTTGCAAGCAATATACAATCACATGATGTTCTCTGTGTTACGAGTCTATGCTCTTAAAATAAGTAACAAAAAAAAGTGAAGAGAACATGCTTTGTAAAATTTAACAAATAATTAATTTCCTACAATACAAAGTGAAAAATGAGAAAATAAAACTTAAAGTATTGCGAACAAAATCCAAAAATAATCCAAGAATTAAAGACACAAGTCCTAGTAATAAAAAGTCCTGAATAAAACTCCATTCAAGTCCCGAAGAGATCCAAAATTGAGGTGATGACGTGTATGTAATGGTCTACAAAGTACTGATGTGTCAACAGTCTCTTTTTGAATCACAGAAATATTATTCCAGGTTTGAATTCAGTATAAATTCCGATGAATGTCTTTATCCAAGAATTTTGTCAGAGAACTTTTGTATTTCCAGAGAAAATAATCATCTGAATTCAATAATTTGAAGAAAATAAAATTCAACCCAAACTGGTCACAACATAGTACAACTTAAAGTGCTAGATATTAATGCACAACTGGTAAAATCCCCACAGTCACAAAATAATATAGTTCTCTGCTTGATCTCAGGTCACATTAGGATTTTCTAAAAGCAACCATTACCTAATGGAAAATAACCTTCTACTTTCTAGAATGATCTAATGAGCCTTGTTTATTTACAATGCAATAGCCTATAACATTCACTTAGGAATCTCCAAAACCCTGACCCTGATCAACATATTTACCACTTCTTGTTTACCTGAATAATAATTGGTTAATAAGCTCATACACCTGAGTATAATGAAGCTATTAATAGCTGTTTACATAAATCGAAAAAGATATTTTTTTACAAGTCAGTCAGGTCAAGTAGAAATGAACTCAATTTTAGACAAGGTCAAGTCCAGCAAACAATGTTACATTACAGTAACATGTAATAAAATTTAAAAAATTAAAACTTACAAACAATTAAATAAAATATATATAACACATGTTAAACCAGCGCAGAATTGATGTAGAGGTTTTGAGACATTTTTATTTCATTTTTACTAACATTCCTCAAATTAACTGGCAATTTGGCATCATTGATATAAATTTCAGCAATTAAATGTTGGGCAAAACTGGTTAATCAGTTCAAGAAAAATAATTTAAATTTTGTGCTATTTCTATTGGATGCCTGATCAGCCTTTTATGTAAGAAACCTGAAAGCAAGATGCCAGGGTATCTCATTACTGCCGTGTTTTGGTACAACAGGTTTTACAGAACACTCCTATCAAGTTTAATCAACTCTGGTTAAGCTGTTGAGGAGTATAAAAATAGGTGTTAGGCCTGAGTGGATGTGGAAAACACCATTTCTAAGAAGAACAAAATTTCAGAAGGGCATGTGACAAGGAACAGCTGCAGAACACTTGATTAAAACTGTCTCTTCTATTCTAGTAACAATTAAGCAAAAATATGTTTCTCACCTGGTTTCAATGGAACCAACACAGTGACTTTGGAAACCACCCTAAGAAAATTTACTCAGCATGTCACACAAAAAACATTCCTGCAAAGTTTCATAAATAACACTTGTCAACTGTGCAGGCTAGCAGGAGACCAAAAACAAAAACAGATCACTGGGTAATACGACAGACTCGTACTAGCTTATAGTCCAGTAAATAAATTAAATGCAATTACTACTACAAATTATGCATTAACTGTATACACCTTTACAAAAAATGTGAAGCTTTGGAAACATACTTGACAAGATGTTTTTACAAGTTTTTCAGTTAATGCTTTTTGTCTCAGAAACTAAATTTTGTCTCAGCAACTAATGAATAACTTTATATTACATTAAAAAAATTTACTTTCCTTTTCAGAAAAATATCAAAAAAATGTGTGAACAATAATGCTAAAGGCAGGAAATGGTAAAAAGAGGCTTTCCTTCCAATGCAATCTCACTGAAAGATTTTCAATAAAATATTGCTTGTATTTAATTCAATAATGGTTTGACTGCATATTATGGTAACAGGATTTAATTCAATAACAGTTTGAGTGCATATTATGGTAACATGATTTAATTCAATAATGGTTTGAGTGCATATTATGGTAACAGGGTTTAATTCAATAATGGTTTGAGTGCATATTATGGTAATTTAATTCAATAATGGTTTGAGTGCATATTATGGTAAATTAATTCAATAATGGTTTGAGTGCATATTATGGTAACAGGATTTAATTCAATTATGGTTTAAATGCATATTATAGTAATTTAATTCAATAATGGTTTGAGTACATATTATGGTAATTTATTTCAATAATGGTTTGAGTGCATATTATGGTAACAGGATTTAATTTAATAATGGTTTGAGTGCATATTATGGTAATTTAATTCAATAATGGTTTGAGTACATATTATGGTAATTTATTTCAATAATGGTTTGAGTGTATATTATGGTAATTTAATTCAATAATGGTTTGAGTGCATATTATGGTAGCAGGATTTAATTCAATAACTGTTTGAGTGCATATTATGGTAATGTAATTCAATAATGGTTTGAGTGCATATATTACGGTAACAGGATTTAATTCAATAATAGTTTGAGTGCATATTATGGTAATTTAATTCAATAATGGTTTGAGTGCATATTATGGTAGCAGGATTTAATTCAATAACTGTTTGAGTGCATATTATGGTAATGTAATTCAATAATGGTTTGAGTGCATATATTACGGTAACAGGATTTAATTAAATAATGGTCTGAGTGCATATTATGGTAACAGCACCATGCATACTGCTTGCATATTAACCACTATGCCTTCAAAAAATTCAGATGGGGGACAATACAGTGTAGTATCAGACTGATCTCCGTTAAGTGACATACCTACAAGTAGCTGTCTACCTGGAGTATTAAGACAAAAACTGCTAGACTTAAAGTCCACCATTTATAAAACATATAATGACGAGTCCAATTTAGTTCTATCTGACTCCTTGTCTTTGAAGAGAACAATCCACTGAAGTGAAGAACAAGCAATAAGGAATGAGAATAAAGTGAAGAACATTAAGCTTATTTCTGTTCATTCATGTACTTTGACAGGATACAGCAGGCATGTGCAACCTATGGCTGTGTGCCCCGTCTGACCTTTTACTTGGTTTTATCCAGTTGGGTACATTTGAAAATAGCTATCTGGCCCAGTACTGGAAAAAGCTGCACATGCCTGGTTTACAGAATCATATATTTTTGCTTCACTTATCAATGACCTGCAATTACACCAGTCTGATAGGGCTGCTCCACTATGCACTACCATCTATACTCACTTATAAGTCAAGTCAAAGTGCAAACAACAAAGATCCTGATCTGCCATTGCAAAATGCACATGCAGATCAGGGTCCATACCGTTTGCTACACTGATAACTACTAACAAACTGCACTGATCCAGATCTGCCAGTGCATAATGAGCTGGCAGATCTGGGTCTGTGCAGTTTACAGTTGGACTCTTCTTAAAAGCAAGTACATTTGGCATTCCAAATAATATTTTCTTAAAAGTGTAAAATTTACCTTCAGTTACAAATTCCATTTATGCTTTGAATTTGCTATCTAAGAAATGATATGCCAATGTTTCTTGAAAGTGTATTTGCACAAAATAAACCAGTTGCTTAAACTTCAATATATTTTGAGTTAAATATATTCTGACAAGAACATCTGATTCATGAATCCAACAGATCCAGTTACTCATAATGAAAACCTCTGAGACACCCCACCCCCAACAGTATAAATCTTGATATTAAAACACTGTGATACCTGATCTGAAATAACAAAGAGGAATTATGCACTTTGTTTTAGTCCCCAATGATTTTTCCACTTGTTTCCATAGCAACATAATCCTTTCATAGCTGGAATCCTTTAATATCCAATTACCAGTAGTATTTAAATACTCTGTGTTCTGGAACAAATTCCTATTAATCTCAACAACAACAAAAAAAACACTTGATTGAATACGACACAAGTCCAGCTATATAACATTCCAATCAGCTGACAGCGTCAGATAATGAAAGTTTCCAATCTATGTCCTACAAATTAAAAATCAATTTATTTCATAAAATGCCCTCTCCAGATAAGTAACTAAATGTAAAAGAATTGAAAATGATGGCCCAGGGCTATATCCCCCTCCCAAATGTATAAAAGAAAGATAAAGTTATGTTGTACTTAAATGAGACAAGAGTTCTGGACAGGATATCAAGAAACAGAAACTGACTTGTAACATCAGGGGTTGTGAAATGGCTGAAATGGTTTAGGTAAAAACAAAAAAGACCAAAAAAACCCCAGAAAACAAAATGACAAGAAGACAGTCACCAAATCATAATGTTGCTGTTGTTGTAGAGTTAAACGCCATTTTTTAGCACAATATAGGCTATACACACATTGCCAAGCCCGAGACTCAAACCTATGCAGACAGGTGAGATGGCAATGATCCGTAACGGTCATTGTTTTAGCCCACTCAGCCACTCAGAGCCCCCCTCTACCCAACTCATAAAAGAAATACCAAAATGTACTGTCTAGCCTGATACAATTTCATGGTAGCTGTAGTAACATGCCACTAAACAATGACTGTGAAGTTGATCCTTCATCTTTTGATGACTCCACTGTCTAGAATTTTAAATCTCTTCTGCATAGCATGTATGCAGAATCTGATATATATAATGATGTCAACAGAAGATAAGGATTTCATAAAATTGTCAAAAATTTTACTCTACAAGTTTAAAATAGTTCACCCAGTAACACTGATCCATTACATATGTTGTAAATCTGATTCAAGATCCAGTGTCCACATGTATCCACGAACCCAACGGACAAGTTTTTATCAACAACAAAAATATAACTTGAAGCAACTGACCACTGTAGTCTTTACTCCTTTGAGCAACAAATCTCATGAAACATTATAAATCCCATTATAAACCTCTTTGCAATGTTGATGAATGTTACTATTACAGCTTCCAGTGGTGATGTAATTACTGTAGAATTAATTTGGTTTTAATTATCTGCTCAAGGTGGTGATGTAATTACTGTTGAAGCTCAGCAAGAGTGCAATATAAGAAATATTGATGGTCACAATAAAAGAAAATGGCTACTGTATAAGAGCAGGCCACGTCTGAGATGCTTGCAACATAGGCTACAGATGGTCAACTAGATGAAAAAGACCGCTCCGGTAGCCTAGTGGTTAGAGCGTCTGTCTCGGATGCAGGAGGTCGTGGGTTCACTCCCCAGACGAGTCATACCAAAGACTTACAAAAATGGTACTAACAGCTGCCTCGCTTGGCGCTCAGCATTAAGAGGTTAGTGTTAGGACTGGTTGGCCTGGTGTCAGGATAATGTGTCTGGGTGGGACATCATGCTACATGTCTGCGGCATGATGCCCCAGTGCTAGACATCACTATAAACTGCCACACTGTAGACATCATAGCGACATGACTGAAAAATTGTTAAAGCTATGTTAAAAATCCAAACCACATCACATAACACAACTAAATGAAAATGTTAATGATCAAAAAGTTTTAAGAGCAATAGTTGGGAGTTATTTAAAATGGGGGCAAACATAATGATTATGTCGGTAGATCTCTAACAAGTAAATAACTTTGCCAATTGACATTAGAAAATACCTACTCATACAAACTAGAAAATGTTGTACTGCCTACATTTTGTAAATTATTGGCTATTGTAAGTTATTGGCTACTGTTTGACAATATGGTGAAAAGGTCCCATGAGTTAGTTTAAACAATAAACAAGATACCAAGAACAAAAGAGAGTTGGTTGCTTAATTCTGATGTTCCTTCATGCACAACAGCTAGTATTCCTTTCCAATAACTGAAATGGCTTAAAATAAATACAAGAAAAAACTTTCAAAGGACTGGACATGTCTACACATGTAAATGTCAGAAAACTACATGTAAATTATGAAAATCATGAAAAACATGTCTGCAATAGGCATGTGCAACCTATGGGCTGTGTGCTGCATCCAGCTTGCAACCTGGTTTCCTCCACTTATTTGCATGACAGGGTGAGGCTTTAAAAATCACATATCTGGCCTGCACTCTAGTGGAAGTTTCACCTGTATGTTTTACAGTCAATCTCACATAGTGCATGAACCTTCCAACCCAACATGGAATAATTTAGATGTAGTTTTAATAAATATTCCATGGACATGGAATTTTTGCCCCCCTGTCTGAAGAGCTAGTTTCTGTTGAAAGTTTAAAAGAAAATTATGTCAAATGTTTAAAGCTCTGGTTTGACTGATTTTTAGAAAGCCAATATATTTTTTGGCAAAGTTCTTGCTTCTTTTTCATCTGTTTTGTCTATGCACATGCTAATATAAGTATTTGTTTAAACATGACTGATATGTTCAGACTAATGTAAATTGAAAGCATTTAACTGTTACGTTTTTAAATAGTGATTTTCCTTTCTTCCAAAACAGGTTTTGCTAGCTAGATTCATGTATAGTGATAGAAAGTAGCTGAATGCCTCAAGGAAGACAAGACATGTTTGTGTTCTAACTTAGCCATATGCATTAAAAAATTAGTAGTACCATTAGTAATAGTAGCATTTCCAATAACTCATGGATAAATTACCTTTTTCACAATTCTACTGTAAAATAATAACTAAAGTGGAACATGGACAAAAATAACTTATGGCAGGAGGATAACCGCATCTACCGCATCTCTCACTTCCTCATAAATTATCAAAGAGTCTATAGATTTTGTAACTCTCAACTGTGGATTTATAGATTGTATGCATCCAACACACTGACTCCTAAACTATTCTTCTTACCAATCTGTGTACAGGAAAAATAAATCAATCCTAAGAAATAGAAGAATATAGTTATACTGCACATACCAGGCAATCTCCAGGCTGAAGACCATGCACCAGCAGTGGCTTAGAGCAAAGGATATCAAAGCTGACTGAATGAACAATAACAGAATAGTTATAACTTTGGCTGATGCACCCACCCCTCCCTAAATAACTGACCTATTTCAATTATGGACTTGAGTAGATTACATCCAAAGAAATTATCCTAAGTTTGACAGCACTGAGAGTTTTGAAGGAGATAATAAAAACAGTTTTCTACCGATTTCTATGAATGTCACATGGTTACAAGGAAAAACACTCCAAAAACATGTTTAAAGTTTGACTGAAGTTGGCTCAGTAGTTTTGGCACTCTCAAAATACCTTTCTCTGCCTGGTTGCTCTGGAAATCACACCTTTGAAATGGATTCAGCCACCAAGAGTACAAATTTAGCAGAACATTTCTGATTGCAATGAAACTCACAAAGTTGGTAGCCATTAAAAACATAACTTTGGTACCAGATGAGAATTTTGGAGAAAATCTGAAAAATACCTTTGTCACAAGTCTGGTAACGATGTAGGACAAACACAAAGCCGTTCCAATGCTTTGATGATGAATATTCAATAGTGCTGCATACTGGAATTCTCCAGCCATAACTTTGATTATTTGTCAAAACAAGAAAATCAATCTGCGTACATTTTTTATATATTTTATCTGAAATCAATAACTCAACAATTATTATGTGAGATTTCTGAAACACCAGAATTCAAACTTAATGAAAGCATAAACTAGCAAATCAATACTTCAGTTTGAATTTTACATGCAACAGATCTTTTTCCAAAGAGCATACTGGCATTGCTGATTCTAAGAATGTGCTTGCTGATTTTATCTCTGTCAGGTGCCATCCTACTCAAATGGGGATATTGTCTCTCAGGGGCTAATTAGCTGCATGAATGACTTGGTCTTTTCATGCAGAGGAAGTGTATGCTTATCATAGGAATCTGAATGGTTTCCAAGTTATGAGTCCTAGGGTGCGACTCCATTTGCTGGTGAGTCTGAGGCCAAAACAGACCCAGAAAACTAAGCTGACTGCATAAATGAATTCCCCTTGTAATTACATGTAAGTGTGCTTCAAGGGTGGGGCTATGAACAAAATTTCTAAGTGATTAACCCAGGGACCAATCCCCAGAAAGCAAGGAGAGATCCAAGGGTCAACCAGGTTACAAAAAGTTATTTTGCAATATCATGCTGAGAAAGTGAGTAAATGGTTATTGGGTCATGATCCAGGGGCAATGCTGGTCCAAACATAACGTAACTATCTACTTATGCAATATTTCAAAGATAAATCTAAAGATAAAGCGCAAGGATTATAGAATGATCAAAGCAAATATGAACTGAGTTCTATCAAAAATATGGAAATATTTGGGGGTTCCTTCCCCCTTCCCCCTAGTGGGTTGGGATTTGCCCTAATTAAAACAAAGCAATTTCAACTCCCTAAATATTAAGTATAAAAAGTTTCATCTAATTTCTACCAGTATTTCTACAATTATGGGGTTGAAATAAAAACTTTAAAAATTGAGTTGATGTTGATAACTGCCAGGTCTCAAGTATTTCTTGAAGACAGGAGATAAAATAAATCATACACCTATGAAGAAGAATCCTATCATTATTTTCTGAGAAATATATTTATTGGTACCCATGAAAACATAATTTAAAAAATATATATTTAAAAGGATACGAAGGAAAATAAATAAATCTTTTAAGAATAAAACCAATGCTAAAACACTTACAATTTGCATCTGGGCACAAGGTGGCCAAGTGGTTTAAAGCACTTAATTGATCACTGCCCACTCACCTCTCTCTGTATGGGCTCAAGTCTTGGTTTCAGGCAATGTGGGTATGTGAGAAAACTTTCCAGTAGCTTCCCATAGGTTGCTGGTTCTTACTAGGGTTTTTACTGTTTTTTTTTCTCCATCAGTTACTGTATACTGACCACCACATATACCCTATCATGCACAGAAAATGGTGTTAAACCCAAGCCAACAACAATTTGCATCCTATTTTGGTTATGCTAAATGAAAATGTAAAGAATGAGTAAAAGGTGTTTATATAATACTACAAAAATATATGTAGTCCTTAAGCCTTAAAATATTTTAATTTTAACTTTTTAACTGATTAATACACAGCCATTATGAAATTCATTATAACCTCTATCCATCAGGGTCTGTCCATTGATTAATGAAATATAATGAATGAAGGTTCTGAAGCCCTATCAGATTGTACATTGGGAGTATATATACAGTACATGTATATATATTGGTTGATCAATTACCAGTGACTATGAACCTAATTTGATTTTGGTTGCATATCTCTAATATTAATTTACCTCATTATTCACCTCATTTAAACTGCAGTCAAGGCTGATCCAATCAAGTGTGCTAATAAAATGACTATTTTTATCTATGTGTTTACCAAATTAGATTTCTCCTTGGCTGCTTATAATGAAATGATGAAATTAGGTAGCAAGTATGTGAGGGTTATCTGTAGTTTTTGTTTTGCAAGATTGCAAAAAAGTGAAATATGATAGAGAAACACTTTATATGTGTATATAACCTACAAGCTCAATGAAATTTCAGCTTTGTCCTGACACTGGTTACATCCCAGAATACTTACATTTCTTAATTTTTCAATGATTATTTTTCAAAATAAAAACTTAACAACAATCCTTCTAGTCAAAAGTCAAGGTCATATAACAAGTGTAGGGTAAATTGTCTTAAGAGAGATGATGAACCTCACCTGGTTCATCTAGAAATCAAAAGGTCAGGGCCTGCAGACTATGGCCTGTCTTGTAGCTGGGTACATAAGGCCACACTTGTTGAATTATCCTGCAGACATCATAGCAGCCTAAAATAGTCTCAGCAACAACAAGCAGGATTGATTTTTGCTCTATTCCAGTTTCTCTGTGGAGCCAAAAGGTTTTGTCTGCTTACTTAAATAATAATGCCAAAAATGAATTTTAAGGTTGTGACGCAGTTCAACCATCATAGCTCTAGAACCCAGCAATACTACTACTACTACTACTACTACTACTACTAATAATAATAATAATGATAATATCTGATTCATATAAAAATTCAGTTTTTTAAGTTTTATCAAAAGCCACCTTTTTAAACTCAAAAAATCTCACTGAAACTGCTTTTGACATATATAACTGGCCCAGAAATTTTGGAATTTTTTCAGTAATTTATTTAAAAAGTTTTCTTCTTTGTGATCTATAATTTTATTACCTAATTGTACCCACAATTCTAAAAGGCTCTGGGAAGTAAATATACTTGTAAAGTGTCTCTATTACATATAGGTACTAAAAAAAATTGCAGATGACTCTGAATTCTCTTTCATCTATGATGGAAGATTAACCTGATTTTTGCCATGTTTAATTAGTAAAATGTGATGTCTGTTTTCTATCCTGCAGGTTGAAAGGACTTATTGAAAGGAATAACTCCACTGGAGTTATTCTATTATGAACAACACTTACAATTTTTCAGTCATATCACTACAATGTCTGCAGTGTGGCAGTTTATAGTGATGTCTAACACTGGGCATCATGCCACAGACATGTAACATCATGTCTCAGCCAGTCTCATTATCCTGACATCAGGCCAGCCAGTAACCTCTTAATGCTGAGTGCCAAGGGAGGCAGCTGCTAGAACAGTACCATTTTTATAAGTCTGCTATGACTCAGCTGGGATTTGAACCCATGACCTCCCACATCCAAGGCAGATACTCTAACCACTTAGACCACCAGAGCAGTCCTTCAACAAAGAGCATGCAGGGATATTGGTGCATTAGATATTCTGCTCATAATCATTTCTTGTTCTACAGTGGATGGTGGATTTTACTGAAACTTTGTCGCTTCAATGATATGTCAGCTCAAAAAGATTTTTTTTTTTTCCTCTGTCCACTTTTTAGGAAAATTTCTTGAAAAGTTTATCAAGAAAGCATGATTTTTGACAATTAAGCTTGTCAATAATTTTCCTCCTAAACTATTTTAAGAAGTTTATCATTTTGGCACTTCAGCAAAGAGTGGAAATACAGTAGTGTCATTAACCATCATCAGTCTGTCCATCTGTCTATCCATGACAAAGCCTGTAAACACTTTTCCTCCTGCACCACTTTAAGGTGTTTATCAAACTTTGAAGGCTAGATACAAGGTTTGTGTACCTGGTAGATGCAAAATAAGTTTTTAATTTTTTCATTTTGCCAAATTTGGGGAAATTTCTTGAAAAATAAATGATAAAATTTGGTTTGGGTAAGAATTCAGATTGCCATCACTTCTTCAGCATTGCTTGGACAAACGTATAAAACTTCAGAGGCTTCATATGTGGTTGGTGTGTAATAAGGTTTTACTCTTTTTCACTGGCCCACTTCTGGGGCATTTCTTGAAATATTATCCAAAAAGGAGGGTAATGAGAGGAAATTATGTTTCCCGTATCATATTCACACACCACATCCCAGCTCATAAGATCTTTTTTAAAAAACTTTATTGACTAGATATGTGGTCAGTGTAGAGCTACTTTTCTAACCCATTTTGAGTGACTTTTCCTGAAAATTTGTCAAAAAATGTGGCAATTTTGCAATTAAGTATGGTTGAAGGATTTCATGAAATTTTGTGACGTGATTGTTGCTGATGCACAAGGTATACACTTTTACTCTGGAAAATTTTTGAGGACATTTCTTGAAAAATTTTCAAAAAAGGAGAATTTTGAGAATTCATCTTGTGTTTTTAGTATTGATGCAACCATGTGCATATTACTGCTGCACATTCAAAGATGTGTACTTAAATTCTGATCTTGCTCCAAATGTCTTCCCATAAGGGGAATGCATGTTGTTTGCCATATAAGGAGATGGCATGTTGTTTGCCATATAAGGGGAATGCATGTTGTTTGCCATATAAGAAAAACAAATTCAGAAGAACAAGCGTGAAGTGTAGATATATGCATGTCTAAGACTGCATGTATGTCTAGTCTAAGAGCAGCATTTGACAATTGCAACAGAATCGCTGACACCACTCTGGAGTATAGAAACCAACTGACCACTTAGGTGTAATGACGTGTACATTACATGCAACCTTAATCTCTCTCTCTCTCTTTTGCTAGGAATTAATGGGGTCCATAAACATCAACTGTGGTATAAGTAAGGGTACAGGATATCCAGGGAAATTCAACTGCCTGGTGGTGGGAAAGGGTGTGCCAGCAACTTCTGTTCATACACAAGAATTATAATCTCCTTTACCTAACACAAGGGGGCCCCGAGTAACCGAATGGTCTAAAGCGCTTTCCGGGGTTTTCCCAGGTTCTTCCTCCACCATTATTACTGGCCGCCATGTATAGCCTATCATGTGCTGAAAAATGGTGTTAAAACAATTTTATAATCGATTTATTAATGGACATTAGATGTTAAAAGTCAATGAAAGTCAATAAAATGATGATAGATTTTTAACATAAATCAAGCTCACATGCAGTACTCACAAATTTGCATATGAGTAATGTTTGATCTTCATCAAGGTCATATCAAAGCAAATGTATCCTTTATAACAAAAACAAATAAGCTAAAGCTTTATACAATTATGAATTACACACACAAATGGCTGGAGCCAAACCCTTACCATCAATATGTTTGAACCAGGAAATTCCTCCATATTGAAATTTTAAAACAATACACTTCTTCATCAATAACATATGATAATTATGAGGACAACCATAAGTCAACGATACTAATAAACAAAATTGGCACAAGGCACTTGCAATGTCGAGGAACAATTCATCTGCATTAAAAGAAAATGGACCAAAATGAATTTTAAAATATGATATACTCTATGTTCAATCTGAACTTGCAAGTTATTCTGGGCTTTTTTAAGTGATCACTGCAAGTTTGGTAGAACAATTCACATTCAAAGGACTTCCCTATGGTAAGTGATGTTAACAAATATATAAACCCAAATGCTGGGGCAGATCCAAGAATATCCTTTGAAGTAATGGCTGTATAAACAAGGAGGCAAGAATATGTGGGGTCCCAGGAGGCATAAAACACTCTCCCCCCCACCCCAAACACACACACCAAAGCTTCAGCCTTGTAAGTATTTCCTGGGCATAATTTTAAACATTTAACTGTAAAGAAAACTTAAATCTAGGAAACAGTATAGTTGGTCTGCACTCATTTTTAAGGGGTGGGGGACAAGAGCTTAACTGATCCCCGGATCAGCACCTGGGCTGTTACTGTGATGCTAGCACTTCCCATGTCTTGTTATCAGCTGGAGACAATTAAAGTGCTAATTAGCTTCTGTCATTGTGTCAAAAACCCAGTAACTTTTCAAAAGTTTTCCAAATAAACCCAGCTTAACTACTAAGTAAGCATGAAATTAGGTTCTCATGGAAGTTTAGGCACTGCATTAACTAAGCATGAAATTAGATTCTCATGGAAGTTTAGGCACTGCATTAACTAAGCATGAAATTAGGTTCTCATGGAAGTTTAGGCACTGCATTAACTAAGCATGAAATTAGATTCTCATGGAAGTTTAGGCACTGCATTAACTAAGCATGAAATTAGATTCTCATGGAAGTTTAGGCACTGCATTAACTAAGCATGAAATTAGATTCTCATGGAAGTTTAGGCACAGCATTAACTAAGCATGAAATTAGGTTCTCATGGAAGTTTAGGCACTGCATTAACTAAGCATGAAATTAGATTCTCATGGAAGTTTAGGCACTGCATTAACTAAGCAGGAAATTAGGTTCTCATGGAAGTTTAGGCACTGCATTAACTAAGCATGAAATTAGGTTCTCATGGAAGTTTAGGCACTGCATTAACAGCTGATTAATAGAAGCATATAATGTCAGGGATGATTACATTGAAAACAGATTGAAAGATAAAATTAAAACACGAATTTCACTTAACAAGACCACTTTAACTGGTATTTCTTACAATGTTGCCACAAGTAATGTATCTGCCAATATTTTCAATAATTGATATTTACTGAGTAAATATTCTTGCTATAGAAAATCCAACAAACAATATGATTTCTTATTCACATTTGTGAATTTTATTACGATGATTCCATTTATTTGTGCACTAACAGAAATTTTTGACAATAAATCAAGTTGCCACAATATTTTCATGTTTAGCAAAAGCAGCCTAGATTTTACCTTTTTTAATGGAAGCAATAAAATTGAGATCACACCCCACCTATCTTTATAATAAGCAGGTTCATGAGTTATCCAGAACTAGCATGCAATCAAATGTATATTCGCACATGGAGTTTCATTAGCTTTGCAAGTATAACTGTCTAAAAAGCATAATGTTAAATCTCTTTTATTAACAGGGCACCAAATTCTGTGGATTTTGTTATTGTTATATACAATACCAATTTCTGTGGATTTTGTGACTGTTACATACAATATCAATTTCTGTGGATTTTGTGACTGTTACATAAAATACCAATTTCTGTGGATTTTGTAACTGCTACATACAATACCAATTTCTGTGGATTTTGTGACTGCTACATAAAATACCAATTTCTGTGGATTTTGTGACTGCTACATACAATACCAATTTGTGTGGATTTTGTGACTGTTACATACAATACCGATTTCTGTGGATTTTGTGACTGTTACATACAATACCAATTTCTGTGGATTTTGTGACTGCTACATACAATACCAATTTCTGTGGATTTTGTGACCGTTATATACCTCTACCAAAACTTTTATGTCCCAGTGAACAATGCTACATCTGTGGAAACAAGACTCATCCTTCTTCCACAATCAGCAAATCAAACAACTGGCAAAAATACAGCTGACATGTGACAATTTAAGTTAAAATTCTTATTTCTGAATAAACAGGTACCTAAAATATACAGTGTACTTACCTTAATGTGAACAGCAGCCTGTTTCCAAGGTCAGAAGGTCCTTGATTCCAAGGTGAACATGTTAAAACTAACAATGGTTGCCTTCAATGTCTTTTGGATGAAAGTGCACAAATGGGAAACATGAACATATGACAATGTCGAAATTCAAAATTGATAATCAAATATGGCTTGTTTTGTATTCATGCTAGTAGTCTCATGGTAGAACACCATTTTGAAGTTTTCACACATAAATTTAATAAAAAGAAGTCTTATTGCACAAACAGTGTATGGCTGGATTAAGTGATAGATTAAGAGTATTGATCTTTACCAATCTGTCTTATACTTCCCAGATCTCTATTATATTTCACAGATCTATATTATCCTTCACAAATCACACATCTGTATTATACTTCACAGATTTATATTATACTTCACAGATCTGCATTATGCATTGCAGATCAATATTATACATCACAGATCTGTATTATACTTCACAGATCTGTATTATTCTGTCACATTATGTTAAATCTCTATATTGTTCTTATAACCACTGTTTGAAGAAGGGTCATTAGGAGTTACCTTACTACATGTAGCTATATATCTTTCCATTTGTATATCACAGACTTTGCCATCTGCTTTTTCTTCAAAACTAACAGTGAGTATCTCGTCTGCATGATCTAAATTGAAGTCAACATTGGATGAATAAAAGTCTGTAGAGTTCATTTCTTCATTGGCGTATCCTTCCTTGTTTTCCTTGCTTTCCTCGATACATGTCTGTGTAATGGGCACTGGCCTAGAAGAAGATGCATCATCAAATGTCACCCAGTTGGGGCTTATATTACTGGACTGGATTACTTTTTGGGAGTCAAGTCCATCTGGCACTGGATCATAAATATGTCCAGGTGAATTGCTCATTAAATCCCCAGTAGATCCTGATGTCTTGGAGATCCTTCGTGAGGTAGCTGGGGATAAAGTTGGAGGTATCAATACTCGTTTGGGAGATGTACCCCAAATGCAATCACTTTGTACAAGCAGAGCTGCACGCGTACGAGTGAACAATTTCTCCTCACTAAAGTCAAATGTATTTTGTCCCTCTGACTTTGAGCCTCGTTTTGGAGTATCTTTGTGCTTTGCTCCAAACTCATCCGATGGAAGTTTAATTTTTAATTTCTCAAGTCTGGTAGAGGCTGGTGACTTTTCTGGTGAGCTAAAACTTACATACTCTTCAAGACCAACCACACTGATAGGAGTTGTACTGCGAGGTCTCTCAATTGGATTAGTAGTAACCTGCAGTCTTTGTAATTTCTTTTCATATGCCTTTCTCTTTGACCTTATTTTCTTGTCTTCATCACTGAGAGTAGGGAGGGGCAATGGAACATGGGTCCTTAGATTTGGGGAATTTGTTGGGGTCAGTTCTGAATCAGATGGACTATTGGTATCATTAATAAAGGGTACTTTCACGTGTTTAAACAAACCAATTTTATGAGTTATGACTCCTTTGGACACTGATATATATCCACTCCTTACATAACCACTATCAGAATCTGAACTCTCTGAATCACTTACGGAGAGACAGCTGCTTTTTACATCGAAAGAACACTCTTTCAGTGACTTTTCCTGGTCTGATGAATCAGGTGTGCTGCCATTTTCTATTCTCTCATACTGAACTGAAGAATCAATGTTCTTTCTCTTCTTAAACAGCCCAAAATTAACAGTATCATAATCACTGGCAGTGTCACTTTTAGCTGATGTCTTGTCTGATGTCACGTCACCTTTTTCTTTGTCTTTACCATTTAGAACACTATGATTGTTTTGATCGAAAACCTCTAGATCCTTGTTTGAATCTGAGGCTGAGCTTGAGGTTGATTCAACCACTTCAGTGACTGTTTCTGCTATTAATGATGTCGGCTGTGGCCAATTCAGTACATCCTCATCACCCAAATCAACCGTGTCAAAGGTTGCCAGGGGAGCCTTTATCTGGTAGAGATTCTCTGTTGAAATCACTGCTGATTTCTGCATTTCTTACATCTAGAAAGCAAAACAGATCAATACTGGTATGAATATGAAGTAGATTTTTTTTTAAATGAATAAGAATATGACTGGTATATCTTGCTGATGATAACTTATGTCCTATTTTCAGGCTGGTAAAAAAAATCACAAAATGCCCAATTCTGGGTTTATGAGCTTGTACAAAACAAAACTGACCAAGAAATGTTTGCTGAAAGCTAGAGACACAATTTTAGTAGAAAATATGTCCTACAAAAGTATCTGACAACAATTTCTGAAATTTATATAATAGTTATGGAGGATAAATTTAAAAATATAATTTTCAATTGGTTGCTATTAAAGTCACATGGTTACAAGGAAAGATGCTTGAAAAACATGTTCAAATATAACTGAATATGGCTCAGTAGTTCTGGAAATTTCAAAATATTTCTCTGCCTGGTTGCCATGAAAGTCATACTTCTGCAATGGAAGCCACCAAGAGCACAAATTTATTAAAACATGTTTTGGTTGCAATGAAAGTCACACAGTTACTAGCCAATAATATGCCTGGTTGCCATGGAAACCACACAATTGATGAGGAAGCCACCAAAACCACAACATCTGAAGAACTTGTAAACAATAGTTTTATCAATACTAACCTAACAATTTTGGAGGAATTATCAAAATAAATTCTCCATCAGTTGCTATAGAAGCCAGAAAAATAAGTTTAGTAAACATGTCATCAAAGATCACTCTAATATACACTGATCACAACTTGCTCATTATTTATAAAGGGATATTAAAAATACATTGTTCATCAGAGTGCTATGAAAGCAAAACAGTTGCTAGAGAAACAACTAGAAACATAACACTGGCAGAATATGCTCTATAAAACATTCCTAAAAAGATTTTCACTGAAACTGACAGTGCAATTAAGGAGTTACCTAAAATTTATTTTTCATTAGTTGCTATGGACACAGATATAGATTAGATTTTAATGCATTTGGTCAATTATTACATGGCTTAGAACTAGAGACAACTCTGTCTTAACTTGCCCCAGATGTATTAAGCAGCCACCTGTCTTCAACAAAAAGTCCCTACTGTCTTAACTTGTGTCAACTCAAACTGCAAGCAACATAGACAATTATCTGTCATTGCAGAATGCACTGGCATATCAAAGTCTATACTATTTGCTTTACTGATTACTCAAAACAAACTGCCGAGATCCAGATATGGTGGCATATTATGTGATGGCAGATCTGAGTCTGTGCAATTGGACTTGACTTATAAAAGTTTATACTGTATATACTCACTTATAAGGTGAGTCCAACTGCAAACTGCACAGACCCATATCTGCCACTGCATGATGCACTGGCAGATCTAGGTCTGTGCAGTTTGTTAGGAGTAATCATTAGAACAAACAACACAGACATTGATCTGCAGGCACATTATGCTACTGCCGATTAGGATCTTTGTTGTTTGCAGTTGGACTTGACTTATAAGTGAGTACATATGGTATTTTATTTTATTTGCAATGATGATGAGACTGCTGGTAAAACAATCGTCAAACTATCTCTTACGCCTCTGAGAACACATCAAATGGCTTTTAAGCCAGCCTAACTCTGAGAAAGCATCAAATGACTGTGAGTCAGCCTAACTTGGGATGAGCTATTTTTGATGAGTCTTTCCACCCTAATTATAAAATATAATTTAAAATGTCCATTAAACATCAAGAAAATATCTATATAACACAATTTACACCTACTAAATGGGCCACAGTAAAACATTGACTGTGCTTCCTTATGGCAGGAGAAATACACAAACAAATTTGAACACAATACATAAAATACAAATGTTTTGTGTAGCTTTAATGTGTTTTAATAATTCTTCATGTGTTTTTTTTTTGTCACCTTGTTTGCATAAAATATGACAATGTGCTTTATATCTAGAATTCAGCCTGGAAGCCAGTGTTAGCAGGGGTAGTCACCTAACACTCAAATGTTGAAGAGCAAGTTATATGAATATTCCTACAAAATTGGATCAAAAATTGGATTCATAGTCTCGAAGCAGAATTTGCACAATTGACTATATCCTGCAAGTTAGCAGAGAAGCTGTCATAGATAAAGCCTAAATTCATGGAGTTTTCTCATGTATCAAGTGATGCCAATTTCTTAGCATAGTGAAGTGAGTCTTAGAACTTACAGATGTACTGGATATACTCACTTATAAGTCAAGTCAAAATGCAAACAACAAAGATCCTGATCTGCTGTAGCATGATGTGCCTGCTGATCAAGGTCTTTGTTGTTTGTTCTACTGATTACTCCTCATAGACCCAGATCTGCCAGCACATTATGGTTGCCATACTGTTACATTTTCTTATACTGTATGTAACCTTCTCTTGCATCCTTTTGTGAAAAGGTACAAATAAAGATGAACTGATTTTGAAAAAAAAGCCAACAAAGAAACACAGAAACCTTGGACTGCTTCCATGGTCACAAGAAAAAGATGTGTTATGTATATTATATTATTATATGCCCTCCTGCTATAACTGCATTATAGATTTGGCCAAAAATTATTAAAAATGTCACTGTCATTGTAATCTTTGCATATTTGACCACTGAATGCCATCCAGTGACTGAGTCTAGAGACCTAAAAACTATTTTAGTCTGGCAGATTGTCACCACATGAGCAACACACAGTACTATTTACTATGTTTTGGTGAATATCCACCAAACAGTTTAGAAGGTGAGTTACAAAAAGAACAACTGGACAGTTCATTGGCTGACTGGACAGGCATAGAGTATTACACCATCCCCCCCCACCTCTTCTAAAACAGCATTGTTCCATTAACAGGACAACAACTCTCTGTACATGGTCTGTATAAATCTTATACAGCCCATCTTCTTAGCACTTATTGTCAGAAGAGACTTTTTATTAGTTTGAAACTCTTTAGTAACAATAAACTTTTAAAATTTGGCAAGTTCCATTTAAAAAAACATTTGCTCTTGGCCTTTTTGAAAAAGAAAATTTCATGAAGTACTGTTTTGGCCTAAATAGAGGTCAAATTATGTTTATAATAAATAAATTAAAAATGAACATAAAATAAGACTTCACTTATAAATGCCTTCAGTAATATTAACTAATTGTTCCATATGACTTTAGAATAAATATTATCAAAATTAGTCATGGATATGTTTAATGTGGTGTATGTCCAACCGATACTAAATGGTCATGTGTGCACAGTAGTCTTGACTAGGAAATGTGGTTAAACAATTAGTGCAATCTTTAAAGTTTTGTATTGTAAAAAAATAGAGCTAATGACAGTTAATGAAACTCCACACCCTTTTAATTACATATTCCTTACCATTATTTTTTACCCCAACAATCCACCCTATCAATGCTTACCAATGGTCTTAACCCAAAACCTGTCAATCATCACGTGTCCTCATACTATATTACTACATGGTCCAAATAATATCAAATTTATGTCACTGCAATTTTTGCACATACGACCTTTCTTACTGACCCTAGGGGAAGGTCCCAAAAACTATATCCCTCTCACATATGGTTAATTATCTAATGGACAATCTATGTGCCAAGTTTTCTGGATCTCCAACCTGCAGTTTAAGATATGGACTTATGGACAGAAAGACATATGGACAAATGTAGGGTATAATTAATATCCCCCATTAAAGCATGAAGATCAAAACTAAGAAAAATGTTACCTGTGTCAGATGATTTGATGACTAGCCCTTATTGTACGTGATCTCCAAGTTCCTGTTTCATCACAGTAGTTACCTCTGACTAATATGTGATGTGTGGCATATGGTAAAGTAGAGCAAAGTTTTAAAAAAAACCCAGTAAAGTTATAAAAAGGAGAGATAACATGACAGATTTGCCAACAATATTTGCAAATTGTCAAGCCTTGAGAGAATATGGAATATATCTCAACTGGCACATCAATCTCAACTGGCACATCTCAAGTGATCACTGAAGACTACTTGAAGTTGTTGCTAACTCTGGTTTAGATAGTGAGTTTGACCAACTCTAATTTGAAAGATATCAAGTTGGCAGCCTCAGTAGCAATGTCTGGAAAATTCCAAATGGCTACTGACTGGGCAAAAAGCTGTACTTACAGTGACCTTAAGAAATGGACATTTATCTCAATTTCTTCCTATGTTAAGACTTTGTATGTCTTGTTGAAGAAAATAAGAAGTCTGATTCCTGAAAATATCTGAGGTTGTTAGCCATCTTTTACATCACAGCTAATTGGAGGCCCCAAGTGGCCGAGTGGTCTAAAGTGCTCTCCATTACGGATCACTGCCATCTCACCTCTGTCTGTGTGGGTTCAAGTCTTGGGCTCAGCTAATGATGGTATGTGAGAAAGCTTGCTGGTAGCTTCTCATGGGTCGGTGGTTCTTTCCGGGGTTTTCCCGGGTTCATCCTCCACCATCAATACTGGCTGCCATGTATAGCGTATCTTGTGCTGAAAAATGGTGTTAAACCCTATAACAACAACAACAACAACATCACAGCTAATCATGCCTTTGCACAACACAGTTCATGGGATTTCTGAAGTATATGTTCAAGTATATATGTTCCATTGCTGGTATTTCTGAGGCACCTATTTTACAGGGGATGGTTCTCAGATGTACTAGCTCAAGCAAAGCTATTTCACTCTTTACTACTGCCATCGTAATAATAAACAGAAAATATTTCCTACAAACTGCATCTCAGTTTCACTATTTACTGGTTCATTATAGGCTATATTCCTTTAATGAACTTGTTCATATGCTAACAATGAAACTGCTTAACACAGTTTGGTCTTTTATCGGTATTATTCGTTTTACATGCATTCTAGACAGTTTCCTTTATGCTGCTGCCTGGGTAGCCACTGAGAAAACATAATATTAATAAAGACAGCAGAAACTTAAATACGTGATAAAAATATGAAAATCTAGTATACAAAAATTACTTAAATTAAAGTGATATGAAACCATTTAGCTTCCAGTGCTTCTAAATAGACATTAAGAAAGATCTTTTCACGGGCTGCTTACACATACCTTCTCAATAACAGTGTCAATATTATTGGAATCACTTTCCGCAATAAGGAAATAACAGTTCTGTACAGTGGCCCTTCTATTTCCAAATGTAAACTTCTCCGCTTGCTGATTCGTATGTACACGCTGTCTATATTTGCAAATATTGCTTACTAATAGAGTTTGCTGATGCTACATGAAGACAAATGATGTGGGCATCTGTAAGAACAGAAAGAGGTGATCTTGAAGTTTGTTATTGATCTGGCAGTAGACACAGCAGCCATAGCTGTTTACGGATATTACCTCTCATTAAGATTTACGTCAGCCTCGCTTTCGTTCCTTACCAACACTTAAAGGGGTGATTCCCAAATTGTATACACAAGATATTGGCGACTTAAGTGGCAGTAGACCAAACACATATGAAGCGTGTGTGTATTTAACCAGTTGACGTAAAATAAATATTATGGGGGTACTGAAGGTAAGATGTTTTCTTTTTTGTAGCCAACTCAGTGGAAAAGAATCGCTTGTAAAAGTGTGGTCATTACGGAAACCAGTGAATTACTGTTTTAGTGTCGTAACCGATGCTAGTCAACATGCACTGACAGGTGCGTGGATTTTCTACTCAGTACACTACATAATCTGAAGCATGTTATCATTATCAGTTATAGAAAATCCAATAAATACCATTCATACATTTTCAAACTTCAAATACCACAATGCCATCATCATGGTGATCATCGTCATTTTCTTCTTCACAACTCCGTTACTTTAAGTACTTTTACTGATTGATTAACACGTGTCCGCTACTGCAGTGAATGCTATAAAAAGTATGAAGTGTCAGGAAACTGTGTTGATTACCACTACCACCACCATGCCCAACTATCAACTACCACCACTATGCCCAGCTATCAACTACCACCGTTAATCAGCATCATTATCAACCATCACTGGGGCCCCGAGTGGTCGAAAGCACTCTCCATTACAGATCACTGCCATCTCACCTCTGTCAGCGTGGGTTCGAGTATCGGATTCAGCCAATGTGGGTATGTGAGAAAGATTCCGAATCGCTTCTCGTGGGTTGGTGGTTATTTCTGGGGTTTTCCTGGGTTCGAATCCTCCACCATTAACACTGGCTGCCATGTATAGCCTATCATGTACTGAAAAATGATGTTAAACCTACAACAACAACAACAACAAAATGAAAATTATTTATTAAAAAAATAAAGCACTCATTACAGATCACTGCCATCTCACCTCTGTCTATGTGGGCCTTGGAATCAACCAATGTGGAAATTGTGAGAAAGCTTGTCAGTAGTTTCTTGTGGGTCGGTGGTTTTTTCCGGGTTCTTCCTCCACCATTTATACATGCCGCCATGTATAGCCTATCTTGTGCTGAAGAAATGGTGTTAAATCCTACAACAATAACGCCAACTATCACCACCATCTTTGTATGATTTGCTTTTCTTCTGCCACATTTGTTGATTTGTAGATATACATTAAAATGTTTCTGCTCTAAACACTTAATACCTGCTGTGTGATATTATAATAATCTTGTATTATTAATTTCTTTTAATATTTCATTACGTTTCAGTGTGCAATATTATGTCTTCATTAATCCCATCAGCCACATTATATAAGTAATTATTATTGTTAATGAGGAAACAGCTTGAAATAAGCTTATGCTGGTTGTGCAGTCCTCTTAACTATCTCTTGTCATCATGACTTGCATACTTAATACTGTTTAAACCAATATAATTCAGTTCAGTTTAGGTTCTGAGTTTACTTATTTAAAATAGTTTTTCTCTGTTTGTACTACTTGAAAGTCATGAAAAAAATTAACGTATGTAATCATAAATCCAAATGAGTTAAAATATAAAACTGTCATAGTCATTTATTTTTCTGAAAGATGGTTCTATATCAGCATAAGTATGTCTGTCTGTCTGTCTGGCAGGAAAAGTGGGCATCCCTCTATATCCAGTTTACACATCACTAAAACCATTGCTGTAATAGAATCTTCATAAGTCTTAGACAGTCTGCCTAAGTTCTGTATTTAGATAATGAAAGCTGATCCATAGCCTAACAAAACTGATAACTTCTTGCCTTGGAATTCATTGAGCAAGATAATTTGTTCCGGTAAATACGAATTTTTCAGTTTTTTTTTAAAGTAACAAATTTATTACTGTTTGAAGAATTAATATTGTGATTAAAAATATTTGCTTCTTTAAAATTCTTTATGTGACTTTTTTAAAAGTGTTTTATCATTAATAAATTTTGATTAGTTATCGATATTGTGCTTTAGTTTTCCCTTAAATGTCTAAACCCAATTTGATGTAAAACTTATATAACATTTTATTTTAAATAAAATATATTTATGTGAGAGAGAAAGAGAAAGAGAGAATTTGACTGTCAGGGGCAAGAAATGTATGTTAATTATGACTATAAATTCTGGAGAGCTAGAATGGCCTTGAAGTTCTTTAAAGGGAGGAGGTAAACAAAAAAGATGAGAAGAAAATTTATATCCTTATCCTTCAGATATAAATATCTTCCAGCGCATTCCTAGAAAAATTGACACTTGATTTTAGAGCACATAAATACATTATCATTCAACTAAATGACTACATCACCATTAGACTGAATGCCTACATCATCTTTAAACTGAATGACTACATCACCATTAGACTGAATGACTACATCACCATTAGACTGAATGACTACATCACCATTAGACTGAATGACTACATTACTTTTCTTATGTTACATGTTTAGGCTGAAATAAAAAGTAACACAAGAAAGAGTGAAGACAACAAGCTTTGGAAAATATAACAAATAATTTATTTTCCTGGAAAAATACTGTAAAAATGAAAAAATATTAGAACTTCCAGTTTCCAGAATCAAATCCAAAATTAATACAAGAATAATCGACGAATAAAGTTTTGCATTCCTAATACTGAAATGTTCTAATGATTCCAAGTTCAAATCCAGATGAAGAATCCAAGATGGAAGGGGATGACGTATGCTGTAGCCTGCACTGTTTTGACGTCTACAGTTCCTTGTAGAAACATAATTTATCCTTCGGTCTTGGAGATCCGAATAGAATTTTCAAAAAATGTCCTTGTTCAAGAATTCTGTATGAATGCAATAATATTTCCAGAGAAACTAATTAATCTTTTAGAGTCCAGATAATTTTGGGAAAAATTAACTAATATTTCAAAAACTAAAAAGTTCATTTCTGGTCACAACAGAAGAAAACAACTTGACATCAAGAGTTTAAAAGCCCTGGACTCTGAGATCTCTCTCTAAACATCACTATTAATACTAAGTATTTCGCAATTTCGGAAGTGCCTAATTGCAAAATATATTGCAAAATAGAGGACGACGTGATCATGTTTATATGTAAAAGTCACATAGCTCCTTTATGTCCTTGATAAGAACCAATCATTTTACTCCTAGAAAAAAGTTGTTTACTTGACCCTCAATCAAGGCCAGGAACTATGTCAAAAATAGAAACAAGTGTTTCTATTATTAGGTATCTAAGTTAAAACTCGGGTCAAACTGAATTTTCTGGAAAATATAAAATTCCTTGTAAACAAAATTACATTATATTGACATGTAAAGAAAATAAAAAGATTCCAAAACCCACAAACAATCAAATCAAATCAAATACAACTTAAATCAAATATAAACTAAATCAAATATATGTAAGACCATTAGACTAAATAGCTACATCATCATTCGGCTAAAAGACTACATCACCACATCACCATTAGACTGAATGACTGTATCATCATTAGACTGAATAACTACATCATCATTCAACTAAATGACTTCATCACCATTAGACTGAATGACTACATCACCATTAGACTGAATAACTACATTACCATTAGACTGAGCATTGAGAGGTTAGTTTCAGGACTGGTTGGCCTGGTGTCAGGATAATGTGACTGGGTTGACATCATGCTACATGCTACAGCATGATGCCCCAGTGCTAGACATCACTATTAGCTGCCACACTGCAGACATCATAGCGATATGACTGAAAAATTGTTAAAGCTATGTTAAAAATCCAAATCACACACACACCATTAGACTGAATGACTACATTACCATTAGACTTAATGACTACATTACCATTAGACTGAATGACTGCATCATCATTCAACTAAATGACTACATCACCATTAGACTGAATGACTGCATCACCTTTAGACTGAAGAGCTACATCATCATTAGACTGAATGACTACATTACCATTAGACTGAATGACTACATCACCATTAGACTGAATGACTACATCATCATTAGACTGAATTGCTACATTACCATTTGACTTAATGACTACATTACCATTAGACTGAATTGCTACATCACCATTAGACTTAATAAGTACATCATCATTCAACTAAATGACTACATCACCATTAGACCAAATGACTACATCACCATTAGACTTAATAACTACATTACCATTAGACTTAATGACTGCATTACCATTAGACTGAATGACTACTTCACCATTAGACTGAATGACTACATCACCATTAGACTGAATGACTACATTACCATTAGACTGAATGACTACATCACCATTAGACTGAATGACTACATCATCATTAGACTGAATTGCTACATTACCATTTGACTTAATGACTATATTACCATTAGACTGAATTGCTACATCACCATTAGACTTAATAAGTACATCATCATTCAACTAAATGACTACATCACCATTAGACTGAATGACTACATCACCATTAGACTTAATAGCTACATTACCATTAGACTTAATGACTGCATTACCATTAGACTGAATGACTACTTCACCATTAGACTGAATGACTACATCACCATTAGACTGAATGACTACATCACCATTAGACTGAATGACTACATTACCATTAGACTGAATGACTACATCACCATTAGACTGATGACTACATCACTATTAGACTGAATGACTACATTACCATTAGACTGAATGACTACTTCACCATTAGACTGAATGACTACATCATCATTAGACTGAATGACTACATCACCATTAGATTGAATGACGACATCATCATTAGACTGAATTGCTACATTACCATTTGACTTAATGACTTCATTACCATTAGACTGAATTGCTACATCACCATTAGACTTAATAAATACATCATCATTCAACTAAATGACTACATCACCATTAGACTTAATAACTACATTACCATTAGACTGAATGACTACTTCACCATTAGACTGAATGACTACATCACCATTAGACTGAATGAGTACATCACTATTAGACTAAATGACTACATCACCATTAGACTTAATGACTACATTACCATTAGACTGAATGACTGCATCATCATTCAACTAAATGACTACATCACCATTAGACTGAATGACTGCATCACCTTTAGACTGAAGAGCTACATCATCATTAGACTGAATGACTACATTACCATTAGACTGAATGACTACATCACCATTAGACTGAATGACTACATCATCATTAGACTGAATTGCTACATTACCATTTGACTTAATGACTACATTACCATTAGACTGAATGACTACATCACCATTAGACTTAATAAGTACATCATCATTCAACTAAATGACTACATCACCATTAGACCAAATGACTACATCACCATTAGACTTAATAACTACATTACCATTAGACTTAATGACTGCATTACCATTAGACTGAATGACTACTTCACCATTAGACTGAATGACTACATCACCATTAGACTGAATGACTACATTACCATTAGACTGAATGACTACATCACCATTAGACTGAATGACTACATCATCATTAGACTGAATTGCTACATTACCATTTGACTTAATGACTATATTACCATTAGACTGAATTGCTACATCACCATTAGACTTAATAAGTACATCATCATTCAACTAAATGACTACATCACCATTAGACTGAATGACTACATCACCATTAGACTTAATAGCTACATTACCATTAGACTTAATGACTGCATTACCATTAGACTGAATGACTACTTCACCATTAGACTGAATGACTACATCACCATTAGACTGAATGACTACATCACCATTAGACTGAATGACTACATTACCATTAGACTGAATGACTACATCACCATTAGACTGATGACTACATCACTATTAGACTGAATGACTACATTACCATTAGACTGAATGACTACTTCACCATTAGACTGAATGACTACATCATCATTAGACTGAATGACTACATCACCATTAGATTGAATGACGACATCATCATTAGACTGAATTGCTACATTACCATTTGACTTAATGACTTCATTACCATTAGACTGAATTGCTACATCACCATTAGACTTAATAAATACATCATCATTCAACTAAATGACTACATCACCATTAGACTTAATAACTACATTACCATTAGACTGAATGACTACTTCACCATTAGACTGAATGACTACATCACCATTAGACTGAATGAGTACATCACTATTAGACTAAATGACTACATCACCATTAGACTGAATGACTATATCACCATTAGACTGAACGACTACATTACCATTAGACTGAATGACTACTTCACCATTAGACTGAATGACTACATGAGGAACATATAATATGCATGACAAGTTAACATTAACATAACAAAATGAAATTTCCTTTTGTTTAAATAAATATTACCTTTTTCAGCAAATAATGAATTTATGGGAATTATTCTTGTCCAAGGAACAATGTGGTTTACATTTCATCTAATTATCTTCTACTTCATCATTCTTTATATCTGGTTGAATTTTGATTGTGTGTTGTTTAATGGCCTATCTTGTTTCTATGGTCTGTAATCCATTAAGTGTACCACTGTTGTTACCTATTATTTTAATCTGCTTACTTTGTTAAATGTCATTCTTCAAGGTTTTGCCTCATAAATTCTGAACAACAGCTAAGACCCCATTGGAAATAAGCTGATAATGACTTTATGGGATAATCCTATTTTTAATCAGCATGTCTTGTTTTAATTGTGTAATGTGTACCTCTTTTGTACAGTGTGTTTGCAGGTTTGTTTATATCTTATATTGTCTTAAATGTTATCTGTGCCTTTTACACTGTTTTTATGTTGCTCACTGTATGTTTTATGCTTGTATTAAAATGTTTATGTATTGTGTGTTAATTTTGTCAAAATAAATACAACTAATTCATCCAGTGCTTTCAGTTTGGGTATAAATTGAGCGCTTTTTGGTGATAGGACTGTAATAACCAGTGACATTGATAATACATATGCTGAAAACGTCAGAAAAATAAAAGTTATAACAATCTGAATTTGTAGATGATATATGGTGATACAGCAGTCATCTTGTTGATGGCCATTAGATCATTGTCATAGTGAAAATTCTGGCCCCCTCCTGCAAAACTGAAGCCCTCTCCCCATAAAAATGTTGTTTGATGGGAATTATTTAAACTGGGCCTGGGCATCCACAGTTGCAGTGGTTGATTGGGAGCAAACAACCTAAAATAGAGTCAGTTAATTACATCAGTAATGCTACATCATCAGTTAGTTAATTATCTCTATAGTGCTACATCATCAGTTAGTTAATTACCTCTGTAGTGCTACATCATCAGTTAGTTAATTACCTCTATAGTGCTACATCATCAGTTAGTTAATTACCTCTATAGTGCTACATCATCAGTTAGTTAATTACCTCTATAGTGTTACATCATCAGTTAGTTAATTACCTCTATAGTGCTACATCATCAGTTAGTTAATTACCTCTATAGTGCTACATCATCAGTTAGTTAATTACCTCTATAGTGCTACATCATCAGTTAGTTAATTACCTCTATAGTGCTACATCATCAGTTAGTTAATTACCTCTATAGTGCTACATCATCAGTTAGTTAATTACCTCTACAGTGCTACATCATCAGTCCTTAGATATCAGCACATGTTTGAGTTGAACAGGTTGGAAAACTCATGGAAATATAGTAATAAAACCAATTATTTCATGAGATTTTGCAACTGCAAATAAATCCTTTCTGTATGATTTTAAATCAATTACCACAAAAGCTGATATATAAGTCACCAATTATATAAGTAAACATGTAAAATGGCAATGGCAGAAATTTAATTAGTGCTTAGAATATTTTCTTTGTTCCCTAAATAAATGTTGTAATTTACTTTGTAATTATTCTTATTGTTGACAAACCATTACATGCCTTAATTTTTAAAAATATATTGTTCATATTGTTTGAGTAGTGGTTTAATTTACAACATAGTAATTTAAATAGATTATTCATTTCTCACAGTTAACACCGTTGTGTTGCTTACTCATTTTAAATACATGTACCTACCTGTTTGTCCTGGCATGTTAATGATAATGTGTATTAAGTAATTAGTCCATCATACACAGTGAATTGTAGGCTATGTATAATTTAATCTTAATTCTCTTTTAAAAAAATAAAATACAACATATATGTCCATAATTTTAGCTTTGATTTGCTTCATTACAAATTTAATTCATTTTGTTACAATATGAGAAGTAAGCATAAATGCAAATGCTCACTTACCTTTGATGCCTGTTTGGAATACTGTTATATGTAATAAATACATCAGTATGTAATTAACAATGACTTAACAGTTTACATACATAGTCAAATTGCAAACATTTATGCAAATTAATACAGTAGTACCATTAGTAAGATGATAATTGCACAAGACTTACCTGAGTTCTAATACATGTATGTGTAAATGAACACTATTTCTTTGTTGATCTTGGGGCATGCATCTAATATATATATATATATATATATATGGCCCCTTGCAAAAATTAAAATATTCCTCCCCCTCCCCTCTCTCAGTTAATCCTCATGATCATGGGTACCGATTCATGGGCCACGTGATTAGTAATTATACTAGTTGTATAACTGGTATGTCATCTCTTCTACTGAATGACCTAGGGTCTTTTTATAGATCCAAATAATAAACCCCTATTATCCCAGTCCTTTTTTTAAATGAAGCTTCTCAAAGCCACCAGAGCCAGTTAGTTTTGAATGTAACCTTTCTGCCACCAGAGCTAGTTAGTTTCAAATGTAACCTCTTTGCCACCAGAGCTAGTTAGTTTCAAAAATGTAACCTCTCTGCCACCAGAGCTAGTTAGTTTTAAATGTAACCTCTCTGCCACCAGAGCCAGTTAGTTTGTGCCAAATAATTGATTTTACAACGCCCAGCAAAGAAAACATTACTGGTACCAACTGATATATTAGTTTCTACCTAACCACCATAGACAGACAGTGGAAGGGGGTGGGGGTGAAAGGGGACTCTGCAATGTTTCATTATAAAAATAGTGTCTTGTTTTATGAAACACATTTATCATTATATGCCAAGTTTAATGTTTCATTCTTATGGTTACACAGCTCAGCCTGAAAGATAGGGTGGATAGCAAGGCCATATTGATTACACTCAAGTATTTACCTTGTAGTATGGTTTTGTAATTTTCATGCTGTACTTACTGATTGTTTCCCAGTAGTGATATTTATTAATTGATGTGTGATTTGACAGTGACTTTTAGCGATTCTTCAGTCATTATTCATTAATACAGTGATACTAGGGAAATCAAAATGAAGATAATATATGTTATTATTAATAATGACTTTAATTAATTATAAGTTAATCTTTTCAATGTAGCATGCAAACTATACATGTCAGCATATATATGTATACTGTACATGATTGAATTATGTATATAAATTATCTCATTATCTCAGATTATGTACTTGTAGTTTGTAATGCTAAATATGTCTTTTTGTCCATACTGTGTTTATTATGATTTTATGTATGTAATGTAATTTGTCAATTCTTAATGTTAGTTTGGTTGCTTGATGGTTGGTTGGTTGTTTGGCTGGTTGGTTCGTTATTTGCTTGATGGTTGTTTGGTGGTTTTAATGGTACCCTAACACAGTATTGGATGTATCATCCTGAGAAAATGAGAGTCCAGTGCCATTCCAAAAAACACTCCCATGGTAGCTCATCCAGACTGGCCAGGACAGGTGTTAAACCTGTGACCCTTGGGTTTGGTGTCCAGCAGTCTGTCACCTGAGTAAATATTTTATGTTTTGCATTAGTATTGAAATTTAATGTTTGTAATCCATCAGTTGCTAATGTTGCATGAGTTTTAGCATATGATGTGTTTAATGCTAGCATGCATAGTTTGCATTTTAATACCCTTCACTTCTTAGGTTTCTGTCTTTAAATAATGACAGTATAAAAGCTCAGTAGAGCTGGTGTTAATTAATATTGTGAAATCCAACTATAAATAAATTTGACATGACTTACCTTGACGGTCTTAAAACAGATCTTGAATACTGTATTAATGTATATTGTTTTGTTTAGATCACCTGGCTGTCTGATCAATGTATTTTATCTCAGCTTACTTATATTTGTTTACTAATGACACCAACACACCAAAACAGTTAAATATTCTTTGAATCTCAGTTTTATCATTATGTAAATTTCAAGTGATGAAATTGATACCTAAAAAGTCCCTAAAAATAAAAGTAATAGTATTTTTTTAAACTTGCAAACTCATAAAGACAGTAGACAAATATTTTTTAATTGGAAGTCATCTCAAACCGACATACTTAACCTAATTGTTTTGCCACCTAATTGTTTTGCCAATGTCTGTCTATAGTATATAGGGATAGGCAAGGATAATTGACATGTAATGGTTTTCATGCAACAGAGCATTATATTTATTAAAATGACCATATATGTCTTATTATTATTATTATTATTATTATTATTATTATTATTCTGCACATTTATTACAAGTACTAGCACTGAAATCACTATGTTTGGTTGGGGATCATTTATAGGAGTCTTAAATACTGATAGTTGTAAAATGTAGGATTTAATGAAATTTGTTTGACGTTCCTCTCAGATAGCCAGATAACCAGGCAGATCTTAGACCCATTTATACTAAAGCTAAAACATTGTTGGCTGACAAGTTGCTCTGGATGGGTGGGTACTACCATATATACTCACTTACAAGCCAAGTAAAACTACAAACAACAAAGATCCTTATCAGATGTGGCATAATGCACATGCAGATCACAGTCTATGTTCTTTGTTCTTCTGATTACTTTAAACAAACAGCACAGACCCAGATCTGCTAGCACATAATGCACTCGCAGATCTGGGTCTGTAACAGTTTGCAGTTGGACTCAGATGGTAATGATGATCTTTCTTTTGGATAATATAATGGTTTTGGATATCTTTGAATTAATTCCATTCTTCTAATATTGATTTCCTTGTATCATTCACAGTTCATATTAATAAATCTATGGTGTGCATGGGCAATGTTTACATAGAACATTGTTAGGTTTGTAAACTATTTACCACAGAAAAAGAAATATACCATGTATGCACACTTTTAAGTCGAGTCCAGTTATTCACAACTTAAACCCTAAATTACCACCACATAATGTGCCAGCTGATCAGGATCCATGTTGTCCGTTCTGCTGATTACTACTAACAAATTGCATAGACCCAGATCTGCCAGTATGTTTTGTGATGCCAGATTTGGGTTTGTGTTGTTTGCATTTGGGCTTGACATGTACGTGAATACAGTGTACATATGGTAGTTTCTGAATGGGACAGTGTAAATTAAGAAACCTAGCTGTTTTGTGATAATAATTGTTCCTTGGATTGCTTTTGAGAGATAATGACTATTGTTGTGTAAGTGTTTTATTTGTAAATATTTGTGTAGTAAAGTGGACTTGACTTGTCATTTTTTTGATGAAGAGAGAAATGAATTGTTCAATTACTAGAATCATGTATACAGTTCATTGTCTTTCACATGATATCTAAATGTGAGCACTGTTGGATAAAAGTGAAGGTTTTCATTTCATAAGCTGTTGATGTCTGAAGTTTGATCTGAGGAGGTAAGTATTTATAATTGATTCATCTGATGACAATGCTGCATAATAGTTATATCCCAGTTTTTTAATGAAAAGGACGAACAATAACTCTGCCTCATTACATTGGTAGGATAGTGACGGTGGCACTTCAACCTAAAAATAGTTTTTAATCATTGCATGAAACATGAAAATTTTCAGTATCAGCCAACATCAAAACCATTTGTCTTTATGTACAAATACATGAGAAATGTACCGCTCCGGTGGCCTAGTGGTTAGAGCGTCTGCCTCGGATGCGAGAGGTCATGGGTTCGATCCATGGCTGAGTCATACCAAAGACTTACGAAAATGGTACTAACAGCTACCTCACTTGGCACTCAGCATTAAGAGGATAGTGTTAGGACTGGTTGGCCTGGTGTCAGGATAATGTGACTGGGTGGGACATCATGGTACATGCCTGTGGCATGATGCCCCAGTGCTAGACATCACTATAAACTGTCACACTGCAGACATCATAGCGATATGACTGAAACATTGTTAAAGCTACGTTAAAAATCCAAATCACACACACACATAAGAAATGTAATATGGCAAGTCCCGTCTGATGTGTCAGGCATATAATAATATGACAAATTCCAGAGACCTACAATCAACATATCCACATTTAATTAATTAAATTGGCCACATGTCAGGGTAATTTTGATTAGAAACAAATCAATTGTTGATTAATTAATATTGTTCACAAATTTAACATTTTTTTTTTTGCAGCATGATAGGGAGTGGTGTATGGGTGGGGGTGTCAATAAATGCTGAGTAAACAAAGAAAAGAGGATGGATTTTTTGCTGTTGTTTTAGGTTTAATGCCATGTCTTATTGCAAGATTGTCTATACGTAGCGGCCAGTATAACTAGCAAAGGAAGAACCTGGGATAACCCTGGGAAGAACCACCAACCCACAGGAAGCTACTGGCAAGCTTTCTCACATATCACATTGGCTGACCTGACACTCAAATCAACTGTGCCACCTGAGGTCCCAAGGATGGATTTAATACTTTTATTAATATGGATGAATATTATAATCTGGTGTGAATACATTTAAGGAATATTAGAATCCGGTTTGAATACATTTAAGGAATATTAGAATCCTGTTAGAATACATTTAAGGAATATTAGAATCCTGTTAGAATACATTTAAGGAATATTAGAATCCTGTTCAAATAAGCTGTTTCTTCACTGTTCACTCTGCTTATGAAACAAACTGAACAACATAGACCCCAATCTGCTGGCATTTTAAGTGAGGATAGATCTGGGTGTACAGTATTCATTGTTGGGTGTACCATTTGTTCTTGCTTATGACTCCAACTGCAAATTGAACAGATCCAGATCTGCCATCGAATAATCCTGAATAAAGTTTTGTAAATTGCTGGTAGTACTGTATGAATTAAAATATTAGTGTATAAGAAACCTTGACAGTGGCTTTCCATAGGTTGGTGGTTCTTTTTTGAATTCATGGGTTCTTCCTCCACCAAATATAATGAGTACCAACAGTTTAGCCTATCAAACCAACCCAAATTTTTTCGAACAGAAACGTATATTTGAGCAAAAATAGCACACATTTGATGGACTTAGGGTTACTACCCCTCATACATGGTCCAGGGGTTTAGTTTTTAGGGTGTCACAACAATGACATTTTATCAGATTCAATCATTTTGTATCTTAATTGCAATATTGTCTCAGACTGAATAATCATTTTTTTTTTCCATCTCTAAATGCACACGTAAAGAGTAGGGATTGGCTTGCCATTCATGTTGCTCTTTTTTGTAGATATAACATGCTCATTTCCCTAGCAACAATAAAGTCATCAACTCGGCAACTATTAGATTTCAGCACTGCACAGTTTGTTCACATGCTGCTGTCATAAATGCAGTGGTTTAATTAGTTCAGTCCACAAATATTTCTTGTAGCAAACAGAAGGAACTAATTCGATGGATTTTAACCAGGAATAAAATTGAATTAAATCAATATTATTATGGATAAGTCATGCATATGTTATGTGTGAACATATAGTGATTTTGAGTTTTCATGAACAGCAGACTTGTTTATCCAGATTTTCACTTATCCAGAGTAAATTATGAATTATAGAAATATAGATCCAGTCTGCTTATAATTACTAGTATTTCAATCAATTTTTACATATTGTTGTCTGGTTCACTTATGGATAAGTTTAATACAGTCAGTGCTGAAATGCTAAATAAAGAGATGAGAGAATGCACTAAGAAGTGAGGAAACTCATGTTACTCAGATGCGGGGGGGACAATGGCAATTGCAAAAAAGTAATGAAACATGCAAAACAGAGGTAAGGGAATGCCATTCCACGCATTCCCACAGAAATACACCCCTGGTTACAGCGTTTACCATAATTAATGTTCAGAAATTTGAACCAGATTTTATTAGACTGTTGTGCTCTGGTGAATAATGCATATTCTGTTAACAAATACCGTTTAATTCAACAGGTAATTGGCAATTTGGCAGACTGTTGGTAATAACCCTTATCTGTTCAATTTTGGTCAAAGTGTATCTATGAATAAGGTGTTAGGTTTGGGTGTTGAGCATTTCTCAGATATTCTGACACATGTAAACACATATAATTGTATTAAAAAAACAGGCACTATTTGATAAGTGGGCAATTGCAATGAAATTTATAAGTCTGCAATTACCAATGCAGACATACTATATACATGTTTGTAGATTCTATAATTTTCACTGTGGAGGATTTGGCAACAATGGAAATTTTTCTCATCTTTAAATTTTTCACTCATATTTCTTCTACCAAAATGTACATGTGTTGTAAATATTTATATGTCAGCTTAATCAACTTACATGTGTACCACCAAGAGTAAAAACCATTCAGAAAGTCTTACAAGCGAGACTAAATTTCTTGTGCTAAAACATTTTTGAAAATATGAAGTATGAATCTAAAACTTTAGATTTTAAAAGTATGATGTATTTCTTCTTTTTTATGGTCAGTGTATGTTTTTAGCTCTATTGGTCATAGACCTGAGAAGCTTATGCAGTGACCTTTTGTCCAGGTTATGGCATCTGTTGTCCATCAGGTCAGTGTCTGGTGTCCATAAGCTTGTTTGTTACCACTGCCTCATCAGAACTGCTAGGAGGGTTGCCCTGAAAACACACACATCCCAGGGTCTACTCTATCTTAAATGAAAAAGGTGTTCCTCAGAAATCCAGTATGGTTGACACAGCAGCCACATTGAATTTTGTTTTAATTGCTTACTACTCTAGATGATATCAACATGGCATGTTTGCTGAAATACTTGATATGATGTCCAGATGGTCCCACATAAAAATGATGCCAACCTGACACCTAGGATGTCCTCCTGAACATATGCTATTATTGAATGACTTTGTATGATATCTACTTGGGTCTAAATTAAAATGGTTCCCCATGACCCAGATATGGTCACTATGGAAAATGTTCTTATATCTATTCCTCCTGAATGGATGGTCAAATCGTTATGAGGATGGATGGTCATATCAGTATGAGGATGGATGGTCATATCGATATGAAGATGGATGTTCATATCGATATGAGGATGGATGTTCATATTGATATGAGGATGGATGGTCATATCGATATGAGGATGGATTGTCATATTGATATGAGGATGGATGGTCATATCAATATGAGGATGGATGGTCATATCAATATGAGGATGGATGGTCATATCGATATGAGGATGGATGGTCATATCGATATGAGGATGAATGGTCATATCAGTATGAGGATGGATTGTCTGAGGATGGATGGTCATATTGATATGAGGATGGATGTTCATATCGATATGAGAATGGATGGTCATATCAATATGAGGATGGATGGTCATATCGATATGAGGATGGATGGTCGTATCAGTATGAGGATGGATGGTCATATCAGTATGAGGATGGATGGTCATATTGATATGAGGATGGATGGTCATATCGATATGAGGATGGATGGTCATATCCATATGAGGATGGATGGTCATTTCAATATGAGGATGGATGGTCTTATCGATATGAGGATGGATGGTCATATCATTATGAGGATGGATGGTCATATCGATATGAGGATGGATTGTCATATCGATATGAGGATGGATGGTCATATCGATATGAGGATGGATTGTCATATCGATATGAGGATGGATGTTCGTATCGATATGAGGATGGATGGTCGTATTGATATGAGGATGGATGGTCATATCAATATGAGGATGGATGGTCATATCGATATGAGGATGGATGGTCTTATCAATATGAGGATGGATGGTCATATCAATATGAGGATGGATGGTCGTATCAATATGAGGATGGATGGTCATATCGATATGAGGATGGATGGTTGTATCAGTATGAGGATGGATGGTCATATCGATATGAGGATGGATGGTCATATCGATATGAGGATGGATGGTCATATCGTTATGAGGATGGATGGTCATATCAATATGAGGATGGATGGTCGTATCAATATGAGGATGGATGGTCTTATCGATATGAGGATGGATGGCCGTATCAGTATGAGGATGGATGGTCATATCAGTATGAGGATGGATTGTCATATCGATATGAGGATGGATGGTCATATCGATATGAGGATGGATTGTCATATTGATATGAGGATGGATTGTCATATCGATATGAGGATGGATGGTCATATCAATATGAGGATGGATGGTCATATCAATATGAGGATTTCATAAACAACTTAAGATGTCTACTTGCTAGAAAATGAAAATGGAGATAGTCTGACCACTGACATGGCTGCCAAACCTTGTTATTGCTACTTACTGGATTTATATAATTAACCCAGTTGTTGTTGTTGTTGTATGGTTTAATGCCATTTTTCAGCACACGATAGGCTATACATGGCGGCCAGTATTAATGGTGGAGGAAGAACCCGGGAAATTCCCGGAAAGAACCACTGACCCTCAAGAAGCTACTGGCAAGCTTTCTCACATACCCACATTAGCCAAATCTGAGACTCGAACCCACACAGACAGAGGTGAGATGGCAGTGATCCGTAACGGAGAGCACTTTAGACCACGCGGCCACTCCGGGCCCCAATCCAGTTTGTGGTTATATCTATAAAATTCCTTAAATGGTATAACTTATGTAACTTTATTCTTTTTTACTTACAGATTTGACCAAATTTGACATGTGGTTGCCTCATAAGATTGTTTGAAATAAGTATAGTAATATTGTGTTCAAAAGCAAAGGACATGAGAAACAAATTTGTATTGAACTTAACAGATATTCTGTGAACATGTTAACTTAACATAACATTTTTAAGCTTTGTTAACAAATTTGTATTTTGTGCTTTCTAAGAATATCAGAGATGGTTTGATTACAAAGCAGTTAAAAAGAAGAAACAATCTTGGATTTCTGGGAATTTGGTCACTGATCATCAAACCCTTTGAGAGACTCTCTTTTATTTCTGTGGTCCTTTATTTGTTCCTTTCCAGGGTGGGGGTGGGTTTGTAAATTATGGTAAAAAGTATATGACAAGTCAAAGGCTAACACCAGCTATAACAACATCATATCATGTGCTTGCAGACCATGGTTTATGTTGTTCTACCAGTTACTCCAAACTGTATAGATCCCGATCTGCCAGCGTATTATGCAACAGCAGATCTGAGTCTGTGCAGTTTGCAGTTTGAGTCAAGTTAAAAGTAAAAATATTCTGTAGTCTTTGGTTCATGGCCATCTGTCTTCTGCATTTGGATGTTACTGGATTTCGTCTTGGATTTTATAAGCAGTGTATGCGTCAGGGGTTGCATGTAAAAGTGTTCAACAAGGAATTAAAGGCATTTTAAGAGAATATGTGTTGAATTTACTAAGAAAAACTTAAAAGAATGAAAAAGTTAAGTAATTAAGTCAAGATGTGTAAAAACAGATTTGAAAATATCACAGCTAGGCATTGAATTTTGTCCCAGACCCATATTTTTCACATGACTATTTTTTTTGAAAATCATGGCTAATTTATAAAATACAATGCAATAACTGAATTTCAGTAGTATATGAGGAAGATGTTACCTAGATGTAGTTAATAACAAGTTTCATTTACTTTTATGGAAATACTTTAATTTGCTTCATTAAAATCTGTTTATCAAATATTAATACTGTACATGAATCTGAACTTACCATTTATACCCTCTTACAAGTCAAGTCCAACTGCAAACAACATAGACCCTGATCTTCCACTGAATGATACACTGGCAGATCAGGACTATACTATTTATTCTACTGATTGTTCCTCACAAACTGCATAGACCCGGATCTGCCTGCACACTGTCACAGCAGATCTGGGTCTATGCAGTTTGCTGTTGGATCCAACTTGTCCACAGGTATATATGGTGAGTATCGCTATGCACATCACTACAGACATATACATAAATGAGAGGCAGATGCATATTTTGCCAGAGTGCAAAGCAGTTTGGGATATGGATTGATGATGTCTGTATGGAAGTCCATCTGTCCATCCAGCCATCTGTCTGATGTCAACATTAAGGTTCATTTGCATTTAGGTCATTTCCTCGGACACGGTTGTTTGTAGAGTCACATGACCTGATATGTAGATGTTTCATGAGGTGTACTAGAGCCATAATTGAAAACTAGATTGTTAAGACTAATATTTCATAGATATGTCTGGTATTCTTGTCTCTTTTGGCAGTGATTTTAATTAATCCAAATAAAAAAACTAGATTTCTCATTTCAGTTAATGTTGCTATTGTCTATGATGTGTGAGCATCAGATAATTTTCAGACTGAATGACAGACTTGTTTAAACAGATCACTAAATTATGCATTAATAGTTATTAGCTTGATAATCATCTCAAATGATTTTTCATACACAATTGATGGTTGGTTCAGCTTGGGCAAGTCGTAGACCAACCATCTATTGGAGGGAGGGTGCTTCTAGGAGTTTCTATTTAACCAGGCTTTTTTTTAAAGATAGTTTATATTTTCAAATTATATCATGGATATAATAGGGTTTTTCCTTTTAAATCAAGCAAGATACATTTTTTAAGTTACTGCAGGGCTGGATTTTTCCCACCAAAAATCACCTACCAGCCACCACCAAAATATAATGGTAGGTCCCTTAGTGCTTACCTTAATTAATATTGAGAAATTTGAACTAGGTTTTAGGTGAAAACTTGAGCTATGCACTGGTGAATAGTAAATATTCAGTTGAAGGTGATTGGCAGACTGTCAGTCATAACTCTTCTCTGTTCAACATTGGTCACCAAGTACAGCTATTTTGAAATGTTCTATTTTGGGTATTGTGTAAGCAGTTCATTATGTTGGGTATTGTATCTCTAATATGTTCTAATGATTTATTGATTGGTTTTTTAGGGCACTTTCAAAACATTAATGGTTATATAATGCCAAGGAAATCAGGCTATGTACCTTTCCCAAGGACACAGAGAGGCTGCCAACCCAGGCAGGCCTGGATGGGTACTGAACCTGCAACTCTTGGATTACTAATTATACTACTTTACCAAATTCTCATCTGTTGAAATAAAAAAGCATGGAACATTTCATTAGTATGCAGTACAAATGCAGTAGCTCTTTAGTTGATAGCAGTGGTAAGCAAAGGAGACTTCATCTTTACTTTATATGATATAATATGTAATTTATTTTTGTTGTTGTTGTGTTTAATGCCATTTTTCAGCACATGATAGGCTATACATGGCGGCCAGTATTAATGGTGGAGGAAGAACCTGGGAAAACCCCAGGAAACAACCACCGACCCACGAGAAGCTACTGGAAGTTTTCTCACGTACCCACATTGGCTGAATCCGAGACTCGAACCCACACAGACAGAGGTGAGATGGCAGTGATCCGTAACAGAGAGCGCTTTAGACCACTCAGCTACTTGGGGTCTCTTGAATCTGTGTCACAGCAGCCTAATAATTTGAATGGAGATGAGTGTTACGGTCAGTATTGATATTTGCATTTCCCCTTTTCTTTCACATCACCGTCATCAAAACCATTGGTTTATTTGTTATCATTTATGCCCTGCTTTAACATATTCAAATTAGATGCTGCACATTTCTGAAGGCATGTATGCTCATTTAAACAGCTATGGTAGGACCCCCCCAAAAACCACTTTAATATTTAAGTATTATCTGTACAGTGTATTGGTTGATAGAGATTTCATGAAGTGTTAGCCATATCACCTTGTGTCATCTAGAGGCCTAGTATCTAAACAACTGCTCCCTGGATGTATGCATTGTGCTAGGATACTGCATGCCTCATAGACACCATTCATTGTTTGATCTATCTACAGTCCTTAATGGATCTTGGAACTTATTTCAGATCAATACTTCCTTCAAACAACTGCTTTCTTACTGGATTATCTTCTTGATGTTTCTACTTACTGTTAACTCTGTCCTTGTTGTGGAGTATGTAAGGCTGTTTATTGTGGGGTTTGTAAGGCTGTCTTTCTTGTAGGGTTCGTAAGGCTATCCTTGCTGTGGGATATGCAAGACTGTGAGTGTTGTGGGGTATGTTGAATTACTGCACATGAAAGTCATAGCAAATAATAGTCTGATTAAAACAATCAGAACCCAACCCTTCTCTATGCATGTTTATGGGGGAATTCTGAGAGGATAATTATACAAGGATTTAGTTTGATTCATTGGACTAATTAAAAACAGGGCAGTATTATTTGCATGGCAGTTTAAAACAAAGAACTTAAATTTTAGCACAGCAAAAATGATACTTGTTATATTTTGCTAGTATCCATTTTCAGTATTTGCAAGAAGTTGGCTGTTAAACAACTTTTACCCATCACTTACAACTTTACCAGTCCAAAAAGTTCTGCATACTTCCAGAAAACGTTTGTGAACTATAATTTTCTGCTGTTAATTATTTAGTATCCTTTTGGTGTGGTGTATATGCTATGCAGTTATTGCTCAGTTTGAACATGCAATGTACTATCACCATTTTTTAATGTACTATCACCATTTTTTAATGTACTATCACCATTTTTAATGTACCATCACCATTTTTTTAATGTACCATTACCATTTGTTTAGTCAGTTTTCCTTTTGACATTTTACTGGCTGTATTATAATATTTTCTGAATAAAATTTGCTGTATATCCTCACATATAAGTTGACTATAACTGCAGACAACATAGACCCTGATCTGCCATTTTATACACTGTTTGCAGTTAAATCCAACTTAGATGCGACTACATGCAACATTTAATAATTAAATGAATGAAATGTTTACCACTCACTGCCGTATCATCTCTGACCACATGGGTTTGAGTCTCGGGCTCACCCAGTGTGGGTATGTGAGAAAGCTTGCCAGTAGCTTTTCATGGGTCGTTGGTTCTTTCTGGGGTTTTACTGGGTTCTTCCTCCACCATTTATATTGGCTGCCATGTATAGCCTATCTTGTACTGAAAAATGGCATTAAACCCTACAACAACAACAACAACAACAATAATTAGCATATAAGTTGACTGTAACTGAAGATAACATAGACCCTGATCTGCCATTGCATACATTGTTTGCAGTTAAAACCAACTTAGATGTGACTATATGCAACATTTAATAAGCATTGCTTTATCATAGCAGTTTAGTACCAACTTTTTTCGTACTTGCTTTTATGTATTTAAACAAATGCTAAGAGTATTTCATCATTAAAATTAGCCGTTATATGACAGATTTAAAAGAAAATTGTATAATATGATAAAAAAGCTGGACCAATCAGTAAATGTTATTATTTAGTCTCATTTCCTGCACTCAGAATGTATAAAATTGCATACTATCTTATTGTTGTTGTTGTTGCTGTTGTGGGGTTTAAAGCCATTTTCAGCACACAATAGGCTATGCATGGCGGCCATTATTAATATTGGAGGAAGAACCCGGGAAAACCATGGGAAGAACCACCGACCCACGAGAAGCTACTGGCAAGCATTCTCACATACCCACATTAGCCGAATTCTAGACTTGAACCCACACAGACAGAGGTGAGATGGCAGTGATCCCTAACGGAGAGCACTTTAGACCACTCAGCCACTCGGGGCCCCCATACTATCTTAAGTTCTAAGGTTGTATCATGAGTATCATGATGTGGGATGGTGATACAGTGTATCACAGACATATTGATATTCCCAAAGCATATCATTGTACTGTAACATACCTGATGTTGATGTGTCGTTGACTGAGATATCTGTCATAGTATTGTAACCTACTCTCAGGTGCCAATGACTGAGATATCTGTCATAGTATTGTAACACAATGATGTGTCATTGACTGAGATATCTGTCATAGTACTGTAACATACTGATGTGTCACTGACTGAGATATCTGTCACTTGACTACTACAGTGCTTTAGCAGAACAATTACTTTAGGTTCAGTGAACATCAGAATATTCATGATTTCAGGGGCAAGCAGCTTCCCACGTGTCTATGGGGTGATTGAAATTTTTGAGACCATTAAGTTCGACTTTGGTTAAAATATAAATATATCATTTGTCAAGTTATATGCTAATACTTGGTGACATGTTCAACCCCATATTTATCAAAGCTAGATATTTACTGCATTGACTTGCTGATAAATCAAGTTCACCTGCAAACTGCATAGACCCAGATTCTGATGTTGCATAATATGCAAGCAGATCATGGTCTATGCAAGATTTTTGGAGTAATAGTAGAATAAACAACATAGAGCTAAATCTGCTTGTCAATTACATAATGGCAGATCTTTGTCTGTAATGTTTGCAGTTGGACTTGTAAGCAAGTGATATGATACTAATGTTGTCATCATTTAATAATAAGACCTCCCCTGCAGCTTTTTGAATTGTTAAGCTCAGGTCTTATCATGTGAGAAATATTACCATATACTGTATAATAAGGTATTTTTACTGAAGGAAAATTTCATCAGATTTTATTGTTTGAGATGTGACTTCATTTTGGTACTGGTTTAATTTTTATGGAATGCCAAGGAATAAAATATTTGGATGTTAAAGATTACAGATCTTTTCCATCTTCCAAAGAAAGCCAAAGTAAACCTCCAGTTCAGTCAAACAGGATAAATTAAGTGTCAAAAACACCAGTCATGATGGAATTAATGTACATTTTAAAAAAAACTGCAGCAACACAAAGTGTTAGGCAAATTAAACTTGCAAAGTCCCCAGATTCAATTTTCATTTGCTTAATGATTTTTGAGGTGTAATCAATCAGCATTAGAAAGAAATTATGAAATTGTGATTGTGTTTATATATCTTTTTTGTTCCTATCAAACAATTGTAACGGCCACAAAGCAATCAAGAGGTGACTGCCTATCACCAGATAATGAATTCTCCCTCACTTCATAGGCTGTCAAGCTTTCCAACCTGAAGTGTTTGTTTTCAGCTTGAAATGAGCTTATGCATTGAAAAAATTGAACTCTGACTTTAAGTTTAAGCCTTGTTTAAAAATCACTCATGAAATGTGTACATTTGATAATTTTCAGTATTGTATGTTATCCTGTCTGTTGAAGCATTCTCGGTTATTGTTGCCAGGTAAAAACTCATAACACAATAAATGTTAGCAGGATCTGTTAAATGGAATTCTATCATCCTAGTCACTCTCAGGTCCAAAGTTGTTATCTTGGATTTAATATCAGCAAGGGTTTAACTTGTCCAATCCCAAAGACACTACTGTATATTTTCTGGGAGTTGATATTTGTCAGAATTTATTTGATATGGACAGTTCTTTTTGGAGAGTAAAAATATGTTACTGGTACAGCTAACATTAGAAACATTTGGAAGTGTTGCAGAAGCTTATGGTTGCTGTTGTTGTTGTTGTAGGGTTTAACGCCATTTTTCAGCATATGATAGGCTATACGTGGCCGCCAGCATTAATGGTGGAGGAAGAACCCGGGAAAACCCCGGAAAGGACCACCGACCCACGAGAAGCTACTGGCAAGCTTTCTCACATACCCACATTTGCCGAAACCGAGACTCAAACCAACGCAGAGGTGAGATGGCAGTGATCCGTAACGGAGAGCGCTTTAGACCACTCAGCCACTCGGGGCCCCAGTGCTTATGGTTGCAAAGTAGCTTCAAACATTTTCATAAAATTATAACTAACTCACATAAAATTACCTGCTTTTTTCTTGCAACATTAAAGAAATGTATAGTAATCATTTCTTCCTCCCCTACATAACCATATTTAGCAAAACCTTACATTAGGAAAGTAATGGCTTGTGATAATCATAGTCCCAATCTTTTGATTAATTTTTTAAGGGGCTAGGGTTTGCAAAGATTTGGTTTTGGTGTTTTACCACACAGCAACTGCAAACTGCACAGACAGATCTGCCATCGCATAATACAAAACACATGTACGGTAGTCTTGGTGCAGCTAAACTTAGAACTGTTGCTCTGGATTTAATGACAAATTTAGAAAAATGAAAGCAATATATAAGAGCTTAATGGTCTTAATGATTCGTGATACCATTAATTAGTTGGATGAGTGATTATTATTTTTCTTTTTTAAACTTTCGATTCTGCAATGTGCAATGCTGGGTTTAATTTGCTTATGAGTCAACTCCAGCTGTAAGCTGCACTTGATGCACTGGCAGTTCTGCATGTATACAGTTTCTTTGGATTAGTCAGTCAAACAAACTACATAGACCCTGATCTTCTAGCACATTATGCAAAGGCAGATCATGGACTATGCTGTTTGCTTTTGGACTTATAAGCAAATATAGATGGTAGCTCTAGGTTTTCAAGGACAGTGAATAAATTATAAATTTCAGACTTTGAGGATGAAAAACTAACAGTTGTTTGATGTAGGAAATTGAGTAAATTTTGTCATTTTGGCCAATATGAATGTTTTATATATATATATATATATATAGATGAACCTTGATAAACATAGACAGTTTTATGAAGCCTTGAAATTTTCACGGGCATATAGTAGTAATGGCAGTAAAGCATTAGAGTGTATTATTGACTATGACACAACTGCCAACAAAATGATTGCAGTATCCTTTGCTCATCGTTAAAATATCTCCTATTTCGCAGGTTCCTGGATGTAGAATAATCCATATGTGCCCCCTTGTATGTCGTTGTGGTTGTGGGATTAATGCTATTTTTCAGCATTCAGTTGACTATACATTGCGGCCAGTATAACTGGTGGAGGAAGAACGCAGGAAAACCCCAGTAAGAACCACCAACCCACAGGAAGTTACTGGTAAGCTTTCTCACATACATGTACCTACCTTGGGTGAGCCCAAGACTCAAACCCAAACGGACAAGGTGAGATGGCAGCCATTGCTAAAGGTGAGCACTTTAGATTACTCAGCCTTCTGGGGCCCTTCCTGTATGCTGTAAGAGGTGATTCAAGGTTTCAACCTTTTTTCCATAAATAGGTTACAGCTGAGTATGACTTGGACCTTTTAAAATAGCACAGCTTATATGAAAATATAACCTTTGCATTTTAAGGATTTTATGTTCATCTTTGTTTTCATGACTTTTTGGGTACCTAAACTTACTTGGCACTGTATAGCCAGATTTCTGCCGATGTGCCACTAAACCTTATACCTACCTGTGTACCTAATTACTTTCTTCAGCACTCTTACTGCTAGACAATATCAACCTGAAATGAAAAGCATGATTTAAAAAAATAATATTTGTGTCAGTTTACTACTGCAGCAACAATTATTACATTTGTAACATATCTCCATGGTAACAATGGTTATCACAGTGTTGCCGACTAGCTCATATAATGACAGTGATCTAGTCGTACATTAGCAAAGGTAGTATGCAATATTTTTGAAAATATTGCCTATTAGTTGATTGCACAAGTTACCTCCCATTCTGGTAAGGAATTTTCTCCCCATGGTTTGTTTACATATATGAATTTGTATAAAACTGTGTTTTTCTAAAATAAAATAACTCCATGCACTGTTTTATTTATATTTACTATTATTATTATTTAATATTATTATTATTATTATTATTATTATTATTATTATTATTATTATTTGTAAATCATAACTATTATCAGTTAAATATTAATAAAAGAGTTAACAAGAATTTACTATGCATTATTATACAAATCTTTCTACTTACTATGGGAAAGTAATTCCTTGATGGAAAGGGAATCAACCTGTCTGATGCTAAAGAGTCATTTCCACCTATAGTAATATGCCCAATAAAAATGATTAAGTTAAACAATTCATAGTATGAGATATTTCCTATTTTCCAGGCAAAAAGGTATCTGACTACATGCCATGTCAACAGGAGGGAATAAGAAAACAATGAATAAAGAATCAAATGAACAGCATTTCAAGGTGGGTGATTCAAAACATAATTCATCGCGACCCTCTTCTGAAAGTTCCTTGTCATCACGAGCCTCAGCAACAAAAACTACGTCCAACAAACATCATGGACCCAAAAAAGAAGAATTACTCAAGAATATTGCAGACCTTCAACAATCTGTGGAGAATCTCAGTGAAGAAAATCAGGAATTAAAAGCCACAGTACAAGCACTTATTGATAAATTCATTGAAAATGGAAAGATTAAAGGAGTTAAAATTCCAAAAGAGATTATAAATCCAGATGTGAGTGAGATTCCTAGAGACAGTCTAGTGAATTTAGCTGAGATGCTTACAGCAGAAAGTCACAAAAGTAACACCATGGAGGGCAGGGTAGAAGAACTGGAGACTAGAATTACACACCTCAACATGGAACTTGCCAAATTATTGCATACTAGATTGACGTTGGAGAATGGATTAGAAGAACTATGTGAATGTTCTACATTGAATGGTGTTCGAGCAAAAGCAAAGCAGCTGATTTACGAAGCAAGTGAGTTATCTGATGTGTCATGAAACCGAGTTATTAACATATTAAATTTAACCTATTAAACAGGAAATAATAGAATTTTAAAGGATTACACAATCTTACACAGATATATTGACCTTTTGCAGTAATGAAGTTAAACTTAATGTCAGAGACACTCACATCCAAGACCTCTCTGGATTTATTTTCTCTACCAGAAAATACTTGGACTGGTTATTTTGAATCATGCACCTGTCATTGTAGACTTTAAAATTCTTTCTTTTAGAATCATATTTTTTGAAATTTTTCAGATTGTTTTAGACATACATTTTTCATTTGACAAGATGTATTTAAATGGAAAGCATTTAATTGATGTGTTGTTTATGTCCCAGTGCGGTGTGTACATTGCTTTCATTTCTTTATGTCCAATATAATTAGGAGATTATCATGTTACAGTGTCCATCCAGCTGAATTTTGCCATTTTTATTTCTGCACAATAAATCAGGTTGTTCATGGACTACAGTTACCAAACTTTGTGGATGACTTGCACCTCAGATCAGAAAGAATACCATTTATGTCAGGTTCAAAGGCTCAAAGGTCAAGGCCAATGTGACTAAAAGCACAAAAATGGTTTCTGCATAATAACATCAATTTTTAGTGACATACCTCAACCACACAGTATGGAGGACTCATATTTTGGATAAGGAAGAAGTTTATTATTGATTTTGTTGTCCAAGGTGAAGGTCACTGAATGAAAAACTTGGTTTCTGCACAATAAAATTTATTCTTATTCTCAGACCTGGACCAAACTACATGAATGGCTTGCACATTGGTAAGAAAGAAATCTGTTCATTTGGTGAAAATATCTTAAGTCAAGCAAAAAATGGTTTCTGCACAAAAGTTTAAGATATCTGGATAATAGACCACTGAAGCTGCTACAGGCATATAATGTAACATTTATGGTACTCTTTTTATTTGAATTTTAAGTTAAACTTCAGTCAAATAAGCCCATTTATACATGTATAATCTATTCAGTTTTATGAAGTTATATACAATATATCAATAAAAATTTCACTTCTTTTGAGTATTCGTTTTTCTTATGTTTTGCCAGACATTTCTTCTGAGTTAAACAAAATATATTCTCCTTCACATATCTGCAGGTTTTTGAGAAAATGTCTGTGAATATTTAAATTAATTTGATTATGCTGTTTCTTTCTTGTTGTATGTTTCAGAGGGAAGTGAATTATTTACATACCTTGATAGCATTCCTAGTCTGGATGTGGAACCCAGTCCTGATGATCAACATATAGTAGATGTCACTCAGAAAAAAAACAAGGAATCAAAAGACAAAGAGCCCCAACCTGCATCTTTCATATCAGTGCTTCTAAATGATAAAACTTTAGATCTAATTCCAGTATGTAGACCCATTGTTTTCTACTTGATTGATGCTGTATGCTACAATATGACATTTTTGATACTGTACACTACAATATGGCATTTTTGATGATGTACAGTACAATGTGGCATTTTTTATGCTGTTCACTACAATTTGGCATTTTTGATGCTGTACACTACCAAATGGCATTTTTGATGCTGTACACTACAATATGACATTTTTGATAATGTACACTACAACATGGCATTTTTGATGCTGTACACTACAATATAGCATTTTTGCTGTACACTACAATATGGCATGGCATTTTTGATGCTGTACACTAAAATATGGCATTTTTTATGCTGTACACTACAATATGGCATTTTTATACTGTACACTACAATATGTCATTTTTATACTGTACACTACAATATGGCATTTTTTATGCTGTACACCACAATATGTCATTTTTCATGCTGTACACTACAATATATACTCTACAGTATGGTATTTTTGATGCTGTACACTACAATATGGCATTTTTTGTGCTGTACACTAGAATATGTAATTTTCAATGCTGTACACTAGAATATGGCATTTTCAATGCTGTACACTACAGTATGGCATTTTTTGTGCTGTACACTAGAATATGGCATTTTCAATGCTGTACACTAGAATATGACATTTTTAATGCTGTACACTAGAATATGGCATTTTTGATGCTGTACACTAGAATATGGCATTTTTGATGCTGTACACTAGAATATGACAGTTTGATGCTGTACACTAGAATATGGCATTTTTAATGCTGTACACAAGAATATGGCATTTTTGTTTCAGTTTAGGAGTAGTCAGGATTTACCCTAGTACTGGAATGTTTTGTTTGTTCCTCATTAAGAGGAGAAAAGATTTTCACCTGACAATTTGGAACATGTGTCTAAATATGGAAAGGTAGGGTATATCTTTCATAGCTAAAAAGGGGATCTAAGAAAAGATATAAAGAAGAAAAAATTCCCATGGCCCCATAAAATTTTGATCAGCAGTAATGTTACAAGTTAATTTTCTTTAGCAATTTTTTTATTAAAAAAAAGATTTCTTCATATGCAGTTTATACCCAAATAAAAGACTTTTTAATAGTATTAATACATTATCTACAACTTTTGCATTGCTTTCCTTTTCTAGGACTCTAATCCCCAATGCAAACTAATTATATCCTCCTCCAGTTAGTATTGGACGATCCTGAATTAAAATGAACATGATCCCAGTGTGATTCCTGCATCACAGCCAACATACAGAATATCATCCTCTGTTTTTCCTTGGATGACATACACGTTACATTATAGATTGCTCACCGAAATTTGCCTTTATTTCTGACTTTAACCATGCTTATTGAATTTCACCTACCTTTCTGTATTGATTGAATGTCTCCTCAGTACTTGCTTTTTTTGAATGTTATCTGTGTTTTTCTGGAAAACTTGTAGGGTTTTCTTGTATCTCGCCTAGCAAGGAGTCTTTGCTTCATTAAAATATATTCCCCATGTTCTGGTATGAGAATAAGCATCATCTACCCTTTGTCATTCATTTTTGTTTTGCGTGATCTTTTACCTCTCAGAGTTTGTATTGCCCCAAAGTGCAAGCAAAAGAAGGCCCCATGGGACACTCACCCCATCTCCTTATTACACACAGTTTTCCAATTTGGTATCTTTGGTCTGACCAGGCATCCTTCTTCCTCATCTTTAATAGACAACCCCTCCCAGAATGTGTCTAGATCTCTTCCCATTTTGGGGAAGACTTCTGCCTCTTTTGGCCTGGGCCAACAAAAGGAGGGGGGCCTCCACTCCCCTAGATGATCTGTAAGGGATCAGCATTTCCATTTGCCAAGGATGTCTACTAGAAGGGTTAGTCCCATCACCCCTCATGAGCAGCATCTATGTCTCCCTCTCTGGAGAGAGATACTGAGAGGGACAGTCCTACCTTACATCAGGAGCAGGCTCAGTATGATGGTATTTCAATCATGGTGGACTCGTATGTGTTCTTAGAGAAACCATTTGCGATGGGATCCACATCCTCCAGTATTTTGATGACTGGTTAATGCCTTGTGAAGACCTGTTCCTCTTTTGGTTGACATTGACCCATATCAATCTTATCCCTAACCAGGAGAAGTCGGTTTTCATCCCATATCGGGTTTTACAGTGGTGTCAACTTCGTAACACATCATTGCATTATGGTTACCTCAGATAGTATGTCGGGCTTCATGCAGGTACACATGCTCTGTCTCTGTGCATGGAATTCTGGAACCTTAATGCATGGGCAGCCTAAATCCAGATCACGCTCTAATTCCACTATATTTCGGGCTAGAAGAAAATCTTCAGAGACAGTCTGTCCATAGGGGGTCATGCAGTCTTCATGGAATGGTTTCAACACCAGTTGGTAATAGTCATTTTTCCACCTTTAGTGGACTTGTTCACTACAAGGTTGAACAACAGACACATCCTTTATGTCTCTCCAGTACCATAATAGAGAGCCTGGGTTGTGGACACTTTCATTCTAAAGTCGGATTATCTGTATGCATATGCCTTCCCACCATTCAAAATAATTCCACAGGTGTGCCACTTAGTCAGGATCTTCACTGTTTGGCTCATCCTGGTAGTCTGCCTGTGGCCCCAGAGGTCATAGGTGAACAGTATACTTGACCTTTTGGTGGACAAACCAAGGAGGTTATCACAGAAACAGGGGGCCTGTCCTCCAGGACAACCCAGATTCTCCACCTTCACAGTTGGCTCCTGTCCAGCAATCATTATGCCAGACCCTATTCTGAGCAAGGCTGCAAACTGAATCATCCTGGCTAGGAGGCAGTCTGCCTCCAGGAATAGCAATGCTAAGTGGAGAATCTTCTGCAATTGGCATAGTGGGAACTATGTTGATCCTAGCATTCTCCCATTTTGCACAGTTGCAGATTTTCATCTTTTCCTTTTCAGTAAGAGGGAATGATTGATGTCCACTATTAAGGGCCATTGGGCAGCCCTTTCCAACACTCATTTTCTAGGGGCTCTATTGTTTGGTCTTTCAGTTCACATCAGGTATTTTGAGTTTCAGAGACAGTATCTTGCTCACTAATGCCTGGATGGATTCTTTTATATGTATTCTTTGGGCATTTTTAAAAATGAGCCCTTATGAAGCTTTGATTGAAGCTTCCTTCAAGAACCCTATACTTAAGACTGGTTTCCCTCTGTCCTTAACATCTGTGAGGAAAAGGAGCAAGCATCATGCCTTGTCAGCTAAACATGGCTGTTAATGATTCAGTGGTAATTATGGTTTGGTTTCTCTTTGCCAACCAGGGTTTCTGGCTAAGAATCAACTACCATCATTAGTTCCACTTCCAACTGAGATCCCTAGTCTCAGTGGTATGTATGCTGGGGATGATCAATATATGCTCCTTTGCCCAGTTAGGGCCTTTTGGTTTTATTTGGCTTGTTCTGGAGGGATATGAAAGGGTTATAAGCATCTCATCTTTTCTATTATCTCAGTGGCCACTATTTCCAGGTGAATTGTCCTCATTACTAAGAGACCCTCGCTGAGAGGGACTTCAGTGTCATGAGAATTAGAGCCCATGAAGTTCTGTCGCCAGATCATGGTCTTATTTAAATCACTTCTGTTTGAATGATGTTATGAGAGCTGCCTTCTAGCAATCTCACACTACCTTCTCCTTCTTTTACCTTCGATCTTTGGCACATCAGAATGAAGGCATTTTCCATCCTTTTACCAGCTTACACTAGTGAACATTTCTGCTGTATCATTAAGTAAAATAGTTTTTCTACACTGGCTTTGTTGAGGCCATCACCCACCCCACACCCCACCCCACCCCTACAAGTTGTAAATTCAGTAATGCAGTAGTAGCTGGTAATGTATTCAGATAGGTGGTGGTAAAGCTTATTTTAATTATGTAATATTTACCAGCTACATTTGCAAAGATTCCCTCCTCCCACTCAGCTCTGATGTCCTGTAATCTAGGTTGAAGTCAAGATATGATGGTATTTCATATGTTGGCTGTGATGTCCTGTAATCTAGGTTGAAGTCAAGATAGGATGGTATTTCATATGTTGGCTGTGATGTCCTGTAATCTAGGTTGAAGTCAAGATAGGATGGTATTTCATATGTTGGCTGTGATGTCCTGTAATCTAGGTTGAAGTCAAGATATGATTGTATTTCATATGTTGGCTGTGATGTCCTGTAATCTAGGTTGAAGTCAAGATATGATGGTATTTCATATGTTGGCTGTGATGTCCTGTAATCTAGGTTGAAGTCAAGATATGATGGTATTTCATATGTTGGCTGTGATGTCCTGTAATCTAGGTTGAAGTCAAGATATGATGGTATTTCATATGTTGGCTGTGATGTCCTGTAATCTAGGTTGAAGTCAAGATATGATGGTATTTCATATGTTGGCTGTAATGTCCTGTAATCTAGGTTGAAGTCAAGATATGATGGTATTTCATATGTTGGCTGTGATGTCCTGTAATCTAGGTTGAAGTCAAGATATGATGGTATTTCATATGTTGGCTGTGATGTCCTGTAATCTAGGTTGAAGTCAAGATAGGATGGTATTTCATATGTTGGCTGTGATGTCCTGTAATCTAGGTTGAAGTCAAGATAGGATGGTATTTTATATGTTGGCTGTGATGTCCTGTAATCTAGGTTGAAGTCAAGATATGATGGTATTTTATATGTTGGCTGTGATGTCCTGTAATCTAGGTTGAAGTCAAGATAGGATGGTATTTTATATGTTGGCTGTGATGTCCTGTAATCTAGGTTGAAGTCAAGATATGATGGTATTTCATATGTTGGCTGTGATGTCCTGTAATCTAGGTTGAAGTCAAGATAGGATGGTATTTTATATGTTGGCTGTGATTAAAGTGTCAGATTGTGACTACGTTCCATCATTTCTGGCCCTCCAATACTAATTTGAGAAGGGAATAATTAACTTGGAAAGGAAAAGGAAAGTAGTGGAATAGTAGCAGGTACGTTGTATATAATTAAAACTAGTTTACCCTCCTCCCCCCCCCCAAAAAAAAAAACTATGTGCCAAATTTAGCTCCTTTCAGGGCAATATAAAATTAATTCTTGGTTAAGCTACTGAGGAGTTAAGAAAATTTTTTTTGCAAAAATACTTTGTAAAACTGTTTTCCTTTTTTCAGCCGGCAAAGAAGATGCCAGGTGACACCCACATCAAACAGATGCACAAAGATCTCAAACAGTATGTGATGCAACAACTTAGTTTGCCAAAAGGAAATGGTTAGTGAAGTTATACAGTGGAATTGATAGGAACGTCTTTTTCGCTGTTTGTTTTCCATTTCATTTTATCCCCTTAATTGCAGTAGTGTTCATAAACTTCTTTATTTTCAGAGCATAGGTCTCAAAACATTCGTAGAATCTCTGCGAAAATTATTAGATTAATTAAAGTAGTCATCCATAAATACCTTTTGCTATTCACGATTCTTCAGTTTCCATATTTTGCTTGTTTTATCTATCCTTCCTTTATCCACTTGAATTTCTTGAGCCAAATTCTCAAACAGCTGAAGGTATATCTGAAGCTTGGTACACTTACTGGACTAGTGTTCCAAATATGTATTTTCTATTCACAGTTCTTAGTTTCCATATTTTTAATAATTTGCTCTTTGTTTGTCTCCATATATCTATAAGCCACACTCTCATTCTGTCCTTAAATGTTTTTATTTCTAGATTATAACCCGCAAACAATTTAAAGTATCACTGTGAAACATGCTACACATATTAGACTATTGCTCCACGTAGTAGACTATTGTGCCACATATTAGACTATTGCTCCACATAGTAGACTATGGCTACACATGTTAGACTATTGCTACACATATGAGACTATTGCTCCACATAGTAGACTATTGCTTCACATAGTAGACTATAGCTACACATATTAGACTATTGCTCCACATATTAGACTATTGCTTCACATAGTAGACTATTGCTACACTCAGTAGACTATTGCTACACTTAGTAGACTATTGCTACATGTAGTAGACTATTGCTCCACATAGTAGACTATTGCTCCACATAGTAGACTATTGCTATATATATTAGACTATTGCTCCACATAGTAGACTATTGCTACACATATTAGAATAATGCTACACATATTAGAATATTGCTACACATAATCAGCTATGGCTACACATATTAGACTATTGCTCCACATATTAGACTATTGCTTCACATAGTAGACTATTGCTACACATATTAGACTGTTGCTCCACATAGTAGACTATTGCTATACATAGACTATTGCTCCATGGACTATTGCTACACATATTAGACTATTGCTACACATATTGCTACACATTAGAATATTGCTACACATAATCAACTATAGCTATGCATATTAGACTATTGCTACACATATCAAACTATAGCTATACATATTAGACTGTTACTTGTCATGACCAATTGGGGGAGACTACTTTTATTAGTAAATATATCCAGGTGCCATTTTTCAGGGTATAATTTATTTTAAACACCACCCCAATTTAACCTTGTCTTGTATTGAAAGTGGGTATTAAAAAACATTATGAATGATGAAACTAGAGACACAACTGTAAATATGCCTTTGATCCAGTCTTGATTTCGAGGCTGATACATTAATTTTTCATAAAAACAAAATATTCCTAAAATTGTAAAATAAGTTATATGCAGGTATATTGGCAAGTCCTATATTTTTAATAACATTAGTTTATAAACTGAGATTATTTGATATATAAAAACTAATTTACTCCAGGGAGAAAGCAGTAATTAGTAGAATCTTGCATGTGGGGGATTGCTGCGACAAAACCGTGTTTATGGCTGTCCTCATGTAAACCACGTGTTTCATTCTTCTTTCTCTGCTTCTTTTAACAGCTTGTATTTAGGCGTCTTATTATTTGCCCTATAATTTCATTTTGTAATTCGATTAATACATATTATGACCAGTTTTTGTGAAGTCAACAATATATTTGGGCAAGATACATCAGTTAGAAAGCCTACTCCTGAAAAATGGTGCCTAGATAGATTTGCTACTTAGAGTAGTCTCCCCTTTTGGTTATCACTATGCAGAGTGACTGATGATGTGATGGTACTTTCCTCTAGTACTAGCACACATTGACTAGGAGCTGTTCTTCTCTAAATACTACATAAAGTATTTAAAAATATTAAATAAAATATCAGTATAAAATAAACAAGAAATATTAATGTTAACAAGTTTTAATTCAGAGATAGAAGAATGTTTGAAACTTACTTGATTAGTGTCTACTACTACAGTCATTGGTTGGAATATTTTGCTTGTAGGCAAGTTGTATTTGTTATTTACTTTAATTGTCCTAAAAATGTTAAACTCTTTCTTTCTGAAGGAAGCTTCAGTGATTTGAATTGTTAATGTATCTTTAACAATTTTTTGGTCACATTGCTACGATGTCTGCATTGTGGTAGTTTAGAGTGATGTCTAACACTGCCGCAGACATTTAGCATGATTTTCCACCCAGTCACATTATCCTGACACCAGGCCAACCAGTCCTAACACTAACCTCTTAATGCCAAGCGCCTAGCGAGGCACCTGTTTGTACCATTTTTATAAGCCTTTGGTATGACTCAGCCAGGGTTCTAACCTGCAGTCTCCTGCAAGGCAGATGCTTTAACCACTTGGCCACTAAAGGCAACAAGGGGGAAGGGGGTATGTAAGTTTAAAACCCTTGAGATTGTGCTTCAAATATATTTCTTTACTTAAATAAGTGTAAGGAATAATGATAACTTATTAAAGAAAGAAAAAAGTCACATTGAACAGATATTAGGGGGAGAAATTTACCAGTGATCAGAATTTTGAAACAAGAATTTTGATGTTGTTTTGAAAAATCTGATAGATGAAAACATTGAAAATTTGACAGAATTAAACATGAAGTCATGCTACCAAAAATACTTCATTTTTGGCAATCTATCTTGTTAAAGTTTTGCATGATGCAAAGTTTTTTTGCATTATTTTTTTTTTAAATCATAGGTATTCTCTAATGCTTCTACACATATTAGACTTGCTATTCAGAATACTTAAGCTTCTATATTATGTTTTTCTTTTTCATGTCCTTCTGTGCATCCATTTTCTGCTCTATATTTCCATAGTATAACTCTCAGACCATTCAGGATAACTTTGTGCATATTTAGAACTGATGGTTTACAGGTGTCTTTTACATATCTGTGTAAACTTTGGCACACATAATTAGACTAGTATTGTAGATGTGCTCTGTGCTATTCATACTTCAATACTCATTGTGTTTTCATCTGTTTTTCTGTCCATCTCTTATCCACATATTAATTTTGGGGCAAAACTCCAAAACTATTTACGATATGTTAGAAATTTGAACCACTTATTAGACTAGTGATGTAGATATACCATTCACAATTCTTCAGTTTCAATATTTTTAACATTTTCATTCATGTGTCTTCATCTGTCCATCATTTAAACTTTAATTTCTGGAGAATAATTCCAAACCATTCACGATATATTAATACATTTTAGTACATATATCACAACAATAGTCTTTTACTATGCACAATTCTTCTGTTTCAGTATTTTCAGTGGGTTTTGTTTTGTCCATTTCTCCATCCATCCATTGTCCATTCAGGGCTAAACAACAAAACAGCTTTGGATATATGTGAAATCTGGTATATGTATATTTGATTGATGTTGTAGTTTTGCATTTCAGTAAACACAGTTCTTCACTTTCAATATTCTCAGGCTTTTTTGTCTTGTTGGACTTAATTTTTATGCATCACTACCATCCACAATCATTTCTGGAGCAAATCTTATGATGCATATCACTTCCCCATCTGTATTATAAATATAACATTCTGTATTAAAATCTATGAATAACCATTCTGTCTCCTAGTAGATATTTGACAGGGAATGTTGGTGACTCCATCATCTTGGTTTATTTTATAAATATACCCCCTCCCACACACACCTGTAATATAGGGTGGGTGGTATAGCTACCATAGTTATTCTAATAGAAACCCCACTTCTAATGAATGCCCCACCCCATTTTTTCCCCACAAAAAAGAAATTCCTGCCTTATTGAGGCTTATATTTCCATATATATCCATTATGGTGTGTCCATATAATTAAAACCGTATGGTATACATGAGTAAATCAATAACTGTTAGAAAAATCAAAACAACTTAATTTACAAACATTTTCAGTCAAACAGTGATTGTGGTATTAAATGCCTCCTACCCCCCCCCCCTTAGGAAATTGCAGAATAACTATGGTATTTGCCTATTTTTCAGTCTTCAAACATCAAGATATTTCAACCACTTTTGGTGAACATTCAAGTAAATTGTGTAGATATATCTCTTGATATTAGAATCTTATGCATGTTACGTTTTTTTTTGTCATTATTCTGAAGCAAAGTGTAGTTCAGGTAGTGTATAATTAATAGTGCTGTACCATGGAGAAATAGCTTTAAGCTGTTTGAAAATTTAGTGATGTACCATAGGTTACAAGCTGTAGGTTGTCTGAAAATTGAGATTGCTGTACCATAGGGTATTATCTTTGAGTTGTCTGAAAGTTTAGAGTAATGTACCATTGGGTACTAGCATAAGGGGCCTGAAAATTGAGTGTGTTGTACCATAGGGTACTAGCTATAAGTTAAAATTAGGAATGCTGTAGCTGTTGCTGTTGCTGTTATAGGATTTAATGCCATTTTTCAGCACAAGATAGGCTATACATGGCAGCCAGTATTAAAGGTGGAGGAAGAACCGGGAAATCCCCGTAAAGAACCACCGACCCTCGAGAAGCTACTGGCAAGCTTTCTCACATACCCATATTGGCTGAATCTGAGACTCAAACCTACACAGGAATGCTGTAGCATAGGCAGTGTTTCCCTTTACCTTTATTTGTGCTTCAGAGACCCCCTCCAAACATTTGTTTTCTAGTTTTACCCCCAGTTTTGATACCAACATTTGTTTTTTTTACTCTGTCTGACCCTCAGTTCTGACACCATGGGGATTTTTTTACTCTCAGTCTTGCACCCTAGGTGATACACTGCATTTGTTACTAGTTTTAAATTGTCTGAAACTTATGAGTACTGTACCACAAGTTATTAGCATTAAGTAGTATGAAAATTAAAAATTTATACCAAACTGTACTTGCATAAGTTGTATGAAGATTGAGAGTGAAGGATTAAAAGGTACTTTCAGTTGAAGTCCTACCTTTAGTAGGTGTTTGTGTAATGTGGCATCTCTAGATGACTTGTTTTTTCTTTGTTTATGCTTAGTGTGTGTGTGTGTGTGTGTGTGTGTGTGTGTGTGTGTGTGTGTGCATTTGTAAAAGGCGCAAAATGGAGACATCAGTGTGAATACACACCAACAGACCGGTGACACACCTCAAAACGGGGACATCCCTGTTTTGTAATGTTGGCTTCAGTGGAATGCCAAGGCCTTATTTAATGATACAAACCTTAAAATAAGCATATCTGAGCATGTCCCCATTTTGTTGGTATTTTTTTCACATCATGCTATACACAACAATACACACGTCCCACTCGACTCAAAACCTAGTGTGTATCAGTCGGAAAACTGCGTCCCCATTTACGTGGTAAAAATTCACACTGTTGTGCTGTTGGCTTGCACATATCGCTTCCAAATTACTGACCGAAGATGGCATCAAGAAGAGCTAACAGGATTTAAATCATTTATATAAACATAGACAAATATATGTATTTTCTATTTTAACACAGAGAGCAATATCAATATACATGTTTGTTAATGGGTAGTCCAATGTTCATAACACATTTTGCCAAATTAGATCGGGAACCAAGAAAACTGAATAAAAGGTTTCATGCAGACATTTTGCATGGTTTTTATGATGGACAAGAGATTCTAGCAATTCATCTGTACTTGTATATTTTATTTCCTATTTAACTCTGAGTCATGCACATTTAGATAAGAAATACACTGGAAAATATCAACATTGATTTTAGTTCATTCAGATGTTGTTAGACGCATAATAACGAACAGTTTACATGGTAACCAAAACATAATACTATTTCTTTCCTACCATTAACCACATTAGAGGTAAATCTGACAAGTTAAGATTGAGTCAATAGGAAATAAAAATAACTTTTGTAAGTGTTTGTACATGGCACCAGTAATGAATTTGAAAAAACAAGCTTTTATACTCAGATTTAGTGTTTCTCGATGTATCATAAATGTGCATGCTGGCTGAAGTATAAATAATGTGAAAGAAAACAATCAGATAAATTTTGTTTGACTCAGAGGTAAATTATCAAATATGTCACATTCTGTTCTCGTTTAGCCAGTACCATTTTATATTCTCTCTCTCTCTCTCACTCTCTCTCTCTGCTTCGTTACTTCTGTCTGTTATTCTTCCCTCTTGCTAGTTTCATTTCTTTCTGGCTGTACATCCCTTGTTTTCCCCTTTTTCTAAGGACCAGATGATAACAGTCATCAGTTTTTCTCGAATCAATCAGTGACCACAAATACACAACATTAAAGTTACAACTGACTTCACTAAGCGAAAGGCAGAACATTAATAATGTTACATACAAGAGGTCTCTTTAGGGAACGAATGAAACAAACTAGAATAATTTTCCTCTAATTAATGCAGGACCACCAATATCACAACTATATTTTTACATCACAACTTCACAATTGCCTGCCTACCTCACAAATGCATTGTTTCTCCTTAATACATTTCCGTAACATAGCGCCAGTACTCAAACACCAAATACCAGGAATTATTTTTCCTATGCTACCTTAAGTCAGTTGAGTTATGATTTTAAGCCTCATTTTTCCTGTAACTCTACACCATATTTACCATCATAGTAAGAATAAAATGCGTCTCCAGATAACGGGACAGTCCCTTCTCGATCATTCAATTGTACAATTTACCAGTCACTATCATGAATACTGCACATGGTGTCACACAATCGATCCACACATATAGATTTTAATAGAGACTATTTGGCAACAGGGACACTTATGCGGCTCTGACCTGAGCTCACTAAAACTAAACCATGCCATCACACAAAATAAACTTTTGGTGTGTTTCATATTGAAGAGATCTTATCATGCACTGGCTTATTAATGAAGGGGACTGCACTAGAATGGCAAATTTTTGTACACCAAAGTTAAAAATTTGTTATTGTGTGTGACATTTTAAATTCTAAACCACAGTCTTGCCAATACAATTATTTTAACTAAATATTGGCATGCAGATCTTTGATTATTTCATTTTAGCAAAAGGGACACATTCTTTGTATTTTCACACAATTCTGACAATTCAACTTCTTCAAACACCTGGACACCATTTTTACTTGTATATCCAACAAACATTATATAAAGATTCAACATGATAATTTTAATTTAGTTTATTAATATGGATGGGAACTATATGTATCAAGTGAGATTACTGCAGTATTTTGATTGAATTGATTTCTATTTTGAATCAAAATACATACTTATTGAATGTCCCCTATTTGATTGTATGATTTCCAGCACTGTGTATATGTGTGTGTCCCCATTCTGTATATGTGTGTGTCCCCATTCTGTATATGTGTGTGTCCCCATTCTGTATATGGGTGTGTCCCCGTTCTGATGGTAAAGATTCTCATACAGTGTTTCTTGGAAATCAATCACAAATCAATTAGAAATGACATGTAGTATCAAATGCATATCAAAATAGATCTTTATCACTCATAAGTTGTTAAAATAAAAATGTCCCCGTTTTGATGGTAAAAATCATATGTCCCCATTTTGTAGGTTTTACAAGAATGTGTGTGTGTGTGTGAGAGAGAGAGAGAGAGAGAGAGAGAGAGAGAAAGAATTTAAGTTCAAAATAAATTTGTTGATTACTTATCAAAAAGTATCTTTGGATTATATTTATTAGAACACAGATAAATGAACATATTTATTCAAAAGACAGTGAAACAAAGTTATCATAATATACAGCATGGATAAAGACAAAAGTTTGCAGACTTAGATAAAAGTTTACGAACACAGACAAAAGTTAACAAGTAGACTCCAATTAACAATCACAGACAAAAGTTGATAAGTAGACTGAATTTAACACAAACACAGACAAAAGTAAAAGTTGACAAGTAGACTGAAATTAACACAAACACAGACAAAAGTAAAAGTTGACAAGTAGACTGAAATTAACACAAACACAGACAAAAGTTGACAGGTAGACTGAAATTAACACAAACACAGACAAAAGTGGATAAGTAGACTGAAATTAGCACAAACATGATAAAAGTTTACTTTTCACGCACACAAAGATCTAGATAGTCATGTTGCTCAGACCATCTGTGGCTGCCTGCATTTACTTTTAAGTTTTGTTCTTATTAGGGGAAATAACTCCTGTTTCCTCTTATTTCATAATGCAAATCTGTACACCTTGCTTTCCCATTATATTTTTAACTTCTGATAGTACAAATTACACACCATCCCATTCTAAACATTTTATGTTAATTATTCTGATTAATAAAGTCAAAAAGTTGATTTCTTTCTATAAAATTTTTTGTTAGTTATTTTACCAATAATATGCATGAAGTATTTATTTTACTTCTATTGTGTACAAAATAATTTAAATGCATCATGTTGAACCATTAAAAAAAAAACATGTTTTGTTAAATTAAAACAAAACAGCCCCAGTCTAAGAATTAAAATGTCTTTTTCCTTGAAGAGCATTCACTCTTTGAGCTTAAAGTTTTGGCCATTTGAAAGAGATTTGTGTAGAATATAAACGACTATAGTGGGACCATACTGTATGGCCAGCATACATTGAAAGATTACAGAATAGCTAATATGTGGAGATTTCACTTTATTTATGATAAAATTCATAGACTGTAAGCTACAACATGTAATTACAATGGGCAGGTGAAGAACATAAACATGCCACCATATGAAATGGCAGATAATTTACACATCTGTATCTTTTAGGTGCTGATTGGAGGTTGTTTGCAGAGAGAGTTGGAATTCCAAATGAAACAGTACAGCAGTGGAAGCGCTGGAAACTGGATCTTCCAATGCAATATGTCCTCCAGACCTGGGCTCAGAGTCCTGCAGCAACAGTTAGGCTTTTGCATCGCCACCTGGTGTCACCGCAGCTTCACTGTACAATCCTTGCAAAAAGAATAAGTGATTTCTATCAAGTTGATTGATTTATTATGAAGGCAAAAAATAATTACAATTAATGCTCAATAATTTGAATCTCTTTATAGAAACTATTGATTTATAAAATTGGCATCATGTCTTCATCTGGTTTAACATCATTATGGTCCAGTTTCTGTAATCTGTCATTTGTTTTTGTTTACTTTCTGTATGACACCATTGGAGGGAACTACTTATTTTGCAAGACATTCAGAAATCTTGCCAGCTTTATAATTCGTTAGAACAATCAAACACCTTTTTTATGACAGCAGTTCATATTGAATTACAGACATTAGATTGTATATACTTTTAGTCATCAAAAATTTCTGTCCTAAATGTCTTACAGAATTTTAATTGTAGTTGTAAATTGTCTTAAATGTGCTAAATTTAAATGTTGAAACTATAGTAATCGCCTACCCAGTACACACACACACACACACACACACACACACACACACACACTTACATACACCCAAAAGGACAGTTTGTAGCCCCCCTACCAATTTTACAAATGATAATCATCAGGATATAAAAAAATGCATTTTGTAATTTCTCAACCTGATTGTTGTCAGGGGTCTCTAACACTGTCATCTTGTTCATGTTTCAAACCAAACAGCAGTTTCTTTACTAACATGGTGGTCGTATATGCATTGTCAAGTATATTTTTGAACAACAAGAGTGTTTAGTCCATCTTCTTCAGTGAGCTACATTTCTGTAACTTTTTTGGGAGTTAGATCCTTTTGAATCCATGTGCACAAGATTTATACTGCTTTCCTTTTTTTGTTTTGTTAAGGTTTTTATAAGAAGTAAAATTAAATATTGGGTGCAGATGACAATGTTTATACCTTCTGCTTATCTGTAGTCCAAAGACCCTCACCCCTTCATTGAAAATGGACTTTTTAGCAAAGATGAAAAGGGCCCTAAATAGGTTTGTTTTTTATACTGAAAAGTCACATTTGGTTGGGAATGTGAACAAGATGACAGTGTTAGGGACCACTGGCAACAGTCAGGTTAAAAACGATACATTAATGAAAGAAATTACTAAGTTTTCTGCATTTTTTATATTCTTTATGCTTTTGATTTTTCCAATCACAAGAGGTGTACAAAATGCTTGAAGGGTCGGCAAATACTATAGTAAAAGTGTTTCTCCAGACCTTTTCCTGTCTTGTGTCAGTATTGATTGCTGTTCGCTCTATCATATTCTTTAATGGGGTGATACTTGATCCTGTGTTTTAACTGGTACAATATGAAAGATAGAAAATGCCTTAAAGATGGTGCTGTTCTGTTATATTTATTGGTGCTGACCAAGGTACATTATATTTATAATACATGCAAAAGATTCAAGTTATTAAGAGCATTAGTGACATAGGATAATTATTTATACAATTAATATAACAGTTATTATATATATATATATATATATATATATATATATATATATATATATATATATATATATATATATATATATATAAATGTATATATATATTCCATCATATAATGAACAATTTGGTGTCTGTGAAAATCATTTGTTATAATCCCATTCATTTCAACAAAGTATTTTCTTTATGTACAAGTGCTGTCTGTAGTCCAGGGTGGGTATTCATTACACCAAGGAATTCATAATAGTTGGGTTCAGTATAGTGAAAGTCTGCTGTTTATGAAAGCAATAGATGGGATGCCAGAGTTTACCATACAATCTTCTTTTGACGGTCAATATTAATTAAGTATTCTCTATGATTTTCAGTCAGTTCATTTGTGAATTGAGTTATTGTGTTAGTTTTAGAAGCACCAGTTATCCTCTATTTTTACTTAACATCTTTATTGATTCAGAACATCAAGATGAATGCTATACATACATACATATATATATATATATATATATATATATATATATATATATATATATATATATATATATATATATATATATATATATACACACAGTGTGACCCCGCTATAACACGGTAGTTGGGAGCCATAGCACCCGATCGCATTATAGACCAAACCACGTTATAAGCAACCAGATCAGTTAGCGGAAGAAAATGTACCCCCCCAAAAAAAAAATTGGGGGGGGGTAGGTAATAAATGCTGGCGGTAAAATACATGCATCATCAGCACAGTTACCATCTTAAATTGATGCATATTAAATGAGAAATACACCTATAGTGAAAACAGAGAAGGCATATATAATAGTTTACTTTATTTAGAGAACCACAAATTGGTACACATACATGAATCCTGTTTATATATAAATGTCTAATGTATAGCATGAATAGAGGATCAACACCGTGTACTCACCCGTGAACCTCATCATATACATTGAATCCACAATAAAAGTGCTTCCATTGAAAATATGCACACACAGAGCTTTAAAATATTCAGTAATTTTGTAACAGGTCATATTGGTCTTAATTCAGTGGAAAAACAGCACAATCATGTAACGAATGACGAAGCACATTTACTTGTACGTTCCAAGTCGGTAAAGGTTAGTTTGCGTTTTAAGCTGCTGTTGGTAGCATTAATAAGCATAAGTTTTTTCCCTACAAAAAGAAAACTTTCATGGCACAGTTAACGTGTTCCAGTCACTTTGGAAAATGCAAAAATCCATCTGATTCCATCACTTTTATTTAAGTTTGGTACTGACTTCCTTTGAAAAAAGTTCTTTGTTGTTATTGAAAGATTGTAGTCGGCTTTCTTTGATGAAGGGTGCATGCGCTATTGAAGTCACCGCTAAAGGACAGCTTTGGAGAACCAAACAAATGCCCATTTCTTACTGTGGTGGCAACATCAAATAATTGTATTGCATGATTGAGACTGGTATGTTTTCCATGTGCCAAGTACGTTTTCATAACAATTGGTGCTTCAGAGTGATCCGTTTCCTTTGAAATTTCAGCAAACTATTGTATCTGGGTACATTTGTAAAAAGGAATTGGCCATCGTTTGGACTATTCTAGTTACTGTCCCTCCATGTCTGTTGAATAAACCAATAAGTAAGATGGTTTGGTTTTTTTTACATTTGTGGTAGCAGCGTGATGCTGCCTTCCACGCATGCATCTGAAAATTAACAAAGGGTTAATGGACGATAGAGAAGCAGGTGTTCTGATGACAGGGATTATTACAGAAAATGTGAGTGTTCTGAATGATTTAATTCTGAGTGAAAAGAAAAAGAATTTTACTTACCATTCACAAACAAATGCCAGTCTTTGTAAATATATTAATTACTAGCGGGCAGCTGAAAATCTAATGAAAGGTAGATTACGAGACAATGCCTCGTCCGGTTCATCTCCATTACCAGAAATTTCAGCAACAAAAAAGCGGATATTTCACAACATACAGAACTCGTGCTAGATGTCAAGATAGGCAGATTATGATATAGCAATGCACTGTTTAGATGGTTTGTCAATATGGACAAAGAATTTGTTTATGTAAGTTTAAACAGCCAACAATGTCGCCAATAAAAAAAATCGCCACATGGTATGTTTTGCAGCCAATAAGGAAAAACAATCCAAGTTTGTGACATTGGCGAAGACCTACACAATCCCAGAATAAACTTTTTATGCGTTATTTTTCGTACTTTTAAGAAGAAAAAAATACTTCTTCATGTACGAGAAAAATACATATACAATTTCAGAAGCCAAACCACGATCGTCTTATAGTATTCATACGCGATCTCTTCCCCAAAATGATAGTAAACTTTTGACGTTTTTTTCATCCTTTTTAGAAAGATTATTTTTTGTGCACAAGAAAAATACATGTATGTGAAATTTTGGGAGCCGCACCATGACTGTATTATATCCGAATTTGTGTTATAACGGAGCGTGCTATAGAGGGGTCACACTGTATGTATGTGTGTGTATATATATATATATATTAACTCAAAAGTTTAGTCCAACAGCAAACAACATAGACCCTGATCTTCTGGTGCATTATGTGATGGCTCATCAGGGTCTGCATTAATAATGTACAGGAAGATTTAGGGTTTATGCTGTTTGCTGTTGGACTTAAAATAGGGCATGAAAATTAAAACTCATCTGCTATCCTGAGGTTAGTGATTTTTCCAATGGATAACTGAAACACAGCCTATCACTAATCTTTACAGCAGTAACATTTACCTCCAGTTACTATCATAACAGATAAGAAGTGGTTGTGAGTCAGAACATTCTGAAATGCTTAATTGGTTTGTGTATTGTGCTAATTGAGTACACACCAACATCCTGCACTTAATCAGGTACAATAAATGTTCATGACAAATGGACATGTGTTAAACCACTCATCCAGTGTTTTATTATTCTCAAAACAGTCTTCATTAACATGGAACTAGCCGTGTGTACGATCCCCAAGCACCGATATCATTGCTGATGATAACGAAAGGTCTCAGGCTAGCATTGACCAGTTTTGAAAGGTCACATGTGCTGACTCAACGAATATACCAGAATTACACCAAACAATGTGTTTTAATATGTATATCATTGTTGATAAACATTTAGCACATTGTGCAGTGACAAATGTAAACATAGAAGTATTTGCATGGCGCACAGCCACCACTTAAATGGCAGAAATTAGATGATAAGAGAGAACATGATAGCAAATATGATGAAGATAATCGACTGAGAAAGTATTTAAAAATTCTGGGAAAATGAACCCAAACGGCTGAAGTATGTCCCAGAAGGTTGTGATGTCACACACTTTCTCTACTGAGTATTCAGAGAAATATGAAAGTGCGCATGGTACTTCATTCTTGAGTCTTGTTGGTGAAAAATAGTTATTATTGTTATGAGTTGATATTAAAGAATAATACATGTTGAATTAAAAACTGTAGAGTCCCAAAATGAGATGCAATAGGCAAGAAATATGACAAATAGCTCAATTTGCAGTCCTAAAATTATATGCAGTTGTCATGAACTTCCATATACAGCTCAGTTTTTAGAGGCTCAAAATTATATGCTGTCATTAAGAATCATTTTAAAAGACTTGATTTGTAGAGATCCAAAACTATATGCTTAGTTAAGAACCACTGTGTACACCTGGATTTGTAGAGACCCAAAATGATATACTGTAGTTAAGAACCACTATATACAGCTGGATTTGTAGAGACCCAACATATGCTCTTGGTAAGAACCACTATGTACAGCTCGATTTGTAGAGACCCAACATGTATGCTGTAGTTAAGAACCACTGTGTACAGCTGGATTTGTAGAGACCCTACATATATGCTATAGTTAAGAACCACTGTGTACAGCTGGATTTATATAGACCCAACATATATGCTGTAGTTAAGAACCACTATGTACAGCTGGATTTATGGAGACCCAAATTGATATGCTGTAGTTAAGAACCACTATGTACAGCTTGATTTGTAGAGACCTAATATATGCTCTTGGTAAGAACCACTATGTACAGCTAGATTTATATAGACCCAACATATATGCTGTATTTAAGAACTACTATGTACAGCTGGACTTGTAGAGACCCAAAATGATATGTTGTAGTTAAGAACCACTATGTACAGCTGGATTTGTAGAGACCCAAAATGATATGCTGTAGTTAAGAACCACGATGTACAGCTGGATTTATAGAAGCCCTACATTATATGCTGTAGTTACGAACCATTATGTACAGCTGGACTCGTAGAGACCCACAATGCTATGCTGTTGTTAAGAACCACTATGTACAGCTGGATTTGTAGAGACCTAACACATGTTCTGGGTAAGAACCACTATGTACAGCTGGATTTATAGAGACCCAACATATATGCTGTAGCTAGGAACCACTGTACAGCTGTATATGTAGAGATCCAATATGATATGCTGTAGTTAAGAACTACTATCTACAGCTGTATTTGTGGAAATCCAATATGATATGATCTAGTTAAACACTACTATGTACAGCTGGACTTGTAGAGACCCAAAATGATATGCAAGAGTTAAGAACCACTGTACAGCTGGATTTGTGTTCCAGGTTTTGCATTTCATGAGATCTTGTTTCAGATTGTTTCTCCTACATAGATCTCACCGATATTTATTTCTCTTAAAATTGACATACATGTAATTGCACTAGGATCAATTATACTTATTTATTCACAATGTTTGCAATATAAGAGTGTGATATTTTATTTTATTTAAACTCTATGTTTTGTTTACAGGCATATAAAGCAGGTACATTATTATGCACAATGTTTGTCACTAACAGTATTAATTATATAAATCTATATTTGTATCATTTTATATGGAGATATTTCTATATACCTAATAAATAAAGATGTTTCCTTGAAATATGACTTTGTCTTGACTTAATTCCTTTTTTTGTTGCAGTGTTACACTTTATAACAAAAGGTTTATGTTGAAATTTTAATGATTGTGATCAAAAGTACATTGATGTTGAAAGGCACATTGAATATTCATGACATTTATCATCCCAGGCACTTTTATTTTTTACTTAAGCACACGTTATTATCATGCATGCACTTTGAATCATCAACAGCAGCAAACAGCTATTTCCCCAATTTTTCCTAAGAGTTGCCATTAACTCCACAACAACTCACTCTAGAAGGAAGTATTGTTGCTTTTCATTTATTTTTTCATCCCTCCCTTTCTTTTATCCCTATTTTCTCAACTTTTTACACAATGTTTGGCACACTTTAAAATTTAATTGATAATTTCTTATTTTAACTTCTTTTTGTATCCTCATTTGTCACCTACTCCCTTATTGTTCATCCTTCTGCTTTATTTACATTGGCAAAATGCTAATGTTTTACCAAGAGACTCTAAACTTTGACTATTAAAAACTTTACCTTCTTTTACCATACCTCTTGTCATCTTCAGTTACAAATTTATGAAATATGTTTCAACTAAAAAGTGGATTCTATAATTTAACCTAATTACTACTCAAATGTTTTGTTGACCTACATTCAGCTGAATTAATAATGTAACTTGTAATTAAACTAGCCCCAACTTAAGTAATCCCATTTAAGAGTGATTATTATTTACCTAGATAATAAATCTTATCATAATTTATGCTTGCATAATGAAAAGTAATGTATTATGATTTTAAAGCAAACTGAACATTCAGTTTTCACAAATGGCTCTCATTTTCAAAAAATAAAGTAAAAATTAAAGAGCTTCCTTAAATCCCTTTGAACAGCTAATGTATTTACATGATTATTTAGGTAAAACACTGGTTGATATCCCAAATTTATTTTCTAGGTGTTAGCCATTTCAAATAGTCAAACCTGTGCTAAATAATTATCTTGGGAATACACAAATTTACCTCTTATGTCAGGTGCCTTCTTAATATGAGTTCTTTTCAAATGCAATTGTATGGATTAATCAAGATGGACAGGATTTTTTAATTTTTATAGAATAAATCTGTAGGAATCTGAGTTAAATGTGACCTTTCAAAGACTGTGTGTCTGCCTTAGTTGCATTTTTAAATGGGCTAAATCTTTTTTCTCGTTTTTTTTAATTGTGATTGGATTAGATATTAATTGTTCTAGGCAAATTGCATTTGACCAGAATGAATTTGGAACTGGAGAAAATGTCTAGAAGTGGCAGAAAAACAAGATTTATTAGGACAGTTTTCCCAAATGTAGTTATTATAAATGTTTTTTAAAGGCTGACTTGGGGGTGTTTTAGTGTGATGACCAAAAGACTTTATTGTTTGCATGTATTGGGTATTTTCGTTATGATTAAAAGCAATGAATAACTCATGTAGGCAATTCTTAAGTCTTGGCTAGTGTGATGAAATATTACATTTAGGTAAACTGCTTCATCAGAAAGAGACAGACAGACAAAGTACAGGATAAGGTTATCACTTATAGTGAATCTTGTCTAGAAGCATCGCAAGCCGTGTGAAGATCTGCTGTGCTCTCATTTCACCCATGGCTGCCTGTGATGAGATCTTGTTTCTCATGAAACTGCATAAACAAAAATACATTGCCAATGAGCCAGTTAAATATGTTCTTATACATTAATGGAAGTGACCTCTTATCAAAGAGAAAATCTGATTGGCTCACTCTATTAGCATAAAAGGTTACATCTGGTCAACCTTCTAAGAAACCTTTTCTAAGTCTGCTGATATGAGTCTAGCTTTAACCCAGAGAACATTTTTGGGAATTTCTTTAACTGTGAGGAACTCAACTTTTGTCACGAATAAAAAGATTTCAAAGTATTAATTTTGAAAAACTAAAGATCAGTTTTGCATCCTTTCCACTATCTATACCTCATGTAGAAATCCTGATATTATCTTAAGTAACATATAACAGTAAAATCATAATTTGAGAAGAAATTTGGTGAGACTGAAGCCAACTGTAAAGCATCCATCATTTACAAGAGACATTGTCCTTCCCATTCATGGGTTGTGGTTTTCTCTGGATGCTCCATTTTCCTCCACCTTCGAGACAATTCACTGCTTATACTAACTGGACTTAACATATTACAAGCACAACATTTTTGTTAGAAGTTTGGTAAAATTCATCTTGACGACCATTTAGCAAGTATTTCACTTGTGTTTCCTAAGATGTAATTTAAACTTAAACCTAGAATCCAGCAATCTGTCCCCAGTTTCATCTATGTCTTAAACTTGGAGCAGAGATTCAACATGTTTTATTTGTAAATTTAGTCAGACTGAAATTTCATCCACTTAGATTGCTTCGATTTTAGATTTAAATATTATCTTAAGTTCAGTTGATGAAACCAAGGACTGATCAGATGTGATTTAAGTCTGACATAAACTGGACCAATCCAGTGTCATAGTTCCATATTGAAATTGTCAGACATGTTGATGAAGTTAGGGCATTCTTTTGATAAGTAATGGCTAGCAACATTATTGTAGTACTGCTTATTACATATAATCTTATGGTGGCTTGGAACTAATAGGTTCTAAAGAAATAGAATGCGTCAATTCATTGACAGTTTCTTGACAAATTGAATGTATCAGTTCATTGACAGTTTCTTGACAAATTGAATGCGTCAGTTCATTGACAGGTTCTCAACAAATAGAATGCCTCAGTTCATTGACTGTCTGCTGTTATAAAGTTCTCCACCCCAACATCAATGTCCACATATCAAAAATGGGGTGGCAAGGGTCAGAGGAAACTCTGACTAATGGCGACTGTGTTACTAAAGAAACCCCCGTTTGATTCTAAACGCCAACAAGCTGACAGTGTTTGGAACCTTGATGCCATTTTGTTTTATTAAAACAGTAGGAAGGTACAAACAAACAGGAAGCTGTGCAAATACATTAGTCTTACAAGCTTGTAATAGATTGTTATGAAATTGTTCATGTTAATGGCCATCATATGTCAACAAATCACTACTGTCATAGTTGTTGTGAGAATTGTGGCCGTTTTGGTCTTTCCAATGCAGTGTAAGAGAGAATATTGTGAATGCAACTTCTCTTGCATTTTTATTATGAAATGATGTTAAACTTTGTACTTATTCTGATCACCCCAAAATGCAAACATTAACAAATCTTTGTGCCCCCACGGTTCTTGTAAGAGTTGTCTTTTTTGCTCACAGCTTGGTGCAATGTATGACACGATTATTTTAGAAATGTAACTGTGTGTGTGTGTGTGTGTGTGTGTGTGTGTGTGTGACTTTGATTATTAATGTAGCTTTAAAAATTTTAGTCACATCCCTTCGATGTCTGCAGTGTGGCAGTTTATAGTGATGTCTTCTAGCACTGGGGCGTTATGCCTCAGACATGTAGCATCATGTGCCATCCAGTTCTGACACCAGGTCGACAAATCCTAGCACTAACCTCTTAATGCTGAGTTCCAAGTGATGCGGCCACTAGTACCATTCTTATAAGTCTTTGGTATGACTCGGGCTGGGTTTGAACGGTAACGGGTCAGAAAGGACAGGTATCAAAACAGCCCGGGTTAACAAGGCCTGGTCTAGAAAAGCCAGTAACGGGTAAGAAAGGACCTGGACGGAAAAGGCCCAGGTTAAAAAAGGACCGTTTACAAGATTGATTATTATTAAATAAATTAATAATAATAATAATATAAATAATAATAATAATAAGAAGAAGAAGAAGAAGAAAAGACAGCTTTTCTACAATACCCATATATATCCACTCATAAGTCAATGCCATTTTTACATCTTTTGCTAAAACACTGAGCTGCCAAAACTGAAACACTGGTTAGTGATGATTAACACCTAGAAGAAGAAAAAAAGCACGGATAGGAAACAATAGACCTTTATCAATTACGCAGATTGTAGTACCGATATTACGAAAAAATCAGCGATCGCCTTGTACTTTTCACACTTCCTCTACCTGTTTTCTGTCTCAGATTTATTTAATATGTTAGGAAACTTTGATAATCACAATTAAGACGCAAATACAAGTCTCTACAATCACAACTCTTTCCCACGCCTCCAGTCTCAACAGCGCTTGATGTGTCGTACGATTTTAAGAGTTTTTGTAACGATTACTGAGACACTCCTGACTGAACTACCCCAGGCGATTATCTGTAAACTTGCTATGGGACCACAAAACATCTACTCCCATAAGGTACATGCGCATGCGCAGCAACAAATAATAAGATAATTACAACATGTAATACCTATATAAACGGCAAAGTCTTTACTAGTGATCACTGATTCAGGATTCGGGTGCTTATGGATTTATTTGTATGCTAACTTTATTACAATCTATTTATTTTAATTTTAGCATTGTTTTACTAAATTACCTGCTGTGTACAAGTTATCTCAACGACACACAGTTAAGTTTTTGGTACTTATTGTTTCATCATGTTTCACCATAATCTGTTTTCCATACCCGTCTATCAATTTATTACGACTTAGAAAAAAAGATAAGCAATTAGTATAATGGCGTATGTTCACTGTGTTCATTGTGCTCGGGAAGTTAGGCCACGACAGCATGCGATTCCTTTTGACGTGTGTGGGTTTTGGCAACATCGCACGTACAGCACTGGTAAGTACACTTTTAAATTTATTCCTAAAGTTTCATATTAATAAGACTATGCTTAAGCTGTAAAGGTAATATACAATATTGCTACCAATATCAACCATATTCGATAACATATATGTGTTTTACCCTTAGAATTGGTTATAGTCATCCAAAGTATGTGAAACAATGCTTAAAACACACGCTTATACACTAACTTTAAATATATATATATATATATATATATATATATATATATATATATATATATATATATATATATATAATTTACATGTGTGAAAATCTTCATATTCACTTCTATCCCCCATAACTTCAATTGGAAATAGGGGAGCACGAGCAAACACATTTATTATTCTTACGTACTCGATCGACCTTTTCTTGAAGTCACAAAAACTACAATGAAACATAAAGATGGCGGTGCAGGCCATTGATAATAAAATTATCAATGAGACTTTTGCTTATTGCTGACTTTTACAACACAGGGCATAATAATAAGAAACAGTTCTTTATTTAAGAAAATTCTCTTTATTTAAGACAATTAAGACAATTCTCTGCTAATGATGGTAATATTTAGCTTCATGTGTTCAATTAAATCTCGTATGAATGTTTTGTCCTCTGCATGTTTTAATTGTACATCTTACAGAGTATGAATCGAAAACATTTATCTAAGAAGATTATATAATAAATTATTTATTCTAGGAATATCCTTGCTGGCGTACAAGGAGGCTGTAAATAACAGAGGGGAAATCGGTTTTACATGCCTTTTTTGGAGTTAAGCGTAAGTTTTTAAACTTCATAATGCGACAAGAAGAATGTTAAGAACACTTGTAATAAGGTAAATAGCAGCACAATCGTGTTCATGACGTATTTATGTTGTATATATAAACAAGTAAAATATAGTTGATTAAATTCTCATAATATTCATATGATCCCTAGTATTGGCGAGTTGTCGAATGATATTCCTGTGGCCGAGTCAACGGAAATTGAAGTGGATCCATATGGGGCAAGTACGATTGTCGACATCCCCGACACAGACACTTCATTCGATATCAGTGACAGAAACATTGGGCCAGTGAATCTTATTGAAGAAGAGTACGTATATGCAAGTAATACTAGTAATATTTGCAAAGAGTATGAGAAACGTTAATATAAACTTGACTTTGAATTCCTTGGTAATCATATACAAACATGAAACATGTGCAACCGCTATGTTTCCTTAAAACATAAATGCATCAATTTTGTATGATTGCTTGCATAAAATTGTTTATTTCAGGTCAGTGCACGATGTTTTGACTGAGTCGATGGTCGAATACCGTGGGACAACGTATACAATCCTAGAGGGATCTTCACAGAAACATACCCGTCTATTGGTCTCCAGTCTTGGTTATTCATATGTGGTAAATGTGTGTGAAAATGCAAAATTATAAATAATAATGTGTGTATGTCTTGTCGAAAAAGTGCGTGTGTGTCTGCTTTTATAAAATACACACCAACAGACCAGGGACACACCTCGACGTCCCTGATTTGTAATGTCAGCTTTAATGGAATGCCAAGACCTTAATGATACAAACCTTAAAATAAGCGTATCTGAGTATCGCCCCGTTTTGTTGGTATTTTTTTTCAGATCATGATATATACAAAAATAAACACGTCCCACTCGACTCAAAACCTCGTGTGTATCAGTCGGAAAACTGCGTCCCCGTTTACGCGGTAAAAATTCAACCTGTTTTGCTGTCGGCTTGCGCACTTTGCTTCCAAATTACTCACCGTAGACGGCATCAAGAAGAACTAACAGTATTTAAATAATTTATGTAAACGTAGACAAATACATATGATTTATTTTCAATTCTGACAATTCAATTTCTTAAAAATCCTGGACAACACTTTTTATGTATATATACGACAAAACATAATATAATAATTCCACATGATAATTTCAATTTAGCTTGATAATATGGATGTGAACTTATGTGCATGCGGTGAGATTACCGCATTATTTAGATTGAATTGATCCTTATTTAGAATAAAAATACATATTTATTTAATGTCTCCTAATTGATTGTATAATTTCTAACTCTGAATATTTGTGCGTCCTCGTTCTAATGGTAACGACTGTGATACGATGTTTCTTGGAAATCAACCACAAATCAATTTAAAATGACATGTATATATCAAATGCATTGTAAAATACATCTTTCTCGACCTTGATTTGTTACAATAAAATTGGACCCTTTTTGATGGTAAAAATCATATGTTCCCGTTTTGTAGGTTTTACAAGAATGCGTGTGTGTGTGTGTGTGTGTGTGTGTGTCTGTGTGTGTGTGCGATATAATATCTTTAATTCTATTACATTTCCTCATTGGACAAGACTGTTCAAGGACATACATGCATCAATTTTTGTCCTTGCAGCGAGATAACGTAAACTCTACTTTCTGGCGCTGCACTTCTAGAAGTCTTAACGTGAAGTGTCCAGTGGCAACACACCAGCAAGGGAACTTGTTTGTCCAAAGCTATGCTCAGCACACACACCCCGCTGTCCCTGACCGTCAGCTAAAGGCACAGGTGTACGCCAATGTAACTTTTTGTCAGCATAGCATGTTTGTTACATTGGCAGCTAATTGTACAATTTGTACAAGATCAACGCACATTTGAATTATATGAACAAAAATTACATGTAATGAAAATTCTTGAAATATTCAATCCTGATACAGTGGTGATACTTTTTAGGCAATAATCGTGGAATGAATTTCTAAGTGCTTTTCATAATATTAGTGGCTTTCGTGGTAAATGCAAGAAATTTCCATATAAGTTTAGTGTTTGATTATACGCTTGTGTTTACCTCCTTTGACATAACATCATTTCCTCTTTCTCAAAGGTGAGACGTCCTGCTGAGAGCAACTATTCATACCAGCCTTGAAAAATGCAGAAGACGCTATTGTGGATAGTTCGGGAGCAGATACAGTCTCTCTCCCAAAGAAAGCGCTTTGAAAAGAGTTGCTAATAGAACCAGAGCGAAGCTACGTCCTGAAGAGCCAAGGACGTTGGACTTTTGTTTGTGGTTTATAAAGAAATCAGACAAATCTACAGTTAGATATAAATTTACTATAAAATTTAAACTAATTGATTTTTACTTTTTTTATAATGTTTGCTCATTAATCTTACCGTCTGCTATCAAAAAAATTAAAAGAAAAAATGTCTTATATCTAGTTTGTAATTAAACTTTGCTAGTTTAAGTTGTGTCTCTTTTTGTATTTGTAACTTGTAGTAATCACTAGGATATGGGCACTAAAGTGCATCTAACAAAGCTATATTGTGATCCATATTGTGTATTATGAGAGGACGAAGTTATGAATATTTTATTACATGAATGATATTGATAACAATTATCGATTTGTTCTGATTTTTACAGCTGAATGAGGACTTCATCAACGCTCATGACTTCTTGGCAGCAGACATCAGAATGGATGGGGAGCGACACTTCCTGCTGGCAAGTGAATATCATTTAGGACTTTTGCGAGAAGCGAAACGGTGGTACATGGACTGAACATTTTAAAGTAAATCATTACGTTGTATTCGTTAGTTTTTGCAGTCCCAGTTATTGCTGAGCTCCAGATTTTTTCGGTCTTAAATTTATAATAGCACGCATTAATAGACTAAATGTCCTTTTGTTTAATAAATGTGGTTATAACTTCCAGGTCCTTGGTGAGTCATTCAGACAACAGGGTCAGCTCATGTCCATCCATGCCTTCATCGAAAGGAATGGCGCACAGAAGCATTTGGCGCTTGTATTTTGTTTAGTGAGCCGGAAAACGAAGTCAGACTATCTGGCTGTAAGCCATTATGTTAAAGCTTTCTTTCTCTTTATCTGTTACAAAATTCATTGACATACATGCATGAAATCGATATGAAAATTACTTATTTTCTCAGGAATTGTGAGCATTAAAATCGTTATGTCTTTGTTCTGCTGAAAGACATGTTTAAATTACGTCGTTGATGAAATGTGACCTGGTACTTGCGATTTGCATTGCTAGTCGCATGAGTACACAAATCTAGCAACCCACACTTTCAAATGTTGGAGAGAAAGAAACAAAATATTAAATGAAAATTGTATACTGGTTGTAATAAAAATACAAAAACGAAAGAACACAACATTTCTCAATATTTATATATTCCGAGAACAACTTCTGGAGTTTTGCTGTATCACGTGACTACCACGTAGGCATATGCTCTGTGCTTGATAAATCAGACTGGCCATATTGCTTGTTTTTACAAAACGTATCTGACTTTCATTTAATATAATTGAATTTATGTACAACAACATTATAAAGGAGTTTGTTGTTGATATCACGTGACTAGTAATGCAATTGGCGAGTACTGGGTCATGTTTCATGTACGCCGTAGTTTCGTCTTGTCTGTCAGCGTGTTAACGACATAATGATTATAATACTTGCCATTTCTGAGAAAATAAATAAATTTTCTATCGATTTCATGCAGATATGAGTCGATATAACATAAGTTTAAATTTTCTAGATCCGCTGGTAAGCGACTACCATACCAAATTTTCGATATGCAGTTGCAATGACCCCACACCCCAACCTAAATGTCCAAATATGAAAAATGGGGTGGGAATATTCGAAGGAAACTCGGACTAGAAAACAGACTGCTATTCGTTTTAAGCCAAATTTGTAGTCCTAAGAGTTGAAATGAGAAAGTGTCGTCCCTTGTATTATATATTAAAAAACGATACGAGCCCTGTATCAATACAGGTCTGGGGACTGGTTTGCCAAATTACAAGAAGACAAGTTGATTTTGCAGAAAATTCAGTTCTTGTTTATACAACAGTATATAATTTTGAAGGTCTTTTGTCAAAATTGAAATCAACCCGTTTGAAAATATTTTTAATGATGGATTTTTAACCAGATCGTCTTAATGAGATTAGGTTGTTTGAAAGCCTTGCTTGGGATTTTATTGGGACAGGTAAATTCAGGGTTAAGCTCTTTTCGTTACAAGACAAGGTTCATATTATTTGCTTTTTTTGTTTTTTTTTATATACTGTACTAGGAAATGTTAAATTACATATCGCTATATAATTATTTAAAATTAAAGGTTTGAAAGGAAACAAAACAAAATTTATGTTCATTATGTTGTTCCCACTTAGCAGTATAATGCAGCAAAATAAAGTTAGAATTTTTATTCTGTACATTGGAATGACTTTGCATGACAATTTATAGGAATATAATCAAACTTGTTTCGTGTGATATATTTTGTGGTTTTGTGCATGAACATCTTTTCTGACTGAAGTTTTTGGAGAGCTTTGAAAGAGAAACATATTTAGATTTAGAAAATGCATGTTTTATAATCAAAATGTTCTTTAATTATATTCAGTAATGGTCATATGTGAACGTTGAAAAAGTAATTTCATCCTGGAAAAACCTTGAAAATGACATAGAAATTTATCTTTAGAAAAGCTTAATAACCGTGAACAACATTACTATATCCCTCTGTTATTCCAGGATTGCATCCTATATCGTAATATTAACGTCGGCAGCCACTGTTGTGCAATTTTGTTAAGTGTATTGGTTGAAAAGTGAGTATCTATGTTTGCATGTTTTTATAGTTCGGTGATTCTTTGTTGCTGTTATTGTAGAATTATTTACTATATTTTGCTGTTAAATTTATTTGACAGACATTATGAGCAATATTGTTGTAGTATTTGATATTAGATTTAAATATTCATGTATTAGCAATAATGATTGTTATTATTAACATATTTATAAATCTGAAATAGCATTAGCGTTTGTCTTTTTTTTTTTGTTGCTTATACTAGTTAGACATGATATGTTCTCTTTCTAACCCATCATACAAATTTACGTTTTAATTTTTGAATAAATAACCTCTTAATTCTTTTCCAATTGTGACTTGACTTTCATTGCAACCACAACGCAGTAACGGTGCCTACAAGGCACAGAATATAACAAATGTCAATTGAAAGGATAAATTATAATCAACGCAAATAAAATACGCATACACATGTATTAACGATATTGAATGTATGTGAAACAGGAAGAGTCAATAGTCTTCGCAAATGAAAATATTCACCCATCATAAATGAAATCGTCATTACCTAATTAAGGCATTACCATGACAAAGTTGGCATGCACAAAACACACGTGGGTGACACTAACTCGTATTCATTCTTGATATGTTATAACAAAGATATTATTGATTCGCTTTACATACAATGTTTTCTAACACAATTATTGTTTGCCTTCTTTGTTCATTTTACATAGAACATGTAGTAGCGTGTCGCAATTATTTTCATGATCACTGGACGTACGATTGCGACATACGGCACAATGATTCTCTACTGCACATATTTATAGACATTTACCAGTAAAACAAGGATTGATATTACGTTTTAGTTACTTTTATTAGACATGGTACTAGTAGTTGGTAATTAATACGTAAATGGGCCTTTTTGGTACCGGTTCGTTTTGACCCGGAACCGTTTGAACCAGCGACCTCCCGTATCCGAGGCGAACACTCTAATCACCCTTAGTCCATCGAAGCCGTCTTTTAAAATTCAAGTACCCATACAGTTTACAGTCAACTGTTGAGAAACGTTGTAGACATTATGGTAATCATATGAGAAGATTCCCAACCATTGTACATGCACCATTTTGAGAATACATATATCTTTACCTTTTTAACTTACCTGGTATGGGTGCCCGCACATAAGGGCAAGGGAGAAGGTCAGTATCCCACCCACAGATTTCACCGCTTTACATGTTTTGACCTGCAGCTGTAAAACTTAATAGCTGACTACTACATGTTTGCCCCCACCCACCTCCCAAGAAAAATTTCTGCTGGAGCCCTTGTCATGTGGTCAAATATGAAAGATAGGATCCTACAATGAAGACCTTTCAGGTTTGTGTAAGTGCTGATCTGCTATAAAAAGAAATGTGGCCCCCATTACTAGCAAAATGTAAAGTTTTTAAAGGATTTTTTTCTCAAAAAGTGTTCAAAAGAATTAAACCGAGTTCGACAGAAATTATCCTGGTATAGGGATTTTTCATATTTGTTCAACTGTTGATGATTCACTGTTTAATATGGCCAACATTGCTATTAAAAAATAGAACCCATTTAAGCATCATCTCCAGCACTACTGAATAGAACTTGTTCATAATTAATAGAAAGCCATTTGGCACCAAGACCTTTCAGATCTATACACATGTCCTTTGGACATAAACTACTAAAATAAATAGATAAACCTTACAATTACCTCTCTAAACTGAGTTGATGACTTTGATCAAGCATCTTACCTTGAAGACCTTTCAGATTTTTATAGAAGGTGCTGATGTGCCATCAAATATGACCACCATTACTGATAATAGAAAATAAAAGATAAACATTTAAGTGACTTTTCTTCTTAAAAACTGCCAAGTAGAAAATATTTACCAAATTTGACAGAAAACATTCTGGCATACAAGGCATTAAATGTATACAACTAATGCTAATCTGCCGTCACATATGACTATAGTACTAAAACTATTACGTTCCTTATACTAAAAGAACGAACTAATGGTTGCAAATTGGAGGGGGAGGGGGGACTGCAAGAACAATGAATGCGTGTAATTATTTCACACAGTTATTAACTACAGCTGCTGAAAAAAGCTCAGAAATTGATATTTTGAGAGTATTCTATGGTGCCGATACTAATCTTCAGAAAACCAAATCGATACATTTTCAAATTAGTATTGGTGTTACATATTCTCCAGATTAAGTCTCTGATAAAATTGACGTTGTGCGGTGCAAAGGCTATTTTGATGATGCACCAAACCAATGAACTCGTAAAACAAACCAACCATAACAAAAAACTATTTCTCCAAATCCGATAAATGGAAGGTCTCGAAATTAGACATAAACCACCATGACATTGTACTTGTTCAAACTGGTACAAATTGGTATATGCAAGTGAGATCCCGCTGAAGGGAATTATGTCCTCTCATTGATTGAAAGAAAATGACGTCCTGCATATATTTATAACTTATTTTCAGTTGGCCAGTGAGAAGTTAGTATTCCATTCAGCGCGTTGTTCTTGCACAATAAGCGGGCGATATCACGACCATGTCGAGCAGTAGCGTGGGAAAATGGTCTGGCATTCCTTAAAGGTATAATAGAAAGCCAAACTTTGGATATCCATACAAAGACGAATGCCTGAGCTAATAATCATCGATACCAAAATTAATACGCTACGCGAAATGTAGCTTGAAATAACGGTGTTCTTAAATGGGTCGCGCGAGAAAGGAGAGAAGTGTCGTCAATAATAGATGTCAAACCAAAATTATAAATATGTTCACATTTGTATCGCTTAAGTGTAAGAAGTAGTGATGGTGGATTTTACTGTATCCATTGTGCATTTTTCTGACAGTCGAAAGAAAACGAAATGAGCCAAAACTTATCGATGACGTTTGCACAGGCTCCCACACTGCGTCGAGTCACACGAGAGACCGGCGAAACACTACAGTATATTTTGTTTGGAAATTGAGACCTAAGACGTTGGACATATTTTGGGGGCACTATCGCGTTACGCGACATCGTGGCTTAAAAAGACGTACTTATATTAAGACTTAGGAACAAATATTTGCCTTAGCGATTATGAACAATGAAGGAATTTTAACATTAAATCAATGAGAATAATTCAGATAATTCACAACTGTATCAACTTCTATTTATCGTGGTAAACATAGCTACGTTACCAGTTTTATGTATCATTATGGAAAACTAATACACACACACACCCACACACCCACCCACCCACACACACACACACACACATATATATATATATATATATATATATATATATATATATATATATATATATATATATATATATATATATATATAATCACAAATACAAATAATTCATTCTGTTAAATTATGTGATAGATAAATATATTTACTTCGCCAGTAATTCAACTATTTCAGTTGCTGTAAATATTTGGTAATCATTAATGTCACGTTCTGGTTTGGACGTGTGTTCATATATTGCCACTAAACGTAAAAACCACCATTGAAATCAAACATTATGCGCGACATCTTAACATTACTCGATACTGGTTATGTTACACACGCACACCAAGACGCGCGCGCGTCATACTTGATATTTATAATAGTATTATGCTGTTGTCGTGCTCTTGTTCTTTCTCCTGCAAATCTGCACTACATGCACAAGGATGCATGCAGAAAGCTGCAGAATACGTGGTTAAACTAAACCTGTTTTTTTCCTGTCTCAGGGTAGTTAAATAAACCTAAATGTGACATTCAAATAAAATCTAAATATCAGATATGACCGCTCCTATTTGATTAATTTTCGTATACAAAAATATAGTTTTTCCAAAATCTATGAACAATGCTTCAGTCTTTGAATATATTGTATATTATATAGAAGTTAAATGCATCATGTTCATTCATCAGAGGGTTTCATTTAGGGTGCTTGGTTTTTGATGAACCTGACAACTGTCAGAGGCCGTTTTTACTGTGAAAGTCAAATGGTCACGGTACTCTTAGACATTTTGACAGAGTTAAGGAGTCTGAAACAAATGTATCAGACTTCTTTAATACGACCCAAGAGAAAAAGACCTTCCCGAGACAAAACTCCAACCCCGTTAACACTCCCACTACGCCTGAGATGGCAACACTAGTGATTTGTACCAATTCGTCAACAGTAGCAGATCAAGAAGTAGGCCTTAGCCGTGGTTGAGGGATAAGGCAGTTAAAGCGCATTGCTTCCCGTTCCTAAGTTTGTTTAAAAAAAAAACAAAAAACAAAAAAACAACAAAAAAACAACACTACACGGTCTTTTTCAGGGTCACCCACCTTTCTCGAAAAGAGACTACTTAACCTTTGCCAAAATCAAATAAAACTGAAATCCCTTTTTTTTCCCCACGACGCACGTGTGAGTGCGCGAGTGTAGGTTCTTATGATTATAAAAATCAAAACCAAGAGATACTTAGGGTTTTCTTCCTGGAATGGTCTCGTACAACTGACAAACAAACTTCACAACACATCATTTTAAAATGCTCATTAGTTTCTTCTTTTCTTTTCACACTCCCATTGTTTTTGAATTTCTTTATTGTCAATGGTTTTTCTAATCCTCCTCCTCCTCTTCTTCCTCACTTTCTTCTCGTCTACTTTTCTTCTCTTTCTGGACTGGTCTGGGTTATTCCTTTTCGGAGGATACATCTTTTCCCTGTTCGGAACCCATCTCATCCTCCTGCTCCTGTTGTTTCTAAGGGCAGTCTGAAGACCAATGTCCTTTCTCTTGACAATGATAACAAGTATCTTGACCTTTGTCTCTTTTGGCGCCTGTCATGCTTTGACGTTGTGGACACTCTGTGGCCCAATGTCCATTCTTCTGACAGATATAGCTAGCTTCTCAAGCTTTGATGAGAAGTTTGACCTGTGTTGGCTCTTCCATCTTTCTGGTAGGATTGAGAGTGAAATGAATACTCTAAAGGAAGACACACTGACTTTACACAGACAGACAGACAGACAGACACACACACACAGATATATATATATATATATATATATATATATATATATATATATATATATATATATATATATATATATATACCATGGCGTTCAAATTTAAGTCATTTGACATTTTGCGATCAAGATGAAACGATCGCACGATTTCGTGAAGAAAGGAGAAGAAAGTAAGAGGCAGAAACGTGACCTATCGCTTAGCACACTAGCTGAAGTCTTGGCTCACATCCATGCCAGCTATTTTGAAGATGACATGAGTGAACCAGAATCCAGTCCCAGAGAGTCTACGTCAAACCAATGTCCACCACCAATATCCCGCGAAAGGTATGACCACATTCGAGAGACGAATACATGCTCCTCTACGGCCTACACGTACACGGTGAAATTTAAAGATTTCAAGTCCGACGTACCGATGGAGAAAACAGAGGGATTCATCACTGATGTATGGGATTCTTTGTTAGCCACACTGAAACGAAAACGTCGAGCCAAAGAAGACGATCGCTTGAGACATTCCATTTATCACGACAGTTTAAAGTCCCCTGATTTGATCGAGTTTAGCAGCCCAGCAGAATTGACACCTTCCAAGGTCATCAGCAAGATTAAACACGTACAGCAATCGAACGAATAGTTTCACATCACCGATGAAAAAGCGACACTGTACATGACCCACGTTTCTCTTCTCAAATTGACCGGACGACGCAAAAAAGTGTTATTGGTGGACAACCTTCGTAGCATCAAGCGTAGCCTCGTCCAAATTAAAAACACTCAAGACAAGATGTGTTTAACTCGTGTCATCGTCGTAGGACGAACGTATGGCGATAAGAACGACGCTTCAGAATAGAAAAGAGCCTGGAAAACTATTCAACGATCGGACCGAGTCAAATAACGAATGAAGCAGAACTCCTGTTACAGTAAGCCAACCTATCCAAAGACACCACTTGTGGCATTCCTGAAATGCAAAAAGTGCATGACGTCTTGACTCTATTCTACACATTGAAAGTGCACCCTCAAAAAGTGCGTGGACCTCTGTTGTTTCGAGGAAAAAATGTCAAAGACGGAAAATAATTCACGTCTATCATCACGATGAACATGTCTTTGCCATTCCCTGTAACACCAGGTTCCTGGGATATTGTTATTATTGTGAGAAATGTGACTATATATATAACAACTGAGAGCAACACAAGCATTGTGGATCGGAATGTGAGGGATGTTTGGCCTCTAAACCCTGTCTTGACGAAGGACAAAAACGAGTGCATTGCCCAGCTTTTCTGCGAACTTTTGTGAGCCCTATCTGTTACCAACAACATCTTAAAACGCAAGGTTTTCAGCGGAAAAGTGCTTGTCAACTCCCGAGATTGTACCCTACTTGTGGACAAGGCATACGTACAAATAGCACAAAGGCTCACGTATGTTCATGAAAGAAATGTCACCTTTGTCATATAATCGTGGACTTGGAACACGAATGCCACATTAAAAAATACCAACCCCAACAGGAGAAGAATGAAAAACAAAACAACAATTGCCCTCTTTTAGACACTCCTATGACTTTGAGTAACCCGTCGACAGCAGAACTCTGGAATTATGAATAACCAATTTTACTTAATTTTACCCAGTGACTGTTCCATGTATGTGTTTAGCCATGATATTTTGTGCTGTTTCATGGCCAAATTATACCAGGCCATCCAAATGGATCACGAAGCCCATTGGGAGGTGGGTTTGGTCGAAATGATTCGCCCTACACAAATCAAAAAGCTCTGAACGACCAAGTGCAAAAATACTTGAATGAAAAGAACCCGTTGATTCCTCTATGAAACGACAAGTGTCACCGATACTCCACGGTACATCTACCTGATAAAAATTCCTGCAGGTTATTATTTTTTAGCGGTCAACATCTGGTGTACACGATTGCTTCCAAATTCAGTGCGTTGTTTGGCAAAGCCATGGACAAAACAAAACGAAGTGTCACCATCGAGTTCCAAATTGCTGATGAAATTTTCAGATACCAAAACGTTGTTCATTACATTTTGTCCTGAATTGTTTGACATTTTGGGTGGATTCCTCAAGATGATCAAATTGTTCACTCAAACGACCCATCACAAACAACTAGAATTTTTCGAATTTTTTTCGTTACCCTGTAGAACTGAACCAAGGATTGAATTTGATCTTTGTGCACTCTGATGTGGTGGAGAACAACATGGTGGGACACACATCAGCACCGTTACGGCCATTCATTCCTTTCAAAGGGGATTCTGCCACGACAAATGACGAGGAAGTTGGAAACACCTATCACGTTCACCACGAATTTGTACATCCTCACTATATGCCCGTCACTAAGTTGTATTTCGACAGTGTCAACATTTGTATAAAAGGAGATCTGGGACAAAAGATTCCTTTCTCCAAATGGAAAGTCACGGTGAAACTCCATTTTTGAAAAAGATTCTATAACGCCTTGCAAGTCATGTATCCTGTGTACTGAGGACTCGCTCGACAACGATGACATGGTTTAACAGATATGCTGAAATCTGCGTTTCGCTCAGTAGTCCCCGCTTTGAAACCGATGCCGACACAAAGATTACACGCCTTTAAAGGTGTCGCTTTGACGCATGGAAAAAAATTTCTTCAAAATGTCATCATCGACAAACAAAATCCCAATGAAGCCTTCTTGAGAGCAGGCATAAAGCTCTTGTTTCAAACTTGAAAAGACATTTAGGGTCGACGAGAAATTCCTATAAATTCCCTGGACGCTACCCAGTCAGGCATTCCTGCTTCCCTGACTCCACAGAAAGGACAAGGCAGAAAGAGACTACGACGACACCCCTCCAGAGGACTTCACACACACACACACACACACACACACACACACACACACACACACACACACAGCTAGAAAGACAAAGAATAGAAGAACCGTCAGAGAATTATACGTTTTTGATTATTGAACAGAAAAACGATGCACTGAGAGTATTGCGAATGTTCCAAGTCAGAACTCGATATGTTTGCTATGCCACCTACCATGATGACGATGAAACAATCCCAATGGGTAGAATTTCATCCCATCTCTTCTTTGACGACCTCAGACCTCATTGAATTTAAAATTAAAGGACAGTCCAAAGATTAAATCGATCTGAATAGCAGTTACTTGTACCTTAAAGTCAAAGTGATAAAAACGGACGACACCGCTGCGAGAGCCGATGCTAGAGTAGATCCCGCTAACAATTTAATGCATTCCTTGTTCAGCGAAGTGGATTTGTACTTGAACAACAAACTAGTCAGTAGCAGCATTGATACTTAGCCTTACCGAGCGTACCTCGAAAATCTCTTGACGTACTGAAAAGATGCCAAGAACACTCATATGTATGTTTGCGTAGTATTTAAACCTGACACAGCAGGCGAGGACAAGTTTAACAACAGTCCTAACAGAAACTGACGATCCTCAAAATGTGGGCTTTAACGACAGTCGAAAGAAAATCATACAAAGACGTAGTTTAGAACCGACGGGTCGTTGGCATTTTGACATGTATTTCCAAGAAATGTATTTGCTGAACAGGATGGATATCCGCATAAGACTGAATCTCAGTAGAACTTTCAATTTGATGGCCCATGCCAACGAGTTCAAAACTATCATCCATGAAGCCAGACCAAACGTGCGACGCGTGGAAGTGTTAGCTAAAGTGTGAAACGACATCAGCCACACTTTGAGCAGAACGACCGCCAAGTATCCAATACGACGCGTGAAAATGCAAACCTTCATCATTGCCGCTGAAATCCGATCCAAGATAGAAGATCATCTGTTCCAAGGATAGTTACCCAAACGTTTAATCATTGGTATCGTCAGCAGCGAAGCCCTCAACTGAGCCGTCACTGCCGATGCTTTCGAGTTTAAGCACTACAGAGTGTCCAAAACCGAAGTCAGTCGCAATGGCAGGACCTTGTGTACCAGACCCTTTGAACCTAAGTTTGCCGAGAAGTATTACTTGAGATCGTACTTGCCCTGTACGAAGGCACGGGATAGTTAGGGACCAACACCAGCCAAGGCATTTCGTACGACTATTATGCAGGAGGCTATGCGTTGTGGGCCATTGATTTCACTCCAGACCAAGGCAGCAACGAGGGACATTTCCACCCTCTAAAATCTGGTCAACTGCGTTTGAAACTTCAGTTTGCAGAAGGTCTAACCGAGACGGTGAACGTCATCTTGCATGCCTAATTCGACAACACTCTTGAAGTCAACAGTTTGAAAGAAGTAATTCTAGTCTATTGGAAGCTATGGAAGACTCTTATCCCTCTTTAAATGATGGAGCCTCTTTAGAAATGGAATGGGAGGATATCTTGGAAGCAGAACCACCCACCGAAAAAGACAAAGACGAAGAGGACATGGTGATGTCCAGATGGCCAGAACAAGAACAACATTTAGTCTCCTGTTTTGCCAAACACCTGACTGAAACAATTACAAGTGTGACCAAGAAAGATTGCGGATATCAAAACGATTATCCCAGTCAAAATCAACACCATAAATGTCTGATGATGAATCAAGAAGAAAAATTGGACGAGTGCCTGGAGAACGCTTGGAGTCTCATCTGGAAGAAGCAGTGACCGTTCCTCCCTTCCATTGGATTCTCTATAGATTCGTCGCATCGAAACTCCCTTTGCACAGAGTATGGAGATGAAGTTAAGAGACGTTTACTTGATAGATTTTTAAGCAAAAAGTTAGGATTAAATTGTTGACTTATTATTACCTGTGAAACAAAAAAAAAAAAACAGAAACAAAATGGATACCTGGGAACTTTATTACCTTTTAAAACAACAGTTCGTGCACCACTTCTTGGAATCCTGTCGTGTGCGCTAAAGATGAAGTTCCTCATCGCAAACCTAAAGACCATCAAGTTTTTGTCATCAACACGGACGACAGTCATCTCCCATGAACCCTCTGGGTAGCCGTCTACTTTCTCGAAGACGATCATGTGGAGTATTTTGATTCGTATGCTTTATCGTTTTTGGGAGACAACATTATCAACTTTATGAGAAGAAATGCCCAGACGACACGATATAGTAATGTGAAATTACAACGTACAGATTTCATGGTGTGTGGAAAATATTGTATTTTCTTTATCAACGCAGTCTTGAATATCCCTTAGAAAATTTTGTAACTTATTTTGATCGTGACTCTTCTAGAAACAACCATAAAGTAAATAGATGGTTTTGTGACCATTATGGATATCTCTTGTTTTCAGCTAGGAAACGTAGTGTACATCAATGGACAAATGACCTCCATCAGTGGAAGTCTAACTTGACGTCACAACGTTGTCAACCTTGTCAAAAATTTGTTATTTGAAAGAAAATGTTTGATGTTATTTATTTAGTGGTTGTTTGTTGGTTGAATAAAAGTATTGTATTTTGAAAAAAGGGTGTCTGCAGTTCGTTTTAATTTTTTTTTATCAATATATATGCTCTTTGACTTCTCTCTATCCCTTTACATTAGATGAGTTATAGCGTTCCTACAAAAAAAACAAAAAAAAAAAACAAAAAAAAACGTACGGATGTTTTATATCGTGTCCGCACTTAAGATATATAAAGCGGTGCGGTCTCCAGCCTGGACCACATTCCATATTCATTAGTCTGCAACAAACAGAGCAAGAAGTAAGATATGCAGCAAGCAACGGAGCTAGCGACCGAGATGATTCCCGACTAGGCGTTGAGTGTACTTAGTAGCCTCCGGTTAGAGCATAAGAGCACAGGGAAATAGAACGACATTGCTCTTAATAAGAGAGAAAAATGAAAAATATGTGAGAAAACGGCCAAAGACTCGTAGAGGGAGAAAAATGCAGCAACAGCGGGAGCAACCTATGCAGACCTAGTTCGTGACCAGCCCATGGAATAAGACCCAACAAGAAAACAAAACCCAGCAGCCGACCGAGCCATATATAATAACTTCCCCAACTAAAGGAGAAGTACATTTATGGGCCCGGCCAAACGTCTTGTTTGCCCGGGAAAATCGGACCAAGCTGCGTCAAAAGCAACAACAACAGGAGGCTTTTGCGAGCATATAAGCACAAACTCCTAAAAACAAAACAACACCAAAATGGTAGAACACCAACCTTGAGGTTCAAACGGAGATTAGTATGGTAACCATCGGCGAATGTTCCCGTAGAACCACAATTTCAGTCGAAGCAGACTTGGAAATCTCGTCTTTCTTCAAACAATGAAAGTCAAGGAGAACAAAGGACTGAAAAGATAGAGGACGAAGAAAAGGAGAAGGAGGAAAAAGAGCAGAAGACGGTGGAAGAGGAAAAAGAATTTGACCCCATGAGGCAAAGGCTGTCGGTCATGGGACTAGGAGGAGATGGCATAAGAAAAGGCAGGACATCACATCAGCGCTGTCACGTAATTTTCCCACAGAAATCTAAAAGTCCGGAAGCCAAGGCCACATGGAGTTAGAATCCTCTCCTAGTTTTACCATCAGGTTTGGAAACAGCATTCTCTTTCTAGCCTTGTCTAAGCTGCTTACTATTTCTCTGAGTTGCGTGGATATATAGCATTCGCTGTACAAATCATCGAAGAATCACGGAGTGCAGCGAAATGTAAAAAAGAAAACTGCCTCGGAACCTTCAGCCTGCCATCATAAAACATCCCTTCAAAGGACTTTCACAATGCATCATTGTTGTAGGAATTCCATTTTGGCTTAGAATCCCAATTCAATCAGACCACAATACTGATCTGATCCTTTATCCACCGTTCAAATTTAAATCTGATACCTGATAATGACAAAACATTTTTCTGTCGCTTAGACAATTTAGATCAGAATGTTTAGGGTAGCATTATGTACACTATGTACTCGGTGATCTGGTTAGTTAGAAAATAGGAAAATTGTATTCTACATTAATATTGCGTGACTCTAATTACAATTGTGGCTTTCACAAAATTGGCTATAGGGAATCCCAATAATTATATTACTGGAACATCTGATATATTGTAGTTCATGGCGTTTCAAGTACGTTCCGGTCGACGTTTGGGGTATCCCTACGAGTCCTTTCCCTCCTTTTTCACCTCGGACAATTCAAAAAGAACAGTGTGTGGGCCGATTCCCACTCGCCTAGAAATCAGGTGCCCCGATGAGAGTGTAATCACGGATCTGGGGTGACGTCATCAGAGCGGTGCCTAATCACTCTCGATGTCTCATTCTGCTGTGGCAGACACCTTGCATACAATTATGAGTACTAGTTCGGTTTATTCCCACTCATGATAGCCCTACATACAGGTCGATGGTGCATGCGACCTTAATTAAATCTCAGTCAGTCAGTCTGGCCATCCATTTTTGAATCGTCAAATTGTAAAGATGTCTTCAAAACTAGTTGCACTTAATGAAGCCCACGTCCATTTACATCATGTCAGGCAAAACCTGATGTCAAAGCCTGAAGAGATAGAAAATGGCAGGATGCTTAAAGTGGCACAAGACCTGATAGAAGAGGTCTTTAGAGAAGAAATTAAAAAGGAGCAAGAAGATTGGACAGAGAAGTACAGACTTCAGAAGCAGCAGCAACAACAACAACAGTAATAGGAACCAGTAAGAGGCTCTGTGGACTGTAGAGTGGACACGAAGGAGATCTCCTTCTCCTTCCGAAGAACCATGCCTATCCCGTGGTAAAGCCTGCAGCCATACGGGGACGAAATTCTTGACGTTAAGAAAGATAGCAAATACTCTTAATAATGTGTGTTTGTAGGGAAAAAAGTGAGTGTTTCTTTTAGATCCGCGAGTTCCATGTTTTTGATTGTTGTTATTGTTAGTTTTTGTGTAAGGGGTGTTGTCCTTCACGTTCATGCTTCAGGAATATAAATCGGAGCTTTCGCCAGTCTGGCTATTATATATCATCTTCATTTGATTCAGAGACATCGAGAAAGGCAGATATAGGTTACGTCACTCGTAAGAAGTGTACATATTCACACACAAAAACGTAGTTTGGAGCACACAGGACAGTACTAACCACCGAGTTCGCATCATTAGACATTACAGCCAGCCTAGCAGGCTGCAACCGGCCAAGCAGTTAGACCAGCAAACGAGGACCAGCAGCACGCCACCAGTTCGACCAGAAGCTGAGGTCTAGCATTCCGCCCAGCAGCCCACCTAGCTGGAGATCGGAGTACGCTACCGCCACTTCAAGCTAAACTTCATTTAGGGAAGGGTATTTCAAAATGTACCACTAGTAGTTTCGGCATTAAACCTTCGGGCAATTATTTGTGCTGTTTGGAAAGTTATTCACTTTCTCTCTCATCTTTAACATTAACTACCACCCCACCCCAACCCAAATTACTAAGACTAGTCCTACATCCCTTAAGTAATATACCTTCTGACCACCTTATAATTCAAACTTACTGGCCTTAATATACATTTAAGTACAATATCCATCATAAAGCAGACGTTATAATTATAATTTCAAACCCCTGACCTATTACCACTACTCAAATTTTCTCGCCTTCTTCAAAATGTCACGAATAGCTAGATACGAAGTCAAGATGAATTCAATTAGGCACAATGTCAGGAAAACAATCAACATTCTAACTTTAGAAAATAAATGCAACAATTCTCCAATCAGTTCTCCCGCAAACTCTCCTGCCTCACAAAACCTAAATGAAAACAATGGCGGTAGTAACAAAGCCCTCCCGAATACCAACTCAAATAGTCCCCTCACCTTCATTCCCTAATGGGGCATTATCATCCAGCCCCACTGCTTGTGTACTTGTTCAACGTCCATTACACGTGGTTTTCAACATACCATTGGACGATCCCTTTGTTACAATTTCAGCACACGGAAAGGCTCTGGAGCCGGAAGAGGTTAAGAAAACCCTCCCGATGACCCCTCTTTTACAAAGCACTCCAGGAATAACAAACAGCCTGAGTGCATCAACAACCGCCACACCCCAAACAACCATGATAACCCCCAAGCAGTCAAGAGACACTAAATGTATCCCCGAACAGGAAAAACCAAAATGTTTTTTCCTAACAATACAATGGCATCTATAGAAGGGCCTGTTCCTGAAACAACACCTTCCACCGTGTTGGACCTGCAGGCAACAACTCCATCAAAAGAAGGAACAACAGTTGCAAACCCAATCTCCACACACATCCTTTCTCACCCAACCCAATTACCTATCCCATACCCATCACCTGTCCCAGCTTCATCCTGACATCCAATCCAATCCCCAATCCCACAACCGCCTCAATGCATATCCCCATTAACCCCTTCACCCTTCTTCCAAACCCCTCACTCACTCCAATACCCAACTCAACCACTACCAAAATTATTTGTGGCGAGGGAGAAAAGAGAAATCAAGAGGCTTACATATCACTACCATCGCTAATTAGGACTCCAAAGAAAACAACCAAAAATACAAAGAAAAACAATTCAGCAGAGGTAATACGCCTAAGCCAAACGCCTTGACCATGAAAGGAAATTAGGACTGAAGACTTACTTGAAGCAGAAGCAGAATAAATTAACATACTCATGCAAGCATTATCACCCCCTAGAAGGAAAAACTACACCGAACAAAAAGTATACCGAGGCAAACGAAAAACTCTTGTAAACCGAAAAAGACCAAGACAGAAGAAACCAAGAAACAAAACGCAATGATGAACGTTCCTATGCAGGAACGGATAACATTTAAACCTCAAGAAACCCAACCAATTAAAGACGAACATAGGGAAGGAATAAAAGAACGCCCCTACTCAAGAGCGAAACTCCCATAATGTACGAAAAGAGGATCCAAATAAAAAGTCCACAGAATACCAGAACAAGACAGGATAAAATAGTAGAGAACATACTCTCCTGATTAGCTGTTGCAACTCAAAGACCAGAAACCTAAGTACCATTAACCTAAGCACCTTGACGAGTACCCATCAGCTGTCTTTGAAATCATAAGACCTAAAACGCATTACGTAATAATGAGATGCAGCACCGTTAAAGAGGTAACTGAATATATGGAGATTCAGCATATTGGACAAACTAAATTATGACAAGGCACAATGCATTGAAATCAAACTTAAGTATCCAGAAAAAAACAGAAGTGCCAACGATCAAAGATGAAAAAACCACAACTAACCAAGCAGAGACTACCAAACGTAGTGTTGCCTTTAAAAAAAAGTCAAGAAGCTTAATAATAAGTATAACTTCCTGAGTAACACAGAGATCGCCCAAGAGCTGATAACTCAAGAAGCTGATATCTCCAGGGTATACAGACTGCGCATTATTCGTGGTCTCACGTCTTCGGAAATTCTGCTAGAATTCACTACACACACCTCACACTTCTGATCTTCTTTGATGGCTACTCCTACTCTCTTGATGAGTACGTCAACATTCCACGATTCTCCAGTAATTGCAAATCATATGGCCACCACGCTAATAAGTGCAAATTTAAGCAAAGATGCGACGCTTGTGGCGGTAGTCACAGCAATAAATGCACATTCCACGGAAAAAAATGTGCAAATTGCCATGAATCCCACCGCCCCACCTCGAACTCCTGCCCATATACCAGGCGGTAAAAGGAAATAATTCGTCTTCTAGAGGAACAAAACCTAACCTACGTAAGAGCAAAATCGTTGACCCCACTTCAAAATTCTCAGCAGAACGAGGAAACAGTACCCCATTTCCATTAACCCAAGAAAAAGGCCTTCTATATCAACCCAGCTGACAAGGGAGCCACCCCGCCACCCCACAAACGGATTAGTGAAAAAGATGAGCACCTACCCCCACCCCAAGCAATGTCAGCAGTCACATAAAACCTAACTCAAATTCACTAATCACCCAACAGCCTGTATACACACTGCCAAGCAATGAACCCTCTTACAAGGCACGTAAGAAAACAATAGGCAATGCAGGTAACAAAGGAACATGCAATGCAGGTAAAATAAAACTATCCTAATCACTATTCAGTCAAACTAACTTAAAAACCTTCACAAGTACCACTATTATTTATTACTTAATTGATTTATTGGCGAGCAGTGGAGCCCTCACCCAAACTGACCACATAAAATGCATCCCATTTTTCAAACTACTCATGGATTTGTTGGAAAAAACACAGCTAAACCAGTTAAATAACTTATGAAAATTAAAATAGAATAAACTAAGAAAAACTTTCTAGTAATCTGGAAATAGAATAGTCGGGGACTGAATATGAACAAACCTGAACTCATTATCAAACTTAGCAAGACCAAACAAAAACCAGATAGTATTTACATTCAAGAAACTCGACTACGTCAGACTTCCAAATACTTATCAAAAATCCCCCGCTACTCAGCCAGAAAATTCGTTATGAGGGATAAAGAAAATAAAGAGGGAGGAGACTTGGCTATCTTTGTCAATGTCTCACTCCCAAATACAACCTTTGGACAACAGTCATACCCTCAGACTGACGAAGGATATTGAATGACTCTAGAGTACCACTCGTTACTCATCCACATAGGCCAGCTGACAATATAATTTTTCAATATTTACGACCATGGAAGAACTTACACTGTTCCCCCCCCCCCCCAACTATGTCCAGGTATCCAGCTCTGCAAATGAGTATATAATTTGTGGCGATTTCAACGCACATAGCAAACGTTGGGGAAGAACCCGCCTAAACAAGCGAGGTACAATGATTGAGGAATAGGTATACAAAAATAGCATATTAATACTCAACGACGGAACTAAACATAGGATTAGCCCAGAAGATGGTTCATTATCCGCATTAGATCTAACGATCTGCACCCCCAATTTAGCCCCCCTTGACAAACTGGGAAGTGGATCGAGAAACCACATTATCAAGCGACCACTTTCCTATACACATTACCATCAATCTTATCAACCCAACTGTTAACATCTCTAAAATTCCCAAGTGGAGACTGGATAAAGCCGACTGGCACACATTCAAGTCCTTACTCGCCGGCATTGCTAGAGAACAACTACAAAATGAAGACATTGACATTAAATTCAACTAACGAACGAATGGTCTGGTTACCCATCGTTGACTCGTCAACATCCAAAATGAGTAGAATTTTCAAACTGTTGGAACTCCAAATGCACCTGGAGTATGATCGTCGCTTGCTGGATGAGCTGACCATGGAGGCGATAGAATAAAGTGCCAGGATTGAGAAGAGGGCAGAAGGAAAAGAAAAAGGAGGAGAAGGAAAAGAAGAAAGAAGTTTGTATCACCTCATTCTACGGCAAACATGTGAGGTGAAACCTGATGTGAGGACGCCATCACCACCACAGCGTCAGCCATATCCACAACCAGTACCAAGAGCCGCTGTCACCCAGACAGAAAACTGGAATGAGGAACTGGAGAGGCAGCGGCAAGACTGGGAGCTGCAGAGAGTTCAACATCCAAGGGTCTAGAATAGACGGACGAGTGAAGTCTTCACTATCCCACAAACTGAGAAATGGAAGCAGGATTGGAGTCGACGCTGTATGTGTGGGACCAGACCTGGAAGGCGTAATCATTAACCAGGAGCATTTGGAATTATAAAAAAAAAAACAGCTCTTCTCAGGGCTAATCAGATCTCTAGAAAAGAGAGACTGATTAATTTTCCAATAATATTAGTGTTTGTTAGTAGTGTGTGTATGTGTGAGTGTATTTGTCTTTCTCTTAGCAAAAAAGCCCATGTCCCTACACTAAAGAGTGTTTGTTTTGTGTGAAAGTGAAGTAGTGTAACCATAAACACTAACTCATTTGCTGATACCATTGTCTCTACTCTAATGAGTATTTGTTTTGTGTGAAAGTGAAGTAGTGTGACTATAAACACTGATTCACTTGCTTGGTGTGATTGTAGGTGATGGTGTGTTTTGTAAATAAACAGTTGCCTTCTCCACTAGTTGTTGGTATGGAGTATTTTGGATTTTGTTGGTATTAGTGTGTTGATTTGTAAAAAAAATATTTTTGGTTAGAACTCTAATCTTTGTGGATTGTTTGGTATGTGATATGGGTAGTTGGTGAGAGTGGATGTTTTTCTTCACGTCCGTGTTCGAGGTATGTAAAGCGTAGCGTTCATCATTGACGCCACTCAACATTGAATAACAAAGACGGCGAGCAACAATCTAGAGAAAATGCAGAATTTGCAAGAAGTAGTGGATAATCTAGGGATGGCGGAGGAAATGCTAGTGAGGAAATTGAAGATGGAAACTAATACTTTAAGGAGAGGGAGGGACATATTAAGGGACCTTATCATAAAGGAAAAGAGGAGAAAAATAACTATAAAGAAATAAATTCAAATCAAAGCCTACTAACTGGTGGAGTAGAAGAAGGAAGGACAACCATTAGACGAAAACCAAAAGTCCTTTTCAGGGCCACCCATATGTCTGGAAAAGATGCATATTCTCTATTGCCAAAAACAAAAATTGGTTTTTTCTATTGTATGTATGTATGTATGTATGTATGTATGTATGTATGTATGTATGTATGTATGTATGTATGCATGCATGCATGCATGCATGCATGCATGCATGCATGTATGTATGTCCCATTCCCGTGTCACTAGACAAACCCTAGATTCAATTTCCCTCGTCGTTATGTAGCCGAAATCCTTTGTCGCTATATTCCATTTTCCCTTGTTGCTATACAGTCCCAATCCCTTGTCACTATGTTCCATTTTCCCTTGTTGCTATACCCAACCCTTGTTGGTCTACAATCCCACCCATGTTGAATTCCCTTTGTCGCCATAGGGCAAATTCACTATTTTAACATTAAAGTCCCATTGTTGCTCTATAGTCCCTATTCACTACTAACATTAAGTCAAACCTGTGTTTGTATACCTTATGGTTGAAGTCGCCTTTACCCAAACTTAAATAGCCCACGAAACATATGTTAAGATTGATTTTTTTTTTATGAATTGTTATTAAATGCAAATTATGCTCTTATAATTCGACCGCTCCGTTGGCCTGGTGGTTAGAGCGTCCGCCTCAGATGTGTTAGGTCGTGGGTTCGATCCCCGACCGAGTCATACCAAAGAGCAGCAGGGGGGGCGAATCGGACATTTTGTCCAATCGTCATTTGGCTTAATTAATACTTTCTGCACTCAGCGGATCCGGTGTCGTCAGCGCCCGGTAAAAAAAAAACGACGTCGTCGTCGGGAGGTCGTCCAATCGTCATTTGGTTTAATTAATACTTTCTGCGCGCCGATCCCAGCGTCGTCAGCGTCCGGTAAAAAAGCGCGACGACCGCGTCGATGTCATTGCCCCCCCCCCCCCCCGCTGCTAAGAAGTTATTTACAATGAAAATTATTTACAACTAACCGAATATTTGGTCAAGTCCGATACGATATCGTGTCCGAGGATCATGTAAATTTATCGTTACAAATCCATGTGGGGTCGACTGAGCATGACTAAAAAAGTTTCGAAAACCATTAAAGTCCATGTCACCGCCGCACCATGTCTGCCAAATATTTCGTAGCGTGTGTGTATCAACGCCGTTGAATACAGCAAGAATATTACAGTTGTCTCTGATTACTTTTGGAATCTGAGTGTATCGTTGAGTGACATATATCACGTCGGTGTTTTTATGCCTGCCTCTGGAAAATATCCTAGCTGGGTTTTTTTGATTGTCTAACATAACATCATCGTACACGACTAGATTGTTAACGTCGCCATCAATATCATCAATACCTGGTGCATCATTGATATCTGTAATAAACTCAATAACATTTTTTTCAGCGATCGCTGATGCATTCTCGTTGAAATCTTTCAACACCTCGTAGCATCGTTGATCATCCACGCTAGGGGCGATTAAATACAACTTATCCCACTTCATCCATCTCATTATTAAATTGAGTAACAATTGCGTCTTGCCGGATCCAGATGGTCCGATGATAATCATCCGGATCGAGTTTGGTAACGCTGCAACATGCTTAACTGGTTCTCTTGTTTTAGTCGCCGAAAAATCAATTATATTCATATCTCTATACATAAATTATGGATTTATATTGTGTGAAGTGTAGAGTGCGTACTGGCACAAATGATATGACAACCGTTACAACGAGAAATAACAGATCGGCACTTACTGGTAAGTGTGTACAATGCGGTACAAAGAAATTTAGATTTATTTCTGCTAGACCCGGGGATGCTTTAAAAAAAAGCGAGGAGGTGATATTGCAGCCAAGTTATCAAAACTCCCCGGAACACCGTGGGCAAAGTATCCAGGAGAAAAGCACCTCCCAGGATATAGCTACTGTGGCCCCGGAACACGATTAGATATCAGACTCGATGATCAAAATCAGCCCAAACCCGGTGAGTATCCAATAAACGCTATCGATAAGGCGTGTCATGCTCATGATGTTGCTTACTACAAAAGCAGCGATCTGCAACAGCGTCATATCGCGGATGTAAAATTAATTCACGCGTTAAATGCTATTCCTGATAAATCATTCAAAGAAAAATTGGCTTCATGGTTGGTAAAATCGGCTATGAAAGGTAAATTAATGATTGGAAGCGGAGCTTCTCGCGCTGGTAATTGAAAACGCTAGCGTTTATAATAACAACATGGAATCCATCTATTATTCTCCGAGAGGATACTGGAAGGGGAAGGCCGCAATTGGTAAACTCGCAAGCGCTGCAAAGGTAACAAAGGCCGTTGCGGCTAATTGGTTATCCAAACAGGCTATATGGCAAATTTATCTACCACCGCCTAAACAAATCAACTTTTCGCGCTTTGATGTCAGCGTACCTAATGAAGTTCATCAGGCTGATAAACTATTTCTGCCGCATGACAACGGTTACAAATACGCGCTAACCGTAGTTGATGTTGCGAGTCGATACAAACAAGCGGAGCCGTTAAAAACAAAGTCAGCAACTGAAGTATCCGATGCGTTTGAGCGGATTTACCGAAGGGGTCCTCTGCGCTGGCCAAATCTATTACAAGTTGATCCTGGTAGTGAATTTCGCGGCGCTGTTTTATCAACGCTGAAACATCATAGCGTCGCGATACGACGAGGTCATACTGCGCTACATCGTGATCAGGCAATTGTTGAACGATTCAATCGGACTCTTGCTGAACGGTTATTTGGGTATCAATACGCTAAAGAATTCATCCAAGAAAAACGATCTCGTGAATGGGTCAAAAGGTTACCAGGCGTAATTGCAGCGTTAAATAACGAGATTACCCGAGCAATCAACATGAAGCCCAGCGACGCGATTAAAAAAAAGTATATACCCGGAAGATCAAAAATAGATAGCGTTTCCAAGCCGATTCTCGGCGATGTCACTGTTAGATATCTGTATGAACCAGGAGAGTTTGAAGGCGGTAAAAAAAGAGCTACTGATCCTATTTGGAGTGTTACCACACATAACATATCAACGATAACACGATCAACTGGTAGACCACCGATCTATACACTGGATTCAACTGCCCCACAGCGGGGGTTTACACGCGAGCAACTACAAGTGATACCTGACGATACTCAATTGCCCCCGCGTGGTCTTAACTAGCGCCGTTGCGTCTATTGCACTCAAGACAGGTCAACCTCACATTGTTTTTGACATGACCGAGACTGTTATCGATCCTGTCCACGGTAAATTGGCGAGCGTCTTTATCCGAATAACGCCAGCGCATTACACAATTGCAACTCGCGCAGTGATTATTCTGTTGTTGTCGTAACGCAATTATTAATTCGGCATCAATATCAAAACGCCGCTGTTTTTTTTTATCCTGTTGGCGGTAACCCGAGAGTTTTCTATCAATGACGCTAGCATCAATAATGTCATCGTTGTCACTGGCTTCGTCAATAACAATTCTTCGAAGCTGATTCATTCTCCGTACTCGGGACACTGCAAGATAGACTAGATTTGACCATTCGATGCGATTATCAACCATCCAAACAATTGTGTCCGTGATAGTCAATCCCTGCGAGGAATGTATTGTCGTTGCGTATCCTAGCGTCCACGGGGATTTATCAGCACGTAGCGCGTCCTCGACGACGCTGATATCAACGAGCACAATATCATTCAGCACAAGAATTTGTTTTTTGTCCCTGACGCTGTCGGGCCCGGGATTTCAACTTCAATGTTCTGCCGCCGTGTGTCCGCGGGTCTATAACATAACGGCACTGGGCGCGTTGGAAACTTTTCCTTATGCAACGCAAACAACTTCCGCTGAAGTGTGTCTCTGACTATCTTTCTACTCGCTACAATCAAATCGTTTGGTCTCCATGTTTCCCAGAATTCATTTAACGGCGTTTCCGGAATCACCTCGCGGATTATTTCACATTGAACTCTATCCGGCTGTAATCTGATTAATTTTTTAACCTCGCGCAGTTGTTCATCAAGTGCTCGGTAATCAGTATCGGTTTCTTCATAATAGTCCACAAAACCCTTTAACCAATCATGTGGACCCTCGCCGACAAATGGTGGTGGTTGGCCATGATCTCCGCACATTATCACCGCTGTATTCGCGCGCAGCAACCACTCAAGAAACATTTGTAAAACATCTAACGAAACAGTACATATCTCATCCCAGATGATAACCTCAGGAATAAATTTTTCCCCCATTCGATCAGGAGTCCACTCACCGCCGCTGTATCGAAAAAAGCTGTGATAAGTAACGGCGTCAACACTTCGTTGTTTTATCTCTCGCGCTAGTCTATGGGTCGGTGTAAGCACGATTATACTTGCCCGCGTTCGAAATAATTCAATTGCCCGAGTCGTCTTTCCTGACCCGCCACAGCCGCTTAAATAGACTGTTTTATATCTACAAATTGGATCAGAACACGATGGTGCATTAGACCATTCTGATAGATTATCACCGCGTAAGTAATTATTTTCAACGGTGACATCTGCTGACGGGGAATAATCGCGTCGTATTTCATTTTTAATTCTCCATATACCCCAACTCTCGTCCGGACTAGTAAACTCGGCTATGTTTCCCTTATACTTTACGTCTATGTAAAATGAATCAATCGCAACTCTAACCGCGGTGTCGGGAAATCTATTTATCATCGAGAATAAATTGATAGCGGCGTAACCCAGCATAGACGCCCTCAAATGTGGATATGCCGGGCTGTCTCCATCGCTGTAGGTAACAACTGTACCCAACCTTGTTCCATTGGACAAGAAAGCTGTTTTGCAGTTCACGTATCTATTTTTTGCCACTGCGTCCTTGATTACGAAATCATATTCTGCGTCATCTATAATCAGCCGTGAGCAATATCGTTTGTAGTCGCAGTTTTTTCCACCTTGTGTGAACTTACCAATTATTCTTCTACCGAGATCTTTTGCCTCGCGGTTTCGTTGGTTGAATATCTTTTTGGACCATTCGATGATATATTCCTCGTCGGCATCAATGTGTTTTCTGGATTCGTCAATTATGCTATCTAGACGCTCTGGTTCTGGTAACCAGACTTCAGTCTGCGCCCGGTATGATATAATCGCGTCACTGACAATCAACGATACAAGCATGCTACAATCAATCATATACCGTAGCAGCGCTATTGGCAGCCACTTCTTTTCAGCCATGTGTCTACCGATCCAAATATAACAACAGCGATGAAGTCCTGCTGCGAATTCAAATGATACTATGCGAGCGAATCCGGTTAAATCAAAATCAGGCAGTGGTCCATTAATAGCAACACGAGTCATTTCATGTCTGGGGTGTCCAAATCGTTTAAAGTACTCAGCGGCGGATCCATACCCGAGAAAACTCGCTGGATAACAGGCAACCATATCAACGGAAATCATAGCGTCGCGGTTGTATTCAGTGTTCCATAGTCCACCGTGATAGTATTCCAAACAACTGGATTGTACATCCGGTAGAAATTCCTTGCGCGTTGGTCTCCACGCATTTTTCCTTGCTGCAACATGAGCCGTAACCGATGGAATCGTAAAACAATTTGTTAGCAGTTGTTCATCATGCTCTTCAAATTCCATGGCGGTTTTTTTCATCTTGTTGTGAAACGCTTCAGTGCGATATAATTCACCGTTTGGTCTTACAAACTGATCAAAGGTATCCGCATCGTTTTCAGCGCTGCGAAGTAACCACACTGACACAGGGTCGTTTTTACACAAACAAGCAATAGCATCAAATAGTTTCCTCTCCGCGAGAAAACCATCCTCTCCCTGGAATTCCCCCGGGATATACTTTACTGTTCTATCCCGTGGAAATATTGTGACCGTGGGCGTCCACGCGTGTTCGTTATGATCAATAATTTTGATTGGGGCTCCCTTTGATTTATACTTTGATTCATATAATACTTCACCGGTTATTGTTGTAACGGTTATTGGAAATCTCAACGACGTTTCTAATTTCGCTATGTCGCTGATGGTTGCTCCTCGCTCGCGCACTGTCTCCTCCCATTGGTTTATTTTGCTACGCCGTAAATCGGTCAGTTTATTTCCTCGACACGCATTTGTAAAATGCTCTATTACTCGTTCTGCTACACAATTTATCCCCGTTGACTGTTTCATCGGCGCTAGTTTTCCGATATCAGGTTTCTTATTTAACGGGTATATTCCATAAACAACTGCTGTTTCAGGATACGCTCGTTCATAGTATGGTCTGTCAATTCCGGTTAACAACCCCGGCTTGGAGTCGCGGCTAACAATGACTGATTTCTTGTCGCTGAGAACCGGTTCAAATTTATCACGTATGATCCAATTACCTGATTCCACCCGGACAATGAATTTTACTCTGAAGAAATACTTTTTACCGTCAAGTTGTGATATTATCGTTGCTGCGCGGTTGTCGTTCATGGTAGCATCAACAACACCATCAATTCGAAATGTTGACCAACTATGAGATGCACCATCACGCTTGAATTCATTGATACAATCGCGTATTTTATTCAACAGGGTTCTATCGTTTATTAACGCTTTTGGTGCGTCCTTGAGGACTCTATCGAGATTAAACCTAATATTTTTCCAGGGCTTAATTGCTGCTAATCTCTCGAACTCCTCCATATAATTAAAACAAGTATTTAAATGAAAGAATATAGTATAATGAATCACTGCAAATGGTTGATGATTGGGTCGACAACCCCGTGCAATAAATCATGTAGAGGTGAATTCTGCGGGTATCATTTACAAAGCGTTCGTAATGGTTCAAATGGCCCCCTCCCGTGCTTGGTTTGCCACGTTGGTGTAAGAGGAAAATCACAGTCGTGTATCAATTGTTACGGAAAGCGATACAGAGAGTTAAAACGTTATTACGACAAGCGAATAAAAAACGCCGTCATTGACTCCGTCCTTGACCCCGTCCTTGACTCCGTCAAGGACAAAATCATCAAAACTCCTCAGGACTACATTGCAAGGTTTATAATTAAACCAAATAATGAATTAGACAAGTAGTATTATTATACAAATGAACCAAGAATTTCAGCCGCATCCTGTGCTCGTTAATTACGAGGCATCTCGCGACGGCGTTGTTAGACATCGTAGACTAAAAAAACCAGTTGGTACCGTAAATAATCACGGGTATTTGGTGTTTGGTGCCGGGGGGAAAATTTATCTTGTTCACAGGGTGGTATATGAAGCGTTTAAGGGGCTAATCGAGGATGGTTTCGTTATTGATCATATTGATGGATGTCCTCAAAATAATTCTCTTATAAACCTGCAAGCTATCTCTCAGAGTGAAAATAGTAAAAAAGGCCAAACTGGTAAATGCTCAAAGCAAGCAAGGGGTGTCAAATCGTTTGATACATCAACGCACGAAGAAAAAATATTTCGGTCAATGAATGAGGCAGGAAAATATTTCGACATTTGTAGATCCTCAGTACGATTTGTTGCAGAACGAGTATATCAAACAGCTTTATCAGGTAAAAATGGACACAGAATTCGATTTTCGTATATAAATAAATCCTCCGATTATATCAGCGAGTGACAAGGTCACCGTGACGAAGTCGCCATGACGAATTGTCTGTTTAATACTTCATACTAGATAACACACCTCGGGATTGATACGCAGGGTTCATTTTGTAAAATAATTTTTTTTTTATTTAGAAATAAGATGTTTTATAAGAATATGAATATCGAAGACATCAATAATATATTAACCGAGATTTCAAAATTAAAAAATCAAGGAATTGTATTATCTGATAAGCTTGATAACCAAAAAATATTGTCCGATTATGAAATTATTAACGAGCAATCAAAGAAAGGTCGATATACCTTGCCACGTGAGTATTCTTTTATAAAGCGATTACAATATACGATCAATGAAAACCTGTATGGCAATGACGTAAATGCATTTCTTGAATTGTTTACTACCGTTGAAAAAATACGACAAAAACTCGGACAGGCTTTTGAACGGCGTCAAGAAATCTCTAATAAAATTAAAAACATCAGGAAGATTCTAGACGAAGACGCTGTGGAGGAGAGAACTCTTAATTGAAATCACCGATTATACTCGTGTGTACAAGTAAAATAAAAATAAAACGTTAAAACAACATTTTTTTTGCCATCAGCGAAGTCATATACGTATGCAGGTATATTTTCTCCTCCAAGAATTCTTATCAATCTGGATTTTCCTATACAACTATGTGCGTACTGGATGGTCGCAGATAATTACTGCGACACCGCCGTTGCTGTGGTGTTATCATCTAACCACTAGTTTAAAACCCCCCCGTGATTTCCCGGATTGCGTCATATAGTTTGACTTTGTCGTTGATGGATACTTTGACCTGGTAATTGCAATGACGTGTTGGGGTTTTGTATTATAAAATTAGAAGAATTTTATTTATAATAAATGGTAGGCGAATCACTTACTACTCGGCTAGCCAGAGAGCGGCTAGCAGCGCTTAAAAAGTTCATACCGTTACGAGACAGGGTCCGAAAACAACTTCAAACGCGGCAACAACTACAAACTGATTTTGCTGTTGGAAGTGAACAACTCTTTGCTCCGATAACGAGTGCAACTGTGCCCTTCCTCGGTGCGCTTGAAAAGATAGCGGCTCAGACCGAGCAAACAAAAGAGTCTCTGGAAACACTTCCTGCGAAAATAGCGGTTGCTACAACACACCAACGGAGGGGGAGGCCGCCACCACTCGCTATAACGGACCCACAAGAACCTTATGTTACAATGGCCGATGAAGAAGAACTAGGCGCCACCGCAAGAGAACCAGAAGAAGAAATACCGGAAGAAATACCGGAAGAAATACAGAAAGAAATACAGAAAGAGGGGAATATACCCCGTAATGTACTTACAAAGTCCGCAATGGATAAAATTAGAGCCATCGACGGCGATGAAGAATTGATTAATTTTATTGTTACAAATTTTGATAAGGACGTTCAAAAGGAGTATATCAACAAAGGTTACGAAAAGTATGTAAGGTCGACGGATAATTGGGCAAGAATCGTGTATTTAGCAAGTAGATATAAAGATGAATTATCACGTCGTGGTGATCCCATTTACGACGCATTCCTCGATAAGGTTAAAAGTAGGAAACCAAAAAAAGGAAAAGGATACTCTGTTGGTAAAGACGTTACTTGTCCTGGTAATGTTCTCAGTGATATATCACGGCTGGAAGTACTAATCGGAGGAAAACGAGCCGGAAATAACTCTCCGGAAATAATCAATGAGGCCGCTGATATTTGCAGGCGGTTATTTGCCGGTGGTATCATGGACATTAATGTATATCGAACGCTCATAGACGAACTCGTGGACGGTTTTGATGACCACGGTCATTACAGCGATTGACCAACCACTAATTGGAAAACACTGGTGTTTTTTATAATAAAGATGATTATACACTACAACCATGATAAACCAGTCAGCGTCTACGTGGTAAACTCAAGATTACCTGTATACCGCGCGTGGTACGGAGACGGTCTCGGTAGCACCATTGCGGGGTTATTTACAAGAATGGCTCCAAAAGTGGCGCCGTTAGCCAAACAATTATCAATGAAGGCTATTGATGTTATTCGTGATAGGGGTATTAGTGCTATTGGAGATGTTGCCGGAAGGGCGTTTTCTGCCGCACGAGATAAACTAGCATCGTTGGTGAGAAAAAAAAAACAGAAACCACCGGTGATGCCATCAACGACAGTGATGCCTGCAAATGTCAGTAAAGTAATAAATAACGCCGTGGAAGAAAAACTAGAGTCGTTGGCGGCTCTGGCAAAGCCATCCACCGATGCAACAACCAACGCGCTCATGAACGCGATAGCGGGAAGTGGCCTTAAACAAAATTTAAAGAATTTACGACGAAAACGACGTTGATGAAAATCGTAGATTTTCCACTCAAAGAGTTTCGCAATTGAAAACATCAACATGATAAATAATAAAATGTTTGCGCGAACCGCTGATCCCACGTTTGATATGGATGCCCCAGTGCGCAGGGATGATTCTGTCCGTGATTATCAATTTTATTCCTATCAACCACCACAAGCCGACCTACGATCGCAAATTGAACTTCAAGTCCAAGATACCAGTAAATACTTTTTGCCGTGTGAAGCGTTTATCGAAATTGAGGGAGAACTTGTAACAAATGCTGCCGATAATGCACCATACGCAAATGACGGTCGTGTTCGAATTGGTTTTGTCAACAACGGTATCATGGCGTTATTTGAGAGTGCCAGATATCTTATTGACGGGCGAGAAATTGAATCAATAGAACGCGAGGTTGATGTTGCAACGACGATAATTGGGCTAGCAAGATACTCAGATGATTATACAAGATCGGCGGGCCCATCTATGATGTTCGCAAAGGATACCACTAATAACGCTGATCATATTCAGTACATTAACGTGCTGACACCACAAGATACTTCAGTTGCTAATCAAGCTGAAGCAGCCAACCCAGACCGCAGGGCAAGACCAGGTGACAATTTTACTATTATAAAAAGTACTAACGATAATTTTAATCTAGGGTTTGCAACACGAGTAGCAACATTGCAAGGACAACGCCGACAGTTTTCATGCGCGATTCCACTCCATCACATATTCGGATTTTGTAGAAATGTCAGAAAAGTTATCTATGGGGCTAAGCATACAATCGCGCTAACGCGAAGGGGCGATGATAACAATGCAATATGGCGTGCTGCTGGCGTCACTAACGGTAAAGTCGTTTAAACTAAAATAGCATTGTGGATGCCGGTGTTGACTCCATCAGTTACCATGGAAGCACGATTGTTATCATTTATGGAACGGGGGGGAAATCGTTGTTAAGTTGGCTAGCGGTAACAACTGATGCTAAAGAGGATAATGTCGCTGATACATTTACATGGCACCTGGCATCAAAACAAGGCGTTTCAGCTCCGCGTCATATATTTATAGCGCTACAGAATAGGGATCGATTGGGTAATCAAGAACGCAGTCATATGATATTTGATCGATTAGGAGTCAGGGAGGTTTCGCTGAGAATAAACGGACAACAGGAACCATTTGAGGATATACAGCTTAATTACGACAACAACCATATTGCTCGCGTGTATCATCGGATGCTGTCATATATGAGTCGTGATCAAAACGTTGACACCGGTTTGCAAATATCACAACTTGATTTTAAAAACCTGTATCCGATTTATTACTTTTCGCTGGAACATCTTGATTTAACGAGACAGTCCGTCGTTGATATACACTTCCGAGCTCGTATAGCCCCGGGTGGTGTTGATTATAGAGCGGTTGCTGTCATTCTCAGCGATAAATCAATGCTGTTGGAAGGTGTTGGTGGACGAATGAGAATCGTTGATGCACCAGTGGAAAACATGTAATTGAAAACATAAACGCGTTTACAATAAAAATGTCGTATAGTGTTGTCGGTGTAGAGTTGACCGATGGTCAAGTCAAGAAATTACGATCAAAGTCCGCTAAACAATGTGGAACCACAATACCGCTGAAGCCGTCACAGATGGCAGGTGGTAATCATAAGATATCGTTAACGGCGCGTCAAATAAAACATTTCAATGATGCGATGAAGAATAAAAAGGGTGTTCAAATAGATTTTTCGGCCGCAGCGATTAAAAACATGGAAAAGACCGGTGGGATATTTCCGCTGTTAGCTGCGATTCCAGCGTTGATTGCCGCGGTGGCCCCAGCAGTGGCGAAGGCGGCGGCGTTAGGAGCCGTTGGTACCGCGGCGGGGATGGCATTGAAGAAGGCAACCGGGAAAGGCTATAAAAAAAAGAAACGAGGACGACCCGTAGCCGGAAAGGGTCTAAAACTACCGAGAAGCCCTTATTCATGGTACTCGGGGAAGGGTCTAAGACTACCGGGAACCGTTTATTAACGCAAGAGTCAATGACTCCTATGTCTAATTTTGATTTAATAGATGCCGCAAACGCGTTAGCGATAAAAAACTTCAGAGGTGTTTTTATGAGGGATCAATTACCAACGAAACCAAGGAATATTGAAACCGGTATAATTAACCTCGATAAATCCTCCGGAGCGGGAACTCATTGGGTTGCATACGCAATTGAATCGCGTGCGATCGTCTATTTTGATTCATACGGGTTAGCCCCGCCAAACGAGTTCATGCGGTATATCCGGGCGTGTTCAGCCCCGGTTTTTTATTCCACGCTGCCAACACAACAATTAAGTGACCCACCGATATGCGGCCGTGAGGTATTGAACGTACTCGCTGAGATTTCATCATCGCGGAAACCACCTCATGTGGTTGTAAACGAATACACTAGTGGGGTCGTAGAGGCCCGGCGGGTTAATTAAAAACACTGTGTTTTTTTACAATAATAATGATTGATATCTGGGGACGACCGGTTTCGGCGCTGAAAGAATCCACGGAAACGCTCGCCACCGATGACATAAAAAAACTAATCAAGGATGAAATCGCTGATACGTTAAATCTAACCAGTGTTGACCCGGGCGAAATAGTTGTATTTCAAGACCGCCAGGGTAAATTAAAATCCAGTAATGTGTCGCTGGATGACGTTTTAATACGACAACGTAATGCCGCCGAGAACACTATCGCGTTGTATACCGGCGACGGACGACTTAAATCAGGTGAATCCATCTTGACGATAAATGGAAAAATAAATACACTGGGCGACAATTATATATCCATGTCGAATTCGTTAAAAAATTTCTATGATAAATTTAACGCGCAAGCAAATCAGTTCGAGGGGATACAAAAGTCTGTCACCGGTATACAACTCACTACTGCTAGTTTTTTTGGGACCCCGACGGTGACCGAACCAAATCTTGTAGGGATAAAAAATAGTATTTTGGAGTTTACAACGCTGTCGGGCCAATTTACCTCGTTACGAAAAAATGTTAACAGGATCGATGACAACTTTGATAAATTCTTTGGTAAAAAAAATACCAAGCTGGATGAGATTACAATAACTATAAATGATATCACTGCGTATGGACAGGAAATAGAAACAATCAAAACTGATGTTGCAACGAACAAAAGGAGTGTAGACGTGCATGAACGGTAAATAGAAATAATCGGCGCTAATGTTGCAACGATCATAAATAATGTAGACGCGCATGGACGAAGAATAGAAACAATCAAAACTGATGTTGCAACGATCATAAATAATGTAGACGCGCATACACAGGACATAGAAATAATCAAAACTGATATTGAAGCGAACAAAAGGAGTGTAGACGCGCATACACAGGAAATAGGAACAATCAAAACTGATATTGAAGCGAACAAAAAAAATGTAGACGCGTATTGGCGGGGAATAGGAATAATCAAAACTGATGTTGCAGCGAACAAAAAAGGTATAGACGTGCATACATATGAAATAGGAACAATCAAACTTGATGTTGCAGCGAACAAAAAAAGTATGACCGAGAATACACAGGAAATAGAAACAATCAAAACTAATGTTGCAGCGATTAAGGGGAATATAGACGCGCATACACAGGAAATAGGAACAATCAGAGCTGATGTTACAGATATCAAAGACAGAATACCGGAAATGACAAAAATAAAAATCCCTCATGAGAACACCATCAACACATTATACACGATTCGGCATGGATCATTCACTTGGACTCCTACACAGAATATAGTAAATATTACCGCAACTGTTAAGGGCATTTATCGATTGACACTGGTTTCAATGATGCAGTTTAATATATTATCGTCGAATTCATTCGGGTTTAACAATACAATATCAACAATTATAGACAAGGACGCAACTGAACCGTTTACAATTAGAGCCGTTGATAGAAATTTAACCAGGGCAAACATTACATGGTATGTGGAATTTGTAGCGGATCTAAGTAATTAAAAACACTAGCTCTTTTAAAATAAAAATGACCACCAAGGTAATTGAATCAGAGGTATCACCGACGTCACATCAATATCGATTCAATACCGTAAAAGAATTCTCCGCGAATTTGAAAACGCTTTCCGAACAATACCGTGTAAAAATAAAAAAATACCGTCGAAAAATAACCGCCATCGACGCGGTCGTGTACTCGGTGTCAGGTATAGTAGCCGGTACTGGTGTCATTTTATCCACGGTGACCATGATGGCCCCGATCGCTGTTCCAATCGCTATCTCCGCGGAGACAACAATTGCTGGAGTCGCCAACGCAATCACTAGAAAGATATCATCGTGTTCTCAGAAAAAACTCAACGAGTATACAGTAAAACATCAAATAGTATCCGACGCGTACTCGAAATTATCCGGGTTGATCGCGTTGGCGATAGATAATTCGTTTATATCCGATGTTGAATTCTCCACGATGGTCCAGTTGTATGACTCCGCGATGTCAAAATTCGAGGATTTTCGACTGGAAGCTGGAAACCACGTCGCTGAAACCACTTCAATGGGCTTAAAACATTCTCCTGAAAACAAGCAGGTTGTTAATATTCGGTGTTGAAATTAAACACTAGAAACAGCGAATAATAATAATGTCGCTGAACCCCGAAGGGTTTCAATTACTTCAACGGATCGCGGAGAACACCACTCCGGTACAAACAAGTATGATATCGATAACATCAACGAAGCCAGAATTCAGTGTAAACTTCCCTTCTCCGATTCCAGTGAAGGAAATAGCGCTGGCAAAATTGCGAGTATATCACAGTTGGCCTAATATCCGAGCGGATGCATTTAACGGACAACAACCTAATAACTCGCTGGTTTTTGCATGGACAAATAAACCCAATGGGACCCCAGACTGGAAGGAGGTTACAATACCAACTGGGTCATACCAAGTAGAACAAATCAATAAAGAATTTCAACGCAGAATAAAATCGATCACAGGAAAAGAATCAAAAATCGCTATTACGGTTCATGAACCGACGTTATCGTCGACGATTGAAATAAGCACACCGGGGTATATGGTTGATATTTATAACAGTTCAATAAGAACCATACTAGGTTGGCCTGAGAATCCACCTCATGAAAGTCCGCGGGAATTTCACACGAATGCGCAATCGTGTCATGAAATTGATCCCAGGTATCGAGATAATTTGTCTATTATGAAAAACGCGTTATTACCCAGCGGGTTTATGTTTCAAGACAGGAATACCATTGAATGGTATTTTCCGTATATGAAAACTCCTGAATCGCTCGTCATATTAACAGTTAATTTAAATGATATAGATAGTGCTTTTATCGAGATTAATCGTAATTACCGATTGCAACTAGAACAACTACGGAAAACAAAAGCACAAAAACACGTTGAGGTGTTAAATCAACTTATATCAGACATGGAATATATCAATGAACGAATCGTTAAAATAATATCCAATAGCAGCGATGATAATAAACAAAAATTCCTAACCGAGTATAATATCACAGAAGCCGATTTACCCGATTTCAAGTTTCCAGGATACAACGCGCCAGAACTAAGAAAGTCTCTTAATGATTTTCTCGGTCCATCAACTATCCTCAGACACGATAACGGAGATGGTGGTAGGCATATTGCTCCATACAACGTAAATATCGCATCGGTGATAGCAATCAATCTAGTGTGTGATGTTATCGAAGGGAGTTACCAGGTAGATACCAAGCAATCAAATCAAGCTCAACAGGGGTATATCCTTTATTCATTTTCACCAACAGCCCCTCCCGGATTCTTAATCGTTGAGAGCCCGATTAATCCGGTCTATATGCGATGCCGTAATCGGTTTTTAACGAGAATTAATTTCAGACTTACCGATCAGTCAAATAACCTAATTGATCTACAAGAGGAGGAGTTAGTGATCACTCTGTTTATAAGATCATTGTAAATAGCCCCTTAGCAGCAGGGGGGGCGATGACATCGACGCGGTCGTCGCGCTTTTTAACCGGACGCTGACGACGCTGGGATCGGCGCGCAGAAAGTATTAATTAAACCAAATGACGATTGGACGACCCCCCGACGACGACGTCGTTTTTTTTTTACCGGGCGCTGACGACACCGGATCCGCTGAGTGCAGAAAGTATTAATTAAGCCAAATGACGATTGGACAAAATGTCCGATTCGCCCCCCCCCCCCCCGCTGCTCAAAGACTTACAAAAATGGTTCTAAAAGATTCCTCGCTTGGCGCTCAGCATTAAGAGATTAGTGTTAGGAATGGTCGGTCTGGTGTCAGGATAATGTGACTGGGTGAGACATCATGTTACATGTCTGCGGCATGATGCCCTAGTGCTAGACTATCACACTGCAGGCATCGTAGCGACATGACTTAAATTTTTTTTAAAGCTACGTTAAAAATCCAAATCACACACATACATACTCTTATAATTAAAATGTATTGCAAAAGTGTATTATAATTTTTCTTCTTGTGTTCCACGTTAGTGAATTCAGTATTCAGTAACATTGTGCAGCTACAGACACAGTCTACATGCAATCTGATAAAAATTAGATCTCCACTGTCATATGTGAAGATCTGACAGCTACCTCTTAAAGACCAGGTTCTGGTGACCTTTGAATTAGAAAATAGAAATGCAGCTTTCAGAAATTTGAAAGTGATTAAAATCTTTCGGCATACCATTGTTGGCAAACCCAATTTTATCGCCTATGTGGAGTTGTTGTCGGAACGTAAAAGTTTTCCTTTGATTTCTAAGAATTCCTCACACGGAAGAAATTACATAGATATCTCCTGAAGATGAGTTCTAGTTTTATTGGTCCTTTCTCGTCTGGATCACTAGCCTAATAAGAATAATATTGATAATTGTGCGTACTTCGAGGAGGATCCATGTCAAACGCAGGATCGGAATTTTGAATTTTGGCACGGTGAAACTTGAGTTTCCACTTATACATTATCGGTTTCATATAATATATTTTGTGAGACAGGACTGAAATCACCAATCATGACACGATCTCCATTACCAGATTTACAATCATCGAATCTGTATTTGCTGTTGTTAACTCTTCCAGACGTAGCTGAGCAGCTTCAGTTATGATTTACAGACCGGTGATGATAATGTTGCAGTGGACAGGATTCACCCAAGTCAATAATAGTCTTGAATTCACTGAAACGTGCGATCCACAATTTTTAAAAATTCATCCGCATTGAAAGTTTTGAAGTTATCATCGAATCGCAATCCAGCTTCTTTAGCGATCGGTTTAGAGGGCGATGTCAAGCCCGCAAGTACCTTTGGTGCGTCTGTGAAAAGTCCTGGAAAACAGTGCCACGACCAGTTCCGTAATATGTCGCTTAAACTGGTCTTCTAGGGTTGACATCACACACGGGTGTCACTTTATACATGAAATGTCAGGTCGATCACTACCGTAAAGTTGTATAGTTAGTGTCATCCATCAGGGTAAAACATATGTAATCGAGTCGTGGATTGATGCAAGATACGCTGGTTCCGCTGAAGAAATTGATATCATATCATCAACGGCTAAGTTTGGGGCAAACCCGATCAATATAAAACCTTGAGAGGCCATGCTAGAGGCGGAGGCTCCGTAACTCTCACTGCCACTGATGACATCACAGGTTAGATTAACTTGAATCGTCGAAGTAACAGTGTTTGGAGATGCTGTATCCGGACTTCTTAAATACTGCGCGTAATATTCGTTTGTCTGCGAGAATCTCAATAATATCTTCGGGCCAAACAAGAACCGTTCTCGACAAAACTGTTCTTCTCAATCGCGTGCGGTGAAGATTTAATCGAGATGGCAGAACTGAAAATTGTGGAGCCTTTGCCGATCACCAAAGAAATCCTACATCGGATCTCATCACAACTTTAGTCAGTCTCTTACGCGTCCATGAGAAGTTCACCAACACTCCAGGTTGCTAAATCGTCCGATGAAACACAAGCGAGTTATAAGCATTGAGGCCTCCAAGTGGCCACTATCCGATGTTGCGTCATGTATAATAAACGCGCGACGACTCTGATGTAACCTTAATGTGCATGGTAATAGGCGTCGTAAAAACCATGTAGGATTCCATTGACGAGACCGTGATCTTGAAGGTCGCGCTCTTTTTTGTATTTGCGGCGACAAGCTGCATCGCATCATTAATTTCACATAAAACACTAAGTGTTTCAATGGAAAGTGTCCCAAAATTCATCATCGATGTTGTACTCGAGTTAGTTATTTACATCATCGATGTCGTCAACGAGTTCATGCATTTACACGCGAAAAGTTTCCTCTTCCATGTTGTTGGTGAGCAACCGCTGACAATCTGATGTGGTCTCATTGATTCCACTCTCTTGACTAATGTATTTTCCACCTTTGGGTTGTTCTTGCGGGAGATCTGAAAGTGGGGAGTAATATTCTTAGGAGGAGAGCTTGTCGTCCGTGTCCATGGGAGGCACATCCTCATTAAGAGAAGAAGAAAACAAACATTTCCCTGAAACCGAGCCCCGTAGATTTTTTGCAATGGTTTTTCGTATATAAATAGACATTTACACCAGTGTGTCTGGATCTTTTCTGCACATATGGTTTCATAGAGACCAGCCATTGTCTGAAAATCATTTGTCATATAATTATCACTTTAATATTCATTTATTTTGTTTTAAGTACAATCAACTCCGGAAAAACTCATCAGGACTATTTCCCTTTTGATTTAACCCTGGTGCGTACCAGGGCTTATTCATGCACCAACAAGAAATCGTTAAAGTTGTCGCGATGGGGCACTTCAATCGCAATGTTTTGGGGATCTTGGAATATCATCTGCGTGCCTGTTTGATAAATTTTCGAGGCAGTGTTGACAACTATGACTGGCACTTGAGTAGCTGCTCTTGTGGAACAGCACCAGTATCTCTCCAACATCCTCTTGCAATTCCTTTAACTCTTTTCGAAATTTTACCAATCGGGAAAAACACCCTTGCTCGCCCAAGCAGTTTCTTCCGTGGTTTTCTTGATATCTTAAACAAAGAAACCCGGTTCGTCTTTTGTTCCCGTCATCTTGGTGTGCATATCGTTGTGCCACATAGATCGTATCTGGGTTTTTGTGTCTGATCTGAGAACACCCAGTAAAGTTCAACTGGATGTCTTCTTGTTTCTCCCATATGATATGCGCTGAAGAAATCATAGTACCGGTGAATCCGTAGCACACACTTTCCTAACTATAGATAAAACTGCAAGTTCCTTACGTGGACAATATAATTCAGTTTCCGGCGCAGGTTCGGGACAAACTTGGTTCATTCAGTTAAATTTCCTTTGAAACCGCTAAGCATTGCATCCAAAAATTCACACTGGAACGGCGACAACCGCTCGTGGTACACTGACAAAATTTCCAGAGCTAGTGAATAATCATAGTGGTCGCGCAGAAGTTCTTCCGGGTATGCCAGGTCAACTTCAAAGACGTACCTGTGTCTTTGTTGATGTCTCACTGGAATGTGTTTTTGTTTATGTTTACATCCGCAGGATCAATCCACTGAAATTCACTTAGAAGGATCGGTTGCATCATAACACACCCATACAGGTTATTTTCATAATGGTAAATAAAGTAACTCTTTGGGACGGCTGGGTCGTATTTATCCACGGGTGTATCGTTTGTTCTATCGTAGCGATGACTCGCCATTGAAATCTCGCCACATATTCCAAGTTTAAGAAACATACACTGGTCATTGTTATTGAGCATTTTCAACTCAACGCAGATTTTCCATAGAAGTGCTTCCCAAGCTAATCCCGATGATGAAAACTAGTCCACGGGATTGAGTTTGTACAGTACTGCCAAAAACCTCAAAAACATCTTCGATCAGCAAGATGTCAGTGCGCAAATACAAGTCATGGTTTTCAGCGAGGTCTTGACAACCAGCATTGTTCTTGTGCGCGTAGTCGTTGGCGGAAATGTCTTCACGCTTTTTACTATATTCATCACCGAATTTTCGACGTTCAAGTTTTAACGCAGCTCCAAATGTGGTTAATGTTTCCATATGTTCATGCACATATTTAAAAAATAATACACCTCCTTTTGAACCTCTTTGATTAATCGATATGATGCATTAAGACTAAACAGTGATTTTACATCTTTACTTTTACTGGGAAACATACCAATGCAATTTAATTTACTTAACAAACCAACACTGAGGCTCTGGAGTGGAGGGTTCATCACACAGGTTATTAATATCAAACGAGTTTGTGTGCGCTGGAAAATGTACTGGCGTTTACAGTTTGAAGAAAAACCATGTTGTAGAAGGCTCGAATCCGTATTAGTAATAAAAATCTCAAACTCAAATACCACTACTACATTTTGTATTTAACTGGATTCTATATTTTTATGGTTATTCTGTCATTGCTGTGGTAGGTAATAATTTCTTTTCTGCTGATTTCAAGATCTTTTGTGGGGAAATGAAAATTTCGTATCCGATGGGTTGAGCTATCGATCTTTTCTCACCATACGGGTCTGAATTCTGAATACTTTGTTCGCGACCAACCAAAAGCTAAACGGTGATAAATGAACAGTTCAATTTAATTTCTTGAAAGCTGCATTAATACTTTATCATCTGAAAAAAAGGTCGAAAAGTACCTGTAACAAAATGAGAATATATACCATTTTATTGTTTAAATAAACACAAATAATTAATTATAATCTGTTCAGTTATGTTGTTTATTATGTTCGCATTTAATTGTACATGATTCATCTGAGTTTGTTACGGATGTTCAACCCGTACTTTTGCATCGTACACCAAGAAGGGAACTATGTTGGTATTTTCACTGACGTCCGGCTGTTGATAGTTTTAGTTGCAACAAATCAGTCCTGTATAAACTCCAGTCTATTTTAAATTACATTCACACTGTATGACATTAAGAATGTAATAAATACCAAACGTTCGTTCAACATATACTCCCACTGCATCCTGCCCCTTCCCCCGAATACGTACAGATGCACACCAGAGACCAGTTTATTCAAAATCTTGCACCCAGATAAGGAATCCACCCTTACAGTTTAAAACAGAAACATGCATTATATTCTAGTTTAGAAATGACTAAAGTCTCAGTTTTGTGGACCATTTAAGATACATCTTTACGATACAGCAGCCAGTTGTGTGCTGTGTTGTTTTGTTTTCTCGTTGTTCCTCAGAACAGTATGATTTTACATCTTTCTTCGATCAATACAAAATAATCCCAACTGTTGCTTGTGTGCCACGAGCGTGGCCAATTTGTATTAGTATTGTGTTTTTTTTTAATAATTGGAATAAAACCCAAAATAAAGAAAACGAATACTTACATGATTGTATTCCATATTTGTTCTAGATTTCAAGTTTACAACACTTAAAGAAATGTTGAAGTTTTGTACACTGTGGACTTAAAAATGCCTGTCTCTCTTAGCACACATGGTCGATTGTAGCTAAGTGATCGCGGATGAATTCTTAGAAGTTAAAACAAACGTTTTCAGTTAGGAATGTTAGAGTCACTTTCTGGTACAAAAAAAGTACTACAAATTATCATCGGGAAACAACTCATGCAAAAACAAAACTAAACGTATAAAGTTTGTTTAGAGACAAAGCCATTTACACCTTTATTCATTGCTCTGATTTGGTAATAGTTAACGTGTCTACTGTATGTTTTCAAGGATGTTGGATACTAAGCGCTCTGATATTTTTAGACTGAAATTAATAGACGGAACCAGTTCTGTGCCTACCTTTGTTTTAGAAAGATCTTCATGTGGTCTTTACATGATATGAGAAATCACGAATATGGTAAGAACCCTATCTTAGGTAGAAATATACTTTTGCAACAATCGAAATCCTGATCTATGAGTTCAGTAACTTAAATTAGTGATCACTATTCCTGCTTGTCAATCTATAAAGAAGAAAAAAAATCGGTCCCTGGCATTTTGAGACATTCCTACGCTCATACCTTGTTCTGCAAAAAGTCATGATAGACAAAAGGGAATCAAAGCCGCTCGATCGTTCATACGTCATTTGGACATTAATTACAATGGTTTATTTCAACGCTATTTAAAACACACATGATGATATCAGAATTTTAATATATTTCATAATAAACGTTTGATATTGTTTCTTGCTAATAACAAAAGGTTATATGCTTAGTTCAACTCTATTTAAAACACACATGATGATATAATTTTAATATATTTCATAATAAACGTTTGATATTGTTTCATACTAATAAACGAAGGGTTATATGCATCTTCGAATGAAAGATGACATACTGATTAGCAAAGAGAAAAAAAATAAACACACCAGAACTATTAGTAATGATTACCTCTGCGTTTCATCCAGTATCATCAACATCGTATGTCGCTTCTTTTACCATGTTTCATTTGCTGGCATTAGTTTTCGTTTGAAAGTATTAGTTACGTATCCATTGCTTGGATAGGATCTAGCTACGTAGGTCGAGGCATTTAGCTAAAAAAATATTCAAACGCTTAGCATCCTTAGAAAGATAGTTTGTGTTCACATGCATAGCCAACTCGAATATACGGGTCTTCTCGATATGCTCGACGAAAGTCAGGTGAAGGCCATTGGAATAGAACTGTCTTTGTTTCTTTCAGAACCGTTCTCCATTGCAAGTTTGAGAAGTATATTTGATTTTGTTATATTAAGCTGCTGCTATACTGTTGCCCCTCTTATAACGATGTAATTGTTCATGAATCCCTTTATAATAATTTAAATTTGTTGTCTTATTGCTCTTTAGTTTATTTTACATGATATTAGTAATTTTAAGCCTATATAACGCAGCTCTGATATAACTAATACGCAGTTTATTTTGGTTTTATGTCTTTGAAACCATATTTCTTAGATGACGGCATATAAAGCGAATCACTGTGACTCCCATAAACAACTTTAGAAATCTCTCTCTCTCTCTCTCTCTCTCTCTCTCTCTCTCTCTCTCTCTCATACACGCACTAACGCTTCTTATATATACGCACAAATGTGTATATGCAAGATGATAAAAAAATATTTATGTCTCTCATACGTACCACCAAAACAATAAAACAATTCGCCAAATCAAGGAATCACATCTTTAATATGTCTTTATTTGCTCTGTATCAAGAACACTATATCACAAGTTTGCTTCACCGTCAACTTGATCCAGTCAAAGTCTCAAAAGTACTTGCTATTTATCTTTGGATTGGGTCAGCATCTACTTGCATCTAAAATTTTGTAGCTGATATGGCCTTTGTAGAGAATTTACTTTCACTCGGCTCTTTCCTCATTGCTCTCAGAAATCGTGCATTTAGGACAAAGCAGATGAAGAGACTGAGTCCTTGAAGTCCGTTGAAAATAATATGGGCATACCATAGCTCTGGAATGTCTATGAACACGGCAAGTATTCCTACAACCCATGAGAAACCCAGGATAACTGTCAATTTAAAATACACCATGCAGTATAGTCTATCTTTTCTGGACCTAACGCGCAGTGTCATCTTTTTAGCTCGTTCGATGAAGAAAATGGTCATTCCCAGCAAAACAATATTGATCAAAACGGAGATCATTATAGGAGCCAGGAAAAAGATGATGACCGCTTTTTGGCTTCCGAGCCAACATTGATTGTTCATGCCATATTCTATATTAATTGGACCATTATTGAGGTGGAAAATGACACAGATTGTCACAAGCAACAGAGGTATTCCAAATGCAATGACGAAATATTTTCCAAAACGTTGCTTCACATTAGATGATGCGTACATCCAACCCGAGTGAAATGTCCTTGTTACATCAAAACCGATAATGTTCAACCAGACAAAAACAGATATCCACAGGAAGTGAAGAAGAATCCCTGTCACCTGACACGCAGTTCCGGTTGGGATGTGATAAACAAGAAGAAGACAATCTGCAAGTAAAAGTGTCGCGGATAAAGCCGTCAAATTAAGTCCATGCAAATTTCTCAGGTTCGGAAAATAAGCGTGGAAAAAGACTATTGCCAGAAGTGCCACCATTGAAAGCGTTTTAGTAACTATTGACAGGATCCACTGTGACTGAGAATAGTCAAACATTTTAAATATCTTCTCAAACCCTATCAAGGTATTGAAACAGACAAAAGCACCTGTATTCCCCAAGACATAAGTTCCATTTCTGTACACTTTGGTGGTATTAATCAGGTATAAAGAACCGTTTTCTAAAAGATATTCGTCTTCACCGAGAAACACCAAACGGCAGTTTAGATTACCAGTCAGGTTTAACCAACAGTAATAAATGGATTCTGTGTTATGTTCTGTAGGCAATATTGCTAATTTGAAACGGACTTGATAAATATATGCCAGTATCCTTGAAGCAGACAAATAAACTCTTGTGGTGGCGTTTTCATGAGTCAATGTAAACGCGCTCGTAGAATGTAGATCCCCATCTTTGCAATGCAGTTCACTCTCGTTTTGATAGTTTTGCAAAACTATAGACGTAAACATGGTTACTAAAACCTGATTTTCTCTTGACCTAATTGTGTCAGTCAAGGCTAGAAAGTCAGGTGAACTGATGTTTAGAGTTAGGAGGACTGTGATTTTCAGCGATACATACAACATGGCTGGTTGGAGCACAAAGTCACAAGCAGTAATATTAAAATTTTTGACAACATCCAGCCTTCGCACAAATTTTTTAATTTCTGCTTTGTAATAGTCAATGTCAGTATCGGTAATATTAGTACCACTTCCTTTCGTTTCAAAAATTAAAATAGCCTCATCTGGATTTGTCAAGAACTGCTCAGCTGCAGGTAGTGATATGTGCCAGGGGGCATCAGATAGATAAACGCAGTTGTCCATAACAGTTTGTTCCTCAAGGCAATAAATTGTTCGACAAGTGTTTGTTAGACAGTCATACATTTGTTTTTCTCGGCATTTAATTTTTTGACTCAGAGTGCACATGGAACGCACAACTAATCCCTCATTGGGGCTGAAATCAAAAATAATTTTCAGGCTGGTTCGGGGGGTTAAATCTGCCGCAGTATTTTTGTCCGATACCCAGGGGAGCTCTAAGAGACAACTGTCACTTGAAGAGAATTCTTTTTCTCCTGTAAAGCATGTAGCACAGTGCATATTTCTGTAGTTGACTGTTTTATATGCTATAGGTGAAACATAGGACATGCATATAGACGAAACATCATGTTCACTGTGTTTAATATTGCTGAACTGGGGTCTTCCCTGCTCACATTTCTGCTGGAGAAAATCGTTCGGTATACATGTTCTGAGGTCTAAGTTAGAGCCTTCCGGTGGCGTTATTTGAAAATCGCAATTATTTAGTACATCAGAATAGTTAAAATTGTCAATCAATGCTCCGTCACAGCGTGCTTGAACATCCCATAATGTAAACTCGAAGGCTGATATGTTATGGCATAGGGCACAATACGCATTCTTGAAGTGAACGTTGATTCCAGATGGATCATTATGTACAACAGGAACGTTTTGAATACCGACCTTGTCCTCCGACGTCTCACACTTTTGTTTCTCTTTTTCATTAGAAAACGATGAAGGACAAAGCCCAATCATCAACAAACCCTGACCTTTAGACAGTACACAACTGCCATAGGAAATTATGAATTCGTGATATCTATACATTGATGGCGAGTAACTTTCTAAAAACCTTTCCCTAATGACTTCCAGTACCGGTATTATCTCATTTCCCTCCAAGTCATGATCGGTTACTGCTACTGTCATCTGAAGTAGGTATGACAAACAGCAATCTTTGTAAATTAAACATTCTTGATCACAGTTACAAACCGATGACCCTTGGAGACACTCTGCATACAGACAGACAGGACCAGAAACATTCGCGATCGTGATAGTCTTTATCTTGTTTCCATCTTGTTTATCAGAGGAACTAGATATGTAGAACTTTTCTTGACCACATTTTGAGTACACTGATTCTTTTATTTCACTCAGCATTACTCCAGGAGATGCTTTGAATCTTGAAGTATCTTTCGATGCTTTGGAAAAAGTATTGGTTGTGTTCACGCCCTTTCCGGTAGTTGAGAGAAGAGAACAAGTAGAATCTCTGTCATCCAAAGGTAAGATGGATTCTGGGGTATTTGTATCATTAAACGTCACACTGTCTTTAGTAAAAGTAGAACTCTCTAATGAACGCTTACAGCTGGACGTGTTCTTTATTAGTAATGCATTGCGACTGTCCGTATTAAATCCTGCAAATATGCTCTCGAAAGATAAATACCACCTCAGACCGGCAGCTGACTTAAGAACCTTGAATCCTCCGCTTGATTCTTGTTTTGTGGAATACAGATTATCGATAAGAATATCTGTAAAGGAATCCATTTTATCCCCTTTATCCCTTGAATAGCTTCCAAATAGAAGCATATCTTCTAAACTGTTTCTTGAACGTGATTCGGGGACTACCGAGCTTGAAGATTTAGTTACATGATGGGCTGGATAAACTGCTGTGAAATCCATTTCAATACCAGAAGACACAAATTCATCTTGAGACCGGTGCAATGAATATGTCGCAAAAGAATCTGGAATCTGTTGGGACGACTCAGTATGAACATATTGTGTCTGTGACAACATGGCGACATTAAATGAACTTGTTGTCATCAAGACTGAAGGAAAGCTACTTTGCAAGCCACTGTCGTCCGTCGTGTTTACCGCTGACATGAAAAGGATAACTGAAAGGGAAGATATTATTTAATCGTAAACCTCTCTATTTACCACGCAGGTGATACTACTTTATTGCTATTTAATTTAAAAGTTCAGAAATAATTGGGTTATAGCTGACAAATAAATTGGCATGATTTTAATGGGAATACCTAATGAATATGGTAAGTGCTACCGTCATTTTTTTTAAAATTAAGTTCATTTCGTGAATTTTATCCTAACTAGAAATTTAAGTACTCAAATGCATTTATTCATAAGTTCTAGAAAATGGATCGAAATAAAATGTGCGACAATTATTGCATCGCAAATCCTCCGTGCCCATTTTTAGCTAACCTGTTTGTATATGCCAGAATGCAATAATGCTGAATTATGTACTCGTAAGACGATTAACAAAATAGATAACATACAGATATAACTAGATAACATATTGATATAACTAAATAACATATTGATATAACTAGATAACATATTGATGTCAGGTTCTGAGTTACGAATGTACTCTAATGTTAAGCTCAAACTCAGCTCAACATCTAGCTACGATGTCGTAGCCTCAACTTGATTTGTTGTGGTTGAGGCTACGAACTGATCCCATATCATGTAATGGAGCAAAAAAATTCGTCACTAAAGTCAGAAAAACAAACAGTGTAGAAATCAAATACATAAGTATAATCATATTGTGGAAGAAATTTGGCTTATTTTGAATTTATTAAGCCCTTACGCGATAAAATAAATTGGCATGTCTAACCTTATCCTGTCCGCCATGACAGATAACGCGAGACTCTCGCCGTGACCCCTTTTCTACGTAAGTCTTGCCAGACCATATTTTGGATTTTCTACGCTATACAATTATCAATTAAGTGCGAATAATCGCTTCTTGGTGGAATTTCAAAGTTGCCGGTAAACCGTATTTACTTTTAATGCGCAGAATTTCTGACCCAAACGGCGCCAAAATTTTACTACGATTTGTTTACATTTCCAAAAAAGGCGCCAATGTCCTTATATGGCACACAAACAAACGAGGCTGAGAACGGAAGTAATCATTATTTGAAATAATATGGTGGACGATCTAAACGAAAATATCGGCTAAAAAAGGTAAACGAGATTTTACAACTATTTCTACAATGATTTTCGATACTTCCGGTATTAAATAAGAGGACTACTCAATTTATTGGATTACATGCAAGGAATATGTTTAAAGTTTTATTATTAGGCTAAAGGAACGCCGGGTGTGAATCACACCCGGCTTGCTCCATTTACACGTATATGCTCATGTTAGTACCCTGTCCACGAGGTACGAGTAAGGGTACTAATATTAGTACTACTCAACATCCTGATCTTTGATTGGCTGATCTTAAATTATGGTAACAGACGTAAACCCGTTTAGCTGAGTCTAAGTTAGAGCTTGAAAATGTTTTCTTTTTTTTCCTGATCAGGATATAATAAATGCATTTGAACAATCAGCTTTTCAAATTTTCTGATCAATATTCCGATGTTTTGACACCTTTTATAATAAAAAATGGAATTTAACGGCATAGTTTTGAGTTTAAAAAAATATAAATCAGATATTATCCTAAAGTTGGTAAAAATGAATAGTTAAGTTTTTTTCTCAAAAGGAAATTCAAATTACCGACGGATACAGTCTTTAACATCCTCAGGAAATGTTTCCTCATTTTTAAGAACATTTATTTTATGTTCTTTCTAATATCTGTCCAGATGGTCCTATACATACACAGCAATAGCAATTTGACCCTGCTTTACAACTGTCAGCTATATTGCACTCAACACTTTGCTAGTGTCTACAGTGTTTTGTTCGCTTTTTTATAATTGTCACGCTCATACGAGATGAAAGTATTTTCAAAGTTTTATCACAAAACAATATAACGCTCGGAAAATAACAAAATTAACATCCCTGATAGATCTTTGAGCGATACATAAATAACAGCTAAATTCAATGTATTGACGTTAATCAGACAATCTGACCCACAGAGATATCTCCATAAAAACTGTTAGTTTCCTGGTAAATTACACTCGACCGTAATGACACGAACCAATCACAACGAACCGGATGATTCTACAAACCAAAGTTCATTAAACACCCGCTTTTAGTTGGTACACAAAAACTAATCCGATCATACTGATTGCAAATGATTCTTCTAATGGCGTTGGATGCTTAAAAAATGTCTGCAATGCTAATAGATACCTTTTATCTTGTTTTTGCAATAGAGATTGGGGGAATTATATTATCTACTCGGGATTTGTGTTGATGTTTTATAGTCCTTCTATGCGTGAAAAATAATTATTGTTTTATTTTAATTGCCACTGACATATACTAATGGAAGCGGATGGACTCAATATATACGTGAACATAATAGTGTGAATAAGGATCATATCCGATTTTCTGTGATAGTTTTACAGAGGCCATACGGAATTTTATAGAGACCATACGGAACCAACGAAATTAGATATGGCGTAAACGAAACATAGTTTTTGATGTATAACATGAGACTTTTGTACCACCTCCAAAATAATGTATAAGAAAATAGTCCATCGATTTTCTGTGTTCATGACAATAGTGATTAATAGCCTGGGTCCTTGGTCTTTAATTTGAAAACCACCAAAAAATGGCGCTCTAGCGTGATATATTGATTCTCTAAAGGCGGTTAATGCCGTAAATGGCACGGTCTCAGGAAGATCAAAGATTCCTAAATCTTCGCGAAAGCAATTAAATTTTCATCCAGATAATACGTTATGAATGACCGTTTTTGTAAATAGTATTTTATCATTACCAATATTTATGACTGTTCGCTTATTTCCGACTTAGGAAGTGCCTATGTCGGGCAAGAGCTACAAGTGGGAATGAGTGAAAGTTTCATGATTGGTCTAAGAGGAAAGAGATCGGGGAAGGCATCTAACTTTCTTGACTGGACTCCGGGAAAGGAGAGAGATCTGGGAAGGAAACATGACCTCATGGCGGAAGCTAAAGGATCTGGCAAAGAAGCGAAGTCTCGAAGACTGGACGCGCACAGAAGCGACGCAGGGGTTCGAGTCTGCATGGGGCAATGTTCCTTAGTAGCACCCTTAATTTGATACAGAGAACATTTTTACATCACTTTCCAATCTCCCTCCAACCCCCTCCCCCAAAAAGATAGATTTTATGAAGAACTGTCCCCGTTAAACGAAGTTTAAAATGTAATGATATAAAAATTTCAGCTGAAAAAAAAAATAACTACTTCCATCGGCACCTCTTCACTTGTCGGACACAGCAACAATCCCTCGTGCCACCACATGACGCAAGCCATAGGAAAGTGATCTTGAAAGGAAGATGAACCTCACGACTGAATTTAAACCGAAGGAATGGGCTCTAGGAACGGAGATAACGAAAGAGCTAACTTTGATAATACATGCAAATTGAATGAAAATGTAAGAAAATGTTAAAATTTAAATGCGCATTTTTTTTAAGTAGTTGAATACATATGATTACCATCGCTGTGTAGAAAAAATATCGAAAAGGTAAGATTGTGAAATTTGAGAATCAAAATACCTAAAGCAAATATCCTTGACAAGGTAAGCTAAAGATATTAATAGTCTAAAACAGAAATGAAACTCTGTGAAACTCGAGAAACAAAATATCTATAAAACAAATGTCCTCGGCAAGACAAACTAACGCTTTCATTTAGCGATTTCCAGTGGCCTAAGCGGTTAGAGCGTCAGCCTCCGATGCGGGAGGTTGCGGATTCGAACCTACAATGTGAGACAAACTACATTTTGTTTTTGTTTTAGTGCTATGTCTTACTAACCAAATAATGGCATCGGATAGCGTGTTCCGATGTCGGTTGACATCGGAATGAGTAGTCAAAGTTTCAGGAATATCTTACACAATAAACAATAATATTTCAACTAAACCCGATTTTGGCACTCCCGGCTTTCATCGCTTTCCAGTTAACTGAAAAGTAGACCTACGAAACTTGAAAACTTGTCCATTTCTTTTGTGAGAATTTAAATGTATTAGAAAAAAGACACTAGGGTAAGTAAAATCTCACAAAAACATTATAACTTTACTTTGTAGAAAAGCGTCGTTGTTGGTTGCCAGTTGTATGTGATATTCCTGAAAATTTGACTTTCGTTACACTGTTAGTCGACATCAAAACACGCTACACAGCGCCGTTAGATGGGCCGTAAGACCCATCATCCTCCCAGAACAAAAATATCGGGGGATGTGTCTTACATTGTAGGACTACGGAAACCCGCGAAAAAAATGAGCTTGGCGGATTTTCGCCCATGTCCTCTGATGATGTCTCTGGACCTATACATGATGGCAAAATAATGTCACGCAAACCAACGGTTTAGATCAACTGCAATACAGTTTAATCTTTTAATTACCATTTGCAGGCCCGGCCCTAGGGCAGGGAGAACGAGGCAACCGCCTTGGACCCCACGCTTTCAGGCAATGCAGTTTTCTTTCTGCTTGGGGTCCCGCGCTCATCGCTTACTGCTTTGGGCTCTGCATGCTGCCTTGGGCCCCGCACATATTAGGGCCAGGCCTAACCATTTGCTGGTACCTCATTTCGCTTAGTTTATATTTCCCACTCTTTTCAACATGATGCGCGTTGATTGTTCAAGTATTTAACTATGCTGTGTTTATAGTACTCGACTTTCTTCATTTAAACCATCTTTCATGTTTAAATCATAAATGAGTCTTCCATTTATTTAATCTTTATGAATGAAAATAGAAGTTCAGAATATAAAAGAAGCAACTTATCATTATGAAACTAGATTGCGATTACTCGCAGAAGTTAAGGAACTACAGTTTGAAGCGGACACACTGAAAAGGGTTGTTCATAGTTAATTCATTCAATTCATTCCGTCAATACACATTTGCTTGCTATCAGTCTTAACTGTGTTTGAAATGCAAGTATACGTATTTGCATGTGATATAAATACAATTTATGTATAGTATGTACGCTCCATCTTTGATATGCTACTCGTTTCCTTTTATTGAGAAATTTATAAATCTCATGGTATGTCAATGATACAGTATATATATATATATATATATATATATATATATATATATATATATATATATATATATATATATATATATATATATATATATATATATATATATATGAATGCAATAAAAGTTGACCCTCCAGTTTTCCCGTAAAAATATTACCATATCTACCAGTCTGGTTGTTGTGTCCATCGGTTAGCATCGGTTGAACTTACACCATACCAGTTGGTGCGCTTTATCGATGATATAGAAATGAAGTGGCAACATGGAAGAGAAAGTATGGATGATTTCATATCAAAGGCAAACAACTTTCAGCCCTCAATACAATTCAAGCAACGTCTTCCTGGACACACCAACCAGACTGGTAGAAAACAAACTCCATACAGACATTTACTCCAAACCAGCCGACAAACACCAGTATCTCATCCCAAATAGATGTCATCCAAAAAGCTGCATTAGGAACATCCCATGTAGCCAGGCACTGAGGATGCGCAAAATTTGCTCCGACGATGAAACATTCCTAAAAAGGTCTGAAGAGCTATCTAAACATTTAATTTCCCGAGGCATCGACAAAGACCTGATTAAGGAGGCAACCCAAAGAGCTAAACAAACAAACCGTGATGACCTATTAAAATATGAAAAAAAGGAAAAGGCTGATAGAATACCATTTATCCTGACCTACCATCCAGACAACCCCAAAGAAGGTAAAATCATCGGGAAACACTGGCCCATCATGGAATCGTCGGACGCACTAAAGTTAATCCTCCCTAACAAACCTGTAGTCGCCTACCAGAGAACAAGAAACTTGAAGGACATACTAGTCAGGGCGAACCTAACGCCAATTACTAATCAAGACCACCCTAGTCAATCTGGCCCCTGTGGCCATAAAAGGTACAAAACCTGTCAACATATGGAGACCAGGACATTATCTAGCACAGTGACTAGAGAAAAATTAAACATACATGGTCCAAATAAAAATTGCAAAAAAGACAATATCATTAATCTCATCACATATAAGATCTGTAGCCTTCAGTATGTCGGAGAAAAGGAAAAGTTATACAAAATGATCAAACTTCACAGATCTGATTGGATGACAAAGAAGCTGTACAGAAGCCCGGTAGCAAAACACTTCTCCCCTGGCCACACTTTCAGTGATATAACACTTATTGCAATTGCTCAGAACCCCAACTGGAGTCCCCAAAACAGGAAAGAAAAGGAATCTTACTGGATTCTCCGACTTAGAACATTGAAACCAAGCATTTTAAACCAAGAAGACTAGGTAAAGATAACCATGCACAATTAAAATTATGTTTTGCAGACTGCAAATTTTATTTTAAATAATTCTCTAAATTTGCTTAATAGCTTATGCTTACAATAACAATGAAACATCCGGGATAAAATCTGCGCTTACATACAATAACAAATGTCGTTATAGCTCATCAATTTCTAGGTCAATACAAATTTTTTTCCAGTATCAGCAACAGCTGAAAAAAACTAGTTGACACATAATAGAGTTAAAAGGTTGAATTCCTGTGGAAACAGCCATATAAAGTTTCGCAAACATAACCGTTTTTCTGTTTTATTTGTTTGTCTTTTCTATATTTTGTCTTTGCCTTTGAAAAAGACTCATTAAAGAGTCGAAAGCGCTCGGCTAGCTGGATGCTAGTTATCGCACTGTTCGTTGTCAGCTAGAGTTTGCAGTTATATTAATCAATTCCTGACACACTTGATCCCCTGCTGGCTCCAGTGCACTTGAATATTCGCCATATGATTTGTATTATATATATATATATATATATATATATATATATATATATATATATATATATATATATATATATATATATATATATATATATATATATACATATGCAGTGAACTCACAAGGAACAGTGCCAAGCTAGTTTCTAAATAGCCCAAGCACTCTCGACTCAAAATAAATCTTTCAAATCTTTTTCTAAAGCAAATACGAAAGAGAGAAAAGACAAACAACAACAAAAAACACAAAAGCGTTAAGGTTACACAATTTTACATTACTATTTCTACAGAATAAAATCATGAAATTTTGAATGTTCAACTCGTTGGCTTCAGCATGATACTGATCTGAAAACTAGTTTCTTTTGTTCTATCAATTTATGAGACAAATTGAAAGATTTATTTAAATGAAGATGTGTCGGCTGCAGAAAGACGATGGTTTTGTTTGTGCGTGGTTGTGTTTGTCTAGACCTTTTTGTTTAAATCGCTTGTTTTAAATTTTCCAATGCAGGGTATCCAGCAAGATTCCTTTTCTTTCCTGGTATCGAAACTCCAGTTGACATTGTGGGCAATTGCAATTAGTGTAACATCAGTGCAAGTGTGACCTCGGGAAGAGAAGTGTTCAGCAACTGGACTTCTGTTCAGCTTCTTTGTCACCCAGTTAGATCTGTTAAGACTGATCTTTTTGCGTATCAAAATTATTTGAAAATGTACTTTAGAAAAATACATGAAATATTTGTTTGAAAAAATAAATTCAAAACTTATTTTTCTTTAATAAATCAATAAAAAAAATCACTAACAATGGCAATTACAAACATTACATAACTGTATTTTGTTTATATTTTTTACATAAATTTGTTTCCTATACTATTTTTTAAAAATAACTTCGATTTTTTACGTTGATGATGTCTGGGCGATAATAACACAATTTGTAGGTGATATTTTAATACAATAGACATTTGGTACTATTTATTTAGTATTTGATTCTATAGTATTACAAAAATATTTAACTTTATTTTTACTGTAACTATCTTTTAACCAGTAGAGCTCAGGAGAATCTTAAGGGTCGTAATCGTTCCATTTTGCTTTTTTATGTCTCGAGATTTATATGCATCTTTCTTTTCCTTTAAAAGAAAGTAACATATCACGATGTTTCAGTGCTTATAACTTGGATATTGTTTAGATCCAAACATATTTTAAGAGCATTCCAGATACAATATCTGTCAACATAATGAATTAAAATGAAATATTGTATGTTTTTATTTATTGTTAATATTTGGACAGAATCATACGTATTTGCCCATGGTAATTTAAATAGTGAGAGTAATTATATATGGAGAATAATTTATTGATTTACGACAATAAAAATTCAGGATCTGTTGATTTGATGGTGCAGTGACAATGAACGTATCCCCGATTTCTTAAAATGCTTCTAACAAACAATTTCAAGACCATAACAAGTGTTTTTAATACCTTTGGCAACATGATTATTCATTGTAACACATCTAAACATAAAAAGACTTATGATGTGTTTTAATATTATTTTATTATAAGTATATTTTGTTTAACGCTAACCAATATTTACAACTATCGCTTTTAATCTTTACTTTTCTTTTTAAACGATTTCAAGATCTGATATCTGACTTAAGCAAAACATTTGATAATCATCTTTATTTGCATGATTATTAATACTATAATTAAATGTGTGCTACACATACAAAATATTTTTTCTTTCTATTTATCCATAACATTTGTATTAAAATAATTGATAAGGATTGTATAATCGTTGTTCGTCAACTATAATGCAGTCATTCGGCGAAACATAAAATTATTTGATATTTGTTGTGATTGCCTAATTGCACTTTTTATGTAATCCCTTACAAAGTTTATTGTGAAATTAATAATTGATTTTCCTACTTACAATTATTGCACAGCTGACTTTTCCAACCACATGATTCTAGCCTACTATAACACAATTATGGTTATCTAAAACATGTTTTATTTCATTAATATCACATTAACTAATAATTTTATGGACTTTAACATTTGTTACAATATTCAATCATGGACAAAGATTAAACAGAATATAGATATACACAATGCCAGGAAAACATGCTTTATAACTAAAACTTTAATTGAACTGAAAAGCGACTTTTGGCATCAATTTCATGCAGTAAATCTGAGCATAGTTTCAAATTACTATATCAGTCTTTTCTCAAACCGATGTATGACCAAGGGTGGAGCTAACGAATTGCATCGGTTCCAAAATTATATATATAATGTGTTATGGAGATAATTCCAGCAAAGCATATTGAATAAATCTAACTTGAAATCAGAATGTACTTACATCAGAATGTATATCTTACTCTATCGCTTTAATGTATATTTATATCGTGGCTCAGAGGATAAATGTTGATAGTTCATACCTGACATTTTTCACTATAAATTTGCTAAGTATTTAATTTCTTCCTCTTTTTATTACTAGTGAAATGAAAACGAAGTCTTTACAAATTCCGATAATAACTTTGCCTTGTATCAGTACATGTACAGGTTACACATATATGCTCTTGTTTTATCAAATAGTTCTTGCCTTTTTTAAAAGCTTTTCAGGTCAGACATCTTTCTGCATTACAGTTATTTGGCTATCATTGGTTATTGCCTCTGTGTCATATCACACGAATGATCATTCGTTAATGAAGATATAAAAAAAACTTAAAAGTTAGAAAATTCGTAAGTACATTCAACTTACCGATGCTTAACATCCCCAGGAAATGTTTCCTCATTCTTGATATCATTTTTCAAATGTTCCGTTTAATATCTGCCCCGATTGTGCTATACTGTGAAAGCAAAAGTCGGCAGGTTTCCCTGTTTTCAGTTATATTGCACCCAACCCTGACTATTGCTAGTATATTTTTCTTCTTTCATTCGTGATGTTCATATCAAATGGACGTATTTACAAAAGTTTGATCATGAAATATAACGCTTTAGAAATGAAATAATTAACATCCCTGATGGATCATTGAACGATACAGACATAACACCAACACTCAGTGCATTGAAATTAATCAGATAATCTGGTCCAAAGAGATATTTCCGTTAAAACTGTTAGTTTTCTGTGTAACTTACACTCAACCCTAATGACACAAATAAATCCCAACGGTCTGGATGATTTTTTTTATATAAAAAGTTAATTAAAAACCGGTGTTTGATTGGTACACACGATCAATCTGTTGACACTCTGATCGCAAATGAGTATTCATAATTATGTTTGATGCTAGCAGTTCCTGCAGCATCAATAGGTACAAATTTACCTGTTGTAGCTATAGAGATTCACGTGAATTATCGATATTTGCTAATGTTACGTAGTCCGTCTATGCGTGCACAACATTTATTGTTTTTAACTGACACTGATATCAACTAATGGAAGTGGATGGACTCAATATAATAATACAGAATCATGCTTTGTTAGAGGAAAATCCAAAGCAAAATCAAACAAGACAAAACAATAGGCACAGACAGTGTTGAATAAAGAATAGCGGAGAATTCGCCCCATGGAGAACTCGCCCTGGGAGAACTCATCCCAGGTGTCAGGAGAAGTCGCCCCATAGTGGTTGGAGAAGTCGCCCCACTTCGTCCAGAGAAGTCGCCCCACTTTGCCTGGAGAAGTCGACCCAAGGATAATATATAATAATTCTGAAATTTCGCCACATGGTTGTCAATGCTTTATTTATTGTTGTTTTTCTTCAACTTAGTAACTTATTAAATCTATAAAATTTGCAATTTTTTTTCAACTTTTCCATTTCATCAACTCCGCTTCTGTACTTAACGAAAAATAAGTGTTATCTGTCCCTTTCCCTCTGCTCTTCAAATCATTAGATGCGTTTTATTTGGAAAAATAAGAGAGGATGTAAGCAGGATGGGATGTCTGCAGTTTTAGATATAAAATGGTTCCAACATAATAACCTAAGTCATCCTGAGATGACGTTATGACATTGACTTTTATAACCCGAAATCGACTGAATTGGCGCTGACCGTCAATAAGCCAAAGTGTTATGTTATTATCTCTCTAACTGAACAATTTAATCTGATTTTTCATTGAGATTTGCTAACCATTAACAAATGATACTTGAGCTCAGTAAAAAAAAACATTATTGATGCCTACTCAAGAAATGCGGTTGCTATCGAGTTAATCATCATGGCTAATGCGCAGAATTCGGACGGTTTCTGAAAGATCAGTCGTACTACATCATTTAGTTTATTTCTTCTTTTTTGTCAGTGTTCGTAATTTTATTATTTCTCAATAATAACAAACTATTTCAAGTTAAAAGAGAAGTTTAAAAAATATTTCACTACTAAATTACCGATGTAAAATAAACAAGATTACGTTATTTATTAATATATAATAACACCATGATCACGCTAACTAGGCCCAAATTCACTAACTCATTATATACGTTTCTTTCCTTAATGCATACATTTTTGCTGTATCAATATGGGTCTATCATTCCAAAAAGGTCATGATACATAGGTAACACTTTTTATGCACGGCGGGTTTGTATTTTTTTGTAAAACAAGGGGTTTTGTGAGTATAAAAGGCGCTCAAAATTGACTTGTACGTTTTATTATAAATAATACAACCAAATAAATGGTTATTGTTGATGCATATCATTTTAATATGGGTAACTTGGTCCTAATAATATGAAATCAAAATCATAGGATTTAATAAACCCTACGGAAATGTAATCATGTTTCATATATGTCTGAAAATTATATCTTGATAAATCTATCAAGTAATATTTCGACTAATTTTAGTATAAATAATGCTTAATAATACGTACGTTACCGATACATACGTGACAAAGATATACCACACTACGGAACACTTGATGATAACCGGCCAAGTTAGCATGATGAAAGGTGTCATGCCACCATATTTCAATTCTCAGTATAAAACAAAAACATCAAGTACAACCAGGACAAGCCGCTAAAGTTATATTATATTCTATGTACTAAAGACCACATATACGTAAGCGTTTTAAATTAAAATTTTTGAATCACACTTACGTTTTTATTGGACATTGAATCAGTGATTCATATGACATTCTTACCATTACGTTTGCATGACAAACAATAAAAAATAATTAGTATACAGGCGCAGCATATAATCTGGCACATTTATTAAGCAATGCATTTACACTTAGTTCATCGTTTTGGAACATATCCCACAATGAAAGATTCGTCCTTGTTTTTCTTTAGTTTTCCGGGTCTGTCTTCTTTTTAGTTTCCCTTCCGAAACCATCTTCAGTTGACTAGGAATGGCGTTTGCAACCTTGTACAGGAGAGTCACTACCATATACAGTGACAGCTTCGATTTAATTGCACGGCGATTTAAGCGGTTGTGCCAGCCTTCAACGTCGTTGTTAGTTCTAATTGCCCTCTGGAATACTGACCATGTTGCTGGAAGCCATGTTGGATTTGTTATCCAGGTGTTTTCAACATACTCCATCAGTTGTACTAACTGTTCAGTATTGGCCTTTTCCTTCATTTTGTAAAATGTATGGTTGATCAATTCTTCAGGAAAGAATGGCAAGGTTAGGACTTTTCTAATGAATTTATATACTCCATCTTTCATGTTGTAGTCAGACTGAAATATTGCAAGGAAATATACATATATTTATCAAATATTTGTTTCTACGCAAATAAATTCATATAAAAATAATAAGCAGATAAATTTTTTTAACTTTTTGGCGAAATAAGCATTTAGTGTGTGTGTGTGTGTGTGTGTGTGTGAGAGAGAGAGAGAGAGAGAGATGAGTGTGTATTTTAGTATATGATGTTATATGATTCCGACGGAATTGTGTGTACACATTATACATCAGATTTAATGCTTTCATCTATACTGTTTATTTAACACATATATATTGTTGTAGCCGTATTACATCGTCATATTATTTCAGGAGCTTTTTAAAAGTTTGGTATGGAGGTAGTGGTAAGGGGTATATACCTGCAATCCAAGTGATTGGGCTTGACGCCACACTGCTTGTCCCCAGTGAAAAGCACAACCATGGATTGGTTTTTTGAAAACTTTGTGCAAAGCAAGCCAGAGACCGTGTTCAAAATCTACAACCATTTCCCTCACTTCTGGGCTACTGGGCAGCATGGTGAGGATACTGCGGAAAACCTGGACAAATATGAATAACAGAATAAGAACACATTGTCTTACTATATAATATACCAATGATATGAACATGATGTTGTCTAATTTATTCACACATAATTTTTAAGAAAAATTTGCATAAGAAGTGTGATACAAATAATACCTTTTTATAGTCCTTTTTCTGTCTCCTAGACATCAGTATGAAAGCGCCTGGAAATTGTTTAATTTCACCCGATGCTTTCACAAACGTGTGGATGGACAGCAATTGATGAAACGGCTTCCTCACTAGTTTGAATGTCCCATCAATATACCATGTTTTCGCATTGGCCATCATTTGCATCTGTTGATTTGTTGCGAAAATAAGATGACGATGTCCATCTACTCTCACATCAGCCTTGAAAAAATCATCAGATGTGTGCTGCTCAATGAATTCGTTGTCCAGCTGAAAAAAATACAAAAAGGGTAATACATGATACTAATAGCTGCCTCGCTTGGCGCTGATGCGACATGATGCAACAGTGCTAGGCATCACTATAAACTGCCACACCGCAGACATCGTAGCGATATAACTGAAAAATTGTTAAAGCTACGTTACAAATCCAAATCTCTCTCTCTCTCTCTCTCTCATTCTCTCTCTCTCTCACACACACACATACACACACACACTATAAGTAAATAACTATGATCTTAATTGATATAAATTCTCATCGAGTAACCATCATTCTTGCAACATTCAAAAGTTTTAAATATGAATATTAAATGTCATACCTCAAATTGTAAATCTGCTGGCTCTAACGGTCTGCTTCGCTGTCGTGTGTAGTTAGCAACTCGTACAATGTTGTTGTAATTTGGTCTTGAATGTTCAGGCAGATGAACATCGACACGGGTAACAAATGTGGTTGCCGGCGCAAACAGATCTCGTCGTGCTTCTTCCTTGATCTAATATATATATATATATATATATATATATATATATATATATATATATATATATATATATATATATATATATATATATATATATATATATATATATTACAATTAGATGAGATAGATGTACATATCGTGGTAGAACATTGATACAGGGATTGGTAAGAGAAAGATGAAAGGTGTGTGATGATATTGTTTTGTTTAAATTACACGGCGGTGTTTTAAATTGTCAATGTCATACTTCGAGAAATTATAATAATGTATTCATGACTATAATTCAATCATGACAATTTAATGGGCAGGAATAATCGCTATTACCCTTCAATTTCATTGCAACAATGGCTACAGACAAAGACATGTTTCTAGTAGTTGTTAAATCAATTACCGTTTTCTGCATTTCAAGAGATTTTATAATCCCTGGCATCCCTTGATGAGTGTGCTGCCCGTCGATTCGTTCAAACCCATCAGCAGTCTGGCGCAACGTTACAGGACAAGCTGTTGTTTTATTCCTAACACTGCACCGCCAATTTGTGTAGTGCCTGTTTTGAAGCTTGTAAATGGATCATAAAACTAATATGAATATTTGCATTCATAGAAAACACTACTTATTATCAAATATATATATTTAATAATGGTGTTGTTTACATTACTAATCTATATAATAGGCTCAAAACAAAATTATGTAAATAGAGAATGAATGCGGTTTAAATTAGTTCAGTTAGTGGGCATACACCAACCATACGTGAAAAAAAGTTTGTGCAGTAGAAAAATATTTGATGCATACTTATTCATTTATCCATAATAAAATTCCCAGTTAAGGGCTGCATAAGTTGCATTGCACTGAAATTGTTATTATGCAGTTATAACATCTTACACTACAAAAGATTAGTGAACAAATGAACCAATAAACATACCTTAACAACGAAGGTGAAGCCATCACTACTGGCTAGCCTAAACTTTCCTCGTTGAGTACCTCCGTCAATAACTTTAAATGTTATGTTACTTTCCTCCTCATAAGTTATCAAATTTGTGGTTATATTTTCTTCAATGGAGTCCTCTTGGATTTTCTCCGGTACAGAAAATGATACTTATGTTATGTCCAAGGAATCATTCCTTGTGCTGCTCGCAACGGGCATTCCAAAAGTGTTAGCTTCGGTACAGTCATGGCATGTAAAATCTAGGTCTGTTTTGTTCTTTACTACCGTCGATATGCATCCCTTGTAATACCTAAAATGAAGCAATAGAAGTATGAAACGACAACGGTGGAAATATCTCAATTGAATAAACGATTAGTAGTATGAAATCGTAATACAATCAACTGATCCTGTTACAAATTAAATTCTTAAGGATCAAAAATGTTTAATTGCACTAACATACATTTTATACACTAATGGCAAATATTGACTTATATGTGAATAATAATAATAATAATAATAATAAGCAATAACTATAAAAAGATACTGTGAAAATGAAATGCTGTACTCGCTATTCATTATAAAATGCTTATCTGTGTTACACTTTCTATGCGTCCATTTGCTGCACTTGTCACACATTATCGCTTCCTGAAGTGGTCTCACTTTCAAAAGACATTTTACACATAGTTCTGCCATTCTCATTACTGCTATCATAAAAATTGTGCCAACAAGGTTTTTATATGCCAGCAATAAACTGTCTACAACAAAATGTATGTGTTGTCTTAATAAATTCAGTTTGGAACAAAATTTATCTTCAAAGTGATGACTAATTTATTAACATAACTTATCAAGTTGTAAGTAGCTTGGATGATTTTTCTGGTCGTAGGTGCTAATTCTTGTGCGCATAAGTGCCTTTTTGTTGTACTCAATTTTACCCCGTAATGGTCTTCTTTTCTCCGCGTCGAATGAAAGACAATGTCATTGTGCTAATTCTTGTGGACATATGCACCTCTTTGATATAGTATTTTGTACCCGGTAATTGTGATCTTTCCTCCGCGAGCAATATAATACCATTGTATTATGTCTTTATTTTAGTTAAACCATTTCACTATTTCTAACTCCGGTTTGTTTCTATTAAAAAGAATACTCGCCGATATAATTTATATATCACTAAAATTAGAGGCCACGATTCAATTCCTTTGAAAATAGTTAAACAATAAATCAACTGTTAACAATGAACGGTTGAATAATTTCGCATTTAAATTGTGCTTCTTCAGGGACGAAATGTTTTAAAAGAAACGGATAACGTATTTTATTAGATGAAAACTGCTGATCTCTATAATTTTATAAATGAAAGCGATGATTATTCATATTACTAGTGTCTCTTATGTTTGCACATCGCATCAGTGTATGTTACATTTAGATAACGAAAATTTTTTTATTTCTTTTCTGTCTATTTACGTACTATTAAAAAAATGGTGCAAATTCTTGAGATTTGCTAACCAAAATTTACTTGTACGTTTTATTATAAAAATCCAACCAAATAAATGGCTATTGTTGATGCATACCATTTTTGAAGTGCCATATGTTGTGATGTTCATTGGTTATAAAATATCGGCATGAAAGACAATTCGCTCAGAGAGTTATTATTGGTGTTAAACTGTGTTGAAATATTAGATGAAAACTGCGGATCTTTATAATTTTATATATGAAAGCGATGATTATTTATAGTAGTTTCTCTTATATTTGCACATCGAGAGCACCGGTGTATGTTACATTTAGATGACGAAAATGTTCTTTTTTTCTTTTTCTTTTTCTTTTCTGTCTGTTTAGTACTAATAAAAAAAAATCTTGCAAATTCTTGGGTCTTCTTTAAGCGATAATTGATTTATTTTTGTAAAGTGTTTTTACGCTGGTAAATTAATACATTTATTTGATAAATTTAGGAGACTAAAATTTATTAATTATACGACGTAGATTAGATAATGAAGGATTCGATTGTATTGTGAAAGGAATTACATCTCTCTCTATTGTACATACTGCTTTGTTTAAAGCCCAATGTTGAGTAATATTACGGGCTTTGTTCAGCGCAGAATCAGTTATATGTGTAGGATAATTTCTGTTTTGTAGATATGTTTGGAATTTATTCAACGAATTTTGTAATTGACAATCATCTGAAATAATACGTCGGTATCTTTTCGACTGGCTATGTGGTATACCGTTTTTACTTGACATGGGATGACATGAAGATTATTCCACATATTGGTGGATATTAGTTTCCTTGATATGAATATTTGCAGAGATAGTGTTATCAATGTTTTATATCACATTTACATCTGAAAATGAAACATGCGTACTAGATGCAGTATAAGTAAATTTAATTGTCGGGTGAAAATGATTTAGGCGATCAATAAAATTTTCCAGTTCATCGGCTGACTGCTTCCAGATATAAATGTCATCGAAAAATCTGAACGAAAGAGATGGATTAAACTTTTCGTTTTGAAGAAAGTCCTTTTCAAATTTACCCATGAAAGGAAAGCGTATGAAGGAGCCATATTAATACACATTGCCGTACCCATTATGTATATGTATTTCGTATTATTAAATTGAAAATAATTATTTTCCAAGATAAGTTTTAATATTATACAGATATCTTCACAAGATAGTGGGCTATTATTAGGATTGTAATCAAGAAAATTTTTACACGCTTCAATACCATCTGCATGCGGAATGTTGGTATATAGTGATGTTACATCTAATAATACCAGGATTGAAATTAACAGATAGCTGTGGAATAGACTTCAACTTTTTAATGAAAGTTGTTGTATCTTTAATATATGATTTCATTATGAGTTTTGGGTAATATGTAGAATTGAGGTGTACGCATGTTAAGAGTGAAAGTATCGAATTCCTCATATACGGAATTATTGTTTTTAGCCATCTCATTAATGCATGTTGAAATTTTTTATTTAATTTCTATTGACGGATCTTCGCTAATATGTTTGTAGTAGTTTTCATCATTTTTTTGACGTTCAACTTATTTAAAATAATCTTCTTGATTCATAATAATAATAGTGTTTGACTAATCATCCTTTTTAATCACTATACTGTTGTCATTCATTAGATTATATAAAGACTGAATTTCGTCTTAGAAATATTACTATGATATTGCTTTTTATGATTACCGGTTAATATCTCTTTTGTGATCGCGTATAAATAAAAATCTAAAAATGAATCACGTAAAAGATGTTTTAATTCTGTTATAAAAAGGTTTTGGGGCGACTTCTCCAGACGAAGTGGGGCGACTTCTCCAACCACTCTGGGGCGACTTCTCCAGATACGTTGGGGCGAGTTCTGCCAGGGCGAGTTCTCCATTGGGCGAGTTCTCTGCATACCTTGAATAAACAAAGGTTTAGATGACCAGGATGTGATTGTATCACTGGATTTCAAACCGATTAATGGAGTTCCATTAGACATAGTCATGAAAAGTGTGTGTAACTTCAACACGTTCTTTTGTGCTTGAATATCTTAAAGAGCTTAAACTTCAGTTAATTTTTATCCCAAACTGGAATTCGAATGTAACGAACATATGCACACAGGTAGCAAGTGAGAGGAAACGAAAATAAATCAAAACTATAATCTGTTCGTGTGCCTGGAGTGTTTCGATAGATATTGTTGTATAAAGATAATTCCACATGGGGAATCAGTGTGCACTGCCTGGCAAGTATTTTTTTAAATGGGAATAATAAAGAGAACAGTTTTATGTCAGTTGCCAACTATCTCTCCTCCCCCTTCCCCGCCCGAACACATCTAGACATTTTTGTCAAGAATTATCCTCGGTGCACTAACGTGAAGGTAAAGTACTATCAGAATTTCCGTTGCAAAGAAAGCTCCCGACTGTGCCCCCTTTAACTGGTGCAGGACAATTGCCCCCCACTGAACACACACCCTTTTCGCGCCTCTTGAGTGTCAGAGAGACTAAGCGTCGGAATAAAGGCATGACTGACTTAGAGGTTTTCTTGTTCAACATATGATTGTCAACACTGAAGAGAACTCTTACGTTTCTGATGAATTTGCCCCAAATTAAAATGGCATTATTGCATGGAATCCTTCTTAAAAAGGTGAAATTCTTCATAAGTCATAGATTTTGCCAATCAGTGGGTCAAACCCAATGTACCCGTTTGTCCCAGAAATAAATACCAAAGCGACTTGAAATGCCTCCCAGCATTGTCGGTAAAGAATTCACGAATTCCAGAGTGTCATTATAGACCCAGCGATGAACAGGCAGAAGGGTTATGCCACTGTACTCCTCACGAAATTCTTCCCATACTTTATGATCATCCTTATCCCCTTAGTTACTAAAATCAGATTTGCTTTGCCCTTTTTATGGCATCAATTAGTCTGCGACAGAACCCATGCATTATTTAACCAACACGACAAGCGAAATTAAGGGAACTAATTAATTACTGAAATCCTCTAATGCTGACTGCTGCTATCTCATAGCTGATTGCCCTTTTTTCTTTCGGATCTAAAGTTTTTCATTTGTCAACATGAATTGTATGTGTGTGGTATCTAACTGTATCCTAGGTGAAAACAACGATTTCAGTAGGGCCAACAGTTTTATATGGTGTTAGAGTAACACTCTAAGCACATGGTAGCTTCCAAACATAGTGTCATTAGATAAATATTGCATGTAACTGTCTGACCACGTCGCTTTTCTACACGCGAATGAATAGATGTGGAAAAGGGCTCTAAAAGTGCGCAACTGATCGATGTATCCGTATTTACCAAAACAGCATTTGCCATCAGTATTTTTTAATAAACCAACATAATCAATATCCCCATTTCAGATATGAAAAGACGAAAGGCTGTTTTTAGTTTCATAATTTGCAAGCGTAATCCTGGACCTAAAATTGTGAAACATGTTCACTGAATCGTCAAATCTAGATTACCTAACAGAGCACCTGTCAGGGTCTATGCAAGTCTTTGAGAGACTTATTCTAAGTACAACAACATTTATGTATAACTCGCAAATATCCATATTTTGTTTTACAAAACCTAACAGTAAGCGTCTCAAAGTTGATAAGTGAGGCACGGAAAAAGACCCGAAAATCCTTCCTGCAAAACTTCTTATTTAATGTGTTCATTTAAAGCCGGGGCCTCGAGTGGCCGAGTGGTCTAAAGCGCTCACCGTTCACTGCCATCTCACCTTTGTCTGTGTGGGTTCGAGTCCAAGGCTCTGCTAGCGTGGGTACGTGGGAAAGCCTGCCAGTAGCTTCTCGTGGGTCGGTGGTTCTTCCCTGGGTTTTCCAGGGTTCTTCCTCCACCAGTTATACTGGCCGCCATGTATAGCCTATCTTGTGCTGAAAAATGGCGTTAAACCCTAGAACAACATTTAAAGCCTCAGACGTATCCAAAGCACTTGTTACTATTGGAGAATCCCGGAGTGTCAAGGACGATTGCAGTGCAGCGTTAAACCGTTAGTAAGCCTTATATTAATTCATTTGGAACTGAATTTGGGGATACTGGGCTAGGTCTTTGGACAAGTTTAAAGACTTTAAAGATTTTCTTGACCACTGAAATTGTTGCTTGCTTTGTCTGTGATTAAATTTATAATGTGGCCCCATATATTCTGAAAAGGCATCAGAATTTGCATTTGCAAGACCTAGATTGCAAGTATAGCAATTTGTATGGCCTCTAGCCTGCTATAGCGAGTTTCCCTTAAAAGGATTTAAACAGAGATGGGGGGACCACCATCCAACTTGATTCAGGTGAATGTCCTGCATCGGCTGTATTAGTATGGTTTGTAGCTTATCAATTCAACAAATATGGATATTTATAAGACATGACAAAGAAAAGATAGCAGGATAAATAGCCGTCATCATTATTTTTCAATAGACAATAAAACCCCAATTAGTGTTGACTCGGTCTTATGATTTAACCACATTTTTGCATGCATGATACTATTACCAGTGATAGTAAAAATTATTTTACTGCAAAAGCAATATAAAACGTTTGTGAAATATTATCTGTACCGCAGGAATTCACATCGGGTTTGGTTCATAAAAATTTAATGGTGTGTGGGCAAATGCTGAAAATTAGCAGAACGATTTACTCCATACATGAACAAGGTGCCCCCAGACCAGGCTACCGAAGTGGAATTATTTATCTTTGCTATAAAGTTTCCAGCAGCTTCAAGCCATGAAATGGTTTCTGATTAGTGACAAAGTTTCCATTATTGGCCTCTAAACCATCTGAATTTAATGGTTTCCTGTGTGGCTACCTTGCGTACCAGTCGTTTATAAACTTATAAAGTGATACGCTGGCCCATTTGAAACCTGTAAAATGCCAAGTCCTCAAATAACAATGTGCCACATGCTTCGTTATTAAAGAACCGTTGCATATTAACAGATAAATGATGGCCAATGTGCGTGAACAGTCTGTTTAGTTTTCAAAGTGATCACCTGGGAAGAAATGCACGAGAAAGCAAAAAAATAAACTCCTAACAATGGTCTATCCCAACAGAGGCCAAAAGAAGTTAATCCAAAAGTGCGTGGTTCTGAAAGAACGAAAGCCTGACCATTTTGGTATACGGGTCAGTCTGGACATTGCCTTTAAAGCAACGCATGAGGCAAGTGATGACAAGGAACTTAACATGGTGAAACGTGTTATATTAGGACAACGACATAAAGGAGACAAAAGACCACCTTTTCAAATGTTAAAGAGGCTGCAAAGAATACTCTCTGGGTCCACATTTCCAGTTTAGACAGTAAATCGTGGAAGTCAAAACAAGGAAGATCTCCCTCAGTAATTACTGACATTGATGAAGTTTGAAAAATTAGAAAATATTGAAAAAGAAACCCATTTAAGTAGAGGCACTACCATACTATTAAATTTCAAACACAAGCATATCCGTTGGAAATTCCCTATTGCAGCCAAATGTTGTTTGAAAATTGTGTACTATTGCATTTCGATAATGTTTTATGAGGCAGATTTGGTTTCTCAGCAGTTTCTTACCAAGTTATGGTCTTGTCAACCCTAGCTTTGTTACACTGACTGACCTTTTAAATTTGCCACAATGTCAAGTACGTCAGAATCTGGCGCGAAACTAAAGACTTACTGTAAGGATGAGACCTCAAAATGATGCATCCTCCATATTAATTGGAATGGAAAGACGAAATACACGCACGTAAGGACAGGCGTTAGCTTACTTTAACAACCCTAACTCAAAAATATCCATTATAAAACCTGCATGAAGCCAAGTTGGGTCTGAAATTTATAATACTGTTTTTCTGCTTTATCAACCCACTGACAGAATGTTTAGTTGCAAAACATATGCAGTGTCAAGTGAGGTAGATATTGGTTCTTCAGTTTGTTACATATTTACGGTTTTTATATTTTGCTATCCGTAGATTTAGTACATTGATTGCCCATTGCTTACCCATTGTTCATATCCCAGCACATTAAAATGATATAGGTTTTGTGCCAAACTATTGATTGAGAGGGGTGGGGGAGAGGAAGAGAGAAAGCAGAAAGGTTAGTAAAATGATTGTTTTACAAAGCGTCATTTATTTCTACATCAACACTTGCTTTAAAATAAGCTCATACCTTTAATATCAAGAAAGCAAAGAATAAAGATGATTAGGGCTAGTCCTTTTCCCTTCATCGACAACACTAAATGTTATGCATGAACGTATTTACAAGGTTAACAACGTTGTGGAGAACAACTAGACTTCCAATGATCTAGTATAGTGTCATTTTGCCATGATTACACGCTAAGTTTATAGAGAGAAAAAGAGAAAATATACAGCCATTATATTCACAAACTACTTTTCTATTTATGGAATGACTCTTTGTAACTCTCAGTCCAAACGTGTCATCTGTCTTGGCTCTTCCACCAATACAAACTGACAAAAATATATAAGACCAAATAACAGTATGTCACTGCATTTTTTGCGTCCCACTGATACCAAGTAATGGCTTAAGCCTTTAGTCTCGTGTCTCCGTACGTTCCAAGGACAGGAAACAATTTACACTAGGTTTCATGACTCTAACATGAACAGTACCCAAAAATGAACTTTACAAACAAATTTAAAACTGTAAGTGGCAGGGCGATTGGACTATTTGGCTCAATCGGGCCGAGCGTTAGCAATATCTAAAGATATATCTATAGAGAGCTAGTAATTATAAAGCGATGGAAGAAAGTTTTAAGTTCAATATCATATAAAACTTGTTGAAAAGTTAATTTCCAAATGCCATGCTCACAGGGGTCGCCGCGCGTAAATCCAAGGGACCCTGACAAATGATCCAAATTGGGCCCCGTGTTTGAAATTTCATTGCAATTGAATCAAATTTGTTGCAACAAAAATCCTAACAGCAAAATGCATATGACTAAATTAGAAATGAAAATGACAGAACATAAAGAACATGATTGTTTTCTAAAGTGGTGCTGAATTGATTATGGTAACTGACTCGGTGTCCGATATTGCCAAATACATGTTAGATTTATTTAGTCCATAAGTATAATATCGTGAAACTGAATAGGTATAACGGAAATATAACATTCACCTGGGGAAAATGGGAATTTAACACAATACCATCATTTTTATGACTTATAGGGATAAAGGGAAATAGAATGTTATAAATATCCAATGGTTGAACAGTGTGGGCTTGTATGACCTCATACAGGAGTTTGATATTGAGACTACATTTTGTTCATTATTTTTTTTTTCTAACGGAAAATGTATTGTTAAAAATATCCATAAGTTTAGCATATGTGGATTCCTATGGTGTCAACGAAAATTTAACATTACATCTCTATTTTGAAAAATATATAGGATCAAATCGCAAAGATAATACAATATTGTTTAGGTATATCATGCGCTTATCTCTATTTGGTAAAATCAAATACCTTGTGATCTACTATCAAACGTTCAGCGACTAAAATCCTACTACTAGTAATCTAATATTCAGTGCTATACCCTATCCATCACACCATTTGTAGTGACCATCTATGTGCCATTGTGAGGTACCATCATCTGCTTCTCTTCAGCACTAAGTTGTCTATTAACTAACACCGACACTAATCCATTAGTATGCTAATGTGCCACACTTAACTCCTCCCGTCTCAACAGTTTCTAAGCTACATTTAACCCATCGCATGAAATAAAGACAAATACGTCCGAAACAAAATATGAACTGAAACCTGGTAAGCAAAGATAAACCTGTTTACTAAATTCAAGGTGGCAAGACCCCCAAAACCATAAATCTGCGACCAAATGAAGTACCAAATCTCAGTATTTATCAAGCTACAAGGAGTAGCAGTGCAATGGAGAATTAAATAAAGGGCGACCAAAGCGACAAACATCATTACAACTTCTAAACTTCACTTGGCTCCACACCAGATTTAAAACTTATATGTTGTAACAAATTTCTTTAATTGTAAACAAGTAAACTAATGCCTGCCCCTAGATGTGAGTTGTTTCTCTCCAATCTGTTTAATACGTATAAAACGTTATGCTTTTATGTGATAGTACTTCAAACCTCTCCTCTTCTTTCACTACATGTGTGATAGTTTATAAGTATATTTGTGTGTATAATGAGCATATATTTAATCTTTCTATCTCTCTTTGCACTTCACTGGTAGGGTTATATGGATTATGAGTGGCAGTGATACAAGTTTTGTTTTAAAGGGAATGATAAGGATGTTATAGGTAGATATAGCATTTACTCTGTTTAAAAGAGGATACTAATGATGTTATAAGGGATAGGAAAGTGGGTTTTATAAAGGCATTTTTATTACTGTTTATTTTACATTCTACCCCGACTGATCAATATATGACTGGGTGTTGATTACTTCAAACGGTGTTTTAAATAGTAAATGTGGGGTATTGGATAATAAAGAACTGGGTGATGGACACGCCAAATGGAGTGTTGGATAGAATATATCTGGGTGCTGGACAGTAAACAACTGGTTTCTGAAAGCTCTAAAAGGCGTTGGTGGTATAGTCTCGATGTTAGATAGTAGACAACTGGGTGCTGGATGGTAGATATGTGGGAAATGGTTAGTAAAAACAGTGTGCTGATGGTACAGAGTGAGTGTTGGATAATATATAACTGGGTGCCTGATACGAGATCATTGGGTGATGGACACTCAAAACAGAGTGTTTAAGGTATAGTGTGCATATTGTACAGTAGATAACTGGATAATGTACGTACTGGTAGAGTTATCTGGATTTTATAAGGATGGTATGAATGATATGAAACCTACATGGTGATAGGCCTTCATATTGTTTATGAGAGGATAAAATGGAAGTTATAGGGAATGGGGAAATTTGTTTTCTTTATAAGGGATTAAAATTCCATTTTATACCATTCTTTTACATCCTAATCTATGTAGTTAGTAGATCCATGAGTGTTAGTTGCAACAAACAGCATGTTAAATAGTAAACATGAGGTATCAGATAGTAGATAACTGAAAACTGGATGATAGATAACTTGGCAATGGCAACTCCAAAATAAAAAATGTGTTGGTGCTATCATGTTGATTTTGGATAGCAGCAAAGTGGGTGTAGGATAGCAAATACCGGGGTACTATACAGTAGTTAACCACTGTTTGATTATAGATTTCTAAGTGTTGGATATTAGATTACTGAGTATTTTGATAGATGTAGTTTTCACATTACATTTCCAATTTGCCCCTTTACATGTGTAAACATGTTAAGTCTATGGAAATTTTTGACATTGCATTCACATTTCACCCTGTACAGTTTTCATAATGGATGCTTATGTTAAATTCCAGTTTGACCCAATAGAATCCCACAAATGTTAAACTTATTTATACTTTTAACATTACATTTCCTTTTATTGACAATAAAGGCACACAAAACACAAATTATAGCCTCAGTGTCAAATTCCCGTTAGAGTTTATAAAGACCTATGAACATTTTTGACATTCCATTTCCTGGTGTCCCTATAAATCCTACAGTGGTGATCTAATATTATATTCCCAATGTCCACAAGATTCCACCAGACCAATGGTAAATATCCACTGTATGCAGAATGTTCAATGGATGCTGACACATGTCAGTTTAGTGAAATATAATTTTCTAACCAATACTTAAAGTGTAGTATGCATCTTTTTGTTATGACCATATACATTAATTTTAAAAAAATTCCCCACAAAAAATAAAACAAAAATATAAACATACATTTGATTTCTGATCCATGTGTTTTGTATGAACTACTCTCTCTTGAACACCAGGGGTGGGGGAGGTGTGAAGGAAGTGTGTGAAGGGTAATAAAAAGCTAAATCCCTCTAAAACTTACCACATGGTAAAAAAATGTATCAACTTCTTCCGTAAATTTCCTTTTAGCCGTTTATGAGTAAATAGAGTTACGGAATGATGGGCAGATAAAAGCGAATCCTTTCATATTTTATAATTTGGGCCGACCTTGTTCAAACCTCTCGAAAGGTCTGATGGGGGCTTCCAAACCTCCCTGAAGTATCAGTAAAAAGAATATTAGTTTCCTTTACATCTTTGAAGGCTATGCTTAAATTAATTACATCAAGTAACACTTAAACATTAAAATAAATAAAATCTCATGTAACATCATTATCAATTTTATCTTCCAGTTTTAAAATAAATATTCTGAATTTAGTTTGGGCATACAGAAGGCATAAAGGGTTATAGTCCCAATACTAACACATACCTATATACACTGGTGATTTATGAATGTTTACAGTGATTAATTTAAAGGACTGTTGGTCATACAACACTGTGCATGAATTTTGCACATGGAACACCATTTTGAAGCAAATGCTACAAAATTATGACAATATTTAGAAGAGGTGATGTAAATGTAATTTTTGTGGTATTTTTTCTGCACGAAAAGCAAAGTTTGTTGTCAATACTTTGTATAATTACTTTTTTGGTCACATTTTCCTTAGCTGAAGACTTTCATATTTTGCATGGTAAACTCCACCAGGTTGAGTAAAAGCATGCATTTCCGTCACTTAATTATGACATTCTCATTAAAGAACAACCCATGACTCAATTGGAACCCATGAGTTTAGAATAAAGATACTTACTATAAATAAAATGGACGTGCTAATTATGTAGAATCTTTCAAAATCATCTTACAATACATATATTGGTAGCATAAATGCACTATCACTTGATTCTATCAGTAAAAAGGGAGGCACTTATGAAAAGACCCTCCTCTAATCCCAATGAACATAAGGTTGTTGTCATTGTAGGGTTTAACATTATTTTCAGCAAAAGATAGGCTATACATGGCAGCCAGTATTAATGGTGGAGGATGAACCTGGGAAAACCCGGGTTAGAACCACCAACCCATGAGAAGCTACTGGCAAGCTTTCTCACATACCCACATTGGCCAAACCCGAGATTCGAACCTGTGCACACAGAGGTGAGATGGCAGTGATCCATAACGGTGAGCGCTAGAGACCACTCGATGCCACTGAACACAAGGTAACCATTACAGTTTGAAATCAGCCTTCTCAATGACCCTGCACTAATTGTCTCATATATATTTGCAAAGTTCAGCAAGCAAATTAACCAAACATTTACACCAGTAAAGTATACTTTATAGTTAGATTGGTAAAACTTATGTCCTAGAAATGCTTAAAATGCAAGAGCCTTTCTCCCCACAGGGGACTCTGCCCCAACGTCCCCATGTCTGCTTTTGATACTCCCCTGCCTTCAATAGTACTAAATGATATTTCTGAATCTGCCCATAATTATTTCCACCCAACATTATCCAATGTCACTCTTAGATCTCAAATCCCTAACTGGAGTTATAACCTTCATGCTGTCTTTCTCTTTCTCTCTCTCTCTGTATAGGCAGAAAGTATATCTATCCATCACACAATATGCACTCAAGGCTCCTTCTGTTTGAATTAAATAACTGTACCATGAGATGATGGTCAGTTATGATCTTTACTTAATGCCCTGAAAATATTCAATAAATTATCACACTGAAAAAAATCTTTGTTTTTAACATAGTAGTTATTTCTGCTGAATTAAAGCATGACTAACATTGGTTATTATGCATTCCTGACTGTCCTAATAAAGCAGGGGTACACAACCTTTTTCGGCCAAGGGCCAGATTGCATTTTCTAAGACCATTCGAGGGCCACAAACACTAATTTCTTTAATATAATTACTGTTCATGGGACAGATTTCTGTCTTGTTTTAATTTGCCCTGAGGTCACTCCTGTATTATAGACTCTGAACCACTTCTATGCAAACATATGATGCATCAGTACCCAATACAAATTCACCAACTGGTTTTGGATTGGCCAAAATATAATGACTAAGGTGCACACTTTTTTAGATTTTCAGGTGCTGTTGTGCTATCAGAAATGCATGAAAAATGTTTTCCCTTCCATATAAGGTCCATCAGTGGCCACATCAATATGGCAATATTCTTCCTAAATCTGCAATCCCCAGGTCTAAAACTTTATGCACATAAGTGATATTCATTGTCATCGGAAAATCTAATACTGTATCTTCAAACTGTTAAAAGTCTTTGTCAATTCATGAACATGTATTATTTTTCGTCTCAAAGCTGTATTTCTGTGTAGGATTTATCAATGGTTGCTGATCAAACAGGACAACACTATACATCTTTTTTCATTTTTGAACCAAATTATATTTAAAGTTTAAACTTTCTATGTCAGCTGCACTATTTTAAAAATGTTCATAATAGTTTTGGTTCTTTTTTGTCACTTTTTAATCATTTATCTACTTATTCTGTGACTCTAATAAATCATAATCATCCATAAATAATTCTCAGGAGATTATGAGTAGCCTTTGAATAATCATGCAATGGAATTTCAAAATTTACTTCAAAAATGCAATCAGCATCTTACTTCTCTCCAACTAGTTTATTCATCAGTTGCCTATTTAAAGTTCTTTCTTGGCATGTATTGGTTTATTGACAAATGGATAGAGGTTGTTATTATGTAGATTTTTCATTCAACCTTACAAAGCTAACGCATATTCACACAAGTATTTCTTTTTTAAAATACTGTATTTCAATGTCATATTTCATTGTTTCTTTACATTTGGCATCACTTAAGTCTTTTGTCAGTTGCTAACTATTCTAAAGATTGTCCCATGAATCTAATTATCTACAAATCTGATTCTACTTTTTAAATATTATGTGGATTATCCATGTCTCTTTTTGATGAGTCAAATAGTGTCGACTCAGAAGTAATTGTATCTGGCTACAAATGAAGAAAAAAAATTATGATGACAGACTGATGCTGAAAACATCAAAGTATTTCAACCATAATGAAATGCAGTTTTAATTTTTAATTTAATTCCTGAAACTTCTGTATATAAAGAGACTGAAGAAATAATTTGGTTTCCACAGCCTAAAACTATTGCTTATGATGCTATCAGTGATGACAGATCGTAAAATCATTGAGATGTCCTTGAGGTTATTATGACACAATGAGTTTGAAAGCAGTTCAAAAAGGCCACTATTTACATCTGAGGTTTTTATCTAGCATGCACTGAAAAAGACCAAGGACACTCTGAGTGATCTGGAGTCCTAACTTTCAGAGATAGCAACAAATACTAAAGAACTACAACAAAAAAGGACTGATCACAGAATGATGACTAACCAAATACAATTCAAGGACTTTTACTAATAATAATAATCATCATCAGTTGTGACTTTGAATAATAATAATAATAATTATCAGTGGTTATAATTGCTGCTGTTAGAGTTAAGTAAGAACAAACAGACAACATTTTTATATGTAAAATTTCTTTATTTGTACTCTTTATCAAGTACTTCAAATGAACCAATAATTATCAATGTCAATTTGAGTAATTATTTTGAAGGATTTATCTCATATTTTTAAGATCTTTTAACAATTTAATGATAAAATAATTATAATTTCTTCACGATATAAGCATAGAAATTTTAAAACACAGTCATATTAGCAAAAAATCTGATGCTATCCACTTCTAATGAAATTCTGATAAATTAACAAAAACTGCCTATTTACAAAAAGACCACCTGTCCAAAAAGATAAATTTCAGCAGGTTCCTACAGCAGTTGCTATTGCATGTTTATGACTGAATATGTAAACATCCTGAAGCTTTCCACCAGCAACCACCCCTATAATACAGTTTATTATAGTGTCACCTCTGTTAGTGGCACAGAATAAAAGTAGTTGTCCATGAGGAACATAATATTTTTCTTCATTCAAGTGACATTCTTCATGATTCAGAAAATAAAGTGTCATTTTCATTCTATTTCAATACACACCCTCTGAAATCTTTAAATTTCCATCAGTATGATGGAATGATTTTCCCACCTGGCTTGTGCAAGGTCCACACATAATTTAGTTACGTTCTTGACATAGTAGTGAACTTTTTATCAAAAAATTAATTTTGTTATCACATCTTAAATAATATTTACCATTCTATCAGTGTACAATCAGATTATATTTCATAATTATCTTGCAAACGTTGTCTGATTATTAACAATTTCCAATTTTATTGTATAATAATTCCTTGTGCACTTCAATTTCACTTCTATTTACACTGCAACATTTGATCAGTCTCAGTTTTTGATGTAGGTTCTTTCCTTTTTCAGCCTTTGGGTGCTGTAACAACAAGCTCATCATAACCTGTGTCTATATCTATTTCTCTTGAAAACTGGACATTTGGACAGTTTCCAATGACAACCTCAGCAGTGGTGTAAATCAAGAAGTCTCCGACAACATGGCCTCCCACTACTGTTCCATTTTTGTCACTTAAGCTGGCATGAAGGTGGCCTCCTCCAGAGAGAGTTCCCACAAGGGATACTATTTCAAAAGGTCCCTCAAGAGTCTGAATCTGAAACAATTAGAAACGAAGATGAACAACCTGCGCCACTCAGAATGAATAGAAAAAACAATTGCCTTACAATAAATTACATAACCTTCTGCGTCATATGCAGTTATTTAGTTACTGCCAAAAAAATTAAATTCTTACATTATCTTGGCCAAATCAAAGAAGTTGCATTTGCTTAATTTCACAAATTACAAAGCATAAAATGTTACCAATTTCAGTATTAAAAAACTGAACTATTGCAACCAAAATTTTTGTCATGAGTGTCAGTGCCGTTTAGGACAAATATTTCAGTTACTAAAATAGTCTAACTATAAGAACTGATGTTTAGAATGGTAACTGAATTCCAATCAAAAACATCTGAGAATCAAAATGGAATTATCCATTGATATACAAGTTACTTAAACACTTACCAAACCTGTCTGTGCAATACATTTTTAACAAAATTTGTTGTTGCCCTTGTTGTAGTATTATTACTATTGTTGTAGTCATTGTTACTGTAGATACCAGCTGCTTTATTGCATGTCACACTTTATGGTTCATGTCCTTTTCTCCAGCATGATTTATTATGATCCTGTTTAGTCAAAGAACTGACATCTGATCATGTGTAGTCATAAGGCCTGACATCCGATAATGTGCAGTCAAAAAGCCTGACATCTAAGCATGTGTTGTCATAAGGCCTGACATCTAATCATGTGTAGTCATAAGGCCTGACAGCTGATCATGTGTATGCCTAAATCTGGATGACCAAATACCACACAGCACCAAAGTAGCTGAACACACAGACATAGATGCAGGGAGCATACAAGGATAAATAACTAATCTTAGTTTCACAGCATGATGCATGCGGTCATGAAACTTTATTATATCCATGAACTCTAGAAAACAATACATCATAATACCAAAAGACGGTTACTACAACATATTTTGTTCCAAGCACACTGCTCATTGCCATGCATTTTTATTCATATCTTATGCATCCCTTTTGCACAAAGTAACTTCTGTATGCATGTTTATAAACAATTGATAAACATTCAAACAGTGTCCTACAGTGGTGTATGTCATATTTTGCAAAAAACTCACTGTAGTACTGTTAGCCATCCTTAATGTTGCCATGGTTACACTGCCAACGCAAGTCACAACAAATGCTGCAGCCAAACCCCTCTCTGTGACAAACTTCAATAGTGATGTCTTAAGTTCTTCCCCTGGTTTCAGACGCAGGGCATAACATTCCGCAAGAGCAACATTTGAGGACATTTTTTAAGTCTGGAAAAGATGAAATATCAATTCAATCACAAATACAATAAATTTCAACCCTTACTTGATCTAGAATTACTACGTCAAAGTTAAATCATGAAGACATTTTGAAACTGAAAGAAAGCAGATTTCAAATCACTTTTGGTGGAAAACTAACTGTTGGGAGTTCTAGCAGAAATATGCCAAACAAATTTTCTTAATAAACTAACCTATTGAAACCATTTAAAAAGTGTACAGCTATATGTGAACCCTGATGGATGCACTGCCATACAACATTAGTGTGGTATGCATTGCAGTAAAGACAAACATTAACACTTTTATTTTCAAAGCAGCCCTTTCTTAAGATCACATAGTTTTAACTGACTCTAATAGACCATATAGTACTGATACCAGATACACAGCCCCTTTAACTGCTCTGGTGACCTGAGTGGTTGGAGCATATGCCTTGGATGCAGGAGTTCACAGGTTCAAACCCCAGCTGAGTCATACATAAGACTAATAATATGGTACTAGCAGCTACCTCACTTGGTGCTCAGCATTAAGTGGTTAGTATTAGAACTGGTCAGCCTGGTGTAAGAATAATCTGACTGGACGGGACATGATGCTACATGTCGGCAGCATGATGCTCCAGTGCTAGACATCACTATAAACTGCCATACTGCAGACATTATAGTGATATGACTGAAAAATTGTTAAAGCTATGTTAAAAGTCCAGTTCACACACACAAAGCCCTTTCATAAGTTCCCATAGTTTTAATAGACTATAATAGACCCATATTGTACTGATACAAGATCCTGTAGTTTTAACTTTACTGATTTTTATAAACACTTATAATCCTGATAATGGATACACACTGCTTGACCCATAAATATCTGCCATGAACTATTTCTGCTTGTCCATTCTTTTCACAGTCCACTCCAAAAGACAGTACCTTATGGGGGAGGGACACCAGTCAATCCCAAAGCATCTCACTTTCTGACCATGCAAGAACATGCATACCTACTAGAAACTTTGAGTCAAAAATTAAAGTCTATAGTATATATTACATAACTAGGCAACCAAAAATCTGTTTTTTAAAAGTTTTCTGTTCCCAAGAAAACAAAACTCGTGTACCTTTCAGCATCTTCTGACAGTTTAGTACAACTAATTGTTAAAAGCCATCAAAGCCAAAATATGAAATTAAAACAAGCTAAACAATTTTCTAAATAAGTATGGTTGCGAAATTAAAAGATTAAAGCCCAAACAAAAAGATCAATACTAAAAACAAAAATGAGGCACAAACAAAACAGACAAAAGATATACAACATAAATAGTTGAATATGGCAAACCAAGAACAAGCAAAAGAAGCTGATGACAACTGAAACTTGCTTAAGTCAAATAAAACAAAAAATAATAAATGAACAAAGAAACACCCATACAGGGCAAATAAATATTAAGCGAAATGAATACAATGGAATGAAAAGTGAAATAAAGAAAATGTTCACTGAACATAAATGTCAAAAGAATCTAAGAAAATATGAATGATACAATCAAACGCCAAATGAAAATAATGTTATTTAAATGAAACCAACTAATATCAAGCTGGTTAGCTTACATAAAATGTAACAAAAAAGGAAACAAACACGAGTAGTTTCGAACCACATTCAACTATCAATTTAATCAAACATTACTGTCAAATGAACGAAGCACAGCAGTTAATAATCAACTTTATCAAAAGAACACGTTTAACTGCAATGTAATGGGAGATTACATTCAAGGGGAAAGAAAAATTTAAGCATGGCACATCTAGTGAGACAAAATGATATAATAATTAATGGACATATTTCCTTTGATTACTCACTGAAGTTAACATGACACCATCCTAACAGCTGATCTGTTTTATGATTGATTAAATACTCTACAGCAAAGAATTCATGCACTTTAAGTGCCAAAACTCCCATAAGTTGTACTGAATCCATTAAAATGAAAAAAATTAATGTTGAGGCATCTTCGCTAGCCAAGGTTCTGATATGATAACCCTATCTACATCTTGGTGTATTGATCAGATATTTCTGCTTCAGGTATGTGAATTTTATTGGATGTGGCAAACCACCACATCCCATCAAAATTAAGTTCTTCCAATTTAAACAGTGTTCCTGCACAACTGAGACATTGGCAGTACACAATTTAAATGGACTGATAAAAAGGCAATTTTCTACAGCTGGTCCATGTTTGGACAAATACCTTTTATTTAAATACACCTGTAATGGCTTCCCTCTGATACAAATTCATACTTTTGATGTTAAATTTACAAAGAATCCTTTTAAATTCAATTGCCTCCCCCATCTCCTGAATCATGGGATCAAGTTATATATTGAAATATTTAAGGAGAGCAGTTTTAGAATCTCCAATTATTAAACATGTGAATGATATTTTTACATATGACAAATTCTCCACAATATGTGTCAAAAGGGATTTTGAATATATCTTACCAACGACAGAGGAATGACCCTTGCTAGTTTTGTAGGCATAATAGTGCGTCTATAAACCCTTCCTACACTTTACTGCAATTCTGAACACAATACTTGTTAACTAACACAAGACTTGTTAAATACCTGGAAAAGAATTCACTCATGAATCTACGTTCTTTGCAGGTGACTATATTTATTCCCAGTGCCAACAACAATTTTTCCAGAGGTCAATTGAAAACTACATTGATCAATAATAATGAATGCCCCATACACTGAAAATGTTTCTTCTTCTTGATTACAGTGATAACCAGCCATGTCCAAAAGCGTGAAAATGTACAAATGAACTCAAAATTATTTATGGATGTGAATTTGCAAAACATGCATTTCTATCAATTTAGTTTCCTTTTCCATATTCATATTTTAACTATAACCAGAATTCAAAAATTGAAATAAAAATATAGACATACAAATAGTAATTTGACCTGAAGCTAAATAGCTACACACTTTCGTTTGTTACCTAAACAGAAAAATATATCTAAACTGACCATTTGCAAGCCTTTATTGCAGAAACAAACATCTTTATCACTTACACATAGGCAAAAATAAGAAAATGGTACATATACTGTATGTGACCCAAGTTTTTATTGGAATGCTTTTTAACCTGTCAACCATACTGCTGGTACTGTGCCAGAACTGAGTGGCACTGCCAAAAGGATCCATGACAAAACATTGCTCAGGGTCATGGTGTAAAGTATATTAATTTTAGAAGATATTTCAGTCAATTTGGATGCAAATTTACCTGAAATCCACTTAAGAAAGGACATCTGATTGACTGAATCACATACTAACATACAGATGCAGAACTAAATCATCTCCCAGCAGTGTAGAAGGGCATGCAGGACTTTTCTTAAAGCAGTTTCAGTTGGCTAAGAAGGTGTCAATCAGACAGAACCAAAATGTTATATGTATGTTTTTTATGCATGCTAACATGGTTTGTGTCTTGGCATGAATATTTACAATCTATTCTGCATTCAGAAATTTAAAAAGTACTTTATCTTGATTATTACTGTAATCGAGTACACATGATCCTAATATGACAATTTCAGCAATAACTAATTGTGAGTCATGTGTCATGTAACAACAGTCAGTGCATGTGTAAGGAAGCCAACTAACCACAGCATTAACCTTTTTAATTATAGATATCACACAAATGAATTCAATGTCATCATACACACTATTTCAATTAAATGCGCAGAAAAAATCTTTAAAAATTCTTCTTGAAACAGTCTGCACTTTTTTTCTAAACATAACATCGCAAAGAGGAAAAACATGTGGTACCAAATAATGAGAAACAGAGGGTCACAAGGAAACTATACTCTGTTTTTTGCCTCATACCAAATGCTTGTGCATGTTTCACTACAGTACAGCTTTATGTACTTTTCTCTTGAGCAATGATATGTCAGTTTAGGGATTCCTAAGCCCTAGAAATTGATATATGAAGAACACAACAAATAACCCACAAAGAGAAGTTATCCCACACCTACTCAACATGACAGAATCAGGACATCTCCATTCAGGACCACCCAATGAGGACTACAGGAATGGAGTGTGACTAATGCTAAGCAAGTAAACAAAAAGAAATCTGACTGAGTGGGAACCAGTTGGCAACAGAATTCTGAAATATTTCCAGTCAAAATTTCTAAAGATAGTATTGTGAAGTGGTAATTCTCCAACAAACCTTGCTGACCAGGAAGCCAAGGAAGAATTTATGAGCATGCACAGCATGCTTCCCAGTCCCAAAGATAAACATTACACTTGTGATAGGTAACACGTCAATGGACAAGGGTGCAGCAACAAAACTGGATGGGAACTATCATGGGTAAAGAAGTCCTAGAAGAAATAAATGATAACTGAGTTATTTGCTAACATCTCTGGTCTGAATGACTTTATGACTGGCAGGACAGTTCTTCCCCATCATTGGATCCACAAGATTACATAGAAATTCCCAGATTCATCAACAGAGAACCTGACCAACCACCTTCTGATGGATGTGAATAGGGTTACCATATCTGAACTTTCAAAAAAGAGGACATAAGACAAAGAATAAGGTAGTTGAGAAGAGTGCAAGGAAAGATAAGCAGGACCTTGCCAACAAACCTGCCACAACTGCTGTGAAAGCTGTGAAAATAAATGAGAGGTCGACCCTCTACAACATCACACATCAACTATCAAGGACAAAATTCAACACATAAAGGATGAGAATTTCTTGAGCAAACCAAAAGAATAGCTTGACAGGTGGAAGGAGCATTTCAGCAGACTTGTGGAAAATATAACCGACAAAGAAAGATGGAGAGAATCTGGATATCAACATATAACCAAGGATTAGGTCACATATTCAATCTGGAAAATCAAGAGTACTAATGCCCCTGGCTAAGACATCATCCTACCAAAAGCCTTAAAGTAGATTCTACAGTTACAGCAGACACACTTACTGACCTTCTACAGGAAATATAAGCAAAGAAGAAATGCTGCATGAGTGGGCGAAGGACCACACTGTCATGAGTGTGTGTGTGATTTGGATTTTTAACGTAGCTTTAACAATTTTTTCAGTCATATCACTACGATGTCTGCATTGTGGCAGTTTATAGTGATGTCCAACACTGGGGCATCATGCCACAGACATGTAGCATCATGTCCCACCCAGTCACATTATTTTGACACCAGGCCGACCAGCCCTAAAACTAACCTCTTAATGCTGAACACCAAGACAGGCTTTTACAAGTCTTTGGCATCAATCTGCCGTGGTTCTAACCCACGACCTCCCGCATCCAAGGTGGTTGCTTTAACCACTAGGTCACCAGAGTGGTCCACAATAATAACACTGTCATGATTCCCAAGAAACAATAATTTAGCAACTGACAGAACTGGTGAAGCATTCAATTCCTACAACTACCATGCAAGATTCTCATAAGGTTGATCTTGAAGAGAACCATGTCTGCAGTAGATTCCCAACTGAGAGAGGAACAGGATTTCTGGACTAGTGGTTCATGTACAGTCTATATAGTAACACTCTGTATTATCAAAGAACAGTCCCTAAGAATGGTGGTCACCCCTGTGTGTAAATTTTGTAGAGATCAGGAAAGCATTTTTTGACATTTGTGGTAGAAGCACCATTTGTTAACTGCTAAGGTACTACGGCATCCCAGATAAGATTGTCATTATTATCCAGTGCCTCTACAAAGACATGACCTGTCATGTCATACACAACACAGGTTTTTCTCCTTCCTTCTCTGTTGACACTAGCATCAAGCAAGGATGCATACTTTTCACATACGATCTTCTCCATTGTGATAGACTGGCTGATGCAGATGGAATGGACCAATCACAAGGAATACAGTGGACCTTGACTAAAATACTGGAAGATCTGGACTTTGCAGATGATAATGGACTGCTATCACATGCAATGAAAGGCAGTGTCAGAGGTCTCAGAAACGCATAATCACACATATCTGGACGCAAATCGTTTATCTGGTACGCAGAAAATCACTTAGCAGGGAGTCTTCTGTACGCATGTAATAAGTGGGCGGCAAAATTCACAGACTTGCCAGTCCTACTTTAGACAAATGCTGAGTGGGAAAATATGTTTATCAATTAAGCTGTGTTGATATTTACAATGAAAGAATTCCGTGGCTGAAAGACCCCACAATGAGCCTGTTTCCATTATAAGAGTACATCAAAAGAACATGATGCAGTAGCTGGGCAGCAAGTTCAAAGACTCTGACCGGCTGCTGGGTGAGAAAATGTGCTGATACTTACAATGAATAAATTCAGAGGCAGAAAGACTCTGAGATTTACGTGTGGTCATTAATAACAGTACATCAAAGAACATGATGCGAGAGCTGGGCGTCAAGTTAAAAAACTGTCACTGGCTATTCGGTGGGAAAATGTGCTGATATTTACAGTGATTGAATTCAGAGTACACCAAATAAACAACTTTAGCTTTCATTATTGTTCTCATTTCCTAGCTGAATAAGTAGTGCATGTGACTCGACATGTTGAGACTTAGAAAAATATGCCATTTGCAAATTGACAAAGATTGTAATGAGATTCAGAAGAGTGCTAAAGTTGCTAGAACTGAAGGTTTGGACAGAACAGAAGCCAAGTGTAAGAAAGTGCATTATGCCTGGCAAAGTGTTTGAAATAAGACCTTTCCTTGGATTGAATGCTATATGTCAATGTTATAAAGAATGTGAAAATTAAACTCAGTGGCAACCAAAAGTTCTTCTAATTTGCAAAGTTCACATTTTCTGGGAGGTGACTGCAGCATTTGCTAGTGGGACTCCTATTTTTACCAAAATGAGAGACCTGGACTCCTAATTTTAAAATCCTAGCGAGACCTCTTTAAGTGTGTGTGTGATATTTGAATTTTTAACGTAGCTTTAACAGTCTTTCAGTCATGTTGATATGATATCTGCAGTGTGGCAGTTTATAGTGATGTCTAGCACTGGGGCATCATGATGCAGACATACAGAATTACACCCCACCTGGTCACATTATCCTGATGCCAGGCCGACCAGTCCTAATGCTAACATCCTAATGCTGAATGCCTAATGAGGCAGCTGTTAGTATCATTTTATAAATTTCTGGTATGACTCGACCAGGGTTAGAACCCATGACCTCCCACATCTGAAGCAGATGCTCTAACCACAAGGCCATTCGAGCAGTCTGCAATAAATATATAAATCTATCAACACATACCTTTGCGTCTGCATAATTAAAGCGTGCCTTAAAATTAATATATTTTCTGTCCACGTGTCTGTCTAGCTCTTTTCTGCAAGTGCACTGGATCAAACAGGTCTTCTTTGTATGACACACAACCAGAAAAGTATTAACTATGTGATGCATAAAATTGTGAATACACATCAGAAGATGGCATGAATAAATTCTCAGATATGTATGTACTACAAATTAAATAAATAACATTAAATAGACCAATTAACTTTAAAGTTAAATATAATGCAAGCAAAATGACTCTAAGAAGAAACAAATTAAAATTTTCTGGTAATAATTTTTTTGTGATTCAACCCATTTTAAATATTTTGAAGTTTTATTTAGTTTACCTAATTTAGTTATTGTTTATTAAACATGAGTAATTTACACATTTCCCCATTATTCCGGATTTCTCTTCTCTGAACTTGGCAAAAATGTTGACAACCGTTAGTGTCAAATTGTACTCATAACAAGGGAACATATGATTGGATCCCGTTTTAAGCAAGAAATGGTCACGCCAGATAAATGGTGTCGTATCTCAACAATTAAATTTCATTGTTTTAAAAAGTTAATACATATTTAATATATCATTTTCGTCTGAATGAAATTTAAATGAAATTGAAGGTGTAGGAGCATTAAACAATCAGAACTGAATACACCCTCACTTGGTTAAACTATTTTAGTATGAATGTTTTAGAGCAATTAATATTTAATGCGAGTAAATGCGCCTTCATGACCACGTTGGCAGCAATCATTGTAAGCAGACTGACGTTGACATAACGCTTTTAAAACATTTCAAAGCCGAGAATCACCTATTTTCGATTTTATTACTATCAGGCGGATATCACCGTGGCAAATTTAAAGCACTCGTTGTATTTGATGTAGTCAGGTGACAGAATTTACCTGTACCTCCTAATCTGTTATGGGATTTCCAAACAAAATCCAATTTATTTATTTTTTTTTTTTTTAAATAACCCCGGACTGACGGGACTTCGATTATCTTCTAGTGTCTGTCAGAGTCGATGTTCATCGATTTTAACGGAAAATGCAGCATCGATTCCATCTGGGTCATTCCGTACCAAAGACGTTACATCCTGAGGCGTTTTGTATGGGCAGCCGTCACCGCCAAAATTACATTAATCAAATGATGTAGTATGAAATCAAATGATTTAACCCAGCAAATGAAATTATAAATCCAGATTCCAAATGATGTGGTGTAACATGAAATGATTTAAAGAACAAAACCGAATGATTAGTTTAGATTCCAAATGACGTGGTATTAAATGAACTGATGTAGCATGAAATGAAATGATTTAACCCAACAATGGAATGATGAATTCAGATTCCAAATGATGTTGTGTGATATGAAATGATGTAGCATGAAATGAAATGATTGAACACCAAACATGAAACAATGAACTCTGATTTCAAATGACATGGTATTAAATTAAATGATTTAGTATGTAATTACATGTAAATGATTTAAAGAACAAAACAAAATGATTATATCTGCTTCCAAATTACGTGGTATTAAATAGAATGATGTAGTCTGAAATGAAATGATTTAACTCAACAAATTAAATCATGAATTTAAACTCCAAATGATCTTGTATTAAATAAAATGATTTAAACAACAAAACGGAATGATGAATTCTGATTCCAAATGACCTTTTATTAATTGATATCATGAAATCAAATGATTTAAACCAATAAACGAAATGATGAATTTAGATTCCAAATAACGTGATATTAAATAAAATGATTTAAAGAAGAAAATTGAATGATGAAAATCTGTTTCCAGATGACGTGGTATTAGATAAAATGATGTAGTCTAAAGTGAAATGATTTAATCCAACAAATGAAATGATGAATTTAGATTCCAAATTATTTGGTATTGAATAAAATAAAATGGTGTCTGGAGAACCGAATGGACTAATGCATTCAGATTCCAAAGGATGTGGTATTACATGAAATGTGTAGAAAGTAAACGGTCTAACCGGGAACAGCACTACATTGTAAGGTCAAACTGCGAATTATCTAGCGTAAATCCAAACATACACAGGGGGCGCTGTTATCCATGATGTATGGAGTCAGCACGCTCAAATTTATAATCTAGAGAAGTATGTTCAGCATTCGGTTGAGATTTTTGCAGACGAAACTTGGACAGCTATGGTATATTTTAATTACCTCTTGTTGGTTCGTCATGTCATTTAGTTTCTATTCCACGCTAATTTCCATACGACAGTACGTGAATGCCTGACGGTACAGGTTCAGTGTACAAGAGGCTAACCATGATAGTACTGCACTACTTTCTTCATAAAAAAAAAAAAACAACAACATATTTCATGTTTAAATCATGAGTGTGTCTAATATTGATTTAATAAATGTGAATAAAAATATAAACTGAAAAAGAAAACAATCAACTTATCAATTTGCATATGTGATTGTGAACAAGAAGAAAATTCGTTGAACTACACTCGCAGGGATTTGAGGAGTTCATACACCCGGTCAATACACAGTTGCCAGGAGCTTATCGTAACTCCATTCAAAGTGCAAATATGTATACTTGTATGTAATATAAATCAAATATATGTATAGTATGTACGTTGTATCAATAATATACCACTCGTTGTATAAATTTTTTATTAAAAGCAAGCCTCGTTTCCTTTTAATGAAAAATGTATACATCTATTGGTATATCACTGATACAGCATACATACTATACGTATATATATATATATATATATATATATATATATATATATATATAGTAACATGTTGGAGAAAACTCTTTGAAAAATGTGTCTTCAAACTTTTATAAAAATATCTTCCAGCCAACAACCTAATTAGGCAAGTTTAGTCTGAATTTACCGCAGAAAGATTGTGTGATTATGTATAAAACCTTTTGCAAAGGAGTCGATGAAAACAATGACATTAAAGTAGTACTTTGTAATATTAGTAAGGCCGTCTACAAATTCTGGCATAAAGTCTTAATTGATAAAATAAGTAATACTGAATTATTGATAGGAACGATTTAAAATTATTATCAGAAGTAGTGAATGGGGACGATTCAGGGTCTATGGGACTTATCATTAAAAACACCCCTGGGACCATATAGGGTCTATGTAAATTTAACATGGAGAAAACCTCTGGGACGATATAGGGTCTATGGGAATTAGCATTACAGACCTTCTTGGGACTGTATAGGGTCTGTGTAAATTTAACATTAACACCCCTGGGTCTGTATAGGGTCTATGTAAATTTAACATGGACAAAAACCCCTGGGACTGTATAGGGTCTATGTAAAATTGAAATAGGGAGGGTCTCTATGTTTTGTTTTAAAAAAAAAAAACAATAAAAAAATAAAAAAAGGGTAGGCAATTGAAAGTCAATCTCTTTTCGAGACCTATGAGTGGCCCTGAAAAGGGCCTTTGGGTTTATGTTAATGTATCCATTAACATAAAGGGCACCGCATTGGTCTTCTTCTTGTCCTTAGGCTGCGTCTCACTGTAGGACCGTAAATCAGGACTCTTTTGAGGCATCCTTGTCTTTCTACGTAGATCCTACGTATCCACAGACTGGTGTCTGTCCTGTGGACAACTGTCCACTTGGATCGGACATACATGGGTATGTCCGTCCGGAACATCATTGAAGACACAAGCGTAGAAGATTGCACATCGATCCACATCTTGAGGCGCCGAGAACAGGTGAATCAATTCAGTGAACTGCACTTATTTATAGGTAGAGGTAGGATTGAAACGGATTGAATTTGTTGACCAATCCAAACACGCGTTACAAAATTCAGTCAGCCCGCATCCAATCCGAAGAGAGCAGTCTGTGACGTCACGTGGTCTATATAGATTCGCTAGCGCCTGTGTGCAGTCAATCTATGCAACAGTGATTCAACATGACGGAAACTCAGAAAACGATTCATTGGGGTGCACCAGCAGTGGAGACCACCCAAGGGAACCCGGACTTACTTTCAGAAGAGGTAAATGGGGATTTTGTGGATTTTCTTACCTCGCAAGAATTTGTTCCGGAACCTTCGTCTCCTTCTTCATTACCGCAAGTGGAGAATTTTAGACAGAGACAGAAGGAAGAATTGGAGAAACTTATACAACGACAAAAGGAAGCGGAACAAGCTTTTCTCCTACAGCAACAGCAGCAAGAAGAAGAGGTAAGAAATAAACAACAACAAGAAGAAGTAGCAGCAAAGAAACAAGAGGGTGAAAATCAAACGGTCACGGTACTGTTGGACATTTTAGCGGAGTTAAGAAGTCTGAAACAAATGTATCAGACTTCTTTATTACGACCGAAGAGAATACGACCTTCCCGAGCTAAACACGTCAACCCTGTGACTAAGCCTACCGTACCACCCTTAGTGATTTCAACCCAATCATCATCATCAACAGTACGCAGTCCAGAAGTAGACCTTGGCCGTGGCAAAGGCTTAAGGCAGTTAAAGTTGATTACTTAAACTCACCCCTACACCAATAACCAAAGGCCCTTTTCAGGGCCACCCACATTCCTCGAAAAGAGATAAACTTTCAATTGCCAATAATTCAAAAAAAAAAAAACATTTTACCCCTATAGTACGTGTATATGAGTGCGTGAGTGTAGCTTCTTATTTTAAAATCAAAACTCAAAGACACTTACCTTTTTATACCTAATTTATTCTTTTATCAATATTTACAATCCAATTCACAATTCACAACAGAGCACTTTAAAAAGTACATTCACTTCTTCTGTCTCACTGTTTAGTCTCTCTGTTTTTTTTTCAATTTCTTCACCGTCACAGTCTTTTCCTCCTCTTCCTCCTCACTTTCTTCCCTTCTTCTTTTCTTCTCCTGTTTCTTTTTCTTCACCTGTCTGCTTTCTTCCTCTTCGTCTTCTTTCTCTAACGAATCCCTCTCTTCTTCTGACTCCTCTTGTTTCTTTTTTGGGCAATCTGGAGACCAATGTCCTTTTTCTTGACAATAATAACAGGTATCTTGACTTTTGTCTCTTTTAACCCCTGTTTTTCTTTTTTGACGGTCTGGACACTCTGAAGACCAATGCCCTTTCTTCTGACAGATATAGCAAGTATCTTCACTTCTATCTCGAAAGGAAGGAGAGTAGTCCGTCGGCTGGTCTGAAGAGAATTTTCTAATGACCCCTCGCAAAGCTCTGATGAAACGTTCCATCTGGGTAGTCTCTTCCATCGTTGTGCTCGGTTTGAGAGTGAAATGAATAGTGAAAGGACAAGACACACACCCTTTTATATACGCTGGTTTGCCATGACTATAAATTAGTCCATGGTGTTTAAATTTGAATCATTTGACGTTTTACACTCAAGATGAAACGATCCAATTCATTTCAGAAGAAAGAAGAAGAAGAAAGTAACAGGCAGAAACGTGATCTATCGCCTCGTACCAGGGCTGAAGTCTTGGCACAAATTCATGCCAGTGATTTTGAAGAGGACATGAGTGAACCAGAATCCAAACCCTCTAAACAAAGTTCACCACCCTCAGTCAACCCTGAAAAGTACTATTCCATTCGAGAGACGGAAAAGCGCTCCTCTAGAAAATTTAGAACCACGGCTTACAAATACACGGTGAAGTTTAAAGATTTCAAGTCCGAAGTACCGTTAGAGAAAGCAGAAGGGTTCATCACCGGGGTGTGGGATTCTTTGCTCACCACACTCAAGCGACAATGTCAACCCAAAGAAGACGATCGCTTGAGACTTTCCATACAACACGATGGTTTGAAATCCCCTGTTTGGATCGAGTTTAGCAGACCCGCAGAACTAACCCCTTCCAAAGTCATGGACAAGATTCAACACGTGCAACAATCTAATGACCAGTTTGACATCACCGATGGAAAAGCCACACTGGACATGACCCACGTCTCTCCTCCTCAAGGGACCGGACAACGCAATAAGGTGTTACTGGTGAACGACCTTCGCAGCACCAAAAAGAGTCTCGTCCAAATTCACAATTCTCAAGACCAGATGTGTTTAGCCCGAGCCATCGTGGTGGGACGAACCTATGCCAACAAGAACGACACGACAGAATGGAAAAGAGCCTGGGAGAACATTCGACAATCGGACCGAACCAAACAACGAAGTGAAGCAGAACTCCTGTTACGACAAGCTGGCCTGTCTAAAGACACATCCTGCGGCATTCCTGAGATGCAAACATTGCAAGATGCCCTAGCTCCATTCTACACCTTGAAAGTGCACCTTCAAGAAGTGCGTGGGCCTCTGTTGTTTCGAAGAAAGACTTTAAGGACGGAAAATACATTCATGTCTATTATCACGATGACCATTTCGATACTATTACCACTATCACTGGATTCCTGGGATACAGTTATTACTATGAGAAATGTGACCATGGTTATAATAATCGAGAGCAACACAAACATTGTGGATCGAAATGCTCAGGATGTTTGGCCTCTCCACCCTGTCTGAGCGAAGGACCAGTGCATTGTTCAACTTGTCTGCGCACGTTTGTCAGCCCTACCTGTTACCAACAACATTTGAAGACGTAAGGTTCACAGCAGAAATGTGCTTGTCAACTCCTGAGATTGTGCCCTACGTGTGGACAAGGCATATGTACCAATAGTACCAAGACACACGTATGTTCAGGAAAAAAAAAATGTCACATTTGTCACCACATCGTGGACTTGGAACACCAATGCTACGTGCAAAAATACCAACCCCCACCAGAGAAAGAGGGCGGTCACAAGAAGAAAGGTAATTTCATCTTTTTTGATTTCGAATGCATGCAAGAGACCGGTATTCACATTCCTAATTTCTGCGTGGCTCATCGAGCGTGCGAGAAGTGCATTCAAGAACCTATCTTCAGTCATTGCCCTCACTGCAGCAAAATTCCCGGAGGGCGTGAAAAAATCTTTCGGGGACCGAACACGTTAGCCGATTTTGCCAAATGGGTCTTAGACCCCATCGACAAGACGTGGAGCCAAGAGGACATCGAACGTTACGGAGATTGTCATCGTCATGCCACGGTGATGGCTCACAATTTCTCCGGATTCGATGGACAGTTTCTTTTGAGATACTATACGGAACCCTTGACTTCCAAATCGAGCGGCGAGTTAGTGCGAGCCCTGCAACGGGTGTTGAAACAAAGCGGTCGTCACCCTCTTCGATGGCAAACGGACAAAGGTACCGAATTTCTGAACCAAGCTTTCCAAAAAGAATTAAAGAAACGTGACATTCATTTTTTTACCACCGAGAATCCCGAAACCAAAGCCAGCATCGTGGAACGTTTTCAACGCACTTTGAAAGAACGCATGTGGAAATATTTTACACATCACCACACTCTGAAGTACATCGACATCTTACCTGGTGCAAGCGTACAACCAATCTTACCATCGAAGCATCGGACGTGCCCAGCAAGAAGTGACTCCCGACAACGAAGTACTGGTGTTTGAGCGCCTGTTTGGTACGTCCCCGACGAGGGCTGTCCCCAAGAAAACTGGAGAGTTGACCGTAGGAGATTGGGTGCGCATTGGTAAAACCAAACGCACTTTCGACAAAGGTTACTTACCTAACTGGACGACCGAATTGTTTCGCGTCACTGGACGAGTGCATGGCCGTCATCCTGTCGTCTATAAATTGGAAGACATGAACGGAGAAGTGCTCAAAGGAACGTTTTATTTGCCCGAGTTACAACGTGTGACCAAAAAAGAAGACGACGTGTACGACATCGAAAGCATTCTCGAACGCAGAACCCGTAAAGTGGGCAAACGACGTGTCAAAGAAGTCAAAGTACGTTGGAAAGGATATCCACCCAGTTTTGATTCTTGGATCGACGCTTCGCAAGTCATCGACTATAAAAAGAAGTGACCATCATGCCCTTTCACACAGACGCAGCTACGTCGACCACTCCTTCACCCAGTTCTTCTCTGCATGATTTACAAAAACAACCCTTGTGGGTGTGGTGTGGAGAACGTGTGCCTAAAACGCAAATCGTCTTTTTCTGCCAAATCTTCGTGGTGTATTGTGTCATCGGGGCAGCTATTGCCAATTTGAGTTTGCAACAAGGAAACAAACAATTGTGGACCATTTTATCGAGCAGTTGCATCGGTTACCTGCTTCCCAATCCCTCCCTGAAATTCTCCTCGAACGGGAACCACGGGAACCTTGTGTCCAGTGCCAGTTCCAGTCACCACTCCAACAACAACAACCCCATTTTGGGCGGAGACACGCCTCTGACGTCCAGTAACCCCTCGGACAGCCACAGAACTCTGGAATTATGAGTCACCAAAACCAATTTTACTTAACCTTACCCAGTGACAGTTCCATGGAGGTGTTTCCCCACAACACGTTGTGCTGTTACACGGCAAAATTACCTCAAGCCATCCCCTTAGATCACGAAGCCCATTGGGAAGTGGCTTTGGTAGAAATGATTTACCCAACACAGATCAAAAACATCACTGAAACTCAAAACAATTCTGAGGTCGAAATTCTGGACCCAACAGTGCAGCAAACCATGATGACCACTCATCAACATAAATCACTTCCGAAGACCCTAATACCCCGTAGCAGCAGTGACACTTTTCCTCCTTTTTACGTTTATGAATTTAAAATTAACCCAGGCCATTATTTTAGTGGTCAACATCTGGTGGAGGCCATCGCTGACAAATTCTATGCAGCATTTGACAAAGTTCTGACCACACTAAAAAAACGTGTCACCATTGAGTACCACAAACTGTCTCACCGTCTACTCATTAAATTTGAAAGTGAGGAAAAAAGTATACGTATTAAATTTTGCCCAGAATTGTATCACATTTTCGGTGGAGACCTCAATATGGTCACGGATAAAAAGACCAAAAAGATTGAGAAAGCAGAGATTGACAACAACGGGCATTTTGCGAGATATTTTCGTTTCCAGGTAGAACTGAACCAGGGACTGAATTTGATCTTCGTGTACTCCGATGTGGTGGAGTACAACGTGGTGGGACACACCTCCGTACCGTTACTGCGTGTCATTCCTTTCAAAGTAAATTCTGTCACGAACACTGACGAGGAAGGTGGAAACACTTATCACGTCCACCGCGAATTTGTACATCCTCATTATTTGCCTGTCAGCAAGTCGTATTTGGACACTGTCAACATTGCTATAAAAGGAGATCTGGGACAAAATGTTCCATTCACCAAAGGAAAAGTCACGGTGAAACTCCATTTTCGAAAACGGTTTTCTCACGACTCGTAAGTCATGTATCCAGTGTACCGAGGGGTTGGTCGACAGCGAGGACACGGTTTAGGAGATATGCTGAAATCGGCCTTTCGTTCGGTGGCTCCGGTGTTGAAACCGATGGTGACACGCGGATTGCACGCCTTGAAAGATACGGCACTGACGCAAGGCAAAGAATTTCTCCAATATGTCATCATCGACAAACAAAACCCGAAAGAAGCCTTCATGAGGGCAGGTACAAATGTCTTGTTGCAAACGGGTAAAGACCTTTTAGGCCGACGCGAAACACCTATAAATGCCCTGCACGCTACCGAGTCAGGCATTCAGCAAGGACAAGGCAGAAAGAGACGACGAAGAAAACAAGCTTTCACCAGACTTCACACGTCTAAAGCGAGAAAGACTAAGAAAAGAAGAACCGTTCGAGACTTAGACGTTTTCGATTATTGAGAAAGAGAAAAAAATGATGCATCGAGAGTCTTGCGCCTGTTCCAAGTCGGAACTGGATCTGTTTACCATGCCCCCCACCATGACGACGATGCATGAATCCCAGTGGGTGGAATTTCACCCCGTCTCCTCATTGGCAGATTTCGCTCCCATCGAGTTTGAAATCAAAGGACAGCCCGAAGATTACATCGATCTGAATAGCAGTTACTTTTACTTGAAAGTCAAAGTTCTAGATAAGGGAGGAGATACTATAGTAGACGAGAAAGTAGCTCCCGTCAACAATTTCATGCATTCCTTGTTCAGCTCAGTGGATTTGTACTTGAATAACAAACTGGTCAGCAGCAGCATGGATACTTACCCTTATCGCGCCTACCTGGAAAATCTCTTGACGTACGGAATAGACGCCAAGAACACCCATCTTAATGCCTGCGTGCTATGGGGACCTGACGATGTGGACCAATTTGAAACATTCGAACCGGATGTAAGCAAAACACCACGCAATGAGGGATTTGTAGAACGAAGAAACAAAATATTAAATGGAAAGAGTTTAGAACTGATGGATCGTTTGCATTTGGACATGTGGTTGCAAGAGAAATATTTGCTGAACGGGTGGATGTTCGCTTGAGACTGAATCGTAGCAGTACCGCTTTCCATTTGTTAGCTGATAGTGCTGGCGTCAATCCCAAAAGCAAAATCGAGGAGGCCAAACTCTACGTACGACGCGTGGAAGTGTTACCTGAAGTGGGAAACGACATCAGTCAGACGTTGAGCAGAACGACCGCCAAGTATCCGATACGACGCGTGGAAGTGAAAACGTTCACCATTTCCGCTAACCATCATTCCATGATCCAAGATCATCTGTTTCAAGGACAGTTACCCAAACGTTTAATCCTTGGTATGGTCGAGAATGTAGCCTTCAACGGAGCCTTCAATAAAAATCCTTTCAACTTTCAACACTTCAAGGTGAAGAAAATCGAAGTCAGTCGCGATGGCAAGACCTTGTGTACCAGACCTTTTTAACCTGACTTTGAGAAGATGAATTACTTGAGATCGTACTTGTCCCTGTACGAAGCCACCGGCCAGTTAGGAACCAACACCAGTCACGGTATTACGTACGACGATTACGCTGGAGGCTATGCTTTTGTGGGCTTTCGATTTCACTGCAGACCAAGGCAGCGACGAGGGACATTTCCACCCTATAAAATCTGGCCAGATTCGTGTGGAACTTCAGTTTGCAAAAGAGCTGGAAGAGACGGTGAACGTCATCCTGTATGCAGAATTCGATAATACGATAGAAATCAACAGTTTGAGAGAAGTCATTCTAGATTATTAGAAGCTATGGAAGACTGTTATCCCTCTTTACCTAGTGGAGAAACTTTGGAGATGAAATGTGAGGAGACCGTGGAATAAATCCCAAGACAAACACGAAGAAGTTGTCATGATGAAGTCAAGATGGCCAGAACAAGAAGCGCATTTAGTCTCCTGTTTTGCCAAACACTTGGTGGAAAAAATGACGGAATTGATCAAGAAAGATTGCTATGGATGTCAAAACGATCATCCCAGTCAAATTCAACACGATAAATGCCTGATGCTGAGCCAAGAAGAAAAATTGGACGAGTATCTGGACGAAGCTTGGAGTCTCATCTCGGACAAAGACGTGTTGCATCAGTGGTATAAAGACTTGCGTGAACATTCTTGTCCACCATTAACCACTCAAGAGATCCATCGTATCGAAACTCTCCTGAATCAGAGTGAGGAGACGAAACGAAGAAACGGTTATTTGTCAGACATTTTCAAGCAAAAAGTCAGGATCGAATTGATGACTTATTGTTACCTGTGAAGAAGAAGAAAAAAAACAAATCAATGGATACCTGGGAACTTTATTACCTTTTGAGCCACAGTTCGTACACGGCTTCTTGGAATCCTGTCGTCTGTGCTAAAGATGAACTTCCTCATCGCAAACCTCAAGACCATCAAGCTTATGTGATCAACACGGACGACACTCATCTCCCAGGAACCTACTGGGTAGCCGTCTACTTTCCTCAAGAAGGATGTGTGGAATATTTCGATTCGTATGGATTGCCTCCTTTGGAAAACGATATCATCGACTTTATGAGAAGAAATGCTCAGACCACCCGATTCAATAATGTGAAATTACAAGGCACAGATTCCTTGGTGTGTGGACAATATTGTGTGTATTTTCTGCATCATCGCAGCCTGGGCTATTCCTTAGAACATTTAGTGACTCATTTTGATCCTCGTTCTTCTGCTCGAAACGATTTGAAAGTAGATCAATGGTTTTGTGACCATTATACTTATTTTTTGTCTCAAGCTAGGAAACGTAGTGTCCATCAATGGCCTAATGACTTCCAACAATGGAAATCATAATTTCATTCACAACGTTGTCAACCCTGTTTAAAGTAGAGTGTTAATTGAAAAAAAATGTTTGTCATTTTAAAAAAAATGTTTGATGTTATATTGTTGAATTATTATTAAAAATGTTAGAGTTGTTTGTTAGTGTTAAGTGATTTTGAATAAAAAATGTTGTGTTTTGAAAAAATGTCTTTATCCCTCTCATGACACTCATTGAACGTTCCGGCTCAAAAACCGTAGAGGGATGTTTTCCTTCACGTCCGCGCTTTGACTTTAAAGCCGGGGTAGTTTACAGTCTAACCAACCATTGTCGACTCATCTTCCTACGAAGATGTGCTCCAAACTAGCTAAGCTAAACGAAGCCTACGTGAATTTGCATAGGGTCAGACACAGTCTGATACCGAAGCCAGAAGAGATAGAGAATGTGAGAATGTTAAAAGTCACTGAAGACCTGATAGAAGAGCTCTTCAGAGAAGAAGTGAACAGGGAGAAAGAAGAATGGACAGAGAAGTACAGACTTCAGAAACAGCAGAGAGATCAGCAACAGCAACAACAGCAACAGCAGCAGGAACCTGAACCTGACAGAGGCTTTGTCGATTGTCGTATCGACACCAAAGAGTTCTTCTTCTCTTTCCGAAGAAGCAGACCTATCGTCAGAAAGTCTATCCTCAGAGGACGTCGCATTGTTAGAAACTAAAAGATCGCCCTAGCTTCAACTTCACACAAGCAAAATAAAAAAAACAGCCCTTTTCAGGGCTACCCAATACTCTAGAAAAGAAATAACAATCGATTTGCCAATGTGTGTATGTAGAGTAGTGTGAATATAAACACTGACTCTTTTCTGGTGTAATTGTATGTGTTTGTGTGAATAGTAGATAATGATCATATTTTTTGCTGTTTGACGTGCGTGGAGAGTAGATTTGGGGTTAGATTTGATTGCTTTGCGTATGTGAATAGTATATTGAAGTGATTAATGAAAATTTTTAAATTAGTAATGGGTAGTATAAAAAAGTGAGTGAGTGTTTCTTTTAGGTCCGCGCGTTGTTTGGTCATGATCTAGGTAATATAACTTTTGTCTCAGGGGGATGTTTTCCATCACGTCCGCCCTTTTAGTATAAATTGAAACTCGCTTGGCAATCTAGCTACCTTTGTTGATTGATCAAGAGAACGAACACGAGACTAGCAAAACTGCTTGAACTTCATGTACACCTGGAATATGCCAGGCGTATACTAAATGAACTGGCCGCGGAGGCCATAGTAGAAGAGGGAAGAATGAAAGAGGAGGAGAGAAGAAACAAAGAAGAGGAGGAGAGAAGAAACAAAGAAGAGGAAGAAAAGGAGAGAGGAAATTTCAGAATCCCAGAGACAGAAGATTGGGATTCTGAAGCCACTTATCCCGCCTCTGCTCTTCCCCCAACAAGAGTGAAAGGAGACTGGGGAAGAAGATGTGTGTGTGGTGCCAGGCCTGGAAGGTACCATCATTAACCAGGTGTCACGGAGTTAAAAAAAACAAACAGCCCTTTTCAGGGCTACCCAATACTCTAGAAAAGAAATAGTAATCGATTGCCAATGTGTGTATGAAGAGTAGTGTGAATATAAACACTGACTCTTTTTTCTTGTGTGTGTGTGTGTGTGTGTGTGTGTGTGTGTGTGTGTGTGTAAGCGCTCAAGTAAGTTTGTGTGAATAGTAGATTTGGGTTTCATTTTAATTCTTTGCGTGTGTGAATAGTAGATTTTGGGTTTGTTAATTGCTGCTTCACGTATGTGGATAGTAGATCATATGAAATTAGAAAAGTAGGGGATGTTTTCCTTCACGTACGCGCGTTGTTTGGTTATGATCTAGGTAATATCAATTTTATGTCTTAGGGTGATGTTTTCCATCACGTCCGCGCTTTTAGTATAAGAACCCACAGTATTCGTCGTTCAAACCATTCTAAAGAGAATAAAAAAGAAGATGGCTTCAAACCAACTTGATAAAATGAAAACATTGGAAGACGTCATGGACAATTTGGATATGATGGAGCAAATGTTAGTGGGGCTAAACGAGGATCACTATTCTTATAGTCCCCATCGAGTGAAGATGGAGATCAACAATTTAAGAAAAGTAAAGGACATGATCAATGCTCTGATGAAAGAAATAAAGGAGGAGAAGGAGGATGAAGAGGAAAGGATAAGGATGAGAGAATGGAACGAAAAAATTGAAAAAGAAGAAGAAAATGAGAAGAGGAAGAAAGAAGAGGAGGAGAAGAAGAAAGAAGAGAAAAAGGAGGAAGAAAAGAAAGAAAAAAGAGAAAAAGTGTAGGACAGAAAATAAGAAGCTGGTGGAGAAATAGAAGAAATTAGAAGAAGAAGAAACCCAAAGGCCCTTTTCAGGGCCACTCATAGGTCTCGAAAAGAGATTGACTTTCAATTGCCTACCCTTTTTTATTTTTTTATTTTTTTTATTTTTTATTTTTTTAAAACAAAACATTGAGACCCTCCCTGTTTCAATTTTACATAGACCCTATACAGTCCCAGGGGTTTTTGTCCATGTTAAATTTACATAGACCCTATACAGACCCAGGGGTGTTAATGTTAAATTTACATAGACCCTATACAGTCCCAAGAAGGTCTGTAATGCTAATTCCCATAGACCCTATATCGTCCCAGAGGTTTTCTCCATGTTAAATTTACATAGACCCTATATGGTCCCAGGGGTGTTTTTAATGATAAGTCCCATAGACCCTGAATCGTCCCCATTCACTACTATCAGATACTATGCAAAATGTTGATATAGAAAGTTGCACTTCAGACCAACAAAAGTGTCAGGTCCGGCATGACTCAAGGATAGATGCTTCCAGCAATGTTATTTTTAATTTATATCAATGCTATTTGTACTGCTACTCTTTATTGGTGTGGCAGTAACACACACTCAACAAGTGGTTTGGTTGGTATTATCACGCTTTAATGTATTTTGCCTACAAGGATTTGTTCATTTTTATTTCTCAACAGCAACCAACAAGAAGCAGTTGGTTTTCATATATATATATATATATATATATATATATATATATATATATATATATATATATATATATATATATATATATATACACATATATATACACACACACACACACACACACACACAATTGCCTCAGTCCAGTCTAAGAGTGCTTGCCGATCATACTTAGTAACCAGTAATTGTCGAGGACCTAACCCTGGCTGCCCAGCTGTTTGGAAGGAAGACCTACATAAAATCAGTTTGTAGGCTGATCAATGGTTGATTAATTTTAATTCCAAAATCCTGATCAAAGTCAATACCCAGAACATCTCAAAAGGAACATCATCCACAACTTTTAATAGATGATATGATGAATATTGCATGTCATAAATAGTCGTGCCTAACACATGATACAACATTATCCTTACATATTCATGCACTGAAAAGTAACAGTAGAAACAACGGGAAATGTTACATATACTGTGGTGTTTGAACATTAAACTTGTTAGGAAATCATTAGAGCTTATTTAAGTAGTCATATGTAGCACATCAGGAACTAACGTGAATTAGTATTAGCCCGTAAGTTTACATTTTTGGCCTCTTGGGGGTCATACGGGAAATCCCGTGTTGAATTTGTCCATATGTTTAACATAGGGATGGCATTATGGACTTAAACTTTTAAAGGGTCAAAAAGTTTTAAAGGGTTATAAATTAAATTAAACATTTTGATTAAAGTTCAGTACAATCCCCATACTATCCAGAAACCACTCTTTGATTACAATCGAATTCATAAACAACAATCCACTATCGCTGTTTGATTACTATACAAACATACACCCCTACTATCTAGTCCGAGTTTCCTCTGACCCTTGCCACTCCATTATTAATATTTGGACATTGATGTTGGGGAAAAGGTTCCGAGTCCACTACCTATCGAAAAGTTGGCATTCAGAGGTCAAAGAGTCACGCGATATCAACAATAAAACCCATTCCTAGTGTTGCTGTTGAAAAACAAATTGAACACATAAATGAAAGTCACGTAATCTTTATAAAAATGAAAGAACACCAAATGTCTCAAAATATTTATTTTGAAAACAACGAACGGTAATATGTAAATGTTGAAGCAACTTGAAGCAGAATCGGATTCACTAAGCAGAGTATATGTAAATGCGGTAGTCACGTGATACTAACAAAAACATCGCTGATTCATGGTCGGTACTTGTTGAAAATAGTTTCCACCATCCTGCTGCGGTACCGATAGGTTTCTGGTCGTTGTTCTCAGAATAAATATGCTGAGAATTAAGCGTGCATTATATTTATTTACAAACATTAAGTGACTTCTATATAATATTTCCCAATTTATGTACACCAATTTTGGAAATTTGTTTGTTGTCGATATCACATGACTAATATGACCTCTGATGTCATTGATATGTAGGTTGCAAGATTTGTCTACTCATGTGACTAGGATTGCAAATGGCGAGATCCAGGTCAAATTTCAGCAACGATGTACTTTCGTCTTGTCTGTAAGCGAATTAAAGATCTAACAAATGCTATGCTCGCAATTTCTGCGAAAATAAATCATATTCCTATCGATTTCATGCAGGTGTATCTCGACGAAAGGTCGTTCAAGTTTAATAGGCCGGTAGTAAGCGGCTACCCTATGCCAACACCAAATGATGTCGGCAAATTCCAACTATTTGATAGGCAGTGGACTCTGACCCTACACACGAAAACAAATTTCAAAATTTCAAAATTGGGGTAGCAAGAGTCAGAGGAAACTCGGACGAACTTACTATCCAGCAACCGCTCTTTGATTACAATCCAGCACATACCCTTAAACTTTAACGAAAAGGGTAGGCGTGTTTATATCCACACGCTATACTTAAATAAACACAGACACGCTATCACTTAAGAAGAGGGATATGGTGTAAAAGAAGGGGATACAATAGACACAAGCTGACACAAACATACTATACTAAGACATACAAGGAAAGGAAGTGTTTATAGGCACATTACTATACCCTCTAACATATGCAAACACAAGAGAGTAAGGGTAAGGGGAAATTAAGTTTTAATCGTCAACATAGACATACACAAAACATACGCAAACACACAATTACACAATTTTGGCAAATAATTAGTATATTTCTTTTTCTAGAGATGTGAGTGGCCCTGAAAAGGGCCGTTGTTTCTTTTTTGTGTTAGCCTTAGAAAGTTAACATAATTGGATTAGCGGCAACAATTCGCTGGTCTTCTTTTCAAATTTCGTCTTCAGAAACCCTTGGTTCTCCATATAAATTCCTTAGACATGGTCTTGATCGCACACGCTTAATATGTAAGTACAACAGGCTGAATGAAATACCTTAAGCAGTCGTCGTCACATGTTCACGCAGGACAGCGGAGATCTGATTTTAATTAGATTGGGTGGAATGCCTGACTTAACATCAGTACTAAATTTATTACGCTATGAGAATTGTTGTTTGGAACATCATCGTCGATTATTAACTACGTCGCGCAAGATGGGATACAAGTGTTATCCCTTGTAGCATTGTTTAGTACATATATGATTTATGGTCAATTGCAAGAAACAATAAAAGCCCCTGTGAATTAAATATCTAATTCATAACAACAGCAACCACAAAAATCAAGACAAAAGAGACGTTTTTCTTTCCTCAGACTTGATATTGTTTTATGGCTATTTCAGAAAGTTTATGTACATTATGTACATTAAATTATAAAATAACACAGAGCAAAAGGCTTCATGACAGGTTAGCATGATCCTAATTACAATATGTGGCTTACACACAATTGGTTGTAGGAAATAGCCCGAAATTAAATAACTGGGTTGAATTTGTACGATATTATATTTCAGAAGGTTTCGGCTGGGGCTAGGGGACTCCATCCAGACTTCTTCTCTTTTCCCCATGTCCTGTTATGACAATTATAGAGTATGTGGTGCATATGATAACGCGTCGAATGAGCACCTTCCATTCGTCGAACAATTAATAGCGTGCGGTGGACAAACTTATTAAGGCCGAAGTGTGTGCTTGCATGTATCAGGGGCAATAACTCGTTGCGTAGTGGCACATGTTTCACACTCGACGAACAAATAATACGTAACTGTATTCCTACATTCATTGATCATACAAGGCCGAATATCCGTACACGACCTAGATTTATGATAAATAATTAAAGCCAGGCCACCATTCGTTTATCGTTCGTTAAGGAGCCAGACACCAGCCGTCCAGCCATCAGTATCGTGCCGCACCTGCTTATAGTAGGAAGATGGTAGGAGACACCTGTGAAAAATCCAGGGGCTGCTGTGTGCAGCTAACGATCAACTTACTCGTTGTACACAAGGAATCAGGAGTGTAGCTATTAATATGTGTCAGAACGTCACAAAAGATAGTCAACCTATCTCCTCCCCCCCCCCCCTCCTTTCGTAGGGAAGTAAAAACAAAAGGACCAGAATATTTGGAGAGGAACCGCCGGGACGTACACGAACGCTGCGGGTGCCAGTCGCATGTTGCGTGCCAGGAAAGAATACCGATGAAAAGGTGTAAAACATTTCCTGGAACAGCGAGTAAATACCAAGGCGTTCAGCAAGCCAGGAAAGAAAACCAATGCAAAGGCGAAAACCTTTTCTTGCAACTGCAGGACATAGGTCAACTGGGTTTGAGTCAGCCTGCCCGATGACTTACTCGGAGAAAATACTAGGAAATGGATTTCTCTAGTGATTGACTGATCAAATTTTCCTGACTGTATGGGGTTTTCAATTTGTCTTTTTGAAAATCCCTTTTATAAATTGCAAATTTAACCGAATTCGAGCCACAGTCATCGTGACTCTGGCTATGCCTTTTCCTCCCATTCTTTGTCCAGACATGATAATTAAATCTTATGCTGTGTATACATTAATGCTTCTAATGGGTACTTGTTGCCCATTCGACGAGCAAATAAATGTTTTTTCCGTGCGTATAATAATTTAATCCCTGAATGTCGTGCTTTGCACGCATTCAGGGTACAGAAGTGCATGGCGGAATGGGCGATATACATCTTTAATTGAAGTTAGGTAAATAAGCCTGGCCTCCTATCGTTGACTTGTCAACAACAACAAAAAATGTCTTCGAATAATACAATATTAAGTGAAGCCATGGTGCACATACACCGAATCAGTCAGCACCTGATCTAGAAGATCACTGATCTTCTTAAAAATGGCACAGGACCTAATTGATGTTCATTACAAAGCTATTATACAGGAGAAAGAAGACTTGGAAGGGACACAAACAGCAGCAACAACAATAAGAAGGAGAAGTAGAGTTGGAGTGTAGAATGGAGACGGGTGATTTCTCGTTCTTCTTTAGAAGAACCGGTCTTATGCTTTGGTGAAACCAACTGAGAGACGTGGCCTTCCTGCTTGAAGATAAAATCAGAGACCAATCACCAAATAAACAAAACGGCCCTTTTCAGGGACATCCATATATCTAGAAAAGATAGATCCTAGTCATTTGTGTGTGTGTGTTTGTGTTTGCCTTACTCCTCAAAACTAAAACTTGAAATAAATTCAGTTACAAAATAATGTGTGTTTGTAAGGTATAGTATATTTACCGGTATAGTCTGTTTATATCAACCCTTCTCTAATGTTAAACCTACAACGTGTAAAGAGGATATCGAGAAACATTATTTCTTTTACGTCCACGCGATTTCTGTTAAATTTGTATTTTCTCTGTGTGGGCTGTATTCTGCTTGAGGAATGTTTTCCTTCACTTCCGTCCTTCTAACTTGTAAAGTGGTGCGTTCACCATACTGTTCATCGTCGATCGTGTTAAAGAATAAATAATAATTGCAGACATTGGAAAGTTGCGAGAAGCTATACATTTATTGGAAAGAGCAGAACACCTCCTAAGTCGGGTGAAAGAGATGAATTACTATCCACAAAAACTTCATCCGAAGAGGGGGTGACTTTCCAAAGATAGCCAATGAGATGGTAAAAGAACTGATTGATGAGGAAACCAAAATAAAGTCAGAGCGGGAAGAATAGAAAGAAAATGAGAGACGAAAGAAGGACAGGGAAGAGGACTAGAAGAGAAGAGAACGGGAATTTGACAGGTTAAATTAAAATTGGATAAAAATCCAATAAAAGCTCAGAAGATTGACACATCTAATTTAGTTGGAGGTGGAGGAGGAATAGGAGAAGAATGAATATCTGGAGAAGGAGGCCAACGAGCCAAATTTGAGGCTCGATGTCTCCACCAAGGGAGGTACAGCAGCCACTAATGGAAGCATCCACATCTCTAGAAAAGAGAGATACTAATTATTTGCCAAACAGTTGTGCTTGTTTGTTTGTGTATGTTTTGTGTATATGTATGTTGACAACTTAAACTTAAATCTCCCATCCGTTCTCTCTTGTGTTTGTATATATGAGAGGGTATAATAGTGTGTCTATAAACACTTCTTAACCTTATGTGTGATAGTATAGTATGTTTGTGTCAGACTGTGTCTATTGTATCCCACTTCGTTTACATCCAATCTCTCTTCTTGAGTGATAGCGTGTCATTGTGTATGTAAGTATAACGTGTGGACATAAACAATGCTACAATTTTCGTTAAATTGTAGCGATATTTGCTCAAAAGTAGTCAAAAGGTGAGTTGCTGGATAGCAGGGATTTGTGTTGGATTGTAATAACAATGTTTAGTTTATGTTATGACTCTACAAAACCTTTGATCTTATAAAACTTTTTTTAGTTCTTAAACCTATTGACAATTTTAACATAGGATTTCCCGTATGACCCCAAACAGACGCAGAATGTAAACCTACGGGTTAATGTAATTCCTGTTTGACCCTAAAGCACCGCATATAACTGCTCCTTTGTTTCACCTTTATAAAACGCCTTTTGTAGAACGTTTATAATTGTTCCGATTAGGGACCCAATATAAAACAATTAAAACTGATGCAGATAGAACCGGTAAGAGTTAATACAATCTACATCACATGTTAACATTTGGGGGGAGGGGGACAAAATTGGCAAGACTCAAAAAGATGCATCAAACACAAACTCTAAACATTTTTTAAAATGCATTATGTCGTGGGTCCTGGACATGGGCTTTGGTTCCGCTAACTGTTCATGAGGTAAGTTATAGGCAACTGTGTGATAAACTAGCTTCAATACATGGCAACTCTGTGTCAAAATTTATGTTTTTATTTAAATATGATGCGGAATGGAATATTTTCCCTTTGGACATTCGGAATAGCCCTTCATTATATTGTTTTAAATTACACTTAAATATCGATTTAGGAAATGTTAAATTATAATTACTAGCAAAGGGACTGATTATAACAGATCATACATACAAGACATCGACTTGGTTGCAGCTTATTTAAACGTTTAAATCTTTCCACTACACACACACACACACACACACACACAACAACAACAACAACAACAACAACAATAACGTACGTGAGTAGTGAAGGGGGGGGGGGAGATTAGCGACAGTGGGAATTAGCATTACAGAACCCCTTGAGTTAGATTAGCGACAAGGGAAATTTAACATGGAGAAAAATCGTGGGTTAGATTAGCGACAAGGGAAATTAACATGGAGAAAAATCGTGGGTCGGTTTAGCGACAAGGGAAATGAACATGGAGAAAAATCGTGGGTCGGTTTAGCGTCAAGGGAATTTAAACAGGGTGGGTCTTTATAGCGTCAAGGGAAATTGAACATGGGATTTTTTTTTTTTTTTAAAAATAAAAAAGGGGTAGGCAATTGAAAGGCTATCTCTTTTCGAGAAATATGGCTGGCCCTGAAAAGGGCCTTTGGGTTTATGTTAATGTATTCATAAACATAAATGGCACCGCATTGGTCTTCTTCTTGTCCTTAGGCTGCGTCTCACTGTTGGTCCGTAAATCAGCACTCTTTTCAGGCATCCTTGTCTTTCAACGTAGATCCTACGTATCCACAGGCTGGTGTTTGTCCTGTGGACAACGGTCCACTTCGATCGGACATACATGAGCAAGTCTGTCCGAAACATCATGGAAGACACAAGGGTGGATGACTCAACTGTGGTCCACATCTTGAAGCGACCAGAATAGGTGAATCAATGCAGTGAACTGCGCTTATTTATAGGTAGAGGAAGGATTGAAACCGATTGAGTTCATTCACCAATCAAATCATGCGTTACAAAATTCAGTCAGCTTGCATCCAATCCGAAGAGAGCAGTCTGTGACGTCACTTGGTCTATATAGATTCGCTAGCGCTTGTGTGCAGTCAGTCTATGCGACAGTGATTCAACATGACGGAAAGTCAGAAAACGATCCATTGGGGTGTACCAACAGGGGAGACCGTCCAAGGGAACCCGGACTTACTTTCAGAAGAGGTGAAATGGGATTTTGTGGATTTTCTCTCCTCGCAAGAATTTGTTCCGGAACCTTCGTTACCTTCTTCATTACCGCAAGTGGAGAATTTTAGACAGAGACAGAAAGAAGAATTGGAGAAATTTATACAACGACAAAAGGAAGCGGAACAAGCTTTTCTCCTACAGCAACAGCAGCAAGAAAAAGAGGTAAGAAAAAAACAACAGCAACAACAGCAAGAAGAAGTAGCAGCAAAGAAACAAGAGGGTGAAAATCAAACGGTCACGGTACTGTTGGACATTTTAGCGGAGTTAAGAAGTCTGAAACAAATGTATCAGACTTCTTTATTACGACCGAAGAGAATACGACCTTCCCGAGCTAAACATGTCAACCCTGTGACTAAGCCTACCGTACTACCCTTAGTGATTTCAACCCAATCATAATCATCATCAACATTACGCAGTCCAGAAGTAGGCCTTGGCCGTGGCAAAGGCTTAAGGCAGTTAAAGTTGATTGCTTAAACTACACCATAAAGAAAAAAGGCCCTTTTCAGGGTCACCCACATTTCTCGAAAAGAGATAGTCTTTCAATTTGCCAATAACTCAAAGAAAATATTAAACAGCCCATTTTACCCCTATAGTACGTGTCTGTGTATGAGTGCGTGAGTGTACGTTCTTATTTTAAAATCAAAACTCAAAGACACTTACCTTATATCATTCATTTATTCTTTTCTCCATTGTTACAATCCAATTCATAACACAACACTTTAATTAAAAGTTCATTGATTTCTTCTTTTTCTCCTTCTTTAGTCTCTCGGTTTTATGAATTTCTTCACCGTCACACTCTTTTCCTCTTCTTCTTCCTCCTCGCTTTCTTCCCTTCTTCTTTTTTTCTCCTGTTTCTTTTTCTTCACCTGTCTTCTTTCTTCCTCAGAAGAATCCCTCTCTTCCTCTGAAGAATCCCTCTCTTCTTCTTCTGAACAATTCCTCTTTTCTTCTGACTCCTCTTGTTTCTTTTTTGGGCAATCTGGAGACCAATGTCCTTTTTCTTTACAATAATAACAGGTATCTTGACTTTTGTCTTTTTTATCCCCTGTTTTTGTTCTTTTTTGACGGTCTGGACATTCTGAAGACCAATGCCCTTTCTTCTGACAGATATAGCAAGTATCCTGACTTTTATCTCGAAAGGAAGGAGAGTAGTCCGTAGGCTGGTCGGAAGAGAATTTTCTAATGACCCTTCGCAAAGCTCTGACGAAACGTTCCATCTGGTTAGTCTCTTCCATCGTTGTGCTCAGCTTGAGCGTGAAATGAATAGTGAAAGGACAAGACACACACCCTTTTATATACGCTGGTCTGCTATGACTATAAATTAGTCTATGGTGTTTGAACTTGAGTCATTTGACGTTTTTCACGCAGGATGAAACGATCCTATTCATTTGAGAAGAAAGAAGAAGAAAGTAAGAGGCAGAAACGTGATCTATCGCCTCGTACCAGGGCTGAAATCTTGGCACAAATTCATGCCAGTGATTTTGAAGAGGACATGAGTGAACCGGAATTTGAAACCTCTAAACCAAGTTCACCACCCTTAGTCAACCCTAAAAAATACTATTCCATTCGAGAGACGGAAAAGCGCTCCTCTAGAAAATTTAGAACCACGGCTTACAAATACACGGTGAAGTTTAAAGATTTCAAGGCTGAAGTGCCGTTAGAGAAAGCAGAAGTGTTTATCACTGGGGTGTGGGATTCTTTGCTCACTGCACTCAAGCAACAATGTCAACCCAAAGAAGACGATCGCTTGAGACTTTCCATACAACACGACGGTTTGAAATCCCCTGTTTGGATCGAGTTTAGCACCCCTGCAGAATTGACCGCTTCCAAAGTCATGGACAAGATTCAACACGTACAACAATCTAATGATCAGTTTGACATCACCGATGGTAAAGCCACACTGGACATGACCCACGTCTCTCCTCCTCAAGGAACTGGATACAAAAAGATGTTATTGGTGAACGACCTTCGCAGCACCAAAAAGAGTCTCGTCCAAATTCACAACCCTCAAGACCAGATGTGCTTAGCCCGAGCCATCGTGGTGGGACGAACCTATGCCAACAAGAACGACACGGCAGAATGGAAAAGAGCCTGGAAAACTATTCAACGATCCGACAGAGCCAAACAACGAAACGAAGCAGAACTCCTGTTACAACAAGCCGGACTGTCCAAAGACACACCCTGTGGCATTCCTGAAATGCAAAAATTGCAAGATGTCCTAGCTCCACGATACACCTTGAAAGTGCACCCTCAAGAAGTGCGCGGACCTCTGTTGTTTCGAGGGCAAGATTTTAAGGACGGAAAATACATTCATGTCTATTATCACGATGACCATTTCGATACCATTACCAGTATCACTGCATTCCTGGGATACAGTTATTACTGTGAGAAATGTGACTATGGTTATAATAATCGAGAGCAACACAAACATTGTGGATGGAAATGCTCAGGATGTTTGGCCTCTCAACCCTGTCTGAGCGAAGAACCAGTGCCTTGTTCAACTTGTCTGCGCACGTTTGTCAGCCCTACCTGTTACCAACAACATTTGAAGACGCAAGGTTCACAGAAGAAATGCGCTTGTCAACTGCTGAGATTGTGCTCTACGTGTGAACAAGTCATACGTATCAATAATACCAAGGCACACGTATGTTCAGGAAAGAAAAAATGTCACATTTGTCACCACATCGTGGACTTGGAACACCAATGTTACGTGCAAAAATACCAACCAGAGGACGGTCACAAGAAGAAAGGCAATTTCATCTTTTTCGATTTCGAATGCATGCAAGAGACTGGCATTCACATTCCTAATTTCTGCGTGTCTCATCGAGCGTGCGAGAAGTGTATTCAAGAACCTATCTTCAGTTATTGCCCTCACTGCAGCAAAATTCCCGGAGGGCGTGAAAAAATCTTTCGGGGACCAAACACGTTAGCCGATTTTGCCCAATGGGTCTTAGACCCCATTGACAAGACGTGGAGCCAAGAGGACATCGAACGTTACGGAGATTGTCATCGTCATGCCACGGTGATGGCTCACAATTTCTCCGGATACGATGGACAGTTTCTTCTCAGATACTATACGGAACAAGGCACCGAGCGTCCTAAAGTCACTTTGAACGGAGCCAAAATCATTTTCATGCAAGTGGGACAAGTGCAGTTTAAAGATTCGATGAGCTATTTGGCCATGCCTTTGAGTCGAATGCCTGAAACGTTTGGAATGACAGAAATGGCTAAAGGGTACTTTCCACACTTTTTCAATACGGAAGCCAATCAACATGCCGTTCTACCCCATTTGCCTGAGGCTCACTATTACGACCCCGACAACATGCGTACCGAACAACGAGAAGCTTTTTACGCTTGGTACCAGGCTCACGCCTCGGACCCTTTCGACTTTCAGGAAGAAATGCTAAAGTATTGTCGTTCCGACGTGGACATTTTACGACGTTGCTGTGGAAAATTTCGAGAACTGTTCATGGAACACGGAGGGGTCGATCCTTTGAAAGAAGCTTGCACCATTGCCAAAGCGTGTTCCTTAGTGTATCTACAACGATTCATGCCTGAAAACACCGTGGCTGTCATCAGCCCTCAAACGACCCACTATGTCAAGCGTCAATACTCGGTCAAAGCCCTACGTTGGTTACATTACTTCTGCGACAAGGAAGACAAGTGGATTCAGCATGCCCGCAACGGAGGGGGTGAAAAGACCATCGGAACGTATTCGGTCGATGGCTGGGACTTAGAAAACCCCAAGATCGTGTACGAGTTTAACGGTTGCTTATTTCACGGATGTCCCGTCTGTTACCCTGACCGTGGCACTAAAAATCAGTTTTTACAACGAACCATGGAAGACTTGTACCAGGACACTTGTCAGCGACGCCTAAAGTTAGAACAGCAAGGATACCAAGTGGTGGAAATGTGGGAACACGAGTACGATCACCGTTTGAAAACCGATCCCGAATTTAAACGCCTCGTGGAAAGTTACCAGTTCATGGACCCGCTGAACCCGAGGGATAGTTTGTACGGAGGAAGGACTAATGCCACCTGTTTGCTGTACCAAGCCGACGAAGAGAAAGGAGAAGAAATCAAATACTTGGACGTGTGTTCGCTGTATCCCTACGTGTGCAAATATTGTCGCTTTCCTGTAGGGCACCCACAATTGTTAACGGAACACATCGACCTGAAAAACATTCGACAATACGAAGGCTTGATCAAGTGTAAAGTTTTGCCTCCCACGAACCTATACCATCCCGCCTTACCTCACCATTGTCAAGGCAAACTGATGTTTCCATTGTGCCGTACTTGTGTCGAAACGTGCAACCAAGACCAACCTTGTCAGCACACCCAGGAAGAACGTGCCTTGACGGGAACCTGGGTCAGCGTAGAATTGTTCAAAGCTCTGGACATGGGATACCAACTGTTAGAAGTGTACGAAATTTGCCACTTTCCCAAGACACAACAATACCACAAGGGTGACCCCACGCAGAAAGGGATTTTCGCAGACTACGTGGATGCCTTTTTGAAACTGAAGCAAGAAGCCAGCGGCTATCCTTCCTGGTGTCACACTCCCGAAGACCAAATACAATTCAAAGAGAAATACCGGGAACAAGAAGGCATCACTTTAGACCACATGGAGAAAAACGAAGGCAGACGGTCGTTTGCCAAAGTGATGTTAAATTGCTTGTGGGGTAAAATGGCACAACGACCGTGTTTACCCAAGACGGAATATTTGACAGAGCCTTCCCGCTACTTCCAGATGATTCACGACAAAACCAAATACATGAAACACGTGGACGTCGTTCGAGAGAATTTGATCTTGGTCAATTACGAAGAAGATTTAGACTTTGTACAAGACGACCCTTTTGGAAATGTCATCATTGCGGCTTACGTGACAGCCCATGCTCGCTTAAAATTGTACGAAGCTTTCGAACTGTTAGGAGAACGCGTCCTGTACTTTGACACGGACAGTTGCATTTACATCCATCACCCGATTCAACATCACCCTGACATCGAAGGAGACCGTTTAGGAGCCTGGACAGACGAGCATCCCGACGACAAGATTCTAAGTTTCGTCAGTGGCGGTCCCAAAAATTACGGCTACGAATACCGGGACAAACAAGGAGAAGTGCACACGACGTGCAAAGTGAAAGGACTGACTCTGAATTATCGTACCAGTCGAGTGGTCAACTTTGGGGTATTGAAAGAAGCCTTGCAATCGGGATAGGATGGAAACTTTAAAGTGACCACCTATCAACCCAACAAGATTGTACGTTTACCCACTCACCACATCGTCAGTCGACCCTTGGAAAAAGTCTATCAAATCGTGTACCAGAAGCGAGTGAGACTTCCCAATCACTTTACGTTGCCGTACGGTCAGGTCGGTATTGGTCTGTATATAAAAAAGGAACCCTAGGCAAGATCGATAGTTCAGTGGGACTACCAAGACCGAGCGAACAGGATGAATACTTTCAGAGAAACACAAAACAAGTTGTTTAGAAAGGCACAATTCAAGTGTGAGGCTTCAGAAGTGGAATGCGATTGTGAGCCTTGCGATGGGTACGATGGTGTACCTTGTGACCTGAGCGATGGCGTAAAGCATCATGGGAACTTTAGTGTCCCTACCCCTAACATGGAAAGTGATGCTGTGCGTGTCAAACCTGTGGGATGCGAAAGTGATGCCGCTCGTCCTCTTGGACATTTTACTGGGTTTCGTTTTAAAGGGGAATGTTCACCTTCACGTCTACCCCGCTACGGATGTCATCCAGCCCTGAGCAAACTCCTACCCATGTCACCCAACCCTCATCGAAACGAACCTGTGAAAGACGAATATTCGTTTCCTGTGCGTTTGTCGGAATACTGCGACTTTGAAAATCGTCTTCAATCGTTCAAAGGAAAATGGCCTAAGTATCTGGGAGGACCGACCCCCGAAGAATTAGCCAGAGCCGGATTTTTCTACTTGGGCGAAGGAGATAAAGTCAAGTGCTTCAGTTGCGGTGTGTCACTTCACCACTGGGAACCGCAAGATTCGGCCTACGTAGAACATGCTCGATGGTCACCGAATTGTCATTACTTACCCTTAGTGGGACCGAGACATTGAAGTAACTTCTTACCATAATAATCTGTTCATGGATACTTTACAAGAGAACATTCGTGCTTTGCCTGTGGAGTTGAGAGAACGCATTTATCGAGAACTGGTAAAAATACAAGTGAAACGTAAAGAACAATTGCATCCGTTACGTCACCGGTGTTTGAACCACTGGTACCTGAAGGCTATACAAGGATTGATTCAATTGAAAGTGTTCCATCGGACAGACATTGATGAACGATCCTCTAGTTTTAAAAAGGATTGGTTTGGTATGGACGATTCTACCTACATCATTGTAAACGTACTGCATCGAATTCCAGAGGAAGAGTTAACGAATTACCAACATCTTGAACAGAATGTCAACTTAGTGAAAGAGGAAACTTCTGAACGAATTGTAATGTGTAGATTAGTGACTCAACGATTTAAATTCGTCACTGAAGTAAAACCATGTTTGTGCAAAGAGTACATTTCTCGTGTCAGACCAAAGAGGATTTAGTATGACCTATTCATGGATACTTTGCTAGAGAACATTCGTGCTTTGCCTGTGGAGTTGAGAGAACGCATTTACCGAGAACTGATCAAAATACAAGTGAAACGCAAACTCAAAGTGATTCGTCCGGTTTTAAATTATGCTATGTTCCAAAGTACAAGAAGACTGATTATGAGTGGATATTACATTAGGCACAAAGGTAAACGAGGCTATTGGCCACCACCCAACGATTCCAAAAACAGTGTATATACTTATGGATACATTTCGGGCTTGCCTGAGGAGTTGAGAGAAAGGATTTACCGAGAGCTGGTGAAAATACAAGTGAAACGTAAAGAACAATTGCATCCATTACGTCACCAGATCTTTAACCACTGGTACCTGAATGGTATAAGAGAACTGATTCGTCAGAAATTGTTTCAATGGCCAGACCTTGTTCAATACTTCCAGGCCCCCGATGATTCACGTGTTGATCATTTTGGTTACTTCGAGATTCACCTAGAGCAACCCCTTGAGGAAGACGAGGTAAAGGATTACCAACATTTGTTACGTGGAATCTACTTAGCGGAAGAGGAAACTTCTAATCGAACTCTGACGTTTCGGTTACAGTATGCAAGATTTACATTCCCAACTGGAGAACGAAGATCACTGGCTAGAAAGTACGTGTATTCTTTTCGAAACAAAGAGACTATAAAAACAGGCTGCTATGCCACGACTTATGTCGTATGTAATCCAACAGATTCCATGGAAGGAACTCAATGACCATATTCAAACTGTGGATCATTACCATCGATTATTACAAGAACTGTATCCATTCAATTTGGGACGACAAGTGGTGTGTGTCTTAGTGACTTGTTTTCTGGGATTTCGTTTACCAGCCGATTCTTTGTGGACTCTTTACGATCAGTACTTACCACCCCAATGGCCTTAAATGGTCACGAAAAACTCCTTTTGCTCAAAGCCTTGCGGTTTCATCTGGATACTTCTCGACCTCAACAGGAAAAAAAGATTCGTCAACTTTTAGCTACCCAAGACGTGTATGACGATGTGTGTGTAGCTTGTGACTTACATCCCCATTGGACAGATGTCCGTGCCTGGAAAGAATGGGGTTTTGAGGCTTGGACCCAAGAAGTGGCCCAGTATGCACGAGAGTTGTTCAAGGAAAAAAGTTACTTTTCAACCCGTGTTAGTGACGGTGCCAGAAGAACCCGTCACCCAGGACAGGACTGTCGTGGACAGGCCTGAAAGACCCTTTCGGGAGGACACTTGTGTGACCTTACCCCCTACTATTGAACTGGTTAGAACATTACCCAAAACATGTTGTTGTACAGACACTTGTGTTTATTCCACGTTCATAGTTATCATGTGCCTTTTATCCTTGTACTTAAGCCTTTGGCTTTTATGTATTTTTGTCTTTCGTATTCATGTTTGAAAAAAAAAAATACAATAAACGTGTTCTGAAAAAGTATATAAACTCTTGTCTTGTTTGTTTTTCGTGTCACAAGTGACATTTCTCACACCATGGCTACCTCTGCTGTCTCTGCTCCCTCTTCCTCTACTGTCAAAGTCATCGACGAACACTTAGATCGTGCCAGTTGGGAGGCTTTGTATCTTCGCCATCCCTTTAACATGCTCATTGCTGGACCTAGCGGTTCAGGCAAAACCGAATTCGTCAAACGTTTGATCGAACATAAACATCATTTGATCGATCGACCCCTCAACGGATCGTGTGGTGTTACAAAGAGTGGCAATCGGCGTACAGCCTCTTGCGAGAAAGTCAAGGCGATTCCATCGTGTTTGTGGAAGGCATTCCTAAAGAAGACGACGGCATCGTCTCTGACTCCCGTCAAACCCATTTGGTCATTTTCGACGACATGTTAGGAGAAGACGAAGAAGAAATTAAATTGTGGTTCACGCGCAAAGGGCATCACCGTAATGCCAGTGTCATTTACATCACCCAAAATTTGTTTCAACAAAGTAAAGCCCATCGCACCATCAGTCTCAATGCGCATTACGTGGTCTTGTTTAAAAGCCCTCGAGATAAATCGCAAGTGCAAGTCTTAGCCAAACAGTTAGGAACACCTTGGCTGACTCAGGCGTACGACGATGCCACTCAAACGCCACACGCCTATTTACTCGTCGATTCGAAACCTACCACCCCCGAGGATTTGCGATTTCGTACCCACTTGTTTCACCACTGGTGCCAAGACGGAGGGCCTGTCCTGTACACGTCTCCGTCCTCGACTTCATTTCACTCCCCATAAAAAAAATCTATAAAAACCTCAGACCCTTTTCGTCTGTCTCACTCTCAGTGCGAACATGACGTCCCTTCAGTCGCATCTTCCCGTCAAATTGATTCGTGCCTTGTATGGCATCAGTCGAGAAAAAGATCCACAAACACGAGCTCGTGTCTTAGAAGCTAGTCTCAAAGAAGTCTTACGATGGTTCACGGTGACGGCACGTCAAATACTCCAAGGAATCATTCAGATTCCTCATCAAACCAAACGATTTTTCGATCGAAACAAAGTCGCTTTGGTCCAACTGGCCGATCCCCGCATCGACACTCAAACCAAAAAACAAATCATTTTGAAACCTGGAGGGAGCGGTACTCTAGGAGGGGTCATCATTCGCTCACTCTTAAGATGGGATCCTAATGCCCCCAAAGTTATCCCCAAGACAAAAGTCCAACAAAGCCCCAAGAAGAAAAAGAAAAAGACCCCAAAGAGAAGAACTTCTCCAGTGGCGGGACCCTCCTCTTACCAGACACCACCCCGGAAAAAGAAAAGAAGCCCCAAGAAAAAGAAAAGTCCACAGAAGAAAACTAGTCGCAAGAGAGGCACTTCGGCCAGGACGCAACCTTACACTCGCAAACCACGCCCTGCCACGGCGGTGACTGCGTCTCCGGCAGCCTCACGTTTATCCACTTCTCCGTTGATGTCACCAGGAACTGAAGAGTACTTGGAGACGTTGATCACACCAAGAACTTCTCCGTTGATGACCCCCAAAAGAACTTCCCCAGTGGCAGGACCCTCCAATTTAGTGGCAGTGGCTGCTGCTCACAAAGTACCTTCTCCCAAAATCAAAGTCCATGAAAGATCGGGCATGTTACAAAGTTTACTGGATTTGTCCAAGCAAGAACTGGCTCGATTTAGTCCGTTACGTACCCCTGCACGACGTGTCATGCCTGTCCTCAAACTGATACGCCGTAAAGACAATCAGTGGCGACGCGTTCCAGTATAAAAAAGGCCTGTGACCGAGTAGGGTATCAGTGTTTTTAGGTGCTCCTAAAGACTCAAAGATGTCACCCTCCAGAAAACCCCAAGGAAAGAAAAGGAAAGGACTGCCACCACGTTTAGCCAAACATGGGGACCTGTTATCTGTCCTGTCCAAAGCTTCTCCACCCCTACGAAAAAAACTCATTCAAACGGCCTCCAAAGAGGTCATCGATACCGTGTGCGAATGTTGTTTGAACGTTTTGAAAGGCACGATCCCTTTGTCCAAACACCAGAAACAATGCTTAAGCAAGCATCGTCACGTTCGTCGCCAAATGGTTCGAAAAAAAATTCCCATTCGTCAAAAAAAGAAGATGTTGGTCCAACGTGGAGGCATTTTACCTCTCTTGTTAGGTCCCATACTGAAAGGAGTCTTGGGAACCATGTTGGGAGGACTGGTGGGAGCAAGATAAAAAGGCCCTCGGAAGTCCCAAGATCTCAGAATCGACCCCTGACAACCCCATGGAAGGACGAAAACTAGCTTTAGTGCCTTACAAACGATGGATGGAATACCATCGGTGGCAAGAACAACGCACCCCGCATTTACCTCCCAATCCCAATTTGAGCGAGATGTCCCAGTTACAACACGAATTGCAGTCCTTGATGGATCGCCAAGATTTGTCCGAAACAGAAAAATCGCAAAAGTACGGTCAACTCTTGCAACGATTGCAACTCTTTCACCAGAAAGCTTTAGACGAAACAGCTCTACCCACTTTGAAAGATTTTAAGACCTTGATGAAAAGTCCAGCACCATCACCAGTACCAGTACCAGTACCAGTGGTCAAGACAGAAAAAGGAAAAGAAGAAGAAGAAGGGTTTCAAACTCCACCAGAAAAAGTACGCAAGTTAACAACACCACCTACCTCCAGAATTGGATGGATTAAAAAGATGATGGCCACCCCTTCTTCATCACAAGAGAAAAAGAAAGTGAAGACAGAAGTGAAACAAGAACCGATATCCCCCGTTCAGACATCTTCCTCTTCAACACCTATTGCCGGTCGCACACGCAAAGCCTTGCAATCCAAGAAAATACCCCAAGAGAAAAAGAGTAGCCTTTTCCAAGAGTGGGTGCCTTATTAACACGCAAACACAAAAAATGGAAAAAGTCTTAGCCAGCATTTACTAAGATCCCTCGCATCCTGCAGGTTACGCAGGAGTTCCAAAATTGTATCGTGCTGCCAAAACTCGACTGAAAAGTCTCCGTTTACCTCAAGTGCAACGATGGTTACAAGAACAAGCTACCTACACTTTACACAAACCCATTCGACGCAAGTTTGCCAGAAGTCGCACCCGAGTGTAAGGCATCGATCATCAATGGCAAGCCGATTTAGCCGATGTCTCTCATTTGGCCAGCTACAATCGTGGCTACAAATATTTGTTTTGTGTCATCGACGTCTTTTCCAAATTTGCCTGGGTCGTGCCCTTGACTTCCAAATCGAGCAGCGAGTTAATGCGAGCCCTACAACGGGTGTTGAAACAAAGCGGTCGTCACCCTCTTCGATGGCAAACGGACAAAGGCACCGAATTTCTGAACCAAGCTTTCCAAAAAGAATTAAAGAAACGTGACATTCATTTTTTTACCACCGAGAATCCCGAAACCAAAGCCAGACTCGTGGAACGTTTTCAACGTACTTTGAAAGAACGCATGTGGAAATATTTTACGCATCACCACACTGTGAAGTACATCGACATCTTACCGCACCTGGTGCAAGCGTACAACCAATCTTACCATCGAAGCATCGGACGTGCCCCGCAAGACGTGACTCCCGACAACGAAGTGCTGGTGTTTGAGCGTCTGTTTGGTACGTCCCCGACGAGGGCTGTCCCCAAGAAAACTGGAGAGTTGACCGTAGGAGATTGGGTGCGCATTGGCAAAACCAAACGCACTTTCGACAAAGGTTACTTACCTAACTGGACGACCGAATTGTTTCGCGTCACTGGACGAGTGCATGGTCGTCATCCTACCGTCTATAAATTGGAAGACATGAACGGAGAAGTACTCAAAGGAACGTTTTATTTGCCCGAGTTACAACGTGTGACCAAAAAAGAAGACGACGTGTACGACATCGAAAGCATTCTCGAACGCAGAACCCGTAAAGTGGGCAAACGACGTGTCAAAGAAGTCAAAGTACGTTGGAAAGGATATCCACCCAGTTTTGATTCTTGGATCGACGCTTCGCAAGTCATCGACTATAAAAAAAAGAAGTGACCATCATGCCCTTTCACACAGCAGACGCAGCTACGTCGACCACTCCTTCTTCACCTAGTTCTTCTGTGCAAGATTTACAAAAACAACCCTTGTGGGTGTGGTGTGGAGAACGTGTGCCTAAAACGCAAATCGTCTTTTTCTGCCAAATCTTTGTGGTGTATTGTGTCATCGGGGCAGCCATCGCCAATTTGAGTTTGCAACAAGGAGACAAACAATTGTGGACCATTTTATTGAGCAGTTGCATCGGTTACCTGCTTCCTAATCCTTCCCTGAAATTCTCCTCGAACGGGAACCCCGGGAACCTTGTGTCCAGTGCCAGTGTCAGTCACCAGTCCAACCACAATCAGAACCCCATTTTGGGCGGAGACACGCCTCTGACGTCCAGTAATATCCCCTCGGACAGCCACAGAACTCTGGAATTATGAGTCGCGAAAACCAATTTTACTTAACCTTACCCAGTGACAGTTCCATGGAGGTGTTTCCCCACAACACGTTGTGCTGTTACACGGCCAAATTACCTCAGGCCATCCCCTTAGATCACGAAGCCCATTGGGAAGTGGCTTTAGTAGAAATGATTCACCCGACCCAAGTCCTCAATGTCCTTCCCAATCAAAATAAATTTGATGTGGAAGTTCATGACGAGCAAGTGCAACAGTGGATGGATACCAATAGCAAATATGACAAGAAAACCCGTAGCACACAAAATCTAAAGTGGACCACCTATCACTTGTTCATTCCCCCAGGCTATTATTTTAGTGGTCAACATTTGGTCAGCACCATAGCCACCAGGTTTAATGGTGTGTTTCTGAAAGCTTTGGAAAGTGTCAAAAAAGTATCACCCTGGAGTACCACAAAACAGATCGTCGCTTCCTGATAAAATTTCCTGAGGGGCCCAAAATCATGTCTTTCTTATTTTGTCCTGAATTGTTTGACATGTTGGGCGGTGACATGGAGCTGAGGAAGAAAGTAGAACAAAACACCGAATTACCAGTCATTTCTGACAACGAGACTTTTGCCAAGTATTTTCGTACCCCGATAGAACTGAACCAAGGACTGAATTTGATGTTTGTGTATTCCGATGTGGTGGAATACAACGTGGTGGGACACACCTCCGTGCCGTTACTGCGTGTCATTCCTTTCAAAGTGGATTCTGCCGCAAACGCTGACGAGGAAGGTGGAAACACTTACCACGTCCACCGCGAATTTGTCCATCCTCACTATTTACCTGTCAGCAAGTCGTATTTGGACACGGTCAACATTACTATAAAAGGAGATTTAGGACAAAATATTCCATTCACCAAAGGAAAAGTCACGGTGAAACTCCATTTTCGAAAACGGTTTTCTCACGACTCGTAAGTAAGTCATGTATCCAGTGTACCGAGGGGTTGCACGACAGCGAGGACACGGCTTAGGAGACATGTTAAAATCGGCCTTTCGTTCGGTGGCCCCAGTCTTGAAACCGATGGTGACACGCGGATTGCACGCCTTGAAAGATGCGGCACTGACGCAAGGCAAAGAATTTCTCCAAAATGTCATCATCGACAAACAAAACCCTAAAGAAGCCTTCATGAGGGCAGGCAAAAATGTCTTGCTGCAAACGGGCAAAGACATTTTGGGCCGACGAGACACACCTATAAATGCTCTGCACGCTACCGAGTCAGGCATTCAGCAAGGACAAGGCAGAAAGAGACGACGCAGAAAACACCCTTTCACCAGACTTCAAGCGAGAAAGGCCAAGAAAAGAAGAACCGTTCGAGACTTAGACGTTTTCGATTATTGAGACACAGCAACAAAAAATGATGCACCGAGAGTCTTGCGCTTGTTCCAAGACGGAACTGGATCTGTTTGCCATGCCCCCCACCATGATGACGATGCAAGAATCCCAGTGGGTGGAATTTCATCCCGTCTCCTCATTGACAGCCTCAGCTCCCATCGAGTTTGAAATCAAAGGACAGCCCGAAGATTACATCGATCTGAATAGCAGTTACTTGTACTTGAAAGTCAAAGTTGTCGATGAGGATAATTCGCCCCTAGATGAGATAATAGCTCCCGTCAACAATTTCATGCATTCCTTGTTTAGCGGAGTGGACTTGTACTTGAACAACAAACTGGTCAGCAGCAGCATGGATACTTACCCTTATCGAGCGTACCTGGAAAATCTCTTGACGTACGGAATAGATGCCAAGAACACTCATCTCAATGCCTGTGTGCTATGGAAAGCTGACGAAGCAGGCGAGTTTGAAACATTCGAAACTGATGCAACAGCCAAATAAAAACAATGATGGATTTGTAGAACGAAGAAACAGAATCATAGAAAACAAAAGTTTAGAACTGATGGATTGTTTGCATTTGGACATGTGGTTGCAAGAGAAATTTTGCTAAACGGGGTGAATGTTCGCCTGAGACTGAATCGTAGCAGTGCCGCTTTCCATTTGATAGGTAGTACCGCTTGCAAAACTGTCATCGAGGAAGCCAGACTCTACGTACGACGCGTGGAAGTGTTACCTAAAGTGGGTAACGACATCAGTCAAACATTGAGCAGAACGACCGCCAAGTATCCCATACGACGCGTGGAAGTGAAAACCTTCACCATTCCCAAGGGACAGCGATCCATGATCGAAGATCATCTGTTCCAAGGACAGTTACCCAAACGTTTGATCGTTGATATCGTCGAGAATATAGCCTTCAACGGAGATTTGGGTAAAAATCCTTTCTACTTTCAACACTTTGGTGTGTCAAAGATCGAAGTCAGTCGCGATGGCAAGACCTTGTATAATCGACCCTTTGAGCCTGACTTTGAGAAGAAGAATTACTTGAGATCGTACTTGTCCCTGTACGAAGCCACGGGACAGTTAGGAACCAACACCAGTCACGGCATTACGTACGACGATTATGCAGGAGGCTATGCTTTGTGGGCTTTTGATTTCACTCCTGACCAAGGCAGCGACGAGGGACATTTCCACCCTATAAAATCTGGCCAGATTCGTGTGGAAATTCAGTTTGCAAACCGTATCCCTGATGAAACGGTGAACGTCATCCTGTATGCAGAATTCGATAATACCATAGAAATCAACAGTTTGAGAAAAGTCATTCTAGATTACTAGAAACCATGGAAGACTGTTATCCCTCTTTACCTAGTGGAGAAATTTTGGACATGGAATGTGAGGAGACCCTGGAAAAAGAAGAAATAATCATGATGAAGTCGAGATGGCCAGAACAAGAAGCCCATTTAGTCTCCTGTTTTGCCAAACACTTGGTCGACATAATGACGGAATTGATCAAGAAAAATTGTTATGGATGCCAAAACGATCATCCCAGTCAAATTCAACACGATAAATGCCTAATGTTAAGTCAAGAAGAAAAATTGGACGAGTATCTGGACGAAGCTTGGAGTCTCATCTCGGACAAAGACGTGTTGCACCAGTGGTATAAAGACTTGCGTGAACATCCTTGTCCACCATTAACCACTCAAGAGATCCATCGTATCGAAGCTCTCCTGAATCAGAGTGAGGAAACAGAACGAATAACCGTTTATTCGTCAGACATTTTCAAGCAAAAAGTCAGGATCGAATTGACGACTTATTATTACCTGTGAAGAAGAAAAAAACACACACAAATCAATGGATACCTGGGAACTTTATTACCTTTTGAACCAAAGTTCGTATACGTCTTCTTGGAATCCTGTCGTCTGTGCTAAAGATGAACTCCCTCATCGCAAACCTAAAGACCATCAAGCTTACGTGATCAACACGGACGACAGTCATCTTCCAGGAACCCACTGGGTAGCCGTCTACTTTTCTCAAGAAGGATGTGTGGAATATTTCGATTCGTACGGATTGCCCCCTTTGGAAGACGATATCATCGACTTTATGAGAAGAAATGCTCAAACCACCCGATTCAATAACGTGAAATTACAAGGCACAGATTCCTTGGTGTGTGGACAGTACTGTGTGTATTTTCTGCATCATCGCAGCCTGGGCTATTCCTTAGAACATTTAGTGACTCATTTTGATCCTCGTTCTTCTGCTAGAAACGATGTGAAAGTAGATCGATGGTTTTGTGACCATTATGCTTATCTTTTGTCTCAAGCTAGGAAACGTAGCGTCCATCAATGGCCTAATGATTTCCAACAATGGAAATCACAATTTCATTCACAACGTTGTCAACCCTGTTCAAAGTAGATTGTATTTAAAAAGATTGTTTGATGTTATAGTGTTGGATTATTGTTAAAAATGTTAGAGTTGTTGTTTAGTGTTAAGTGATTTTTGAATAAAAAATGTTGTGTTTTGAAAAAATGCCTTTGTCTTTCGTTTAGCTATAAGAATGTTGGATTGATGCTCTTTCATTTCTTACTATCCCTTTCATGACACCCACTAAACGCTGCGGCTCGAAAACCGTGTGGGGGATGTTTTCCTTCACGTCCGCGCTTTGACTTTAAGAACCGGTTTGTTTCCAGTCTAACAAACACACCAAAATCAACACCAAAAATTCCTGGTGCGGACACTAACGAAGAAAAAGCCAAACAACTGGCCCAACATTTTGCAAACTCTAGCAGCAACAGCAATCACACCAAGGACTTCATGAAACAAACCACCATTCTCGAAACGGAATTTCCGCACCTATTTAACGATCAAACAAACAACGAAAATACACCACTAAATGATATATTTAATATAAATGAATGGAGAAAGGCGTTACGTAACAAAAAATCAACATCTCCAGGTGAAGACCTGTTAGGCTACGAATTTTACAAAAAAATACCTCCAAACATGGAAAATATAATTCTCCAACTAATTAACCAAATATGGCAAACAGGGAGCATACCAACGACATGGAAACAAGCAATAGTCATTGCCATACCCAAACCCGGGAAAGACCCTACAAATATTAATTCCTACCGCCCAATTTCCCTGACCAACACCCTGTGTAAACTTATGGAGACTATGATAAATAACCGATTAAAACACCACCTAGAACAAAACAAATTATTATCAGAGAATCAAAGCGGATTTAGACCTAGACGATCTACTATAGATCAACTCATCCGGCTAGAAGCCAACATCAAACTTGCTTTCAATGCAAAAAGGAAGAAAGACCGACATCTTATTGCGATTTTCTTAGATCTAGAAAAAGCCTTTGACATGGTGTGGACCAAAGGACTCGTATCCAAACTCAACCAGTATGGTATTACAGGACGCATGCACTGCTGGATCTCTAACTTTCTAACTGGAAGACAGATTAAAACAAGAGTAGGGGATGCACACTCAGAAAAACACACATTGGAAAATGGAACACCACAAGGGAGTGTGATTAGCCCCACTCTATTCAACATCATGATCAATGAACTCAGCAAATACGTCAACACCAACCAAGTGGAACTTTCACAATTTGCTGATGATAGTGGTATCTGGAAAGCAGGCAACCCAAACAGCCAAGAAATTATCAAACAAATTCAACTCAACCTAGACAAGATAGGAACCTGGGCTGACAATTGGGGCTTCAAAATATCCAAAACCAAAACTGTAGGAATGCTTTTTTCCCCAACGAATAAGTGTAAAATAACATACCCTAAATTATATCTACAAAAAACACCAATAAACTTTGTCAAAAATACATACTTTCTAGGAATGTTGCTGGATGAACAATTAAACTGGCAATCTCATATTACCAACATCATACAGAGATGCAATAAAGATCTAAATCTACTTAAAAACATAAAGGGAACAACATGGGGAGCAGATCAACAAAGTATGTTAATGATATATAGGTCACTGATTAGATCCAAATTAGACTATGGCTGCCAGGTATATGCATCGGCAAGCACAAAACTACTTCACAAACTAAACAACATACAGTATAAAGCACTAAGGCTCTGCACAGGAACACTTCCAAACATTGCCCTAGAAGAACTACAAATCCTTACAGGGGATTTACCCCTATACCTAAGAAGGGAGGAACAAACCCTTAGGTATGCCACCAGGAACTCCATACACTCGGATAATAACCCCACCAAAAGTACAATCACCAAATGCCGAATAACATTTAGGCCAAAACTTGTCCCAAATCCACCGGCAGCCCATAAGGTACATACGCTCTGTACCGAAATAGGACAATGGGGACTACAAGCTGAACAACACCAATTAATAGACATAACACCATGGAAAAATACGACTCCAGACATCAACCTGACAGCACAAAAAATTGGATCCAAAAACGAAAACCCAATAGGACTCTTAGCAGAAATACAAAAGATCATAACGGAAGAGTACCCGACTCATGTTAAAATCTACACAGATGGCTCCAAATCGCAAGAGTTAAAAAGAACGGGAGCAGCTGTGGTTATCCCAGAATATAACATCGAAATAACTGAAAGACTCCCAGACGACTGCTCAATCTACACAGCTGAATTTTGGGCCATAAATGAGGCTCTAAACTGGATTACACTTTCAACCACAAAACAACACGTAATCATCACCGACTCCCTCAGTGTACTTAAATCACTAGAATCTGGTATTTCCAAAAGTAGAGCAAATCTCATGGAAAAAGCGCTACAAACAATAAGGGAAATAGATACCAAACAACAGAAACTAACATTCCTGTGGGTACCCTCACACATTAACCTGCCAGGAAATGATAAAGCAGACCTAAGTGCAAAATCCAGCCTCACAAAAAATACCTATCTGACCATGCAATATAGCGTTACAGAAATATATAGTCAAATAACTCAGAAAATCAACCATAAATGGCAACAAACATGGGACAACAGCATCAAGGGCAGACACCTATACCAATGGCAAAAAAAGGTGGAGAGACATATTACAATACCTAGAACACTGCAAAGCCCAGATATCAGAATCATAAATCGAATAAGGACCGCTAAAACCTTACTCAAGGGAAGCTTTGGAAGACATCTCAACAAAGGAATGGACAACCACACCCACTGTCCCCATTGCACCAGCACAGAGACCCTGGAACACGTTTTTAATCAGTGCACCTATTACCACTCGCACAGAATGGAATTTCAAAAACAACAAAAGAAAATCGGATCGCCCTACAAATATCCAGACTTCATAAATCCCAAAACAAACAGCAACAAAGACCTAACATACAAAAACATAATAACATACTTAAAACAAATAAACAAGTATGACAAGATATAACCCAATGAGTTGAAAGCATTAATTGCTAGCTGAAAAGCACACTCAAGGTTAAAAATACAAACAGGATAACACAAAATACAGGCTACCAAACACACATCAATAACGAGAACAGGTACCTTTGAGAAGTCCCCAGGACCTGATTACTCAGCAAAGGTGCCTCCATACTCGATATATAAAAAAGAAGAATAACTAACTTTACAAACAATACAAATCTCTACAAAAAAAATAAAAAATTATTAAATAAAATAAAATAGCAATTTTAAAAATAAAAACTAAAAATAAAATAAAATAAACTAACGAAAAGGGAAAGGGAAAAAAAAAAAAAAAAAAAAAAAACAACAAAAAAAATATCTTTAAGAAAATGGGGAGACAGGCACCTTTCATAAGTCCACCCGGACCTGAGTATTCAGCAAAGGTGCCTGCACCCATAAAATTATTAAAATACATGCATGTACCAATCTTCCCTTCTCTACCTTCCAACTTTGCATGTATATATTCTGACTATAACATCTAAGGTCTGACAACAAGAACAGAATACATTAACTCCCTAAATTTAGATATATAAGGTGACATAAGCCCAGTCATCAGGACCCTCCGCACAAGGCGGAACTAAACTAAAGTCACAACAAAACTTATCATTAATAACACACTACACAGGGAGCACAGGACTTTTTCAGACCACGTGCTGACAATTTTAACTATTAAAAAAAAAAAAAAAAAAATAAAAAAAAATAAAAAATAAAAAAAAAAAAACAAACAAAAAAAAAAAAAAAAAATGTTATTATTATATTAGATTTTGAGGCACAATGATAATTAAGATAATGGTGTGTGGCAGTTGAGCAGAAGGGGACTCCAACAAGAAAAGACCAGCAACTCACAACAACGATGACAGAAAGAAGACACAGACATCGGTCAATTGCCTCAAAAGAAGCTCTCACATTGGCTATTAGAGGGCTCTTCAGACATACCAAATTTTTGTGGCCCTAATTCAATATGATCATTTTTGGACACCGCCATCAAAATTCAAAACTTAAAAATTACAATACAAGAACTGAAAGTAACGGGTGACAAACACCTAATTGATTGGCATAATTTATGTTTTTTTTTTTTTTTTTTTTTTTTATATACATACACAAAAGTACACTCTGTACATAAACAAAAGAAAAGAAAACTGCTATAGGTTAACATAAACAAATCTAACAACTATCAAGATCAGGATAATTACAGTGGCTAACACGACATTGATATATTTAACGTCCATTAGTACAACTGGACTCGATTTGAACAATAGGCTTTGGCGTTTCTAACAACATGGACCTGTGACGTCGGGCTCCTCCTGGACTCATGCCTTCCCTCCTTTGCCACGGACAGACATTTTAATTAAGTAATGCGGTCATCGCATATAAACACGGGGATGTAGTGGCACCATTCCTACAAACCCGATCAAATAAATAGCCTGGTCATCAGGCATTAACAAGACGCAAAAGTACTAGTACGTAAGCGTCTATAATTCAATATTCATTCAGTCTAACCATCCATTGTCGACTCATCCTCCTAAGAAGATGTGTTCCAAACTAGCTAAGCTCAACGAAGCCTACGTGAATTTGCATAGGGTCAGACACAGTCTGATACCGAAGCCAGAAGAAATAGAGAATGTGAGAATGTTAAAAATCACTGAAGACCTGATAGAAGAGCTCTTCAGAGAAGAAATGAACAGGGAGAAAGAAGAATGGACAGAGAAGTACAGACTTCAGAGACAGCAGCAACAGCAGCAACAGCAGCAACAACAGCAACAACAGCAGCAGCAATCTGAAGCTGACAGAGGCTTTGTCGATTGTCGTATCGACACCAAAGAGTTCTTCTTCTCTTTCCAAAGAAGCAGACCTATTGCCAGAAAGTCTATCCTCAGAGGACATCGCATTCTTAGAAACTAAAAAAGAATGCCAAGGGGTTCTGTAATGCTAATTCCCATTGTCGCTAATCTCCCCCCCCCCCTTCACTACTTACGTGCAATTTACTAATTTGTGTATTGGCGACCGCGGAGTGGGCGGGGGTGGGTAGACAAAATCAGAAGGATTTATTTATATAATACACATTGGATTTCCTTAAAAATTGAGGGTGAATCCCATGAATAGGTGTTCACACGGTAAAGAAGAAACGGCAAAATATTTTTGTTCGAGTTTACAAAATAGCTTATTATTTGAAACAGAATAATAGGAACTTTGTTTCGTAATATAGACATAATTTCGTTATTAAGGGGTAATCCTTTGTATCCTCTTGCAATTGCTTGAGGTGAAATAGATAGTCCTTTATCTACCCACCACACCCCTTCAGGTCCGTAGAGAACGATCAAGGGCCTTGGGGTAAGAAACACCCGGGCCTCTCCTAGTCTACTGTTATATATTGCTACAATACTATGTGCAAACATGTATTTGAATATACCACTTGCTTCGTTTGTTTTGTTTTGTTTTAATTACTTTTGCTTTTTTATATATAAAAAATGTTTGCAACCCTTTTCCTTCATACTCACACTAGCCACATCACCAAATTAAAGATTATTGGTTTTCGATCCCCTCTTCAATAGTTATGTATTTTCCATGATGACTTCTGAAAATAAAAGCATACATTAAATCAAGAAGGAAAAATGTAAATCGGGAAATGAAAGAAAATACATAACTATAAGGTTAACGGACAGAACGTCCCCGACAAAAGTGACAATACGAAACGACTAAGGGGGCGCTCACCAGTTGTTATGTACTTTTGAGAGAGTGACGTATGTAAGGTGAAGCTGTTTGCATTTAAAACACGCATAATGGAGAGAATGGTGGCATACCTATATGCTACATTAATGTAATGTGGATGATATTTCTTTGGATATTGTACTTTTGGAAATTGTACATGATTTAAACACACTGCTAACTAAAATGAATGCTCCCTTGTGCTAAAAAAGTCAGCTATTAAAATAGGGAAAATGAATTTTGCCAGACTAGACAATACCAGCCTCTGAAAGGGCAATGAATGAATTACCAAATATATGTAATGTAAAAAACAACGTTATTGGCTCTTTATTTATTTATAGAATTTACCTCTGAATTTCAGGAAGTGATAATGGCCAAGTAGAGGTAGCACTATTTTGAAAGATGCCCATCTGGAGTAAGGCCAAGCTGTATACTGTATAACCCATATTACACCCATCAACCATACATCAAAATAAAGGGAATTAATACCTAAGATATACAGAATCTTTCTAAAAGCCAGTATAATCAGTGAGAAAAGCCGGAAAAATTATTTTTCTTTAAAATCATAATCCTTATACAAAATACGAAACTGTAGAGCTACACCTAAGTCACGAACTTAATTCGGTTCGGAACGTTCCGTTATCCTTTGTTGCTTTGCCATTCGTCAAGTGTGTGTGAGGAGTTCTTTCCCTTATAAAGGGCAATTGGCAATGGGGAGGACTATGTCATATGAATTTATTGTTGGGTTTAACTTATGGAAAGCTCTAATATATTTGTGTGCATATGGTATAATAAAATGATCCAGCATTATTATATTCTGTATATACATTTTACCATTAAAGGATATAAATACATTACATTTTCATTCAGAGGGCCTTAAAGTACAACTTTTCAATATAAGATCCCTATCACTTCCGGCTGAATCTTTGAAAATGGCGTCAAGTTCAAAGGATTCCGCGCCAACTGTTGAAAATTCGGACGAAGATGTAATTTCGATGGTTGATGTTTTGAAAGAAGAGGAACAGTTGGAGGAATATGCAGCAGCTGTCCTTGGTGGTAGTGACGAAAAAAATTGCACGTATCCCATGGTAATGAAAAAAGCAGACGCATCGTTACAAAGCGTTCCTTTTTTGCGACCATTATTTTTGATGTTACAAATACGTAGTTCTTCGTTTATTCTTAAGGACCAAGGGCAGAGGCACCATAAGCTAAAGGACACGTACCTAATAATATCTATCTCGTTTAACAACAACAAAGTGTACTGAAGATCATATAGGTCAAAACCAGATTTTGTATTTTAAGGTTTCCGAGTTCCCTGGCAGCACTGTTAGTAGTCCTACAGTGTAAGGCATAGCGCATGTTATTTTTGTTTTAGTGCTATGTCTTTCTACCCAAATAACGGGGTTGTATAGTTGAATTTAGGAATATCTCTCACACTTGCAAGCCTAACTCGACATTCTTGCACTAATTTATGTGTAATTATTATACTTAGTGTGCCGTCTTTATCACGGCGGAATTAAAATATGACACTAGCAAATATATGCATTTTCATGTTCCATTGACATACATTTGAATTTGTTGAAATGCGACAATAGTCGAGGTATACCAAAGTAGGTTCATGTGAGGGATGTGTTTCTTAAATGAAACGAAATGTTTGCTTACAGTTCCAAGAGCCATAATATATTTTTTATTTGTTTAGTTAAAGAATAATATTTCATCTTAACCCAATTTCGGCATTCCTGGCTTACATCACTTTCCAGCCAAATGAAATGTAGGCCAATGAAACTTGAAAACAGGTCCAGTTGTTTTGTGAGAATTTGAATTTACTAGAGAAAAGACTTCAGAGTAAGTAAAGTCTGACTAAAACATTATGACTTTACTTTGTAGAAAAGCATCATTATTTTAGTTGTCAGCTGTGTGAGATTTTCCAGAAAATTTGACTTTTGTTATGATGTTACTCGACATCAAAACACCCAAAACATAAATATCAGCATCGAGGGCCTACATGTAGGATTACACTGTTAAGAGCATATTGCGCACAGGGCATGCTGATTGCAAAACGTGATTGCCCCAAAAAAAACATCTGTTTGTCCAGTTTGAAATTTCTTAACCCTTTACCTCATACGAGCGTCATTGGATGCCTCCATTGGCATGGAAGCACCTTTTGACACCTCTACTCCATTCGCATGGAAGCGCCTTTTGACGCCTGCTGTAAACATCAGCCATTTTGAGCTGGTTTTTGTAGTGCCACCTTCAGGGAAAACCCCCCTATTAGATACTACATTCATTTCTGTGAATGACAATTATGTCGGATCACGTGGTCACTGTTTATGCACTGGTCGATATCTGCTATTTAAAGTAACTGGGTCATAATCTCCACTTTCCAAAATGGCGGTCACGGATTTCATTCAGTACTTACGAAGTTTTCGCGATTAGAATCACAACTATGAAAGATTCAATAACTTCGGTAAAGGCTCTGATATTGATGTAGGCAGCAATTAGTTTTTATAAATTATCAAATTCAGATGACTTAGTGATGTAGACGCAGACGAAAAACATGTAAATTTCAAGTATGGGAAATGGCAGCTACGGTTGGTCACGCGGCCTCACTGACATGATGGTGAACAAGTTCTCTCAAGATTTTAAAGCACATAAAAAATTCTTCCGCGAAAAATAATTACACAGCTATAACAATCGGACTTTACTCTTAAAATTTTCCACATATAATAGATGTGTACCAAATATGTAAACTGGTTAAAATTGCTGTCAAATGTAACATACACTACATTGCTTAACAGTTCACAGGCATGTGCGTGTGCGGTCGGCTGGGTAACAGGTGTTCTATTTATAACGTGCAACACTTTGTCACTATGCTCTATGAGGTAAAGGGTTAATGCCATTTCACTGAAATTGCTTAATCCTTGTATAGATTGCCAGTATTGAAGGTATTCATGGGTCATTTTCAACAGTTATTTTCTTTTTAATATAATTGTACTTTTAAGTGATACAAAATAATTCGAAATTGTGAGCTTTTTTCAAAATGTTAATGATTTCTGTTTTACATTAGTTTTATGGCTATTATCTTGGTAAATGACTAAAAACATATAAGCTCATAAACAATAAGCATTTAAGTTAGTATTTACTTGAGCAAAATAACAGTTTACTATGATCTCCCAAATGCAGACATTATTATGGAATAAAACAAAGTGACCAGTTGGTGAAATTGATTGTATCTGGTGATGCAATTTCTGTGATGACACTTAGGGTTCCAATGGAACACCGTGTGTATACATATGAAACCCTTGATTTTTTAAATGCTACACTGCCATGAATTATGGAGAACTCACCCCAGGTGTCAGGAGAAGTTGCCCCACTGCACCTGGAGAAGTCGCCTGAAGGATCATATATACTAATTCTGAGATGTCGTCACATGGTTGCTGCAGCTTTATTTGTTTTTTTTTCTCTTCAATTCAGTGTTTCCCTTTACGCACATTTGTGCATCAGTAATGAATGCTGGAGAAAATTGACGCACACATTTTGTTCCCATGCGTTTTTTTGACGCAATGGATTCACATAATGCAATCAGGATTTATTTAATATCCAGTGTATTGGATGAGGGGTGGCATCGTGTATACTTCAAGCATAGGAAACTGTTAAAAGTATGACTTGATGAACTAATAAAATTATTCTATGAATCGACAATGCATTTGTTTGTTAATTGTGCATGTTGGTTTATGTGTATGTTTAGAGAGAGAGAGAGTATGTTGTGCAAGTTGCAATATCCTATTTCAAGCTGTAAAAGTACGAGTCAGATGAAAATTTGTCAGTACATTTTTTACCCCCACATTTTTTATTTGACCCCCAGTTCTGACACCAAGTTTTTTTTTAACCCTCAGTTTTACACCCTTGGGGGATACACTGTCAGTTTAATAGCTTATTAAACCTATAAAATTGGTAACTTCTTAACTTTTCCCATTGATCAACTCCACTTCTCTACCTAACAAAAAGGAGTGTTCTGCAGTGTTTTATCTACCCATGCGTTAAATATGCAGACTTCTCCAATTTGATGCACAAAAATAGTCACCAGTACGTAAATTGATGCACCCAAATGTTACATTTTACTCATTAACAAAAAACAAAGATTCGGTCTAAAATTGTCGCCAGTAGATAAATTGACACCCCCCAATATTAAGTTTTGTTGATTAAAACAAAATTAAGGTTTGGTCTAACTACTTGAATGGTTAGATTACAACTCTCCCAAACAGAAAACACGTGCACATCAGTTTCTTAAGCTAATGCTATCATAACACATAGGGATAAAACTGAGTGTTGAGCCTGGAGCTGACCTTATGTGACCTGTAACTGTCACATCATTTGTAGCAACAGGATGTTAGAACTGTATAATCACCATACCCAAGAAAGAGGTATAAAATAAACATGTGATTCTCACGAGAAACTATTATGCGCACCTTTGTCACGTAATTAAGCAACAATTTCCATTGGTTCAGTTTTATGCATTACGTTGTTCCAATATACTGTCAGCATTCGATTGAAAATGGCATCTAAGGAAAATATAATTAAAATAGATCCAAAACAAACGAAATCATCTTTTGGTCTGCGTCTGTGACCGACTGATAATTATAGTAGAGGTCTCACTATTATTTTAAAACTAGGAGTCCAGGACTCATATTTTGGAGAAAAAAAAACAGGAGTCCCACCAGCAAAAGTTGCAGTCTCCTTCTAGCCTAAATGTGTCTTGATTTCAAGGTCACATGCACTGCTTATTTGGCTACACTTGGAAATGAAAATGACAGTGAAAGGTAAAGTTGTTCATTTGATGTACTCTTACACAAAAGTACATCACTAGGTCTTTCTGCCTCTGAATTCAGCCATTGTAAATATCAGTACACTTTCCCACCACTCTGCAGCTAGGCAAGTCTTTGAACTTGCTGCCAAGCTATTGGGTCATGTTCTTCAGATGTACTCTTACACTGACAGCATGTACATCTAGGGGTCTTTCAGCCACTGAATTTTCTCATTGTAAATATCAGCACAGCTAAAATAATCATTTGATCAACACATTTTTCCACTCAGCATGTGGCTGAAGCAGGTAAAAAAAATTGCATCCAGATACACATGATTAAGCGTTTCCGAGACCTCTGAGAATTGTTATCGAACAGGTGGATCCTTCGTCGTCCAAAGATGAGGTAACAGTTACTTGTAAGATAGAACGTAGTTTGTGCAGCATTGGTTGAAAACACAGCTGGCAACGTTTTCAAAAAGAAGCTAAGTTGAGTGAGGAATGTGACAGTTAAGACGCCTTTATATTTTGCCATAAATTTACTGAGGCTAAAAAAAATACCCACCATGACCAAATGTGCAAAAAAAAACAATAACTTTCAGAACAGTACACTGGCAAGGCATGCCAGAACAGAAACTGCTGATTGAAGGTCCACAACACCAATCAGATTTGAATGCAGATTTACATAAATATTCTTCCAAACAAGACATAGTGAAAGTGCAGCTTTAGTGTGTACAATTGGCTGAGTGTAAAAGACATCCCTTGTTTTAAAATACAAATCTCTTCTTAATTTAATACACGACTTAACAGCTGAAGAAATTGATGCCATTGGCATCTTAAAGAATTCTGCCAATCAGTATGACTTGGATACTACCTGTTCATAGTTACTGGAGTGCCTATCGAACGTTGTTGATGACAGTCTTATACATGACATGCAAAATTCATCATTTGTGACAGCAGTGACCTTGGCTAGCGTGGGTACATGGGAAAGCCTGCCAGTAGCTTCTCGTGGGTCGGTGGTTCTTCCCTGGGTTTTCCAGGGTTCTTCCTCCACCAGTTATACTGGCCACCATGTATAGCCTGTCGTGTGCTGAAAAATGGCGTTAAACCCTACAACAACAACAACAACAACAGCAATGACGGATGAAAGCACTGACATAGCCAACAATAAATGCATTGTCATATATGCTCAGATTATGTCTAATGACATAAAGCATTCAACATGATTTTCAACAAATATATAATGTTCAGATGCTTCTGGCAAGGGAATTGCCTTATTGGCTTTACTCACATTATGTAACTAAAATTTTCATTGTGTATTTAAGCAATGAAATTATATTTTAAAAACTACTGAAAACTGATCATCGGCTAGAATAAGACTCATAGGTTTGGATTTTAACTCAGTTTTTTGCCTTGAGGAGTCAAATGACTTACATGAAGCCATTTGTAGATAAAACACTGATTCTGTCCCTTTTTGCTTTGCTCTTCAAATCATCAGATGCATTTTATTTGGAAAATAGAGCAGGTGTAAGCATGATGTAACCAGGCCCAGCCCTTGGATGTGCAGGGCCCAAGGCAGCAAGCGATGAGCTCAGGGCCCCAAGCATAAAAACTGCATTGCAGAGAAGCCCAGAGCCCAAGGTGGTTGCCTCATTTGCCTTGCCCTAGTGCTGGGCCTGGATGTGACGTCTGCAGTTTTATATATGGAAGGGTTCCAACCTGATAACCAAAGTCATCCTGAGACGACTTTATGGCATGGACCTCTACAACCTGAAATCGACTGAATTTGTGCTGACCGTCAATAAGCCAAAGGGTTAAAGTATCATCTCTCTAACTGAACAATTTAATCTGATTTTTCATTGAGATTTGCTAACCGTTGACGAATGTTAATTGAACTCGACAAAAAGCATCATTGACACCTACTCAGGAAATGCTGTCGTTACTGAGTTCAACAACATGGCTAATGTGCAGAATTCGGATGGTCTCTGTAAGCTCACATGTACTATGCCCATCATTTAGTTTATTTCTTCTTTTTTGTCAGTGTTCATAATTTCATTATTTCTCAATTAAACAAACTAAAGTTCAAAGAGAAGTGTAAAAAATATTTCGCTTCTAAATTGTCAGTGCAAAATTAACAGGATTACGTTATTTTATTATATATAGCAACACCATGATCATGCGTACTAACATGATTTTGTTACCTTAAATGCATATTTGAACTGCTCGATGTACTTGGAACATAATGAGAAGATCATCTTTAAGAACAAATTTAAATGTCACATTTAAATACTGGACTAAACTGAATAATATTTCACATGGTCCGAATCAGCTTGGAAGTTGGGCTGAATCAGCCAGTAATTTGTACCAAATCAGCCTCATGTGAGTTTGAGAGTAAATGCCACATTAATGAATAATGTTAGGTATTATAGATATATCAGTTAAGAAAGTTAACTGTAACATTTGTTTAAAATGTTTCTCGTGGTGTGCCTGTGTATTGTTATAACAAATGTGATGAGTTTATATGTATACAGAGACTTTCAATTATAAGCGATTTATTTTTCTATTATTGACATTACACAAACAAGATGAATGCAGAATGGGAAGGAATGGTTTATTATACAATGAGTGGAAAACAGTCTTGAATGTAAGTGTGGAAGAAAAATGCATATTCATCCGATGCAGTTACATACAAAATCAAAGGTGCATAAATGTTGGCAACATTGAATGAAAAATCGTAAACATGTCATTAAGGTTATTTCTTTGGTAGATGATTTCTTACTTTTTAAAGATGGAGAGAGAAAAAGAGTAAAACATTGAGGACTGTTCTAGTATTCATGTTAATATAATTTTACAATATAAATATCAGAGTTCATCAACGATATAAGGTAAGGATTTCAAAACAAATATTTTTTGCTACCAATATTGAAACAATTTGCCGTATAACTGTTAGAGATGAACACTGATGGAAAACAACGGCAATATTTCTCATATTATTTAGTACCAAGCACAGGATCATCTAAGAGAATGAAAAAAAAGTATTTGGATACGCGCTGAACATATTCAATCAAGGAAAAGGTATTCAACAATCTATTTGACAATCTGAACCCTCAATAATGACTGTGACTACTTAATAGTATGTTTGCTAAAATTAATTACATTTATTTGAACATCAATGAATTTAAATAAGTTGCACAAGGTACTTACATAGATTTTGTTAAATTGGGTTAAGAACAAAAATGTTTATATCAGTTAAAAACAATGACACCTCGTGCTTTTTGTATTTTGAAACAAGTGTTCTTGTTGTTTTAGTAGGTGCCCGATGAATAGTAGGATTTCAGCAAATTTGACAATGATTTTGACATCACTTCATATATCTATGAACTTACTGAAATTTACCAAATGACCAAAAAGGAATATACACTTTGCCACGATGACATTTGCACCATTACGTTGGAATGAAAAACATAATAAATAGAATTAGGATACATGTGCAGCATATAATGTAGAACATTTATTCAATAATGCATTGACACTTAGTTCTTCATTTTTTTAAACATATCCCACAAGTGAAATATACTTCCTTGTTTTTCTTTTGTTTTCCGGGTCTGTTTATTTCAGTTTCCCTTTCAAAACCATCTTGAGTTGCATAGGTATGGAGTTTGCTTCTTTGTACAGGAGAGTCAATACCAGATACAGTGCCAGCTTTGATTTCCTAGCACAGAGATTTAAGCTGTTGTGCCAGCCTTCAATATTGTTGTTAGTTCTGATTGCCCTATGGAATACTGACCATGTGGCTGGCAGCCATGTTGGATTTGTTATCCAGGTGCTTTCCATGTACTCCATCAGCTGTACTAACTGTTAAGTATCGGCCTTTATATACTCCATCTTTCCTGTTGTAGAGAGACTGAAATATTGCATGGTAATATATGAGTACAATTATCAAACATTTGTTTCTATGCAAATCAGAACATAGAAGAAAAAAACATCAGCTGATGTTTGTCAATAAATGCTAATTTTGCAGGAAGTTTTTGTTAACTTCCTGCAAAATAAGCATTTATTGTTACACACGCACACACACACATAGAGACAGACAGAGATGCTTATTTTAGGATATGATGTTATACATAATTCAGATGGAATTTTGTGTATAAATTATACTTCACGTATAGTGATTTCATCTCTTTTGTTTCTTTAACAACCATATAATGTTATGGCTGCATTACATTGTCATGTTATTTCAGAAACTTTTTAAATTTTGGGATGGTGATAGTGGTAAGGTGTATGTACCTGTAATCCAAGTGATTGGGCTTGCCGCCACACTGCTTGTCCCCAGTGAAAGGCACAACCATGGATTGGTTTCTTGAAAACCGTGTGCAAAGCAAGCCAGAGACCATGTTCAAAATCTACAACCATTTTCCTTACTGCTGGGCTATTGGGCCGCATGATACTGCGGAAAACCTGGACAAATATGAATAACAGAATAAGAACACATTGTCTTACTATACAATATACCAATGATCTAAAATCTTTGTAATATGAGCATGAAGTTGTCTTGCTTTTTCAAACAGCGTTACGACTGTTAAATATATCATTTAAAAGAAGCAAATGAACAGTAGGGATGTGACATGACGTAAGATCTGAAGCACTTTTATTGAGGCCACAAAACTTTAAGAAAAAAAATTGCATAATGATAACCTTATTAAGAAAGGTAATAAAAATAATACCTTTTTATAGTCTTTTTTTTTTGTCTTCCAGACATCAATATGAAAACGCCAGGAAACTTTTAATTTCACTGGATGCTTTCACAAACGTGTTGTTTGGACAGCAGTTGATGAAAAGGCTTCCACACTATTTTGAATATCCCATCAATATAACATGTCTTCACTTTGGCCAGCACTTGTAGCTGTTGGTTGGTTGCAAAGATAAGGTGCTAATATCTTCCTACTCTCACATCTGCCTTGAAAAATCGGCAGATGTGTGCTGCACAGTGAATTTGTTGTCCAGCTGAAAATATAAAATACACTAATGAAAAACTATTAATATTATGGATAAGACCTTTTAGGCCCATATAATTCACGTAAATTGATGATCGAGATATAGTTCCCTTTTGTATTTATGAATGTTGGCTGAATGTTTTTTATGTGGTATTTAAAAATGTTGTCATTCACATGTGCACACTTATAAAGTACAAAACTATCGTCTTTAAATAAATTCTCCTCTAGTAACCATATTTTTTGCAACATTACATTTTTAAAATATGAATATTAAAGGTCATACCTCAAGTTGCAAATCTACTTGGTCTGCTCTGCTGTCGCATGTAATTAGTAACTCATACAATGTTGTAATTTGGTCTTGAGTGTTCAGGCAGATGAACATTGCCATGATCCTCCATAACCCTGGTAACAAATGTGGTTGCTGGCGCAAATGGACCTCACCAGGCTTCGTCCTTATCTTCCCTATAGATATATAGAGAGAGTGAATATATGTATAGTATGTATGCTGTATCAGTGATATACCACGAGATGATAAAGTTTTCATTAAAAGGAAACAAGGCTTGCATCTTGTGGTATATCACTGATACAGTGTACATACTATAGGAGTTTCCTTTTAATGAAAATTGTATACATTTTGTGGTATATCATTGAGACAGTGTACATAACTGTGCACACTTTCAATTTCAAGGTTTTCATCCAACCCAAATTCTTTTCTCTCTTAATTACTCGATTTCTGCATATTTTTTTTCTGTTTTGCATGAGAGGGGAGGGAGAACAGAAAGCAGAAAGGATTGCAATGGAATCATGTACCATATTAAATTTATTTAGAATCGGGGATTATTTACACTTTTTATAGTTATTTTCATACATCAGTATTGATTAATGTGTGGAAATTCATCATTGATCTAGAATCGATAGCACACAGTTGCGAGAATGTTTACATATGTATGAGGTACCATAGCAGACAAAAGCTGGTCCAGTCTGAACATTGCTGTTGAAATTTTAATGTGATATGTCCAGAATTCCAATTTCACGTGTTGTATCTAAAATGCTTGTCTTTCAATTTCCATTTTCTGGGTCGAGATTTTAGATTGTATCTGTTGAAGTAAACAGCAGTGGTTGAAATCTCAATGTTGTATGTCAAGAATTCCTAATTTATGAACATGTATTGGTTCAAATAGTTTATGTTGAAAGTTCCATTTCATACATTGAGTATTTAGATTTCATCTGTTGAATTACACAGCACTGGCTGAAAAATTTGATGTCCAGTGTCAAGTTTTTAGATTGCATCTTCAGAATCACAGTTTCAATTTAACATGTTGAGACACATTGATTGTGCTGCATGTGTCATTTCATATCTTGAGTTTTTATTTGTATCTGTTGAATTCCACAGTAATCTTCAAAAAAGAAAATAGAAACACCACTTCATTATATTCCCCTAACATGTAGCATGTGAAATTGGTGAACAGTCCTGCTTAGAGCTCATGTAAAACTATTCTAGGGGCGGCTTATATAAGCAAATTGTCATAGAGACAGCTAAAAGACAAAGAGGTCTGGGGTAAACAACCACATTGCATCTGTTACTTAATTGACTGACTATAGCGTGGCTGATGTGTTAAGTCCTTTATGGACTGCAGTTGGGGAACCGGTTGTGCTCACTTACTTATGCAAAGTTCACAAAGTAGAACAACACAGTTGATTTGTATTGATAAAGGTTTAACACCTGAACAGGATTGATATGTTTATGTAAACCACAGTTTGTTATTGTTTGTGTGCATTTAGTATTTTGGTGTTGCAGTTCAGTACAGTGGTGTCCATATACATGTTGTTCTGTGGTATGCATGGTGAGTGAGTAGTATGCGAGTTGCTTGTGTTGCATGTGCCTAACATGCAGCTGCTGATTAAATTAACAAGTTCCCTGTTCCATTATTCACTCCTCCAACGCCTCTCCAGGAGTCAACTTCAGCATTTCTGAGTGCAGTATGTTAACAGTTTGCAAATGGTATCAAAGAAAATGACTATTCTTTATTAGAATACCTCACGGCACTGGTCTTCATCGTCTTCTTATTCTGGTGATTCATTTAGTCCTCATCTAGTCTGATTCAAGTACAAGAACCCACGGAGACGTAATGTTGTTATTTCTCCTGTATACCTGGTACACCTATTACATTTATTAGTGCTGTATTATATGTAAAGCCTCCATTAAACTTGAATATATTATGTCCTCTCCCCATTCATGCCAATGAAATAATCAATCCCAAATGTGCTGTATATTCATTTTTATATAGAGACCATCTTATCTCATGGTCAGATACAGTTCTGACAATGCTAACATTATAATCATCAAGAACAACTCAGTTCTGACAATGCTAACATTATAATCATTAAGAGCAACTCAGTTTTGACAATGCTAACATTATAATCATCAAGAGCAACTCAGTTCTGACAATGCTAACATTATAATCATCAAGAGCAACTCAGTTCTGACAATGCTAACATTATAATCATCAAGAGCAACTCAGTTCTGACAATGCTAACATTATAATCATCAGGAGCAACTCAGTTCTGACAATGCTAACATTATAATCATTAAGAGCAACTCAGTTCTGACAATGCTAACATTATAATCATCAAGAGCAACTCAGTTCTAACAATGCTAACATTATAATCATTAAGAGCAATTCAGTTCTGACAATGCTAACATTATAATCATCAAGAACAATTCAGTTCTGACATTGCTAACATAATCATTAAGAGCAACTCAGTTCTGCCCAGGATTCACTCAGAGAATCCAGCAGGGAAGTTTAAACAACAGTACAATCCAGTCTCCAGTGAGTGCAGATATGAAGACTAGGGATGCTTGCATTAAATTCAAACCCCCTATTGAACTATTAAAAGAGCAGCAAATACTGCATATAATTAAGCATATATTTTACCATCCAATGGATTTAAAGACAGAAACTTAATGTTTGTTTTAATTTGATGTCAGTGTTTGTGTAATTATGTATGTCTTTGCACATCTATTTATGTTTATGGTGATGATATTTGACAATGCCAAGTCTGCCAACTATTACTTTATAAGCATATGAAATGCTTTGATGATGTTGTTGTTGTGGGGGTTTAACGCCATTTTTCAGTACACGATAGGCTATGTATGGCGGCCAGTATTAATGGTGGAGGAAGAACCCAGGAAAACCCTGGGAGAACCACCGACCCATGAGAAGCTACTGGCAAGCTTTCTCACATGCCCACATTGGCCGAATCCTAGACTCGAACCCATGCAGACAGAGGTGAGATGGCAGTGATCCGTAATGGAGAGTGCTTTAGACCACTTGGCCACTCGGGGCCCCCTGAAATGCTTTGAAGAAACAGTTATTTTCTTTTTATTTAGATTTGAATTTCCTATCATTTTCTATTGTTGTTGTAGGGTTTAATGCCATTTTTCGGCACAAGATAGGCTATACATGGCAGCCAGTATTAATGGTGGAGGATGAACCCGGGAAAACTCTGGAAAGAACCATAGACCCACGAGAAACTACTGGCAAGCTTTCTCACCCACATTGGCTGAATCTGAGACTTGAACCCATGCTGATAGAGGTAAAATGGCAGTGATCCATAATGGTGAGTGCTTTAAACCACTCTGCCACTCAGGGCCCCATCATTTTCTATGAGCTTGTGTGAAAAGATAGCTTATTCTCAATTGGACAACATTGCTTTTGTTGCCTTTGAGTAGAATGTTGACACAGAAGTTAACATTTTATTTCATTATTATTGTGTGTATTGAAACATAAGTTGCTGGGGGCAGTTTCATAAAATCAAGGCAAAGGCTGAAGTGATCTTTGCTTTTGTGGTGTGTTTAAGTGAAATTGCATGTATAGACTTCAGGGTGACTATTTCTTCAGTCACCTCCTGTTGTTGACCCTGAACATCAGATAGATATATGTCTGTGTCATTACTGGTGACATCAAATTAATTGTTTATATACAAAAGAAAATAATAAAGTCCAAGATTGACCTCTATGGAATTCCAGTAATCAGTTTTTATTGGAATTTTCTCCATATACAGTACCAGGGTCTCCATTGGGTTTTAAAAGTTGGGAATCCAGGACTCCTTTAATGAGAGAAGTGCAATCCCAGTTCTAAGACTACAGTTGGAGTCCCAATAGTTATACCTTTTTTTTCTCCATGCAATAATTCAGAAAATTATATGTGTATTAATGTGTCACCAGATTAATAATGCTCATTCATTGTGAAATATTTTGTTTTATAATGAAAGAAAAATTAAGACAGTTGATACCATGAAAATTGTTGCTGATGATAATTTTGTTTCTTTATGTTACAATATTAATAGTTCTCAATGTCTTTACATGCCATTCTTTATTTATTTTGTGTAGATCAAGGAAGAGATTACACTTTCTTTTCCTTATTTTGTTTATTAAGGTTGATTGCATTTCAGTTCAGTAATGTTCCAAGATATTGAAAGATGTAACAAATGACCATATTTCTTTCCTTTTTTCATTTGATTTTTAAGCAACACAGCATACTAAATCCACTTTTTTTTTTATAAACAAACCTTTAATAAATTTCTCCACAGCAGATTTAGGATCAAAGTCTTTAAGTTTAGAACATAGTATTCCTTGGGTTGCCATTGCATTTTTTTAATCACAATTGTGACATTTTGTGCCTACAGCTTATAATGTTCCATTGTTTTCTCATATTTCTGCCATTTGGATGACCTATTCCATGATTCATTCCACAAATCTCTCAGTCTCTTTGACGTTATGTTTTCTTTATGAAAACTAGATGTGCATGTGCTGTCAGCAAGTCTTGAGAGAAAATGTTGTTCTTGGCATCAAAGAAATTATGTAAAATTGCCTCGGAATAGTACAGTAAAACCTGTCTTGAAAGGCCACTGCTATGTGAGACTACCTGTCTTGAGAGAAAACAATCTCAGTGTACAAATGTATTAATTATGTAGCATTGTGACCTGTTATGAGAGACTATCTGGCTTGAGAGAAATAATAATTGGGACCCAACAATTAACGTGTGCCTTAATCTTGTCAGCTTTGATCTAGCATGTACAATATCTACCAGCATGGAGCTTCACCTGACCCCATTACAGTTCCTTGAACTTTGTTTGATAGCTTGCACACTTCATGATTGGTACTCGCTTTGTAGAAATGGATCTAATAAAAGAGAATTCTTGACAAGGAAACATGCCTACCAAGGACTGAACTGTTGGAAATTTCATGCATCCAAAAGTGAAAAGTAGGCATAGTTTTATGTTGATTTTGGTGTATGGGAGAACCCTGTATGCAGTGACTCACATTTTCATATCAGTAATACCATTCCTGTTGCTATTGTATAGCTGTCATATTTTCGGGAGGAAAATACCTCAACCATATGACAAAAGTTTGTCCTCCCATGAGGGAGAACCAGGAGATTTCAGACTGCCCCAAGGACACCCCACACATGCTCACCCCTGCATACTACCCTCTCAATTTTTCTTTCAGTCAACATGATGTAATGTTGATATTGTTGACATCAAAAAAGACTTGCTGTCACATCATGGTTCAGAAATTTAATTTATTATTTCTTTTGTATTTCTCAAATTTTATCAGTTAACTTAAGCTCTCTTAAGTGTTATCATTAGTTCAGTACACATGATGTATGGCTTGGCATTTTATTTTTGTGTCCCTTACACTGGTCATAATTGATTCAAAATTGGTTCTGCGGTTTTTTAGCTATGGGTAGGTATTTTATTTAATTTCCCCCATACGTGCAAGCTGCATAAATTGCAGTCTACCGACTTGCCTCGATCCATTTTATTGTCTGGGATCTCACTGATCATACATCTCCAGAATGCTCAGTACAGAAAGTGCACAACATTTCAGAATCATATTTCAGCCATCTGTGTTCTTCTTTCCATGATTTCAGGTCCTTTATTGCTCTTGTTTGATCATGTTTACATGGTTCCTGCATGGGTCTGGAAATCTGGAAAATGTCTCGAGTTTGAAAATTGCTTTTCCAGGTCTTTAAAAATGGTTGGAAAAAATGAAAAATAACTAAAAAGTCTTAAATTGTCATTATTACAGAAACTGTTAATGTACTACTCTTTTACATATGGGAGAAGTTTTAGTATACAGAGGAAATCTTGTAATTTACATTATACTTTTTCATGTCCTCACATTTTACTTGCAGTGTTTCAGTCTCGTTAGGTCATTAAACTTGTCACATTTTTAGGTTTTGAAATTTTTATTTTTTAAATTTGTGGCAGGATACCTGTATTTGTGATTACATTCATTCTTGTAATCATCAGATTTCTGAAGTTGTCACATTTCTGCAATTTTCATCCACAATGCAGTGAATGTTTATAAACAAATGATCTAAAACTAATGTTATTTGGTATAATTCTATGTTATTCACTGAATCAGTGAACACAGGGTATAATTCTGTATTATTCACTGAATCAGTGAACACAGCCTTTTCTGATTGACCAAGTTCAAGTACTTGTTTTACCTGTTGAGCAATATGTTTCTCATAATTTTGTTTTTATTTCCCTTGTAATAATTCTAATATGGTTTGAAACTAGGCAGTACTTCATGTTGGTCTGTTCCAGTCTTGTTTAAAAGTACTTAGTTTACAGACATACCTTTTCATCTAAATTTATTAATAAAGCCTTCCTGTCTGTTGATATTGAATTTCTGAATTCCTTGGGATAAACAGTTTTTTAATTTTGGTTTGAATTTGTTTCCTGAAAGACTTCTTATTTTAATTGACATTATCACAAAGGAATAACATGTATTGGTGGTAACAAATTACATTTTCATCCATTCAGTGCCTGAAATATAATTAAAATTGTAAATATGATGTAACTTTGCTGTCTCCTCACGCAGGAATTCGGGCATAATAGAAGCAGTTGAAATGGATTGATGTTTACAAGGGAGTAAACTTTACATACCAATGCCATGTTCAAGTGCTCTTGATTAAATAAAAGCAAAGAAAAGTACACCAGGTGTGACATTAATATAGTCATCATTTATGTCATTTATCACTGTTGTTTAATAACTTAAGGCTGTTGGCTACAAAGTTTCTTTCCTGTTTTTTCATGTTGACTGGTAACATATACACTATATGTCACATGACTGCACATAAACTTGGTCTACAGCTGGTTTAATTGTATGGTCAATGGATTTGCAGGGCACTGGCTGTCTAATAAATTTCGTTGCCAATTTCTCTACCATTCCTAAAAATGTATCACTAATGTATTGTTTTGGAGATAGGTTTATGATTTATAAAATCTTTTGAGTAGGTTGTTGTTTCTTCTGCTTCTCTGTCAGCATCACTGACATAAGACCATTTGAAAAATCCCAAAGCCTAAAGCTGGAGTGCCAACAACAGATTTTCTCTTCGCATTGTATGCTGACTACAGTTGGAGAAAATGTGAAGATGTCAAGTAAAATTCAATATTTATCCAGGGGTCACTGGTCACTCTCTACCCAGAATTTTGAGTGAAATATTTCTCTTTTCCCTCCTGTTGAATTAGGGTGCAGAGATGGGAGATTAGGGAGAAGTGAGTTTGCGGTTGTGTTGAAAAAAAAGTTTGTGGACAGGTTTTATAATGGCAGCATGTATTATAAACTGGGCTACAATATAACGTACTTAACAAAATGAGAATTCACTTTGGAAAATGTGAGTTAATATTTCAAGCTTGTGTACTTTTTGTGATGCGGAATTTTTCAGTGATATACTGGTACAGCAAATCATTAGTAAAACTCTGTAAGGTATATAAATTCAGCAAATTACACATGAATAGTTTTGAAATGTTAAATGAAGCATGCTTTTGCATTGATTTCTTTAAGGGAGATAAGCCTATTTCACCTCTGCGTTGGTTCGAGTCTCAGATTCAGCCAGTGTGGATATTTGAGAAAGCTTGCCAGTAGCTTCTCGTGGGTCGGTTGTTCTTTCCTGTGTTTTCCCGGGTTCTTCCTCCACCATTAATACTGGCTGCCATGTATAGCCTATCATGTGCTGAAAAATGGCATTAAACCCCACAACAACAACAAACCATTTAGCATAGCCTAATATTGTGACCATATATGCATATGTACATGTACCGACTGATAATAGTAGCCATCGGCGCAGCCAACATATTTTCATGTGGAATGTACATCTTCATGCCCAATTGTTCTATTCACAAATACAGAAATATTTTCATTTAAGTAAAAATCTGTTACTGTGTCTTGTTTGATGGTTTGTTTTCCTTGTATTTTGTGTAGGATGGCTGATCACAGATGTTTTGTGTCACATTATTCTATTTAGTCATGTTCAGTGTGGTATGGCTGATTGTTTATGAACCTCTCGTGGTTCAAAGATACAAACTTGGACATGTGATTTTGATTACTTTACTACTACAGCATTATAATATTAATGTACTGCACAGTGAGAGAGAATTTAAAAAAAAAATATATGAAGATAATAATTGTTGAAAGTTTTTAATTTGGTTTTGCAAAGATTCAGCAATTGTGATTAATAGTTAGGGTATAAAAATACAATCTTTGATGGTTCTTCATAATACATATACTGCTCCGGTAGCCTAGTGGTTAGAGCATCTGCCTCAGATGCGGGTGTGTCGTGGGTTTGATCCCTGGCCGAGTCTTACCAGAGACTTACAAAAATGGTACTAACAGCTGCTTCACTTGTCACTCAGCATTAAGAGGTTAATGTTAGGACTGGTCAGCCTGGTGTCAGGATAATGTGACTGGGTGGGACATCATGCTACATGTCTGCGGCATGATGCCTTAGTGCTAGACATCACTATAAATTGCCACACTGCAGACATAGCGATATGACTGAAAAAAATTTGAAAGCTACATTACAAAATCCAAATCACACATAATACCTGTAAATCAAAATTTATAACTGTCCAATCAAACATTGTGTGTGACTGCCTAATAGGTATATTCATGTAGACTTGTACTAAATTTTTGCAGTGTTTGTTAAACCGTTGTAAAAAGTGATTCGTCTGTTTTCCAATATACATTTGTTTAAGGGATTCCAGAACAACTTCTTGGTGTATAGTCATAACTGTATGTAACAAATTTGGCTGCTTACCTTTTGGATTTTTTCAGGTTCATCCTGAAATACTTGGGATGTACAGTCATTCATGAGCTTTTGCAGATTTCAGTGGTTTGATATGTATATACATGTGCATATACTGTTGTTGCATTTATGGACCTCGACTGGCATGCTATAATATTGGAGTGCAGTATTAGTAATACAATGTTAGATAGAGATATTTGGCAATTTTTATTATTTTATTCTTCTGTTATATTTTCCTTATTACAATACAAATGGCAAGATTGGCAACATTTACTTATAACTGACTTCAGTACAAGTCACAGAAATATGAATAATATAGGGATGAATAAAATGAAGTATCCGTAGTTGTCTTTTCAGTTTGTAATCAATGCTCCTAAACAAAGATAAAGTAATCTGTTTTAAAATTATATAGTAAACAATTAATGTTTTAGTTATTTCTGCGTTTGCCTATCTGTCGTTACTGTCAGAACACAGTAAATGGGTTAATCTCTGGACTTGTCCAATGAAAATTCTATGGTAAGTATCACTTTTAGGTAATTCCTATATGTAAACATTCTAATATTATGCATGTATATAGTCCAAAAGTCCTCCAAAAATGTGACATATAAAAATATGTGGAGGACTTTTGGACTATAACTATTCTTTGGTGGGTGGGACCATCCTAATTCCCTACCTCTGAGGTCTTAGCCCCATGGGTACCAATTTTCAGGTTGTGAGTGGTGTTTGGGACAAAACAAGTGAGTATGGGAATACATGTTTTACAAGCACACTAGTTGTAATTATTGCAAGATGTAATGAAATGATAATTTAATTGCATTCCAACTGTAGAAAATTACTTTGTGCTTAATCGCTGGAAATTTCAGGGATTATAGTTGCTTGAGACCATATTGAATAGAAATGCTATTAAATGATACTTCATATTATTTACAATATATACAAAGTTTAATTGATTTTCATACGCCCTCTGTGTGTCTGTCTTATCAGTTGTGCTTCTGCACAATAACTTGAATTCTCCATCATAAACAGTTACTAAACTATGTTGCTGACTTGCACTTGGGGTAAGGATAAACCCTATTGATTACATGATCAAAAATTTAAAGGTCAAGGTGACTGACTGAAAGAAGAAAAATGGTTTCTTCATAAAAACCAGTGTCTTTTAGCATTTTGTATTCTACAGTTGCCAATTTTTGTGGCTGGCATACACTTGGGATAAAAGAAGGGCCCTGTCATTTTCAGGGTCAAAAGTTTAAAGGTCATTGGTCACTAGAGGTAGCTGTGTTGGCTTATTTAGAGAGGATCAGACTTGCAATCCAGGAGATGGGGGTTCAGTTTATGACCAGGCCAGCCATGTCAGCTTCCTCTGTGTGTCTTTGGGATAGGCAATAGCTCCCATTTCAGTAGCACGATAATATCTAATAATGCGTTAAAAGTGCCATTAAAACAAGTATTTGTGGATGGCCTGCACTTGGGATAAGGAAAAATATTTAACCAATTTCAAGGTGAAATGGGCTAAGTTCAAGATCATGGGTAGCTCGCATTTGGGGTTAGGAAGAAGCCTATTGCGTTTCAGGGTCAGATGTCAAGGCCATTATCGCTAAAAGAAATAAAGATGGTTTCTGCACAAAACTTTCACTTGTCAGCCATGTTCCTTTATTAAAGTTTGTGAATGACATACACATTTGGTAAGAAAGAAAAATATTGATTGCATAATAATGTTTTAATAACTTTCTCAAACGTTTGTCTAGAACTTGCACTTAAAAGATACAGAAGAGGTCTTCTGATTTTATGGTAAGAATTTAAGAGGTTATGATCCAAGTCATTGTGGCTTTAAAAAAATGGCTGTGCAGAATAACGCTTACTCTAGAGTTAATTCCTCTGTCAAATATTGTGTATGACTTGCACTTAAGGAAATAAAGAAACCTTTGGGTTCTGGGTTTTAAAGGTCAGAGGTTACAGTCTTGGTTTAGGGGCCCAGAGTGTCAGAGTGGTCTAAAGCTCTCTCCGTTACGGATCACTGCCATCTCACCTCTGTCTGCGTGGGATTGAGTCTAGGATTCGCCTAATGTGGGTATGTGAGAAAGCTTGCCAATAGCTTCTCAAAGTTTGGGTTCTTCCTCCACCATTAATACTGGCCGCCATGCATAGCCTGTCGTGTGCTGAAAAATGGCGTTTAACCCCACAACAAAAACAATAACAACAACAGTCTTGGTTTAATGAGATATTAATGGTTTCAGCACATTTAAGATTGCATACCTTGACCAAAGTTAGAGGTCATGGAAATGCCTTTGACAGTAATCGCCCATGTCCACCATACCATACTAGTTGAAGGCTGTAAAGCATGGGATGGGCATGAATGTGCTATTCAAGGTACTCTTGACTTTTGTTTAACCTGCATAAGGTTTTAGCTGGCAGTGACATCAACAATTCCGAGATTTTCTGTTAGTTTTTTGAAAGTCATATGGGTTTGTTGGTGGATAGTAATGGGCTTTGCCTGCTGTCCTGTGTTGATCATATTAGCATACATGACAACCATTACACTTTTGCATAATCATTGTTTTTTTCACCAGATAAAGCAATACAAAGTTGTTTTTACCATTTTTTTAATTGTCTCTTTAACTCCACACATAAATTTGAAAATATTATTAAAAAGGAGACTTCTTGGTAAGAATAGCATAAAAGTAATTTCCTTATTTGTTATTTATAGCCACTGTATATGACCCATTTTCAAGAAAACAGATGGGTTTCTTTAGATTGCATTAGTGTATACTTTTATAGAAATTGGCACCAGATGTTAATCAAAATGCTTTATGATGTGAGTTATGGATATTATATGAAGGAAAATGTCAGAAGAGATGGATCTTTTCAAATTTCAAAACATGTCAGATAAGAAAAAAAAAGAACAAATCAAAACTGCTTTACAAACTTTAAAAGAAATATATGAATACATGATCACACTCATTGCAGAATTCCAGGTTACGATCATTCAACAAAAGTTAAGCCTGTAGACTAGTTGAAGCGAGCGCTGAATATAAATAATTTTTCAGTATATTTTGTGTTTGTATTCTGGTTCTAATCCATATGGATTTTGCCTTTTGTGACAGGAATTTTGACTAGGAACAGAACCAGGTTAGTAGCAAAAATAAATGTATCTTCTTGTATGTGCTGTAATTCTGGTAGGTAATAACACTAATATACAGATTACACTTATTACAGCCAAATTATGCCTTTTTGCCACTCATGATAGCAATAATTAAGTTTATACCTGTCAGGGGAGGTAGGTTGGAATGTATGTATCAGAACTACTAAATGAACAAATAAAAGCAGACTTAAGATGCAAGGTGTTGTCTTCCCAGAACTTTTTCTAATCTATGGTCATTATTTTATAGGGCTATGTTCGACGTCAGGCCTTGTATGCATGTAAAACCTGTTGCACATCTGAGAAGGATCTAGCTGGGGTTTGTCTGGCTTGCAGCCTGGAGTGTCATGAAGGCCATGAATTGTATGAGTTGTTTACTAAGAGGTGAGTCAAGAGTGAGTTCAGTTTATTAATAGAATATCAAAATAGTGAAGTACTACACAGGGGAATATATCCACAAATGGTATGGGGGATATCTACATTCAACACCTTTTTCTCAGTTGTTTTAATACTGTTATATGAATAGACAAAATGGAAATGTGAAGAAAAACTGAAGGATCCTATCACATCAGGATACTGGTACGCCTAATTTATAATGTAAAAGAAGGGGAGATTTATATTGATTGTGCACTCAGATACAGAAGCTGTGTGAATCCAGGCCAACAACACAAGGTCCATGCTGCCAAAACATTGCAAGTACAGTGATATTTAACTGTCAGTATCATCAGCAGATGTTTTATGCACAAGTTGTTGACCTGACGTTCTGAGCAATTTTGCCTCTATATTACTTTTTTTAAACTTTTTGACCATTTTTGACACAAATTCACAGAATACCTTTTGTTCAGCTGTTTCTCTTAAACGTCTTTTGCTTTGTTTAATTTAAGATAATTCTTTTAAAGCGTTTTATTACAACTGTGGGTCCAGTTTTTTGGTTAAAAAAATAATTCTGCAGGCTGAATAGCATCATGGTTTATTGTATACACAAAAGGAGTCCCTTGAAGGAACTTGTCAAAGAGAATTTCCAGAAATTTAAGAGAAGACCACTTCTTCCTTTTAACTGCTGAGTGTTCTTCAGCAATAACAACATACCAAATTACCGATAGCTGCTGTGGTGGACATAACAGATATCAGATTTTCATTAGAACCAACAAGACATTATAAGAAGTCTTCTGATGATCATTTTATAGCCAATTTTGCACTGAATTTCTCTATTCCTTTGTAACTATTTGGATTGAGTTTGCATGCTAATACGTCTGGTGTGGTATGCAATGAATAAGCTTAAACTCTGATAGGTGGTTATTGTTTTACACTGGACATGAACAAACACTAACCGATAAGTACAATTCTGACTTGAATGTAATATATTTCACAGCACGAGTTAGTCACCTTGTTTTTATTTGTAGAAAGTGAGTGGGGGGTTGTCATTAGTTGATCGTTTTTACTGTCAGGAAACAAGCACATGTGTCTGCTATGGCTATTTCAGATGAATCCTCAATTTAAAGAATAAGAAAGCAAATGACTAATAATTATTTACATCTGTGTTTCATTAATGTAACTTGTATAGAGTGAGTTTGTATCAGTTCTTCACCTCTTGTACTGATAGGGGTATCAATATGGAAAAAGACAAAATAAATTAATCCTTTCACCCTTACTTAATGGCAGCATTTCATTTATGACCATGTATGTGAAGTTTCATAGCAAATCCTCCAAGTAGTAACGATAACAAACTTATCCTCATGGACAGATGGCGTCTGAATGAACAACAGACCATCTCATAACATAAATTGTGTCATTCTGATGTCAAATATGGCCACCACAGCAACCAATTTTAAAATATTATCACCACTACTTTTATGATGGCTACTTGGTACCAGTGAAAATGGTGCTAATCTGACATCTTGCATGACCAACATGACAGCCATTTTGCAAATCTTGTTATTGATTCTCCTCCAAGATGGAAAATCATGTAGACATGGGGTTTCACTAGAAGTCTAATCATGATCTCAAGTTGATCCTGAATGAAATGGTTCCAATCTGAACTCAAATAAGGCTTCCACAATAAACATATTTAAAATCTTGTCAATAATTCTGCTAACTGGATGTTTATATCAACATTGGAATTTTATACACAGTCTTCTAATGGAATCTTGTTTGCCCTGAATGTAAATGTTGCCTATCTTTCATTTAGAATGGCTACCGCAGTGCCTAATCTGAAAATCTTGTTGGATAAGAACAGGGGTCTGAAACTCAAACCACCCTGAGGGCCCCATGAGGACATTTTCAGTGGCCCAAGGGCTGTACCACCTTTGTTATCTCTCATGACACCTTATGATGCCAATTATTTTGTGGGCCACAGGATACAGCTTGGCAGGCCGCACGCGGCGCATGGGCTGCGTGTTTGAGACCCCTAGTTAAGATTATAGAGTAAGTTCTCATGGACTGGGAGAGATCAAAGAGAGAATGCAGGTGTGTAAATACTTTTAATTTTATGCAGAGAAATGATCCTAAATAAATTTATGGTCTCAGAAAGAAGATTAATCATGCCAACATTATAGATATTGTAACAGTTATGTTTTCCAAAGTTTGTTTTCTCATCTACACTTTTAATACTTGTGTGAATTTATATTCAGATTCCAACTTATGTCTACTTCATGTACCAGGTGAACATCTTTTCTAAAAATTTGTCCTGTTTTCTCCTTACAGAAACTTTAGATGTGACTGTGGCAATTCCAAGTTTCCTAGTGTTACGTGTAAATTGGAACCAGTACGTATGAGATTCCAGGATGCTTCCATTGCATACCTGTTACAAGAACAGTGCTGGAAAAATCCTAGATTTTTACTTTGTCCCAGAAAATAAATGTTCATTAATTTGCACATAAATCTGATATCTTTCTTTATACACTGTGTATAATTTGATGTAAAATACTTGGAAAAGTTTTAACTTTCTTCAGGCTTCCAGAGAAGAGATGCATTTCCTGCCTTGAAGAAAATTCAAACTGATCTTGTGTTAAAATGTAGACCTTCATGTAGGATTTCAGAATGAAAGTCAGAGGTTACATTTATTAAAAATAATAGTCGTCCAGTAGAGAGGAAAGTGTAGACCCAGATTCAAAACTAATTCCATTACAAGAAACTAAATAGCTTGGATGCAGGGAGTCTCACTGCTGGAAATGTTGAAAATAGTGACAGTTCTGCTTGGTGCATCTTCTCTATCCAAGGTTCCGATATTTTAACCTAGGTACACCTTGGCAGATCAATCAGATATTTTATTGCTTCATTTCTGTAAATTTCAAGCCACCGCATTCAATCAGAATCAAGTTGTTAAATTCAAACACTGTTCTTACATGACCAGGACAAGGGGAGCACACAACTGGAATGGAATCATAAATAAGCAATTTTCCACTGCTGGTCTGTGTTTGCACAAATACATTCTTTCCTTCTAATGCACCTGTAATGGCTTCTCTCTGGTACATAGTCATATTTTGAATTTCAAACTTACAAAGTATCCTTTTGATCCTGTAGATTATCACTACAATTTACTATCATTAATAAAAATTAAAAAAATTATCGATATACATAACAGATAATTTTCTTGTCCATTTAATAGTTAATTAATGTTTTCCAATTTTTCAGATTTTCATATTTATTTTCAGCATTATATGCTTGAGAGATAGGTTTTGGTTAAAAGTGGCTGGCAGAAGATATTAAAATTTCAGGATCACTGATACTGTTTTTTCTTTAACTACCTTTGAAATTGGTGGGTGGAAGAATGTTGCATCAACCACTTGGCAAGGTTGATTGACAGGGTATGCCAACATAAACCTTGAGTAGTAATGGGAATTTAAGTACAGTGACATGTCTCAGAGCAATAGTGTCATCTTTGGAATTTGCAAGTCATAATTGCCTATGGCCTTTATCAGACTTTCCTCTTTGACTTACTATTATAGGATCCAACATATATTGTGCATTCTACCTTGGGGCTACCAAAATGTTGAATCAGGGATACCACATGTTGAATGTAGGTAGCCCACTGGGCTAGTACATGATATTACTTTGTATACATTGTTTTCCTGGCAATGCTATAAAAATATATTAAACAACTCATGGCAACGAAAAATGGAAATCTTAACACTGACAATAATGAAAGTACTTTCACTAGGCTACAGAATTAAGAAGGGCTAGCACATTTTCTTTCTGGTCTACCGTCTGATTCTGAAATTTGTCAGACCTTCTAAAAGGTGGGAAGTAATGCAAGTGTTTTATTGGTATTTTCCCCATTTTCTGTGGTGTTAAACAGCTATAAACATTCAACCGGGCAATTAAAAATAAAAAAGAACAGTTTCCAAAAACTTTGTTACAGAAAAAAGTCAGTCATTGCAATTTTGGTGATTAAGATTTGGGTTAAGTTACTGACATTTGCAGAATAATAGACTTTGATAAAAATGCTATAGTTGGCTGTTCTGTAGGTATAAATAGCCAATATAAATTCTACAGATTATCATTATCTTTATGTAACTTTCCAGGTTAAAGATGACTTGAATTCAGAAAACCACTATAATCAAAACTTTCTGGGATTATATTGCACTTGTATTCGACCATACCCAGATCCAGAAGATGAGGTAAATCAAATTTTACATTCTTTTATTTTTTTAAACAGTTTCACCTGTTTAACTGGAATACCAGTGATAAACCAGATGTTTTTATTGAAGGGAACATATTGCTTTACTGTGGTTTCTTTTTAAGTTCATGTCTGTTGCAGATCTGTTTTATTGCAATAGCACAAAAACTGTTAAACTGAGAGGCATGTAATTTTATACTTTATCATGGTCATAAGTTGATGACTTTTTAGACTTTCGTGTGATTTTAAAAAAATTTCAATTTTGTTCACATTTGTGAATTTTTGGGATGAAAATATGGTTAATTTAATGAAGCAAAAACCACAAAAATTAGACTTTGGAAGTTTAATGAGCATATTTGTTTAGATATGCTTATCTGTATAGATTTATGGGCCATTAGCATACATGCCAACCATTATGCTCTTGGTGTCATCATTATGCTTTTTTTCACTAAATTACGCCTTACGCCTAAATGTATTCGGATTACGGGTTTTCAGTATATCCCCCTCCCCAAAAAATTAATAATTTGTTTTCTTATTTTTATTAACATCCCATTAATCTTTCAGACCATATTTTTGAAAGACGGCTGCTCTGTAACTACGACATAAGAGTACGCTTGTCCGTAATCTTGCATGCACTTTCCTAACAGTATTATGTTCTATTTAAAGCAGCTGCCCTATTTGCAAGAAACATTCTGGTTTAACTTCAAACTTTTGACTTTGGTTTCTATTTATAACAGCTGTATGGATTAGTTAGGAGAGAACAGACGGGTTTTTCTGATTTATAATCTCTGCAGATTCTTTGTTCTTATTCATATTTAATACAGAACCAGTCTGTAGGTATTTGGCGCTAAAAGTCATCAGATTTATTCTGGTAGATGCGTGTGTTAGGGCAAAAATGTTTTTCAAATGATTTCAAAGATGGATTAGAAAAGGACGAAAAACTGATTCAAAGATGAATACATGAATTATACAATACAGCATTCCATTCTAGGGCAGTTTCATACCCACTGAAGGCTGTGTGGAAAGGATTTTAATATTGGTCATGATGGTAAAACAAAGAAACCTTGAATTAGCTTGTTTTACAAACTCCAATACTAAGGTAACTTGTAATTTTTAAAAAAAGCAGAACTAATAAATGCAGAGGTGTTACTTAAAGAGTTCTTAATAGAATATGGACTAGAGCAGAAGGCTATGTTGGTCCTTTGTTTAAATGGATGTTTCCAGATTCCAAAATTGCAGAAAATATGCTTCTGCAAGAACAAAATCCTCTAATATTGTTATGTGTTTTACAGAAGATAATTCGTTTAAAATTGCAGAAGCCATGAAAATTGGTCCATTTAGTATTGCAACTGACAGGAGCAGTAATTATAATGACACAATGTTGTACCCAGTCTGTGCAAGAGACTTTAACAATGAAAAAGGGCAAAGTCAGAGTGCTGTTCTTTGATTATCAGAATTAACAGTAGATTCCACTGGAGAAAACATTTTTTTATTTGCTTGATAATACTTTGAATAAACATAAGTTGGCAGAACTCTATGGGTTTTTTAGCTGATAATGCATCAGTGATGACTGGAATTCATGAAGGAGTTGCATTCTATATTCTGGAAAATGTGTCCATCGGTGAACATATCAGGTTGTCCCTGTCATATGATGCACCTCGCTGCAGGAAAGGCTGCTGGTAAATTAGAAGGACAACCCATGAAGTACCAAGCTGGCATTCTATCTGACAATGTACTTCATGTGGACAGAGTTGATGAGCAATGGTACCTTATTTCCAAGCTAAAAGATCTAATAACTGGAAGATATATATTTCCTCTTCTTTGTCAGGTTATGAAAGGAATAATGGTTCTTTACCATTCTAATGCTGATTGTTCAGTATTGTTAACAAAAATAAAACTGAATTCAGATCCAAGCTCTGTAACCCAGCACTTGGTTCTCTCCTCGTGTGCAAAACATTCATAATTTCAGCTGGTACAAAATGTTTTGAAATGCAGTATGAAAGACTTGCTTTTTAAGCTCAAAGTGCTATATATGAAAATTTGAAGCAGTAATTGATCTTAAAAGACCAGAAGGGGTAAATAAATTATTTTGTACAGATGCTCATTGAATTTTATTATGTTATATATTGTATATATTACTCTTTTTCTGCTCAGATTACTCTTTTTGTCCACTTGGATTAAACTTTTTCCTCACTAGGGGTTGGCATGTATGCATTAGAGCACTATTACGTTGCTGACATGGACAGTGATACTGTCTGGATTTGTTGTCTGCTTTCTGTATGAATTTACTTCCTCATCCTGAATATCCTGAATATCCTCTTGGATGAATCCAAAGAACTAAAATAGACTGGATCCATTGAAAATTGTCTGGAGTATTGATATTGTTAGATCTACTGCCATTTTCGGTGTTTGCAGAATCAGTAAGTATTTTCAAAATTAATGCCATTTTTAAATGACATCAGTCAGAATGAGGCCACCAAAAGGATTCAGACACTTTGTTGTACAATATCTATAATGAACAAATCCTAGATGAATGAACAGTCATATGATATTCACTACTTTAGGAACTATTTACAATATGTACAAAGTACCTTTTTTAAAACAACCATACCTCCAAGAAATGTGTCCTCACACAGCAGTTTGTTTAGATTTAGTTTTCTCAGAACCTTGTGTTGTGACTAGATATTTGAATGTATTCAGCTTTATGAGGTGTAACTAACAGCATTGATATTATAAAAAGGTTCATTGTTGCAACGAAATTTTTTTGTGGGGGGAGGCATAATTAATCCTTTTAGCATACCATAATACTTCCCAAAAATTTCCTAGGCACACATTTTCTATGTACCTACGTAAATAATATTTCATACAGGACCTATTTTAATTTAATTATGCCATGTCTGATGTCAACTCAGTAAACAAACATTGCAATGAAAAATTCTCATTAAAACTTCAAGTTTTTCTATCAGCTTGGGTGTTGTCTTTGGCATCCACTCTGGACAGTTTGTGGTAGGTTTTCCATTGTGCTGCTTTCTATAAGTTCCTGATGGGTTATTATGTTTGTCTTAGCTAACATTGTCATTTCATTGATATCCTCATGATTACTTTGATATATATACCGGTTACTGTTTATATCACTACACTGGACCAAATGTAATAGTGACATGTACTTTTCAAATAGATATTGTTACTACTGGTTCACTGTCTTGAAAATATTACTTTTGCTGCTACACTCAGCAAACAGTTGAAAGGAGGAAAAATGCTCTTATTTTGCTTAACTGGACATTATTTCACACAGCTGAATTTCAGTCCTTTCTAGTGACTTGTTTAAAGCTTCTTTTTTTTCCCCATGATATATGCCACCGGTTTGTTAATTTTCATTGGGAATTCAATTTTTTTTATATGCCTTTGATTGGGAATGTTATGTTGTATTCATAGTTCATTTGGCTTTTAAATTTGTCTATTGAAACCACAAGATTTGTGAAAATGTTTGCTTCATGAGTAAATATCAATTAACAATACATGTATCATGTTACTTTTGTCAGTACGTCCAATGGACTCACTGTGTATGCAGTTTACTATATAGTTGCATGGGTGAGATGTCTATTAACACATCCTTAATGTTAATGTTTTAGGTAGAAGATGAGATGATACAGTGTGTGATATGTGAGGACTGGTATCATGGTCGGGTAAGATCCTTCATGTGCATTATTTACATTTTTGTCTTGCCTGCTTTAGCATATGTGCAGCGTAGGTATCACTTGTTCTGGCTGCATCATGGTCTAAGTTTACGGTCATAAGTCACAAACCCTGGGAGAAGTGACTATCATACTTGGACTGTAAAACCAGGAAGCTCTGCCCTTTCATAACCATGTACCTACACCATCCCTGTGACCCACGGGCATGGTTCTGGTCATTTGAAAACCTTTTTTGGTTGAAGCTTTTTTATATGGTCAGAATTAGAAAACTAAGGAGAGTTAGATATTGTACTTTGTCCTTGCATATCATGCACCTCAAATCCTTGCTTTTATACCCAGGTAAGGTCAAGGTCATTTGAAATTCTTGGTTTCAGTTTTTAGAAGTTCTTTGTCATAATTCCTGAACCCAGAAAGGATAGCTGTCATATTTATTAGTAAGCACTGCCCTTTGTATGCATTCACTCCGAAGTGATCCAAAGATAAGGTCATGGTCATTTAAAAGGGAAAACATACATGTATCTGAATAATTGCTTGATTTAATTTATTTTGAAGTACATGTGTCTATAAATAGGTGCATTCTGATTAATATTTTGATGTGATTTTTACTTAAAACTTTCATTACAAGATCTTTACACTCTCAGCTCACCTCCATTTTTCAGTCCTGATACGACCCAAAGAGCTTTTCAATTAGGACCCTCCCTTTTTCAATATTGAAGCCACATTGTTATGATCTTGTCAGTATGTTTATTAGTTTGTCTGTTCACCTGTCTGTGTCACCATACCTTGAATTGCTATGTTAACATTTGTCATGTTTCTATTTTTTATGGTATAGAAATTGCCTATTGCATTATGATTTGCCATTTAGGGTTTTGTTTGTTTCCATCCCTTTTTGGCAGGGTTGGGGCCTTTTCACATCAGGTTGGGATCTTCATGTTGGCTCTGCAATAAGGAAACATTTTGTTGTCACTGATTTATAGTTAGAGGTAGATGTAGATTTTAAGACTTGGGATCATAATTACATACGTTTATAGAAAATATATGCATACAGGCCCTAAGAACATGTGTAAATGAAGACAAAATAAGACCTAAAATTGTCTCTTCTGATGATTGTTCCATTTGTTGTTAAGTGCTCACCAAGACTTTACTTTGATGAGATTCTGTATTTACTTTTGTGATTTGCCATCTTTTAATAACATGCTGTTAAATCTGATGACCACACCTGTCAAAACTTTACATAGAAACATGTGATACATTGCACTGGATAAGTGCATCAAAAAATAGTCTCATACAGCATTCATTAATTTAATAATATGCTTATTTTATTGTTATTCAGATTTTAGATGATGCAGGCTTTATGGTCCTTTCTTGATTAACTTAGGTTATATGGTTGGTAGTTTGTAACCAGTTTTAGCTCGGTGACCATTCAGTATATTGCAGTACTGTTTGGTATGTCAACTTCTTTATAGATGTATTTTAGTGGAGTTGTCAATTTCCTTCCATTACATTTGGAGTTACCTTAAGTAAAAAGGTAAATTAAGTTTTACATTTACTGTTTTAAAAATTACTTTCAGCCATTTTTCAATTTTTTCCCACACTAATAATGCAGGGATGTCGCTGGCTTTAAAAAAGTTGTCACCAAGAAAATCACCAACCTTAATATTTTTTCGCCAATATATTTGTAAGAGATGACCTGTTGTCAGTGACATGGATTTATGCAGAGAGAAAATTTTTAAATTTTGGTTAAATAAAGACACCTAGTCTAAAATACGCTTGTATATTGACAACTTTCATTTGTATAGTACACTCCACAATGTGTTAAATATACATGCATATAAAAAATCCATGAATTTAAGTATTCGATCATATGTTAGAAAATTCATGAATCAGTCAAATCCTGTTAGAAAACAACTAAAACGTATATTTAAAACTGGTAGTCCTTGTTTGAGCTATATCCCATTGTCAAAAACCATGTTTCCCAAAACAATTAAATCTGGTATTTATTATCCTAATAGCACGTGACTGTATAGTTGTTTATATGGTATATGTACATGTACTTAAATTAGCCTAGATTTTGGTCAGCCAGAGACAACTACCATGATGCCAAGGCAATCAAAGAGATGAGGCTATTCATAGGGAAATGAAAACAAATTAAAAAGTTTCACATTCTTGTGAGATGTCCCACCTTTGTTTAACTCAATGGCCAGATATCTATTGTTTAAAAATATGGGAACTTTAATTTGGGTTTGAATCTGCCATTGGTAATTATCATAAGCATGAACTTTTTTGTTGCAAACAGGAAACTGTCATGACAAAATAAATATGTTCCTATCACTATGAAAAATGAAACAATGCTTTTATTTAAGCTTGTTGCTGACTTTCTTTGATCAAAGAACTTTGGCTTGCTTTGATGAAGGTTCATGCATTATTGATGTTGCCACCAAAGACGTTCTTTGAATTACCAAACTGATGCCCATTTGTTATTGCTGTGGCAACATCAGATAATTGTAAAGCATTGATGGAGACTGAATTTTTTTTCTCATTTGCTTTGTATATATGCCAAACGATCAATGCTTCTTAGGTAATCAGTTTTCTTTGAAGTTTCAGCAAAACTATTTTTTTTCTGGGATATTTTTCAGAAAGGAAAAAAAATTGCCATCGGATGTAGGTTGTAGTAATTCCTGTTCCTGCCATCAGAGGTGGTCCATTGTAGCTAGTCAAGTAGCATGACTATTTGGGTTATATTACAGCACAGAGTACTAAGGCCAGACATCAGCATAAGCAGATTATGATATAACAATGCTGGGTTATGATGGTTTGTCAGTATGAAAAATGATTTGTTTAGGTGACAGTAGATTCCAGTGCAATTTTCTATCCAAGTTTGCAGCTTCCTGTCATGGTGCCTTTGAATTAGTCAACTCCAAACCCAAGACTATATATACAGTTTTTAACAGCTAAAAATGTTGTCGCCAAAATGATCACCAGATGGTATATTTTGTCGAAAATAAGGGAAAAAAGTTCACAATTTGCAACATTGCCGAAGCCCAGTGCAATCCCTGCTAATGTAAGAGATTCTTATTAAACAGTGAAATGATGGAATTATGACAGCGAAATATTGTACCTTTATATATAAGATTTGTTCTACATTATTTTCTAGCATCTTGAAACTTCAGTCCCTGATGACTTCTTTGAAATGATCTGCAAGGGTTGTATGCAGAAACATGAATTCCTGTGGGCATACAGTGTGCATTGTGAAGGTAATCTAATTAAATACAGTTCTGTAATTGAATAGCATTCTAGGTGCAGTAGTATAGTATGCACAGAGTGTATTGACTCATATGTATAACTGCCACAGTCTTGCACCACTACATTGCAAAATTTTCAGGGGTTACAGGTGGAGTCAGGCTCAGGCTGCATTATTTGAGGGCATTTTAGACTTTTATCTATGACCTGGTAAATTACCATCTACAGCAAGTCCCTTAAGGGAATGTAATGGGCTAGACAAAATAGTCTAGGCACATCCCATTTACGCCTCACCAGAAGCCACATTTATTCCATAAAGCCAAGAAAGACTCAGATTTTAATCCATACAAATGGGTAAGTACATGTAATCCGATTAGCCATACTGCTGTGTTATTATGAGATGTCCAGTTTAATCACTCTGATAATTGTTAAGATTACAATTATTGAACAATAGTAACAGCTAAGAAGTGGCAGTATCGATGTACATACACAAGTAAGCAGGAAAATGGTTTGATAGCCTTTATGGCTTCCCTTAGTAAGATGTTGAGCTTGTTCACTTTTGATAACAAGATCACAACTCCTAACGGCTACAAGGTCAAATCTGTGTGATGTTAATTAATGGTACATATCGAAGCCATTTTGGCTTCTCTTGCTTCGTGTAAAGAAATGTATAAAAACAATACGGTACCAGACTGTGACTAACAAATCACGTCACATGATTATTTCCTTTAAAAACACATGGCAAATTGTTTAAATGCAGACAATTACTGCTGAAAAAGAAGTTCAACATGTCATCGAGGAAAAGAAAAATTCTCAGTTTAGAAGAGAAAGTAAAAGTATTTCAACTGACCAAAAAGGGGGAGAGTTAGAGGATCCTGGCAGAAAAATTTGATGTCAGAAAGACTCAGATAAACAATATCATGAAAGACAGGGAAAATATTCTGCGGAAATGGGAATGTGGAATGCACGGAGAAAAGAAGATTTGTTAGAGCCAGGAGATGTTTGTATCCTGATTTGAATGACAAAGTTTTTGAATGGTTTTGCACTGCACGTGCTAAGAAAATTCCGCTCACTGGTCGAATGATCCAAGAAAAGGCAACAATTTTATCAGTTGAAATGGGATATGACGACTATACCGCAAATAATGGATGGTTGCACAGATTTCAAGTCCGACACAATATTAAGTGTTCTGACCTTAGAGGAGAATCAGCTGAGGTTAATATTAAAGTTGTCGAAGATTGGAACAAAAGACTGAACGATATATGCAGGGAATATGACAACAAAGATATTTTTAATTGTGACGAGACTGGTTTGTTTTTTAGACTGTTACCAACAAAGTCACTTGTACAAAAAGGGGATTCATGTAAAGGTGGGAAAAAAGCAAAGGAGAGATTTACAGTTTTGCTCAGTGCCAGTTGTTCTGGTGAGAAACTGAAGCCGCTGGTTTATTGGAAAATCACAAAATCCAAGGTGCTTTAAGGGATATAGCCGGACACATTTGAGAATTACATATGAGGCAAACAGAAAAGCATGGATGACAGGACAGATATTTGAGTCCTGGATCAAAAAACTTAATCAGCAGATGAAAGTGCAGAACAGGAAGATGCTGCTTTTCCTCAACAACTGTGCTGCACACCCAAAACTGGATTTGTCAAATGTCAAGGTTTCATACTTTCCTCCAAATTCAACTTCAAAACTTCAGCCCCTGGATGCAGGGATAATCCAGACGGTCAAATTGAACTGCAGGAAAAAGCTGCTGAGACATGTTTTGTTCCTGATGGATAATATAACAGCTGCATCAAAGATATTACAAAAGGTGAATATGCTGGATGCAATCCAGTGGCTGACATCAGCATGGAATGTCCTAACAGCTGAGACCATTCAAAAGTGCTCTCGGAAATGTGGGTTTTTTCCAAGAGGTATTGGGTGTAGCAGAGGCAGAGGAGGAACACTGGGATGAAGAGGACTCTCTTCCCCTTATACCACCTGGAACAACCCTTAAGGATTATGTTCAGTGTGATGATGCATTAGCTACAGAGAACACAATTAGTGATGACTGGGAGTCATTAATTACAGAAAGCGCCAGAAATTCTAGTGAAACATGCCAGAATGAGGAAAATGACTGTGACAGTGACACAACGTGTGACAATCCAAACCCAGACAAACAGTGCATTACACTGCATACTGCATGGTTGCATTCCACAGAATTGATGGATTATGGCCTCGCAACAAACAATGTTGAACTTGTGGACACAATTATGAAAACACAAGACATTCTTAAAAAAGATAAAAGAAAAGCTGTAGAAAGCATGGAACAAATGACACTGGATAAATTTTTTCAAGCCTAAGAATTCATAGGAACATATGTATTGTATTGAAATGTCTACCGGAGACAGATGATGTGATCTGTAACATTATTATAAAGGCAATTTTAAATCTATATCAATGATTATTCATAACATTCTTTTGAAAATGATAAAACAGTTTGTTTCACATTGATTTCACAACATGCATGTGATTTTTAAATGAAAATATTAAATGTTTTAGAATTAAATTAGTTGTGGCTTTCTTCATGTGTATTTACTATTCGGATTCGTCATCCCCCTCTAAAAAGGCCACCCTCATTATAAGGCCACTTCCTTGCTGCACTAGGGGTGGCCTTATAAGAGGGGGACTACTGTATATGCATTGTTAACAGATGTAAACTTGTCATGTTAATAGTAATTTCTAAGCTAATATTTTTGTATTTTTCTTATGCTCTAATACTCTAATATCAATGATGTCGGCATCTTTTTTTGCACAAAAAAAGTAGATTTATGACCTGGTAAATCTACATGTATTAGAATGTTTATTGGTGGGAATCAGCTTCTCATGAGGTAATCACCTTTCTATACACAGTGACAGGTGGTCAAACTGATCAGTGTTTCATAAATTGTTATGACTGAAATAAATTTGGGGTTATAAATATTCTGTATTATCAGAACAATATCTCCATTTAATAAAACCAAATAGTATGCTAAAAGGGTGTTATGTTAATGTATTTGAGATAAATTGACCATTCAAAGTTAATGGCAACTTGCTGACCTAGGAAGGTACAAGATATTCATCTGTCTCTTTTAGATACAAAACAAATTGTGCTTGGGCAAGAAAAGGATGATGTAGATGTGGGTATTACAGAGAAAAGTGGATGCTGTGATGGCAAATCAAGTGAAGACAAAAAGTCAGTGATTTTGAAAGCCACATCACAAGACACTAAGAATGTTACCAAAAAGCAACACCAGAAACAGAAAGAAAAGAGGCCTAATGGGATGGTAAAAGTATTTGTCAAATCTGAAGAACTGTATATATGAATTATAATGAAATTCTTATTTACTCCATGAGTAAATAAGAATCTCTTTTCCCATTCTGTTGAATTTTTAAATTTATAACTTTTTTCAATCTTTTCCAACCAGTACGCAAGTAGGTTATCTATAATTTGAATTCATATTAACTGTCCATTTTAAGAATTTTAGCTCTGATGTATAGATTATAATCAAGAATTAAATATTTTTGTATTGTCCTCATTGCAAATCTTTCATTATTATTAATTGATGTCAGGGAAATTGTGGGTGATTTTTAATGAAAAGCTATACTAAAAAGTGTCAAGTATATCATGCAGATCTCTATTAGACTTTGTTTAGATTGATTCACCTATTAGACTTCAACTTTGTTTTGATTAATTCACCTGTTAGACTGTTTTGGTTGATTCACCTGTTTGACTATTTTGATTGATTCTCTAATTAGACTCAGTTTTGATTGATTCCCCTATTAACTGTTTCGATTGATTCACCTATTAGACTGATTGATTCACCTATTTGACTGGTTGATTGATTCACCTATTAAACTGTTTTGATTGATTCACCCATTTGACTCAGTTTTTATTGAATCACCTATTTGACTGTTTTGATTGGTTCACCTATTAGACTGTTTTGATTGATTCATCTGTCAGACTTTTAATTGATTCACTTTTTAGACCGTTTGATTGATTCACCTATTAGACTGTTTTGATTGATTCACTTACTTTATTGTTTGATTGGTTCACCTATTAGACTCTGTTTTGATTGATTCACTTCTCTGACTGCTTTGATTGATTCGTCTGTTAGACTGTTTTGATTGATTCACCTATTAGACTTTTGATATATTCGCCTATTTGATTCAGTTTTGATTGAATCACCTATTTGACTGTTTTGAGTGGTTCACCTATTAGACTGTTTTGATTGATTCATCTATAGACTGTTTTGATTGATTCACCTATTTGACTCAGTTTTGATTGAATCACCTATTTGACTGTTTTGATTGATTCATCTATTAGACTGTTTACATTGATTCACCTATTAAACTGTTTTGATTGATTCACCTATTTGACTTTTTTCATTGATTCATCTATTAGACTTGGTTTTGATTAATTCATCTATTAGCCTTTTGACTGATTCATGTTTTAGACTGATTCACCTATTAGACTGTTTTGATTGATTCACTTATTTAACTGCTTTGATTGGTTCACCTGTTAGACTGTTTTGATTGATTCACCTAGTAGACTGTTTTGATTGATTCACTTTCTGACTGTTTTGATTGATTCATCTATTAGACTGTTTTGATTGGTTCACCTATTAGACTGTTTTGAGTGATTCATCTATTAGACTTTTGATTGATTCACTTTTTAGACTGTTTGATTGATTCACCTGTTAGACTGTTTTGATTGATTCACCTAGTAGACTGTTTTGATTGATTCACCTAGTAGACTGTTTTGATTGATTCACTTTCTGACTGTTTTGATTGATTCATCTATTAGACTGTTGTGATTTATTCACCTATTAGACTGTTTTGATTGATTCACCTATTTGACTCAGTTTTGATTAATTCATCTATTAGATTCTGTTTTGATTGATTCGTCTATGAGACTTTTGGTATATTTACTTTTTAGACTAATTGATTTACCTATTAGACTGTTTTGATTGATTCATCTATTAGACTGTTTTGATTGATTCACCTGTTTGACTCAGTTTTGATTGATTCATCTATTAGATTCTGTTTTGATTGATTCGTCTATTAGACTTTTGGTATATTTACTTTTTAGACTGTTTTGATTGTTTCACCTATTAGACTGTTTTGATTAATTCACTTAATTGACTGTTTTGATTGATTCATCTATTAGACTGTTTTGACTGATTCACCTATAAGAAAATACAGAATACTATTTTATCCTTCTTAAATGTTAATCAGTATTGTCATTGCTTTCCTATTCAACAGACTAAATCAGAGGCCTGTTCATTCCAAAGCCCCGACTGTTTATTGAAGCAGTTACAAGCAAGGGAGGTAATTCTGAAGAAGTGTGCTGCATTTTGGAATGAAGGCTGGCGTGAAAAACTATGCACTTGTGCATCATGTATTGTAAGTTTTTGGGATGTTGACAAGGGGTGTGGTTTATAAATATCAAGAGCCAATCTAGTTTCACCACTATGTTAGAAACTAAAGAAAAACAACATTGTGAAAGAATGGGTATTGTAATTACCCATAGTTTGATTCCTTCATTATATGTACATTTTATTCTTATTTGCTTATAAATCTTTGATACATCAAGTTCAGTTTACATTGTAATTCTAATAGCTATTCACTGGAGCAGAATTTTTGTAGTCATGTACTGCAACTAGCAGTATTATAATTACAGTAAACATCATTCTCTCCCACAACATAAAATTATAGATATCCAATAGCTGTGTTGTTTTTGTTATAGGGTTTAACACCATTTTTCAGCACAGGATAGGCTTTATATGGCAGCCAGTATAAATGGTGGAGGAAGAACCTGGGAAAACCCCTGAAAGAACCACCGACCCATGAGAAGCTACCGGCAAACTTTCTCACATACCCACATTGGCCGAGCCCAAGGCTTGAACCCACACAGACAGGTGAGATGGCAGTGATCCGTAATGGTGAGCCCATTAGACCACTCAGCCAACCCCTTGCCTGCACTTGTTTACTGCCATTGATAAAGTATAAAAGAGCTTTTACTTTTACATTTTAACATTGTCAGCATTAAAGCTAACATGACTAAAGAAGTGATTTTTGTTTCTTTAATTATTATTAGATTTTGTAAAAGTTCATTCTATCTTTAGAATCTTGGCAACTTAAGTAGTTTCCAACATTCAGATTTTGAGGTTATTAAGCAGGTTATTTATTTCACTTGGATTATATTATAACAATTTCTCACAGTTTAATTTAGATGTTGATTTAATGTGTTTATGAGTGAAGGAAACCACTGTGAGTGCATATTCAAAGAATACCACTGAGAATAGATCACCATTGTATACAGGGTTCCAACCTGGGAATTTTCTGCCACCACTTGACGAAAGAAACAATTACATAATTGAGTCAAAACTGAACTGGTTGTGAGTTAAATTTATAGAGTTCTGACCGGAATATTTGGAGGTTGCAGTATGGATCATTTGGGTGCTTGTCATTGTTTAGTCAGTCCAGATGCTCAGTTGATTAGGTTCATCTAGTAGACTGGTTATTTCACAGATACCTTGATATCAGTATCATTTCTTACCTGGAAGGTATGAAAACCAGTGTAGCATCACAAGAAGCCAACATAGTGGTGGCAAAGCGTAGCTGCTTACCAGAACTTAAATGCTGTTACATTGAGTCATAACTGCATGGAATCAATGTCAGAATGATTTGTTTTCTCAGAAATTTGAGTATTACAATCTTTATGTCTTAAATATGCTGACTGACAAGTTGAAACTGTTGCGTTGATGATATTTTACTGGTATTTGCCATTTGCATTGCTTGTCACACAAGTACACAAATCTCGCAATGCACATGCTCATGACATCACAGGTCCAGTAGTCAGATACAAATTATAATCTGTTTCAAATGTTGAAGAAAAAATAAAAATATTAAATGAAAGTCGTACACTGTTTGTAATAAAAAAATAAAATTGAAGGAACACATGATTTTCTATATATTTATACTGAGAACAGCTACTTGGATTTTGTTGTATCATCTGACTACCAGATTGACACGTGCACTGAGCTTGATGAATCTGTTTCATTGTTCTTGAAATAAATATGTTGAGAATTATGTTCTTTTTGGTTTTTACAAAAGGTATCTTTCATTTGATATATCTGAAGTTTTGTACAACAGCATTAGAAAGGAGTTTGCTGTTGACGTCATGTGACTACTGGACTTAACAGAGTTTTGTGTGGTTATGTGATTAGTAATGTAAATTGCGACTACCAAGTTAGGTTCCATCTGTGCCATAGTTTCATCTAGTCTGTCAGTGGATTAAAGACATAATGATTATAATACTTGCCATTTCTGAGAAAATAAATGATTTTCCTATAGCTTTCATGCAAGTGTGACATGATGTAACATTGTTTAAGGTTCCTAGGCCTGCTGATAAACAATTACCGTATGCTGCTACCACACGCTGGCTGCAAATTCCAATTTTTTCAGTAGGTAATTGCACTGACCCCACACTCCAACCTAAATATCCAAATATAAAAAATTGGATAGGAATATTCAGAGGAAACCAAGATTACAACATGAACAAATTTGTAGTAAAAATGTTGATTCACAGAGCTGAGCTTTGGTGCTACACTTATACCGTGACATGTAGATCGGACTTGAAGTATTGGTTTCAGATCTTAATAGGTCTCTGGAGAAATGGGAGATTGTTGCCCTTGTCAATCTTTGATTATAGAGCAGCATATAAATTTGAAGGTTTTTTCATCAAAATTTAAATAACCTTTTTGTAAATAGTTTTTATAATAATGGATTTTTAACCATATTGTTTTAAAGAGTTTAGGCCATTTAAAAATCTTGTTTTGGGTTTTATTGGCACAAGATTAATTCAGGATTTGAACTTTTTACCTTACTATATACAGTTCTGATACTCTGCACTTTTTTCGTACTGTGATAATAAATGTTTACTTTGTGTAACATGCATATAGATTGCTGTCTTGATTTACAACCAATTATTCTGATTTCTTTAGAATTAAATGTTTTAAAGGTAACAAAACTAATTTATGTTCATTATGTTTTTTCCTCATACCAACATAATGCAGGTCAGCAAAGTAAAGTTAGAATTTTATTCTGTAAATTAATAGTCAGACTTGTTTCATGTGATATATTTATAGTTTAGTGCATGATTGTCTTTTCCAGCTCAGATGTTTTGGGAGAGTCTTGAAATAGAAACATCTTTAGATTTAAAAAAATGCATGTTTTATTATCTAAAATGGTCTTTAATTCCATTAATTGTTTGGTCCTATGTGAGCCTTGAAAAAATTAATATAATCCTCAAAAAACTGAAATGACCTGGAAATTTATCCTTAAAAGAGCTTGGCAAGCATGTGTATAGTATGGTCATTACAGTAGGTAATACCTAGGATCTCATGTGTAAATCAACAAGTTTGAGCACATTGCTCTTAAAGTCTCGTGTTTGTACAGCTTACCAAATTAAATTTTAATATTTAATAATAAAGAGTTCTGGGTATAACAGTCAGTCTGTACAGTTAAACCTGTCTCTAGTGGCCTGATGGGGAAAAGGCAAAACTGGCCATTGCATACAGATTCAGTTATTAAAATTGGTTCTGGAACAAACACCAAAAACACAGAATATGGTTATTATTTTTTATGTGCAATGCAAAACAAAAACATAATTATGGGTATATGTTGTTATCTCCCAAATTTATTTTCCACAAGACTACTGTATCTTGCTCACTTTAATCCATGCTATAAATGAAATCATAACCGACTTAAATATATACTGATTTTAGTTCATACAGTGAAAACAATATCTAGATTAGATGAAAAGACAATCGACTTATGTGAGATACCTCAATGAATGCAAAAGAAGCCTATATGGCAATTCATTCTGACCAGTGTACCAAAACTTCATATGCCTTTACAGAATATTGAATGACCTCGGGCCCTAATGAAAAGAGATGTAACTTGAATCTCAAAGACGAACTTTTTCTTCAGAGAAAGCTTTAATTCACAGGCAAATGGATTAAGATATATATATCTATCACACTGGCATAAGAGGTGACTTCCATTTCTGCTGCAATAACTACTTCCCCCCCATCCCCATCCAGCAAACAGATTGCTTCGAGCCCCTACGCTAATGATAAAAACCATCCTGCTCTTTAATTTGACATACTGACACCTTTGAGTTATACTATCAGTGTGACTGGTCTTAAAAGTAAAGGTAAGATAAGAAATGTTTGCACATCGATTTACATGATATTCCATGATCTATTCATTGCCTCATGAAGCAAAAATTAATTTTGCATAGACAGAACAATTAATGTAGATATGCTTATGTGACTGCTTAAGGCAGGGAGAAAACAGTTTGGACAGGGAACACGTAGCCACTGAGTACTGAAGACAGGTAACTGTTACATACAAAACATTTATATAGGAAGTTGGCAGGTGGGGTGGGAGGGGGAGGATTAGTATGGCTGTTGTAAATGGGTAACCGCTGAGTAAAGGTGACCTTAGGACAGGTTTAACTGCATTTTGATCTGCTGTACATTGGAGTTATGGGAACTACATAATACAAAAATTATGAGATTTTAGTCCTTTATAGTATACATTTGCAGTTAGTCCTGCTAACAAAATAAGCACATATCAGGTATAAGGTAACATCAGGTCAAAAGTTTGTATTACGGTACTGTCCCATATAGATGTTAACCAGAGGAGGCATTTTTATACAAAACAATATATCTATTAGCTCAGAGTACCCAGGCTCAACGAATGTGGGTATGTGAGAAAGTTTGCCAGTAGCTTCCCATAGGTTGGTAGTTCTTAACAGAGTTTTCTCTCGTTCTTCACCCACCAGATATCCTGGCTACCTTATATGGCCTATCGTGGTCAGAAAAAATGGCATTATCCAACAGCAGCAACAACAAATTCTAAATTGTATGAAAGGACATGTGCCCAAAATTGGAAAATTAATTCCTTTGGTATCATTTGTTTTTGTACTGAACAGCTTTGATTCAGAGTGATTCTTAATGAAACCAGAGGATTGTCATGAACATTTTTCACTATTTCTTCCAGGAAATGTATGAAGAGAGAGGTATCAGCTATCTCAAAGATGAAAGTGACACAGTTTTAGCTTATGAAGAGAAAGGGAAACTGACTCAATCTCCCAACACAAGTCATCAAGATAGAGAAGCCAGTGCTCTGCTGGGGATGAACAGAATTCAGCAGATTGAGATGGTGCAAGGTAACAGTGATCTTCCATTTTCTGTTGTCCTTTTTATCTCTCATACCTGCCATATTCCCAGACAGTGTTTTGAGGATTTTGAGATTCAAAAAGTGTATTCTGAGGTCCCAAGGAAAGAAAGTGCATATGACCTTTAAAAAAAAGTGATGTCATCCAATTGGGAATAAACTATCTATTCATATAAGTCTCTTGAAAATTATTGGAACTTAAAATCCAATAAAAGAAAATAACTTGTCTGTTTTATAACATTTAATACATTTATAAAGAAAAATGTAGTGGGTAGACATGGCATTGTTAAATATCATCACCATAGATATATATTTGCAAACACATATGAACATCTACACTGTCATTAAAAAAAACAACCTAATTTTCTGCCTTTAAAATCCATTGGTTGGCAAAATACAGGCATAATTCAGTGATTTTTTTTCATGTTTATTTTGCTTCTCTGTGACCATAATCCAATTTTTCTCAATATGGTCCATTTTTTCAGTCATCTCTGATCTAGTTTTTAAATAGGGGTCTGTCCAGTCCCATTCTGCAATAGTATAACAGTATAAATATGATCCTTATAATGGTACATGTTCCATATGTCATGTAAGAGATGATCGTTGTAATGATTATTCTGATTGGTCAAGGTTTCTACTCAGCCAATGAATCTTTGCAAAATGGAAACTGATGGAAGAGCGCATGTTTGCCAAACATGGTGTCTGGAATTATTAATAGAAACATGGACACAAAACATTTGAAAAATATGTGGCAATGGGAATGATTTGAATTTAAAGTTGATGGGACTGTAGTTGGTCAGTTTGTAAAAAGAATGAATGCCAGAGGACTAGCATTTTATGATCTTTGCCAGAATGATTTGAATTACTAACACCAGCTTCTGCATCTAACATGTTAAATGAAAAGTGGTTGGACCTCTAAGATTTGGAATTTAAAAGATTCCAAAGTAATTACCTTCAAGAATTTAAAGAGGGGCAACACATAATGGTAGGGAAGCGATGATATTGTTGCCAGATACCTATGTCGGTCAAAGATAGTCCTGTTTTTCCTGAGTTGTTTTTCATGGCCAACAAGTAGAGTCATCCATGAATGTCATGAATGATAGATATTATTAATTTTAGATCAGGTAGAATAAAATGAAAAGAAAATTTGATATAGAGCCCACAGAATCATTGGTTACAAAATACATGTAATGTGTGCTTCAAAAATTTACAAATTATTGTGACTGAGTTATTGTTTGAACACTGACATGCACATATAATAGCTTTAGCACTAATATTATTGGAGAACAGATTGATGCAACAAAGAACATTGTAAAATTCTTCAGGTATTATTTACAGTTTGGTAAATGTATTTTTCAAATTTTTGTTTTTGTTTGAATGAAGTAGCAACATTTCTAAATAATATGATAATAAGGGCAACCAGGAGCAGTTTTGTATGCTCTCAGAGACTCAGTGGCCCCCTGTACCCCTGGTGAGGGGTTGTGCACCTTAAGAACCTGCTTGAGAAAGACACCCAGAACCCTCCATTCACATTTCCATTTTTTTTTTTTTTTTTTTTGTTTTTTGTTGTGATTTTTTTTTAAATTTAAATAACCAAAATCATGTCTGTTAGATGCAGGCTGTGCTGTTGTAAATAGTTAAGTAGAGCTGGGGGTGGGAGCTAAAGTTAATGCATGTGTCATTTGTGTTCATCTGTGCAGTCATTAGAGACTGGATGGTGCTGTTGTTCAATCTTCCCTACTGGATTCTTTGAGTGAATTCTGAACAGAACTGAATTTTTCTTGCCAGCCTTAATAATAGCATTATTAAAACTATCCAATGCAGTTTGGCAATTGAGATATTTTGCAGAGAAAAAGAATATAAATCATATTTAGGACTGACAATCTCATTGGAGGAGGAGGGTGGTATAATGTTTTCAATTTTAATGGGGTTATTATAGGTAATATAGCACTAATAAATGCTTATGTCCAGTACAGATGTCAGTGTTTTATAAATACAAATCAACATGAGTGTGTAATCAGTATTGTCTTTCAGTCAATCTATCTCATGGCTAAAATCATCCTGAAAAGCATGGTTCAATTAATAATTGGTATTTGAACAGACTAAAGGGAAAACAGTCCTCTTTAAAAAGTGTTAATAATCAGTACAGAAGAATAAAAATGAATATTCAGATTCTTGTGAATGAAAGCAGTAATGGACACAATTATGTTTATTGGACATCATATGTCAATTTAAGTACGTCTTGTGGCTGAAGATATGATTGCCAACATCATGTGAAATGGAAAAAAGATTCCTAGAATTATATTGAGTAAGAGATAGCAACAAGCCATAGTGCTGCATAGGGCTTGGAACTGAAGTATTTGCAACTGTACTAGAGGTAAATACGGTCTACTTCTACTTTACAAACTTTTCATTTGGACATAATAATGTTTTTCATTGCTCTATATTTTGTATATCAAACTTTTCAAATACGTGTTTTCCAACTTTACAATAGCAGAATATGTTATTTTGTTACACCTTACTGAAAACCAGTAAAACTTGTGAGAAAAAAATAAGCTGCCTTACTGAGACGGTCTTGTTAGGGTTTGCAGGTGTGACAATATGAATATTTAGTTCAGACTGTCAAATATGTTCTGGTTTGTATTAGTGTTACCTACTGGTGGTACTGCTGTTTTGATGGATGTCATACACACGAGAATGACTTATGTTGATGTATTGATTGCAGTATTTGCAAAGAATGAAATCTTCCCTTAGTACTGTGCTTCACAAAGTCCAATTCCCTTAATCATGAGTTCTGAAGTTATGCTGGCTTTGCTTGCATCACAGATAGTTCATTGTTTCCTGAATCGCAAAAAATGTGTTTTGCCATTTTGTCTGCAAAAATGAATCACTCAAACACTATTTAGGCAACTGAAAAGGATCTTTCTTTGATAAACAGTAGAACTTTGATTATCCATCAGGGTGTGGGACTGAGACCATGATGGATATGAGAATTGATGGATAATAGAATATATACATTAAAAATATCATACGTTAGACCAGGTCATCAAAAAGTCATAATATCTACATATGTACATGTACCTATGTTTAATATTTTGACATACAATGCCCTAACGGTTAACAGAGACTGACAGTTAATAGGGTGACGGATAATCAAAGTTCTGCTGTATGGAGTAAAATTGTAAATATTCTCATTCCAGGCAGTGATGTGTAATAACCTTTATTCTTCAACACCCATCCCTTTGATCTGCCTGTAACTTACAGTGAATTGAGTTGTTCCACTTTGTGAGCTTTACCTATGCAAATTAGCCTAATTGGCTCCCTGACAGCAGTCTTCAAACAACTTAACACATCTCCCTTGCTATTGACATCAGATTAAATAATATGTGAAATGGTGGTTGTTTAAACCTTGCCATTTAATTGTCTATATGTCAATTAACTGTGTAAACTGACTCAAGGATAGATGTACATAAGCTCAAAGCAGGAATGTTTACCATTTATGCATGTCACATGTTACAGGCATATATTGAGGTGGGTTGGGGAGTCTCTAAAAAAAAATCATGGTTTTGGTGTGACACATCATGGTATGGCAGGTATGATCTGTCTTTCATTCAGTTGTTCTCTTGTTTCAGTTCATGGAAGCATTATTATTCCTGAAGAATTAGTGTACATAGAGAAGACAGTGTAGAGATGGAATTGGGTGGGATGTGAACTATGGTATATAAGAGCACATAGAAACGGGGAGTATTATGTACAGTGGATCTAAAACCAGTGGCTTAGGTGCTGTATGATGTATCTTGTCTTTTCTATACTCGACCTACAAAGATGTAGTATAGCATTAAAATTTATAAAACTGTTTTGGAAATAAAATTCCTTCAAACTGATATCTTTTTTTTACAGGATATATGGACATGAAATCTCAGCTCAGTGAATATTTGAAAAAATTTGCAGAGAATGGGAAGGTAATTTTTTATGTTTCAAAAAATAAATTTGTTAAATACTATTAATCATAAAAGATCCATAATTTTTCTTGAACAATTGTTCCCTTTGGTATCTGTGCAGTATATGCATCAACCTTTATAATCACCTTCCCCCAGCATAGTTTTGTACACTGCAATATGTCCATCTGCCAATTACACTTTGGTATTAGGACCATCATTCCAAACTACTGGTATCACTGCCATCTCAACTCTGTTTGCGTGGGTTCGAGTCCAAAGCTCGGCTAGCGTGGGTACATGGGAAGGCCTGCCAGTAGCTTCTCGTGGGTTGGTGGTTCTTACCTGGGTTTTCCAGGGTTCTTCCTCCACCATTAATAATGGCCACCATGTATAGCCTATCTTGTGCTGAAAAATGGCGTTAAACCCTAGAACAACAACAACAACAAAACTACTGGTGATATTTTTATAAAATTTAACCCAGATATCCATTGTGATGATATACTATACAGTTTATTGTACACAGTACTAGTGATGGGAATCAGTTAGAATTTCATATCAATAATCGGTTCCTTTTAACCAACTGATAATTTCATTATAATTGGTTGCTAAGAACCAATTGTACATTTTGTTTGTTATACAGTTATATCTTTGCTCAGAAGTTCAAAACATTAATAAATGTACAAAAGTAATAATTTTTATTGACACGTATACTTTAATGTGATACAAATATTACGTTTTTTTTAAATTGTGTTTGTTTTGTTCAACATGTTAAATGAAAGCAACTATGGCTGATCAATTTTATGCAACTGAAAAACTTGCAATTCCCCAAAACCGTTTTATTCATGTGATGGGTATATCAGTGTCTGTCATTTAAAGTATATAAGGTCATACTTTTCTTGTTTGTCAGTATTTACTAATACTGTGATCAAAGGATTTTACATTTAAACTGAACCACAATCATTGAAAATTGTTTTTTTGTTTATTTTTATTAACTCAACAATTTAACAGCAAAATCATGTAATCATAAATATGTTTCCAAATTATAAAAGATTTGTACCTACAGAATATGGTTTGGTATCACATTTGTAAGTTATGAAGGGAATAAATAATTCAGTTCAACTGTAGTGGATTGAAATTCCTATAGCTCAACGTTTACATAGGATTTTTACTAACTTTGTGCTTTGCATGCAGCTGAAAAGAAGAAACAAACTTAGGATTCTGGTCTTTATTACAGTACATACTGGAGTACATGTTTACTGAAAATAAAGAAAAAATAAAATGTTTCCCCTCATTGATTTCAATCAAAATAGCTGGACCTACCTTAGTTTGCATACTCCTTTCTGCAAGTTTGCATACGACCTTTGTATTATCTAAATTCTACTTTATCGATGGTCTCTCCTTTGCTTTATAAAAATCATAAGTCCAGTCATGAGAATGAGCTTTTCAACCAGCTTTTTGATCCATGGCATGTATATCAGGTCTAGCGGCCTTTTTAAAATGTCCTTGAAATCGTACATTTTCTTCTCAACAAAAAGAGAAGGGGAACAAATTAGTCTGTGCCAAGTGCTCCAGAGTTGTCTCCCTTGAAGCATAATCGATGATTGAGTTTCACAATGGATTGTCTTATTGGTTTGCTTAACCAAACTGGTTTTCACTTATAATCAATAATTGGAACAGCGCTACACAGTACATGTATTTAGATTTCTTGCCCTAAGGTGAAATTTCATTGCAAGGTGAACTGTACATTTCTAGTATGATTCATTTGGTTGGTATGGTAGATGTGCTACAGGCTGCAAGCAAGACATGATAATGAATAAAACATTTTACCAGCAAATGTGTCATTTTAAGGTTTTTGTCTTTACAGATCCAGTTTTGTCTGAACCATTTGCACTTTCTCCATTAGTATTGCATCTCCACTTCAGCAGTTCCTTGTTACCAGCATAACTCAGCAACAATTCAACAGATTATTATGTAATTTTATGTGTACACTGTCTCATAGCCTGGGATGTTTCCTTTTTGTTGTTTTGTCACCTCAACACCATTTTGAATACATTTATTGCCTCTTGACAATTAACATTATTTTAATAGCAGTAATACTTAACCTGTCACTATTGCCTTGCTTACCTCTTCTGGGAGACAAGTCCTCTCATCTGTTGCAAAATCCTATTTTGGCAGTTTATTCTCATTATTAATAAAGTGATTATCCCCTCAGTCCATGCAAATTTTGATGTTTTGTTTTAAAGGGAAAAAAACTAATAACTTTTTTTTATAGCTTCATTGTTGGTTTCAAGGAGTTTGTTGCACTTTACTAATCAGCAGTACCCAATTCATTTATCTCTTCTCCCTTTAGATGATAGGATGTCATATATACTCACTTATAAGTAGTTTTTTTATTTTTACTCTAAATTTGATTCCTGCATAAATAAAACCACGACATACAAAAGATTTTATTAATCTGGCATTAATCTTTTGCAGCACACACAAAATTTCATAAATCTAACCCTAATCTCTTAGCTTGTAAAGGTAGCATGCCACTGTTTTCCTAGTAAACATTCCTTTGATCCAGCCACAGATTTGGTACTATTTCTGGGCCAAGTAGAGTCCCTATATGAAAATGATGCCAGTCTAACATACAGTAAGATTACCACACTGGCCATCTTGAAAATCCTGTTCTTGATATTCATCCAGAATAGAATGTGATATTGGAATGAGGTTTTAACCAGAAAACTTCATATGCTGTCTAGTTGGGCTGTCTGACTTTAAATATGGCCACAGTGGTAGCCATCTTGAAAATATCATCAGCACTTAGGAAAAATTGAAAATCATATCAACATTTCATTTCACTAGAAAACATGGTGTCTATTTGGTCCTAAACAAAAATTATGTTAATCTGACATTGACTCCCATTATGACCACTGATGTGGCCATCTTCAAGATCTTGTTGCACCTTCAGAATTGATGGCCATGTCAACATAGGCTTTTCACTAGCAGATTTATTTTTATGTTGGGTTTGTCAAAAATGAAAATGGTGCCCTGGAGACAACTAATATGGCTGCTACAATGGACATACTGTAATCTTGTTGTGTCTAATTCTTCTGAATGGATGGTTGTATTAGCATGGTGTTTTCACTAAAAGTTTTCTAATGGTGTCTTCTTTGTCCTGAATGAAAATGGTTCTGTTTTTGCACCCAGTATGGCCACCATAGTGGCAAATTTGAAAATCTTGTCACTCACAAAAATCACAGATGGTTTTAACACAAAGCAGTTAAAAAGAAGACAGTCTTGAATTCCGAAAGTCATTTTAGACAGTAGTGCATAGTGCTTTAAGAGATTCTAGTTTCAGTATGGCCCAACGTTTTCACAAAAAGGTACTGGAAAGACTCTAGGTGTTGGTTACTGTAGTCATTGTAGAAGATATTAATTAGTTCATGATTAAAAATAAAGATGGCTAAATCTCTTTTGTTGTTACGACATGGAAAGACCTTTTATTTGATGATAAAGTTCATATACAGTATGTGCTTAACCAATTTTATTTACAGGGAATATCCAGTATTTTGCAAAGAAAACATTACAACATATAAAAATCAAGGATAAATTATTTGATAGGTTTATATTTTGTCTAACCATTGGGGTAATATTTTGTGTCAGTTAAGAGGGGTAAACATTAGTGGAACCTTGGTAAAATGATAAACTTTTTAAACCAGTATTTAATATTGATCACAGAGTATAGTAGTTTAGGCTGATTTCAATGTATTTAAAAAGTCCTACTGCCTAATATTCATCTTTATATTATTAGTACAGTGTAATAGAGATCTGTTGTTCTTTCCTTGTACCATAAAATAGATCAGTTTAATTTTCATATGATGTGAACAAACTTTATTTGCTATCAAGATTTACTGTGGTTAATGTGATACTCATATACATTTTTTAATGTGAACTAAGGCTGATGTAAAACATCTGTTTGTAGCTAATACTGAGATTACTCTAATTTAACACAGTGTTTAATTCCTGGACAATATTTATGATCTTTTGATGATATCAGAAACAAAATCATGCAAAAAGAAGTAAATTCTATAGAATTTTGTCAACAGTTGCAATTGTTCATAATGTTTTCACAGGTTGTTCGTGAAGAAGATATTCGAGAGTTCTTCAGTCAGATGCAAGCAAGGAAGAGACAGAGGACTGGAGGAGCACCACAGTATTTCTGCCACTGAAACATTACAAAACAGCTGGGTTTTAAATTTATTATATTCTTTGTTTTGCATTTTAATCACAATTTGGTTTCCTCGCAGTTGCATGGAAAGATTGTGATACATTTTACAGTTTGGGATCAAATATACATTGTCAGCATCATGGCTGGTACATGCATGTTTCTTGCTATTCACTAAAATCTAAATTTTCATTTCAGTGCCATTTCAGAGTCTGACTTTTTTGGGATGGAAAGTCCAGGCACTGTTGAATAAATTGGGCATTTAAATGTTTACACATTTCAGCCATATTTGATCAAATAATCTGTTTTGTACAAATCTAGTTTGTTTTCAGAAACCAAATTCACCAATGAGAAAAATATTTACTATCTGATTTTTCAAATGAATCTTGTTTAACACTGTAGTCATATTATGGGGGGAGGGATACTCTTGCAGTTACATAACTGCGTTTCGACCTGCATTATCCTAAATTTTGTTCAGATTTATTATTATAATTGCATTAGAACTTGTTTTAAAGGAGCCTAAGGGACAAGGAAGTGATAAATCTGTAATTTCTTTTTCTTTATAAACTGAACATAATTTTACAGTAAGATTGCCATTACTATTTTTTTATATCCAAGAATGATATATAGCCATGGTCTTCCCAGGTATTTTCCCTGTGGTCCTCTGTAGTAAAAGCACGGTGAAAAATGAGCAAGTGATGACAGTTAAAGTCAGTTCTGTTGAATTTAGTTAGTGTTATGAGGATTTTTTCTCAGTTTTAATCAAACATTTCACTGGAATCTTTCATAAAGTTTTTAAACATATTCATATCATAAGCTGGTTTCATTGTTTAACTTTGAGCATGTGATCTTAATATTCTGCCACTTTTAAAGAGTTTGTAGGCAGTGAAACAATTTTTATGATAATTATTTTCTTAATTCAACTATAAAAAGACTTGTGTTCAAAACTTTATTGTTGTCTCATGAAATAAAAAAATTAAAATGTTAGAGTTTTGACTCTTTATGCACACACACAAACATATACACACGTACACTTTCAAAATATGACACTGCTCCCATGGCCTAGTGGTTAGAGCATCTGCCTTGGATACGGAAGGTCGTGGGATCAATCCCTGGCCAAGTCGTACCAGAGATGGTACGGAAAGTTGCCTCTCTTGGCGTTCAGCATTAAGAGGTTAGTGTTAGGACTGGTCGGCCTGGTGTCAGGATAATGTGACTGGGTGGGACATCATGGTACGTTTCTGCGGCATGGCCCCAGTGCTGCTACATTGCAGATATCGTAGCGATATGATTGAACAATTGTTAAAGCTACATTGAAAAACAAAATCACATCACAAATCACATCAAAATATCATGACTTTCAGAGTGTTGGTGTAAAGCAATCTGATATAGATATACTGTTTGTATATCAAATTGTGATTTTCCCATGGCATATCAATATGCACATAATTATGGTTTTAACAGTAGACTATTGCTTCTGTTCACTCTAGATTAGTGATGAATTTACACTTATTCATTACTAATAAAAGAGCAAGAAGAAACATTAATAACTCTGTCTGTTTCCCTCTCTCTCTTTCTTATGCCAAGCAACCTTGAGGAACCAGAGGCATTATAATATGTGTAATGTGTACCTTTTGGATTTTTTTATATGTGAACACGATACTGATGATGCAAAATTACAATTTGACTTTCATATTGTAAATTTCTTGACCCTGTGGCACACACACATACTGTAATCTGTTTAGTGACTATTTTCCATGTTTTAAAATACATAATAAGGCTCTAAAACAAATTATTATATTATGTCAGAAGGTCTCTCTTCTATTCCCTTTCTCTCACTGTACTAGTTGGTCAGTCAGCACGTAAGTATTACCTAGATTGATCCAGATTATTCATTCTCCTCTGCCAATGGAAATTTGTTAGTAAAAACTGACACACTAATTGACAAACAAAGAAACAGAAAGATGGATTTGACAATTAATCCCATGGTGAGTCCACCCTCTCTTGATCTCTCTCTCAACCATTGTTATCTGGACTTATTATGTGATGGCAAAACATCTAATACAGGGACACAGAGAGTTTGAGGATAATGCTCGGTAGTTATGGTAAGTAAAGCATGATATTCAATTAGATCAACTGTAAATAAATGTTTCTATTATCTATTTTGGATTCATTCTTCAGCTGTTCACCACTCAAAGTACTCACCAGTGATTGAATGGCTGCATTTTCACTGTTCAGGATTTTAGTCATAGAGTGTAGTGTTGTACTTTCTTCATTTAAGCGTTTCGTTTTATTTAGAAATAAGAATGAAAATAAAATTGAAAAAAAGGAGCATATTAACAGTTTCCGAAATGATTGTGAAAAGCTACAATAGCTGCAGAACATTTTGTAGGGGACATACTGGCAAAGGAATATTTTACTCCCTCCATCAGTACTTTCCTGTAATCAATCTTAACTCTGTTGGAATGTAAATACATGTATGTGTATAATTTTTAATTGCAATAAAACAACTGAAGAATTTGACCAAAATTTCATCTGAAATTAAGTTGTACAATTTCAAGTGGGAAAATAGCACTCTATAAAACAGAAATAAAGCTTTGCAAACTTTTAGTTATAACAAAATTATTATAAATACAGTACAAGTTAGTAATGTTATAATTATTATACACCTGCCACAAAGCAGAACCACTGATGATGTTGCTGATCCATCCATCAAGATCACAGTTGCTGAAATAGAAGAAATGGTTTTTGTACACAAATTTAAGTTCTTGACCAGTATCATCATCAAGTTTTGTTGACGGCTTGCACTAGGTATTATAGCCTAATGATTTGGGGGTCAAAAGACTAGATCACTGTGTCAGAAAAAAAGAAATGGTGTTTGCATGATTTGAGTTTTGGACTAGGTACCTTGACCAGAGTTTATGGATGGCTTGCACTTACAATATGGAAGAGTGCTTTTGATTGCAAGTTCAAAGTTTAATGTCATTGTGACTCTGAGAACAAGAGTCACTCGAAAGGATGGATGTTCTACTGGCCGAAAAGAATTTCCAGGAATTCAAGATAAGAACATTTCTTCCTTTTAAAAGCAGTGTTAAACCATCTCTGATATTCATCACTGATTACAAGATTTGTAATTAGCTGATGTAATGGGTATCTCAGATGTAACATTGGCATCATTTCATTTAGGACCAACTGGACATTATGAGAAGCTTTTTACTGAGAACCCCATGTTCATATGACCATACAGGACGGAGCAGTTATAACAAGATTTTCAGGGTGACTGCCATATTGGATGTACAAGTGGCACCATTTTCATTTAGGACCAACCGTAAAAGAAGAAAAACTTGTGCACCATATAAAGTCTTTTTATATATAAAAAAACCCATGTCAGTATGACTTTATGTTCAGAAGGAATAGTGTTAACAAGATTTTCAAGATGACAGCAGTGACAGCCACATATATCGTGATATAGGTGACATTTGACAGTATGACAAATTGACATTATAACAAAAAAGCTTGTTTTGAAAATCCCATGTTGATTTAGAAATCAGTGAGAGAAGTAAACAACTTTTTATTTAATTTTTATTCTCGGAGTAAAATGATTGGTTTTTATCAAGCTCCTAGTGGGGCTTCATGATTTTTTTAATATGTAAATAGCCTGTGATTTCAGAAATTGCGCATTAGTTAGGTTTAATAGTGATGCTTAGAGAGAGAGATCTCACTTGGGCTTTCTTCTTTACGCTGGAAAGAGTCTGTTGTGGCAGCTTAGAGTTATAATTATTATTCAGATTATTTGGATTCTAAAAGATAAAATCTTTTTCCTGGAAAGATTTGAATGCTCATACAGAATTCTTGGACAAAGACATTTATTTTAAATTTTATTTGGAAATTCAAACACCAGAATATTATTGACTGGAATAAAAAAAAAACTGTAGATGATACAACACCATAAAAGCTACAGTATACGTGATCGCCTTCCATTACGGATTTTTCGTCGGAACTTGAACATTAATTCTTTAGAACATTATATTACTAGGACTTCTAAAATTTAATTTGTGGATTCTTCTTGGATTATTTTGGATTTGATTCTTAAAACCTTAAGTTCTTTTTTTAAAAATAATTTTTCAGTATTTTTTTCCCAGGAAAATGAAATATTTGTTAATTTTTTCAAAGCTTGTTGTTTTCACTCTTTCTTTTGTTACTTGTTTATTAGAGCCTAGGCAAGTAACATAAGAATTAGGTTGCTCATCCTCGATTTTTCAGTTTTGGCTAAAATATTTCAGAAAACTTTTTGAAATTTGAATTCCCCATATTTTTGAAATCTTTAGTGAAATCGGCAAGCGTTTTCTAAAATGTCATCAAAAGTGGAAACCTTTCTTTCAAGTCATATCCAGGACCAATTAGACCTGTTCAAAAAAGATCAAATTAATTCATCTTGCCAGAAACTATGATCTTTCTGAGGTAAAGGCTTCCTTAAGGAAGCAAAAAATAACAAATATTGTGATCCAGTACTTGGTAGAAAAGAATGTTTTGGATAAAAGTGCTTTTGGTTTTGATCAATAAGTCTGTATCAGACTCTGATATAAAAGTAAAGGAATAGGAATTAAAATACAAGATGGAATTGGAGTTAAAGAAGCTGGAACTTCAAAATGATGAAGATAAACAAATGCATTTACAAACAAAAGAAAAAGAGAAAAAAAGACATGCTGCTACAAAAAAATGCATTTACGCTTGTAAAAAAAAAGAAAAGAAAGAAAAATGCAGTTACAAGAAAACCAAATGCAGTTACATTATGAGAAAGAGGAGAGAGAGAGAGAAAGAAAAACAAGTGCAGTTACAAGAAAAACAAATGTGATTAGATAAGGAAGAAAGAAAAAGGGGGAATATCAATTTAGAATGAAAGAATGGAGCTGGCAAGTGAAAAGCACATTCCCACTTAAAATACAAATTTGTTTCGATGTTGCAAGGAATATTAGGTTAGTGCCCCCTTTTAGAGAAAAAGATGTAGACAAATATTTTCCTTATTTTGAAAAAGTTGCTGAAAATTTGAAATGGCCAAAGGAGCATTGGGCTCAATTATGACAATGTGTACTTATTGGTAAAGCTAGTGATATTTACTGTTCACTGTTAGTTCAATAATGTGGCGACTATGATAGGTTAAAGAAAGCATCTTAACACATTAACCCCCTAGCGACAAGTTAACGTGGCAGGAGGTAGTAGCCTACTGCCGAGCTCTGTAGCGTCATGGTCATGCATGATACACTAAAGTGAGTGGTATTATAGAAAGGTAGACAGATGTAGCTCTACAATGATAACAAATAATCTGGAATTGCTAGTTGCACTACAAAATACAGAGGGAAAAACCTCATTTTTTGGACCCGATTTATTTCTACCCAAAATTTGTCCGTTGTCGGAATCCGATTTTGTGTCCGGATTTTAAACTTTTTAGTCTCAGATCTAATGCAAACCGGTATGAACTGCAAACAGATGAACCTTTGCAAAAAGTAGGATAAGATGGGCATTTGGAATAAAGAGTGGTCTCCATAAAAAGAAATAATGGCTCCGTTTAGCAAAAGAAAAAAAGAACTCAAACTTTACCCTTCTGCTCGTGCGCGAGACAAATAACCAATGAAAAACGATGTTTCTAACACAACTAGGCAGTATGTTATTGAAAGATCACCTGGGATTTGGTGTTTTCAGATCTATTCAGAAATACCTTTCAAAACATGTTTCCTACTCTAATTTCTGGCGAAAACGACAAAAACCTCCAGGGGTTAAAGGGTTATGAGTTAGTTCCTGAAGCTTATTGGCAAAACTTCAGAAACTATAATTTAACAAAATAAGCTGGACAAGCTCATGTTGAATTTGCTAGAGAAAAAGCAGTGATTTGAAAGATGGTGCTTAGCCAAGAAAGTTGAGTGAGATTATGAAAGTCTCAAACAACTTATATTACTTGAAGAGTTCAAGAACTTTGTCCATAGTGACATTAAGACTTATCTTGAAGAGCATCAGATCGAAACCTTGGAAAATGCTCCTTGGGCTGCTGATGAGTATTCTTTAACTTATAAAGTTACTTTTATAAATAAGACTTTCACTCAAGAGTCTTCTGGCAGAAAAGTATTTAAGCCTAATACAAACCCTTCTAAATCTCAAACTTGCACAACTTTTAAAAATCAAGCTTAAGATTAGTTTGACCAAAGATCCGTGTCTTTTCCTACATGTACCTATTGTAAAAAGAAAGGACACATTATTTCTGATTGTTAGAAATTGAAAAATAGGCATCAGAATCAAGACAGAACTATTCCAAATGCTCTTATTTCTAAGAGGTCATGGTCACGGTCATGTATTGAAAGCAATACATTTGTTGGGTCTAATTTGATTATAGAGAATTGTGAACCATTCATATCGAAGGGTTCTATATCACTCTTGGGTGATTTGGCCAATCCTATCCCTATTAAAATTTTAAGGGACACAGAAGCTTCTCAGAGTCTTTTATTATCAGGTACTTGACCTTTTTCTGAGAAGTCTTCTTTAATGAGAGTGTTCTTATTCATTGGAGTGGAGTGTGGCTTTGTTAATGTTCCTCTCCATTGTGTAAACTTGTTATCAGACTTAGTCTCAAGACATGTGACAGTCGACACAGTGTCTGTTTTACCCATTGAGAGCATTCATTTATTACTAGGCCTAGCTGGAGATAAGGCTGTGGTTAATCCACTTATAACTGACAAACCTTGCTTGGATCAGAAAGTCGATCCAATTGAAAAAGAATTCCCTGATTTATTCCAAGCCTGTGCAGTTACCAGAGCTATGGCAAAGAAAGCTCTTGAGAATGATGTTGAGAAGGAAAGTATTCCTTTAGCTGACACATGTATTGCTCAGGCTTTTGATGAGGTCACTTTCACTCCTTGTTTGGACAAATCAGAAGGTATTGATCACAGTGATCCTCTTTTAACTATTCATTCTCTTTATTCTAATCAGAGTGACAAACGACTATCACTTGTCGTCGAACAGGAAAAATATCCTGAGATCTATTTGTTTCAAAGGGCCATTAGTGAAACTGAAGCCACTGAAGTTCCTGTCTGTTATTTCATTAAAAATGGAATTCTTATGACAAAATGGAGACCTCCCAAGGTACCTGCCGGTGATGAGTGGTCAGTGAACTATCATATTGTAGTTCCAAAACCTTGCAGACAGGAATTACTTAGTCTGGCCCATGAAACTCCTTTGGCTGGTCATTTAGAGATTAATAAGACTTATCACAAGATCTTTACTCACTTCTATTGGTCAAAAGTCATGTTTGTAAATATTGTAGATCTTGGCATACTTGTCAGATGGTAGGAAAACCAAATCAGAAAATTCCCAAGGCTCATCTACAACCTATTACTGCCTTTGACGAACCATTTAACAGAATTATGGTAGATTGTGTTGGTCCCTTACCTAAGACCAAGTCAGGTAACCAATACTTGTTGAGCATTATGTGTGCGTCTGCAAGGATTCCAGAGGCAATTCCTTTGAGGAATATTAAAACTTTAATAAAGTTTTTTTTTAAATTCTACTTGGCCTGTCCGATCTGGTCAAAGGTCAAATTTTAGGTCTGTAACTTTTCAGCCTATTATGATTTAATTCGGCATTCAGCATTTCAGGTCAAAAGTGAAATTATGGTTTGACAGAACTACAGTAGAGAGAACTTTTGAGTCTGGTAATAGAGTTCTGTTTCTTTTGCTCATTTTTCAAAATTTTCTTCAGATTAGATCTTACGGCGCTTACAAAGTTAAGAAGAAAATGAATGAGTTAAATTATAATATTAGTGCTCCTGGGATCTAAATAAATTATAGGAGTACACGTATATTGAAAGAGATAGCCAGGTTAAACATGCAGCTAATTTCGTTGTACCTATCCCATTCTGTGAAGATTTAAATAAGGAATATCATTGGATTCTACTGATATTGGAGTGACAATTTTCGGAATTCAGAAATTATGAAAGGTGTGGACCAGAAGCTTTCACATTTGCAAGAGCAAGAAAGAAAAGACCTTAAACAGTTATTATTTGAATATGAGCACTTATTTCCAGATGTTCCTACAGGAACGAACAAAATTTTCCATGACATTTAAATTTTAAATTCCAAACCCGTGAAACAACACCCGTACATGACGAACCCTCTCAAACAGGAATACTTGAAAAAATAAATTCATTATTTACTGGAGAATGATTTTATAGAGCCAAAGTGACTGGAGTTCACCATGCGTACTTGTTCCAAAACCAGATAAAACTTTCCGTATGTGCACTGATTATAGGAAGGTGATAAGTGTGACAAAAACAGATTCATTTCCTTTAATAAGAATCGATGACTGTGTTGATAAGATCGGAAATGCCAAGGATGTCACCAAATTTGACCTGAAAGGATTTTGGCAAATTCCACTAAAGAAAAGAGCAAAGGAAATTTCGGCCTTCGCTACGCCAAATGGACTTTATCAATATAAAGTAATGCCGTTTGGGATGAAAGGGTCGCCAAGCACTTACCAATGTCTCATGAATAAGATTACCTCTGGTCTAGACAATTGTGATGCTTACATCGATGATGTCATCATCTACAACGACACATGGAAGGAACATTTAGCGACAGTTCGGAAATTCTTTGTCAGACACACAGATGCATGTTTGACAATTTATCCAAAAGCGAATTCTGCCGTGCTAGTGTAACTTTTCTAGGACATATCGTGAGACATGGACATGTTAAGCCTATATATGCTATGGTCAAAACTATCTCTGAATTCCCTGTGCCTGTAAATCAAAAGCAACTGATGCGATTTTTGGGTATGGCCGGGTACAATTGGAAATTCTGTTCCAATATTTCTATAATTGGACTGAAAAATGTCAGGAGGCTTTTGACAAGTTAAAAGCCATACTTAAAAGCGCCCCAGTTCTTACAGCTCCAAATTTCAGCCAAATAATTTAAATTGTCTGTTGATGCAAGTGATGTTGGGGTTGGAGCAGTTTTGATTCAAGAAGACGAAAATGGTATTTATCATCCAGAGTGCTATTTTTCTAAAAAAAAAATTTAAATAAGCATCAAAGAAAATATTTAACAATCGAGAAGGAATGTTTGGCTATCATATTGACATTACAACATTTTGATGCTTACATTAGTTCAGCTCCTTCGATTATTGTGTTTAGTGACCACAACCCCCTTACTTTCAATGGCAAGATGAAAATTAAAAATCAAAGAGTACTAAGGTGGAGTTTGATGGTACAGGAATATGATATTGACATCAGGCACATCAAGTGGAAAGATTTTTTAATAGCAGATGCACTTTTCAGTGTATAACATTGTATTATTTCGTGTACACTTTATATAATGTATAAGAGTTCTTTTTAACCTCATGTACAATTAATCTATCGTATAAATCTATTAATCTATCTATCGTAGCTTTATCGTATGAATCTTTCTTTTTCTTTATGGGGGAAGTGTTATGTATATTTAATTTAATTTATATTTGATTTAATGTAATTGTTTCTTAGTTTTAAAATCTTTTATTTTTAATTTCATTACATGTCAAATTAATGTAGTTTTGTTTACTAGGAACTCGATATTTTTTCATAAAATAGTTTGACTTTGACTCTTAAGTTGTAAACACCTAAAGCTGACCTAGTTCCCGATCTTGATTTACAAATCAGTAAGAGAAGTAAACAACTTTTTATTTTTTTTTATGCTCGGAGTATAATGATTGGTTTTTATCAAGGTGATACTGGGGCTATGTACATTTTTTTTTATGTAAACAGCCTCCTTTTCGCAATTCTGGGCTTTCCGAAATTGCGCATTAATTAGTGTCACTAGTGATGCTTAGACAGATCTCTCAGTTGAGCTTTTTCTTTACACAGGAAAGTGTATGTTGTGGCAGTTTGAAGTTATACTTTTTATTCAAATTATTTGGATTCTAAAAGATTAATTCTTATTCCTGGAAATGTTTGAGTGCTCATACAGAATTCTTGGGCAAGGATATTTATTTACATTTTATTCGGAAAATCAAAACACCGGAATATTATTGACTGTGGAATGAAAAAGAACTGTAGACGATACAACACCATAAAGGCTACAGTATACGTGGTCGCCTTCCATTTTGGATTTTTCTTCGGGAGTAGAACTTGAATTTATTATAAGATTTCATTACTATGACTCCTAAAATTTAATTCGTGGATTAATCTTGGATTATTCTGAATTTGATTCTTAAAACCGTAAGTTCTTTTTCTCTCACTTTTTACATTTTTTTTCTTTTCTTTTTTCTTTAGGGAAATGAATTATTCGTCACATTTTTCAAAGCTTGTTGTTTTCTCTATTTCTTTTGTTACCGTTTATTAGCGGCTAAACACGCAACATACGAATATAACCAGCCATTAAGGAAGAGTAGCGTTAGCAACAGTTTCAAGATGACCGATATGGCTACCATATTGGAAGTCCAGCACCATTTTCATCTTGTACCACGAGACCATGGTGTGAATTTTTGTTTGTGAAGTCTCATGGCAATCCTCGAGGACAATAGGACTGGCAATAACAAATTTGACAACAGAACATCCCATAAATTCTAATGGTGTATAACCAGTATAATATGTTTTTTTTTTTATAAAATGGGTTATGCACATAATCATTTTGTTCTTTGTACAATAGTTTGTTCGGTATTTTTATTATTTTCTAGAATGAATTCCTTGACCAAACTTCGTGAATTACTTGTAATTACGGTAATAAAGAAACCTGTTGATTATTGGGTCTTGTTTGGACCCAAGGCGATGGTCCTTAATTTAACAATTTACTTCATTTAGTAATCACATGGTTTCAAAGGTCTAATAAGAATATATTGGTGTCCGCACAAAAGGATTATTTTAAACATGATATAGGTGAAAAATGTGCAGTTCACGGTATTCTTTACCTCTCGAGAGACTATATTTTTTATATGATTTTGATCAAACTAAATGATTACTGAAACTTATTCTTGAGAAGGAAAGCCTACCGATTTTACTCAAACCCTGTTCTTAAGTAGGTTTATATCAAGAAGATCTTGGATGTTTTCGATTTTAAGCAAGCAAATTCATTGTGTCTTCAGCTTTAGAAAGAATTTTTGTTAGACTAAATTAAAAAATAAACGATATTGAAGTTTAGGAGACTACTCCAAAGAGTTGTATTCTCGGCAATATATAGCAAAAAAATGTGTTTAAAAAACCTGTTAAAACCATCTGAACAAGTAACGAACCAACATCTTAATTCTACAAGAGTCAACTTAGTGAAATCGTCAATTGTTAAATTATATAATACAGGTGAGTGAATTCAAAACCACCTGGACCTCTTGTTTTTCTATTGCCACAAAAGTTGCAATGTGTGCACATCTTTGGATGACTAATCGACTATTTTTCAAAGTTCGTTCAACATTTCAGAAAAGGTTTTTTCAGCACGTTTTACCACTTGCAACCATTAATTGCACTTTGCATGTTTGGGTAAACAAATACGTTGCACAAAACTCTATCGCTTTTTGAGTTGATTTTCAGGGTGCTTATTCCAAAAGCATTTTATCAGTTCCACCAAAACTGCGTTATGGGTGCATCTGTGGATTAATGTCTTACATCAAAATCTGGTCGTTCCGACTTGTGTTCTGAGGCATTTGGAACCCTTATTTCAAAAGAAAAGTAAAGAATTCTGTTGAAATTCCAATACCTTTTCATCAGATGCCACCAAAGTTGCACGAGGCTTACATTGAGATGACGTGTGACTTTGGTTGCTGATACTTATTCAGGATTTGTTTTGCAATCGTATGAACATTCTTAAACCAAAATCTATCACCTCTATCCACCATAAAATGCACTTTGTTTGGATCTTTGGATGAGACCAAAACAAGTTTATGGTGCATCTGTGGATTAATGTATGTCGTACATCAAAAACGGGCTCGTTGTGACTTATTTGCCAGGTTTATTTCACACAAAAAGTCATGTCCTCGTGTAACAAAAGCGGAAATTTTCTTGTGAACTTCCATTCAGTAAAAGTCCACTTCAATTTTCTTTGTAATTGTAGCCACCAGCAATAAATCGCTGATAATAAGAATTTTGAACAGATCTGGAATCTATCCTTTGCGATGTAACTTCACAGAGTAAAATACATGTTCAAGGTAAAGAGTTTGAGCTTTTCATCGGTTTTGCAGAAATCGTTGCAATTCGTTTATGTCAAAGTGACAAACCTAAAGTTATTTGTGTGACAGATGAAATTCCATCAATGAAAACTTCCTAATTCCCGTTTTTGTACAGCGTGATGGCATAACTTTAAATAGTATTTCACCTGCGATCGATTGCTTGGCTTGAGTATTATCTTGTCAGAAGAACTCGGTTAACAAACTTAACAACAAAATTTGCTAATATTATTCCCTTTGTTAGCAAGGAAATTTCTTACTCATATACACCCTTGGCATATAATAGAAAGAGACAGGCACCAAAAGATCCAGATGACAAATATTTACAGTATCTGTAAATTGCATTGACGCATCAACTAATTATTACAGGTATTGACTTCTTTTCTCATTCATTAACCTGTGCCAGTAATCAGCATAATACAGAATGGCTTTGAATGCAAAGGTATCTATTATATTATTTATTTAAAGTTGGTGCCACAAGTGTTGGGCAGCAGACAAACAATTCCTCTTGTGTATATTGTAATGGCCATACTGGTGCCGGAATGCAAAATATTATATCAAATCTCAACCGCTTAAGTACATTTAGTACTATAAACGTTGCGTTATTGTATAATTACAACTATATTATCTACTCTAAGTTTGACTTCCCAGAAAGCCATATGCTCGTAGTGCCATACATGTCATCATACCTCGGATAAACCACCTTGTTTATTTGAGGTACGGGAATGAAACCGACTCAAGTGCGAAGAACACTTGTGTTCATGCCAATAGAAGATATAAGAAAAGTGAAGTATGAATGACATGTTCAGGAAGCTCATCAGCTTCTATGATTAGCATCTTATTTGTTTAATTTTGATGCAGCTCACTTCCTGTATTTAAAAACATTATTGACCTGGATGAATTTGTTGAAACCAGTGTTGCCACCGTCATTTCTAGCTTAGCGAATTTGATAATTGATTGAAAAATCTAAGCCCCAATGTAAAATTTAAGCTTGTACCAAGTTAGTCACAAAGGTGGAAGAAATTTAGCACGTGATTCTTGGTCAGACTTTATTGCGAAGTCATGCTATCCAAGCAGGGGCCTGACCTGTTACATATGTTTTCAATGGAGACGCACCTGCGATCGATTGCTTGGCTTGAGTATTATCTTGCCATTGGAAGATACTATTCGAAGAATAGAAGATCAATACATTCAAAACCTGGTTTTCTGACAAAGCAGCTTGATCAAAATGTGAAAATATGACGTATAGAGTATTAAAAATTGATATAATGTTTTCAAAAGTACTTAACATGTATTACGTTGGAGAAATATGACCTGCTCTGGCCAGATTTAAGATATGTATTTCATCAACTTTGAATATGTATTTTATTAACTTTGAATCTAGTTCGGAAGTTTTTAAAACATATGTAGAAATTAAAGAATCAGCAAGTTTTGTAATAAAATCAAACAAAAAATATCTCTTTTTCTAATCATATCCTGCTTTTAGTCAATATAGAAATTGATTAGGAAGATATTATTATATTATTCCCACTTTAGAACTGTTTTAAAAATGATTGACAAATCCATGGACTGGATTAATTAATATTTTATCAACATTTTTATACATTGGTATGGAAACAAGAAAGAGATATATCAATAATTGTAGTAATATAGTGATAGGTGTTTTCAATTTGTTATTGTTGGTTGCTGGCTCTTCTCTTCGTACACATATTGTAAAATATGACATGCTATGGAGAGAAACCGACATTGTGCTTTGTGCCAATAAAGAAAATTGAACTTGTTATAAATTGACTCAAAGGTTCTTGGTTACGATGCACATATTGATACGACACAGCTCGATTCATGTCGTATGCAGATAACCCCATGACTAACGTGGATTGTGCAAATTATCGTGCTACGAAAGGCAATTTGTCCTAATCAACGGTATGATCAAATTAGACGATGACTACATCTAAGGTTAGCAGGTGAAGACATATGGGGGCTCATAAAATATTAACAGGTTCAGTTATTGACGAGATATTTTACTTGTATCGAATGAGACGTATTTTGAGTTTTGGCTGCCATTGGTATGATGAAGTCAGAGCAGGGTATGGCTGATATTGAGATTTTTGGACTGCTCCCACGTATGGTCAAATAAAACAAGATAAGTACAACTTTGTACGTTTATTGAAGTTGCAGATCAACGGCCCTATATGTTTTACCTGTTCCATTGGTAACCATGGGGATAAATAAGAAGCAAATGTCGTTACATAGCTCAGCATATTAGTTAATTTGTAATCATGGACGATTACATCTGTTATGGAACAGTGCCTTTTCTATGACAATTTTGTATATCTGCAACGAAAATAAGCCAATGCGATTGAAATTCCAAAAACAATTTTAAAAATAAGTCTGAAGAGCAGATCCCTCTTGTCCCAGCTATCCTAAAGTTCCTTGTACTTTTCACGACTCGGTGATGATGGAGCAATTATGTACTATCAATGAAAAGCTTTTTAAAACATCTGATGAAATCCATTAAGCTTGTGTGAAACCGTGCTGATTCACGCTCAACTTTATTTATCACAGCGTAAACAAAATAAACGTGAACAAATACCCATATCGTATCAGGCGCAAACCCTTGTTTCTGTGTGTGTGTGTGTGTGTGTGTTTAACGTGGCTTTTAAGAATTTGAGTGATACCGCTACGATGTATGCAGTGTGGCAGTTTATAGTGATGACTAGCACAGTAGCGCGTATTCAGGTCAGCCACTTAGTCTCTAGTAAAAATTGACCATGAAATACAAAAATAGGGACATAGAAATGGGACATAAAATTAGCATACTTAGCAACACTTTAAGGACACTATAGAGGGGAACAATAGACTTACAAATCCAGTGGATATAAAATGTAGCTAACTTATCAAATTTATAAATAACCCATATATATATATATATATATATATATATATATATATATATATATATATATATATATATACGAGATCTCATGCTCGATTCAGCTAAATCTCAGAGCCTCTCGAACAGATCTCTTCGTCTTACTTTCTAACCGACACATTAACGACACTATACAAACAAAACATAGGGACATATAAAAGGGACATTATAGAGACAAGTTTAGGGACATTAAAGCTACGCAACAATTTTAATCCACATAGATAAAGCATGTATAATTAGCTACGAGATCTCCTGCTCGGTTCAGATGAAGCTCGGAGCCTATGGAACACATCCCTTCGTCTTACTTATGTGTGTGTGTGTGTGTGTGTGTGTGTGTGTGTGTGATTTTGTTTGCGTTTGTTGCGTGCGAGTATGTTTGTGTGTATATATATATATATATCTTTGTGTGCGTGCGCGTACGTGTGTGTTGTTTTTGTTTTGTGTGCGTGTGAGTACGTGAATGTGTGTCTGTGTCTTTATTTTCCATACAAACTCCCCTTGTTCCTATCAAATTCACTTCACCTACCTACCTGTCTACAGTAGCGCATATTCAGGTCAGTCACTTGCAACAATGTTGCCATTATTCTCCTAGTGTCCAGTATAGTGTCGTCACTGAAGCTAGAAATTTTTAGGTTATAAATATAGAAATAGAAATTTTCACAAGCTGTAGCTATAAATAGATACTAGCATTTTAAAGAGGAAATAGTGGGTTTTTCACAGGAATTACCACAGGTTGTAGCTTTAAATAGATACATGAGTGTTTATCCACGACCATCACACAAGTTGAGACTATAAATAGTTACTAGGGTTATCCATTTTAGTCTAAACCAGTGTAACTTAATGCTCAAGGATATGTTTAGTCTCCGTTAAATTCTGGGACAATTTAGTAATTTTAGTGTTACTTTTAGTCACATCCATTTTGGCGTTGATCTTTTTCTTGATTATAGCAATTTATAGCATCATTACAATTATGCAAATTTATGAACACCACCAACATAATTTCCGGTCTACATAATGTTCTCTCTCTCTCTCTCTCTCTCTCTCTTTTCAGGTCAGCCCCTTGCAACACTCTTCCTCCCGATTGAGGTCAGCCCCTTGCAATAGTGTTGCCATTGTTTCCCCAGTGTACCACTCCGGTGGCCTAATGATTAGAGTGTCCGCCTCGGATGCGGGAGGTTGCGGGTTCGATCACCGGTCGAGTCATACCAAAGAATTATAAAATGGTACCAACAGTTGTCTCGCTTGGCGTTCAGCATTAAGAGGTTAGTTTTAGGACTGGTTGGCCTGGTGTCAGGATAATGTGACTGGGTGGGACATCGTACTACATGTCTGTGGTATGATGCCCCAGTGTTGGACATCACTATAAACTGCCACACTGCAAACATCGTAGTGATATGACTGAAAAATTGTTAAAGCTACGCTAAAAATACAAATCACACACACACACACACACACACACACACACACACACACACATTCCCCAGTGTCAAGTACCGTGACGTCACCCCTGTTCAATTCATTTTGTCAGCAGACAGTCCCAATACATTGTCGCTATACATTCCCTATTTTAAATTCCCTTGTCCGTATATAGTCCCATCCTGTTCAATCCCCATATTGAATTTAACTTGTGGGTATATAGTCCTACCCGTGTTAATTTCCCATGTTAAATTTTCCCTTGTCCATAGAGTATCCCACTCCTGTCAAATTCCTATTTTCCCTAGACAGTCCCAATCCATTGTCGCTATACATTCCCTATGTTCAATTTCCCTGGTCCGTCGAGTATCCCACCCATATTAAATTCCCGTTGTTCGTATATAGTCCCATGTTAAATTTCCCTATGTTAAACTCCCCCTGTCCGTAGGGTACAACCCCCCTCCCCAAATTTAGCACAGAAGTGCCATTGTCCGTAAGGCAACATGTGTCAGTAAATAAATTTACTTGTAGAAATGAAGAACAAATTAGATGGATAGAAGAAAATGTAAGATATACCTCATACAGATTATACCGGTTACATTTTAGAACCGGATTTGGAAATTGCACATCTACACGATCACTGCAAGGACAATCACGATCGCACGAGAACAACGTATACTGGATAAATATGATTATCCGAATATCAAAAACTATTCATTCAAGCACAAAGGCAATTAAGGCAACTGTATCAACTTAGTGTGTACATTGAAACGCATAATCAAGTATGTAGTATACCATGTAAAGCTAAACGTGTACAGGAAGTTTGGCCAGAAGTAGACTAAAATACACGAACTCGTTTTTGTACCATACAACACGACTAATGACATATATGTCATTGAGACACACACACACACACACACACACACACACACACACAGAGGGAAAAAATAAGAATGATTTAGAGAAGTATTTTTTTTTAATTCATGAATGACACCGTGATTGGCAAACAAATGGAAAACCTTAGGAAAAGAGCTGTAAAAATATATACAGGCGAGAAAAAATACGAAAAACTTCAAAATGACATAATTTGCAAATATACAGATAATTTGTCACAATTTGGTGTTGGTCAACATGGAAACGAATATATATTAACCAAACCTATTTACTGCTCACTTACGGTGTTAGAACTAAAATCAAAATGGCTGATGTATCATTTTGACAGCATTCTCAAACAAATCTAACGATAAAATAAAACGTTTGCTGTCCGACACCGATTCACTATGCGCCAGTGTTGAGACAGATAACTGTTTAACTGAATGAGGCACAATTTGTTACACAAAAAAAACCATCTCTAAAATACATCAAATCAAACAAAAATATTCCAAGCCTTTTCAAATACGAGTTAAATGCTGTTCCAGCTGGAGAGTGTGTAGGTCTGGGGTAAAAAAAAAATGTCATCGTTTAAGATTGATTTTCATCATAGAAAAAGTTTTAATAGGATAACGAAATATGTGATTAAACATGGTCCTATTTTTTTCTTCTTCAAACTGTACCATGACACAATTAAAAGCTTCCCATGAATGTCAAGCATGTCTTTATGATCACAATTATGAAATATTAGGCGATGCAGTTACCAAAAATGTATACTATGAGACAAGCAAGCTCAACGATCAGCAAAACAAACAACAAACTGATATCTTATGCTTGTTTAATCTATGCATCGCTTAAAAAAATAAGCCGCTGAAAGTTTAACCCACCCAAAACGTTAAGAAGCCAACGAACGAAAGACATCAAAAAGGTTATTGAAGTACACGAATCAATATGTACAAGAAAATACATCATTACTGCCAAAGTAAGTAGTCAATATAAAAAAATGCTTTATCTTCAGCTAGACAAATCAGCAACAACAAATAAAAAGTCATGTTTTTAGTCGTCGTTCACAACGGATTTATCTCTGGTGATAAACCTTGTTACAAAGCAGCAACAGGTTAATCGATCGTTTTTATTCCTTCTACCATTTAATTTTTGGTGCGTTTGCTATTAATTTTCATACGCAGTTGTTAACTAGTGCAGTGTTAAATGCATCTTATCACTCCGACTCTGTTCTTCTTATAGGACACACGGTACTAATTATACGGAAGAACTGTGAACCAGTCTAGAAATGGGTGAAGAAATAATAGAGTATTTACGGGTTTGGTGGTCCATAATTGGTTAATAATGAAAATTAAAATTATAGTAAAAATATTTTTTGAGAGCTTATCCTATATGTAATTTTAAAAAAATATAGACAAATTTCTACTGTTGCAATTTTAGCATTCTTACAGGCTTGACTCAGGAGTACTCAATACTGAAAGTAGCACCTAATTCATTTGGTGCAGAATCAATAACATGTGTTTCATGCACAAGTATGTAAACAAAATGGCGCGGGTCATATGGTGTTCTCCACACATAAGCTTTCACCAAGGTTAGATGTGCATGGAGAATTATAGGTCTCATCATCAGCACCCAGAAATTTTAAGTTATTGAATTTTGAATATGATGGTGTTTCCATATGTTTGCTATTGGAGTTGAATTAGTACCGTGTGTCTTGTAGATCAAACATGATCTTTTGTCTTGCAAGCTTTGATAAAACCAGCTGAATTATCAAAGTAGATGCGATAAATAATTACGGGGATAATAATACAGACCTACATAGGGCGTTGAATTTGAATTTGTCCTATGTGGGAGTGATACATAATGACCTATCAATCCAATACAACACTATCAGAGCGCAATTTTACCTTTGTGGTCATGATCATTTGAACCTGCGTCGTCTTGATGTTGTTGTTGTTGTTGTAGGGTTTAACGACATTTTTCAGCACAAGATAGGCTATACATGGCGGCCAGTATAAATGGTGGAGGAAAAACCCGGGAAAACGTTGGAAAGAGCCACCGACCCACGAGAAGCTACTGGCAAGCTTTCTCACACACCCACATTATCCGAATCCGAGACTCGAACCCACGCAGAGATGAGATGGCAATGATCCGTAACGGTGAGCGCTTTAGACCACTCGGCCAATCGGGGCCTGCTTCGTCTTGAAAGTTCCTCATAGCAAGACGTTGTCCACAGTTGTCGAGTGGCGTTATAATAAACGATTAAAAACGTGGGAATCTTAAAATTTGTGAAAAAAATGTTTTGCCTTTGTCCAGGGTTTAACTAGTACATTCATGTAATTACTTGTGAATCTTTTCTGATATTAAATTCATCTATTCACATACCTACAGTTTGGTATTTCATCAAACATTTCTTTTCAAATGTCGAAATACGTTTTCCATACGTCGTGTTATCCAAAGTGTTGTTCCAACATGCGTCAGGTAAGGTTAATTATACATACTGGCCTAATTATCAATTATAGGAATTGGTGCGTGCTGGGAAAGTGATGAGTGCCGTAACGCGCGGACCCAGGTTCACATTTCCGAAAAGTATGAATTGAAATTCTCCAACCTGTATTATACCGCTCCGGTGACCTAGTGGTTAGAACGTCCGCCTCAGATGCGGAAGATCGCGGGTTCGAACCCCAGCCGAGTCATACCAAAGACTTCTAAAAATGATACAAACAGCTACCTCGCTAGGCGATCAGCATGAAGTGGTTAGTGTTAGGACTGGTCGGCGTGGTGTCAGGATAATGTGGCTGGGTGAGACATCATGCTACGTGTCTGCAGCAGGATGCCCCGGTGCTATACCACTATAAACTGCAACACTGCATACATCGTAGCGATACGGCAGACAAATTGTTAAAACTATGTTAAAATGCAAATCTCTCTCTGTCTCTGTCTCTGTCTCTCTCTCTCTCTCTCTCACACACACACACCCGTGTATGATAATATTATTTATTGGCATTAAAAAATAACGTTACTGTAGGATCCAGGGAAAGTACCATCGGCTCTGTTTAATTGTATGTTTGTAAATCTCTATAATAACCTCTATATTCCTTGATTTCTGTCGTAAGAATCTGGAGTGACTGTGTACTTAAGAGGAGTATTTGCTGGTCGCTATGTGGGTGTGTCTGCTACGCATGAATTTGTATACGAGCGGCTTTATTGAATCCTTTTTTGGTCATGTGTGTACGGTCGAGATGGAATAGAGGTTGTTGCTTACAGACAAAAGGCGATGAGTGCCATAATACCTGGACCCGGACGGATTACATGAATCTCTGAAGAGAAGGAATTAACATCAATTATTAATATCATTTATTCGTATTTTAAATTTCTGGTAGTGTTATCAAGCATTCTCATGTGGAACCCATGGATAGCTCTCTCTCTCTCTCTCATACTCACCCGCCAATTTGTGTCTCCTCAACTCTAGTATTTACTTGTAAAGTTTGTTGTTAAATTAAAAGTTCGATTATTTTTGTCTTCTATTTTCGTCTGTATGTGCTTTGGGATGTTTATCATAATCTAATTCCATGGGACGGTTATTCGGTCGCTTTCTTCCATACATATGTACAATTTGGGTTAAGTAAGGATAACAGCTGTCAGAGATTATGCAGGATATATCTGTAGATTTTTATTTGACTAATTACCAGGAGATTAACTGAGACTTTCGTATCTTGCCTTAGGCGTGACATGGCGAAGAAGACGATATTGATCTCACCCTGTTAGTTCCGTGCTAGTTTGGAAGGTTTCAGAATTTAATGTATACACTCCTTAATATAATAGAGCATAACTTCAATATCTGTTGTATGCGGTTTCATTTTCATCCCTCAGAGTTTCAGTTATCTCTAACCAAGGACGAAGGAATTACTGTTGCACCCCACCCCCGCAGTTTAATCATAATCGAGCGGCCAGTTATTGATGGGAAGTTATGACTGACTTACACGAGCCCGCTATTGGAAATAAATGATTTGGGCATTGCGACGGAAAGGGTACTTTTGCATGGAATAACGTTCGATTTTTCAAACAGGGTGAAATGAGTTGGGTTGGGTATGTCAATCGCGTGATCACAATCTCTGCTGAGTGTGGTCCCAGCTTCCTATTTACTATGCGTTTTACACGTCCATTTTTTTGCATCAATGTGCTAAAGAAAATTAAGAAGGAAACAAAGAAACAAATTACTCCGTCTTTTCAAATACTCCCATCAAGAGATTCTATTTTTTTCTATAAATCTGATCTGTACATGAGTTGTGCGTTGGGAAATGTTGGTGCAAGACACTGAAACTTGTTATCGATTTACCAACAGCGGCACTTACTCGCCAAAGTTCAACTTTAAACAGAAAATCCCGCCAACAAAATTTGATAAAAAAAAATATTAATCCTCGATACATTCTAAGCTTTTATACCAGTCTTGAAAGTTGAAGCTAATCATATAATCAAGATAATAGCCAAAACACAATTGTCACAACGCCTTCCTCTCTCTCTCTCTCTCTCTCTCTCTCTCTCTCTCACACACACACACACACACACACACGACGATCGGGTTCGAGTTCAACAGCCATGACAGCGTTAACACGGTATTAACCGGAAGTGCAGGTTATGAATGCAGCGCACTCTTACGAGATTATTGTGAATCCCCTGTGATGTACGAATTAAGAATTTAAAGGATGATTTCTCCTAAACTTGATTGCTTTGTGTGCTTAAACTGAACCAATGTAATAAATTAAACGAACTCAATGACAAATTACATATACCATTGCCTGGACGTTACCTTTAATGATATAAACGTGGTGCATATACTGTAACTGTGTCGAATTTGACATTCCTTGACCTCATAAGATAATTTACTAGTTCATCGCCTTTTTTTTTTTTTTTGCCTTTGCCTACAAGAAAAGCATATAAATTAAAGCTAATACTCATGTCCTGGTAAGAAGTGTGTCAAAATTAGTAGCCAATATAATATGTGCAATGCACAAGGTCACGTAGAAATGAGATATCTCAATATAAAGAAGCAAGTTAAATCCTTATATGTTTTTACAGCTAAAATATACTTAATAGGAATGGAACTGAATTTTTACTAAAGGCCATTCAAACACCTTTTGGGTTCACTTGTCAAATCACGTACCGCCATTAACGAATTTCGCTTCCTCTTAATAACGTTTCAAACCAAATTAGAAGCTAAACCAACTTCGATGTTTGCTTTATTTTAGATGCAGTATATGTAGGCCAAGTTCGATTTTCACATACTTTGTTTTGAGTTAGGCGCATGTAAAACTTCAAGTAGCCGATATATTATGAAATTTGTTTGTCACTAAATGCCTTTTGATGGACTGTATAGGTGAAATGAAAATTTAGTATGAGGCTTTATATTGAAAAATGGGGGGAAATGTAGGTAAACTTCGAATTGGATATTTTCATATCACAATTTGACTGGATTATTGCCCCTGTTTGACTAAACTGTTTACCCCTACATCATGAATTCTCTTTCCGCTCAGTAACTTTTGACGGGCCGTTTTGGATTGAAACCAAATTTAGCACGATGGTTCATACTGAGAAATAGAACATATTTGAACATGTTTGATTCTGATCAGTTCATGTCAAAATTTGACTGAGTTGTGGAACTTGTTTGACTTAGAAGTTTGCCTTTGGATCACGTCACTCAAAAACGTTTGAAACACTTTATGGATTCAAGCCATATGTCCTATAGGCGGTTAATATTATTACAAATCTAGGTCATGTTTGATTTTCATTATTTTCATAATTAATTAACCGAGTTGTGGCTATCGGATGACTGAGACGTTTGGCCTTGCATTACAAATTAAACTGACACATAATACCTTTTGATGGACTTAACGAATTGAAACTTAAACTGACATATAATACCTTTTGATGGACTTAACGAATTGAAACCAAATTACTATTTACATTTCAAGCGCCAAGAATTTGGTTAACTTTGACTTCACAACTATTCTGTGCATGCTCGTTAATTAATTGTTATGTTTATAAAGGAGAGGAACTTGTAAGCTGAAAGCCTCGTTTCTAATATTTTTGCCCTGTCTATATACTTGTGATCTTCTTGGCAATAACATTTTCTTAAACAAAAACACAAAAAGACATTTGCCAGATTTATTGCCTTATTTGATTGAGAAATAATGAAGTTACATCTTAAACTGAGATATTGTCCAATACACCATATCGACGTGGTCATCCGCATCCTCTAAACACGTTTCAAGTTTTAGAATGGGATGGAAAGAGATAGATTAAAAGCGGAATCTATCGACCACAGACAGAAAATAATTTTAACCTACAATCTCACTTCTTTTTCATTTCTCACTTACCACTGTTCTTAGTTAAAATGATTGTACAATATTTGGCACACTTTAAAATATTTAGCATAATATAAAAAAAGTTATTTAACTCTTGGCTGAGGAGCCGTGGTAGCTCATTTGGTGGAGTGTCGGGCTCGTAATCCACAGGTCGAGAGTTAGATACCCGACCAGGCCAGCCCGGTTCGTGTGCTCCGGTGTGTCATTAGGGAAGGCACTTAATTCCCATTTCCTCCGCATGATAAAGTCAATAATGTGTTAAAGGTGCCATTAAAACAAAGAAACCAACCACACAACCGTCACCCTTCCCCAGCAAAAAAAGACCAAAAAATCTTGGCAAATATACTACACAAACTGTGTATCATCTTGTGCAAGGTGATTGCTTGCAGACAATATACTGGTCATACACCCGCTCCGTCTTTAACAGTCCTTTATGTAGAGTAGTGAAACTTTCAGTGCCGGATTACCAAATAGGCAGAGTAGACACCGGCCTAGGGGCCCCGCGACAACGGATCAACAATAATATTGATAAAACATATTAAGAGGTGATATGTTAGGAGATAATTTGCGAGGGATGCGGTGGGGCAAGATTTCGACTGCCTAAGGGCTTCCACAGGGTTTAATCCGGCACAGGAAACGTTTGCGTAGAAACCATTTGTATTCTTTCAGTCACAGTGACCCTGACCGTTGACCTCCCAATCGACAGGTCTCTTCATTATTGTAAGTACAAGCGATCTACAACGTTTGGTAGATGTTGGTAGTGGATAACTGGAGTTTTTGTGCGGAACGGTAAAGAAATTAGAAACAGTCAGACAATAATATCACAACACAATATGCTCCGACCAACAGCAAGCGTATTAAAACAATTTTTGTATTCGAGTGTTTGTGCATGTGTGAGTGATTTGTTATGTGGTTTTAAAACTTGTTCAATCATATCGCTACGATGTCTGCAGTGTGTTTATAGTCGGCTCTAGGCACTGGGACATCGTGCCGCGTCATGTAGCATCATGTCCAACCCCAATCACATTATCCTAACACCTGGTCAATCAGTCCTAACACTAACCTCTTAATGCTGAGCGCCCAGCGAGGCAGCTGCTAGTACCAGTTTTTGGTATTACTCGGCCGAGGTTCGAACCATCAACCCCTCGCATCCGAGGCGGAGGCTCTAACCACTTAGGTTTCCGGAGTGGTGCTTGTATATTCGACGAAATTGACAAACTTGAAGCTTTGAAAGCCTGGCCTGTTTTATTCTAATTTCATGTCCGTGGAAAAAGAATTATTGCAATATACAAAATTATCTTTAAAACGCAGATTCAAACTACAAATGATCTTGTGTTGACTAATCAAGCACAATTTGAGGATTTCCGGCAACAAAGAAAAGTTTCGATTCACTGACTTCTTTCATTTCTTATTTTTTCTTCTAATTTTTGCTGTGCAGCGGTAAAATCCTCTATTTGTACCTGACAGCTATATTTTTCACAACATTTGTAATATACTTTTATTAACCGCAATAGATGAAAGATGTCAGGTCTGGTTATAAGGTCTGAATAGATAGATGCACGTAGTGATAATGAATGAACAGAGAGAGAGAGAGAGAGAGAGAGACCTCCTCAACATATGTGTATTGATTTACCTGGAATACACGGATGGTATTTATAGACCAAGCAGGCAGTACATATGCCAGGTTATTGTAACGTGCTGATTATTGTTGGCATGTGGCGGAGTGTGAGGCAGATGAAACATCCGATCATGTACTATACTCATCCTGGGAAGAGTGTATAAATGTTGTGAAACGTGGATGCTGACTGAGCATTTTTCAAGAAGTGTGTTGCCATGCTCTCCAAAGAATTGTATAATTCTCTATCCGAGACCTTCATACTGGAGTTAAGAGTTGCAATCAAAGTGTGATTATCAGCCTATACGTATATCATCAACGAATTCGTGTATTCTGCCGCTCTGTTCTTTACTGTCCATCAAGACTAGAAAACCTCACGAGAAAGGCTCACCACCGTGAAGCCAGTGCTTTCTTTAAGGAATCTGGTAAACGGATTTGAGGTGGATGTCCGAACAGTGAGATGGGATGTAAGGTTATTATTAAAAGACGCTTTTACTTAAGGGACTTGTATGGACGCTGAGGTAAACCGGGATGAAGTGACGAAGTTAATGCCATTAAACTTGGTGTGTAATTTGGCGATTATTTATAACAGTACATTGAACTCCAGTATCTTGTATGGGTTTACAATAACCCCACTAAATAGACATGTGATTGATTTAACGTGTAAAATTGTTATGATCAGAAACAAGGTTCATGTTTTGTTAAATCAACATGCAGATCCGTGGATTGAAATTGTCGAAGACGTCTAACACATCAAAGGTAGTGAAGAGATACGGTTATTTGTTTTTTTTTTATTTTTAATAAAATTTGTTTTTGTATGAGGACTAATTCAACAGGAAAGTGACACTGTTAATCTGCCAGTGACGGCGCCGTTCGAAATTGTCACTAACTGTACACAAGTTTCTCTTTGCAAATATACATTGACCTGTGGAGTATTTATAGCATACATTTTGTATATGAGCCAAGGACGATACATTGGTATATGATAGTGGTATCATTTCCACCGTCCATAAAACACTATAATTACAGAGAAGGCATCCGGGAATTGTTTGTAGATCATATTATTGGCTAGCTAAGTGCCATCCAAGGAAATTCTCTTTGCCTTTCGATGATAATGGGGTACGAGGTACATTGGTTTATCGGGTCTGTTGACCCCAATTTACTATGTGGTATTTGTAACGCGGTTCTCGAGGACGCCGTGCTCACCCCGTGTGGACACAGCTTTTGTTATGCGTGTATTGAAACATGGCTATCACGACCGTCCACAGTCACATGTCCCGAGTGCCGGGCCAATGTGACCTTGACCACCGTGAAGCCAGTGCTTTCTTTAAGGAATCTGATAAACGGATTTGAGGTCGGATGTCCGAACAGTGAGAGGGGATGTAAGGTTATTATTAAATTAGATCGAGTTAATCACCATCTCGAGACATGCGGCTACATTTCCGTTGAGTGCGCTGGATGCGGTTCGAATGTCAACAGATTTGAACTCGCGGCACATCAAATGACATGTGAAGGAATTGCAGCCTCAGTGAAGGAAGATGATTACATCGTCGCATCAGAAAGATTGACTAATCTTCGTTTTACGACTTCCATGACGTCAGCTGATGTAAAGGAACTACTGTCGAAACTATCCTCGCTAGAGTTTGAGTTGAAAACTATGAAAAGGGATTTACAAATAGCCGAGTCAAAGAATCGAGTCTTGGAAAGAGAGTGTAGAAAGGCAAGAGACGAGCTGCAAAAGACAAGGAACGAACTTTCAGGCTTTTATTGTGACTACGACCCTGAATACAAATACGGACAAACACCACAAAGCATTGCTAGTTTGTCCTTACTGATTGCCAAAAATTTGCTCAGGAAGCCATCATTTATAGATCGAGAAATGATATTCTGTGCAGTAAGACGCTGTTATGACAAGTATGCTAGGTGCGGTACGGAGTACGAACATGATATACATATGTTAATAGCAACGGCTTTTGCAAGCAACTGGTTTTCAGAGAACCAACGTCACAACCTCCACTACTACTTACAGAGTATAGCGCGATATAGAAACATGACAGACACTCTTAAGTATACTGCAAATATTCACGTGTTGAACTAGCAAAGAAACTGATCTTCTCTATTTACAGTGAATGACAATATTTCTCAGGCCACGATTTCATTGGTCAGTATTGTATATAAATGTAGTAGAGGTACATGTGATAAAATTGTGTCAAAATATTAATAACCACCGATAATGTAATTGTCTTTGACAATGTGAACCATTTTCGCCCTATTGTAAGCCATTTCAGGTACATTGTTAGAAATCAGAGTAATCATGGAATGCGTCTTTTCGCCTTCGATTAACTTGTATACTCGCGTATGCGTCGGGTCCAACTGCAAGCAACAGACACCTTGCTATGCTGTCCCATAGTGCACCGGTATATAAGAGTATAATGTTCAGCTGATGAATCTAAACAAACTGCATGGACCCAGATCTTCCGGCACATTATGCGACGGCAGATCTGGGTTTGTGCAGTTGGATCCAACATATAAACCAGTATCGACGGTAAATGTCAGTATTGTCACGTAATGATAATTGTTCCTTTGTGAATCAAGGTACATGTACTTTCAAGATTGGGTGTATATTGTAAAGAAAATGTTCGAAACGGGAGCTTGCGATTCTCATAAAATGGTTGATATTGTAGTAATTCACTCTGTATCATTTGATCACTGAAACTATTTCTTTGTTTTGACATGATTAACGTCTAAGTGTTCAAATCTTTTGAAAAGCCTTTTTAACATAGGCTGTAAAGAAAAACGTTTTCTTTTTATTTTTGGTCGAGCGGAAACCATAACTCTAATTTTCTACCCTTATAAAACCTTTTAATAACAATTTAGTACGATTTCACAAAGTTATCGGTTCAGATCTTTCATATCGCGTTACAATACTTTGCACTCATGAATGCTACAATAATTGCTTTCCTGTGATCATTTCTTGTCTTTATAATAATTGTTTGATTAAAGTCTAGATCTCAAACATAAGGGTACTGGTGGACATTGAGAAAAGGTCATGTTTTGTTGACCTTTATTTTCACCTGTCAAATTGCATCGTTCACGTTTATCAGGTACAAATAAACATCGTATCATTTGGAACACATTTCTTAGGATTACTCTCTTTATCCTAAAATGTAACACTTTATCGAATAAGCCACTAAAACTAAGTGGACCTGGAATTCCATAAGTCGCCAGAACATATTCTGTAATGGTGCCTGTCAAGTCAACTTGATATAAGTAGATCTCAGTTTTAATCAAAACATTGTAATAATACATGCATTTGATGTTCCAAATATCACGTATGAAACACGTGCAGCACGATGACAGTAATGTAAAGTTCGTTTCTAACGAAAGCATGGATAGGTAAACATGACAGCTTCTTCAGTTGGAATGTACTACCTACCTTAGGGATCCAATAATAGGCATGCAGTGCCTGCAGTTCTAGTCGGCACAATTTCCCAGCAGTGTGTTGTGATGTGATTTGGATTTTTAACGTAGCTTTAAAATAATTTCAGTCATTTCGCTACGATGTCTGCAATGTGGCAGTTTATAGTGATGTCTAGCACTTGGGCATCATGCCGCAGACATGTAGCATGATGTCCCACCCAGTCACATTTTCCTGACACAAGGCCAACGAGTCCTAATACTAACCTCTTAATGCTGAACGCCAAGCGAGGCAGCTGTTAGTACAATTTTTATAAGTCTTTGGTATGACTCGGCCGGGGATTGAACCCACGACCACTCGCATCCGAGGCGGACGCTCTAACCAGTAGGCCACCGGAGCGGTATTTCCCTTCAGAACGATTTGTCTGATACACTGACAGTCATTAAACATTTTTCATTAACGAAAGAGCGTGTTAAACCCCAAATGTAGATATAACCATAATGTAAACATGTTTAATAAGTATAAAAACACACAAAATTTAACTGAATACACTTACATCGTTAATTCTTTCATTTGCGTGCAAGTTTTTATTGATTAAATATGGATCAATAATTACGTACATTACTAACACTTCATATATCAAACAGGTTTTCTAGTCATTTGGTTAATTTCCAGTTGAAATCATTATCATCCAATGTTGTCCGGACTATTTACATTATCAACCAATGTTGTCCCGACTATTTACATTATCAACCAATGTTGTCCCGACTATTTACGTTATCAACCAATGTTGTCCCGACTATTTACATGACTAGTTTAAATAGGGAACTATGCGAAATCGTATTCAGGTGTGATTCAGACAACAGAGCGCAAATTTAAGATACACTGAGTGACAGGAAATAATAACGACGATGATGATGATGTCCTTTAGATAAAAGCTAGATATTGGGTCCTCTAGTTGATTACATCATGTCTTTGACTATAATGACCCCACCCCAAACAATCTGTATCTAAATATCTCCAAATACATTTATTTAAAAAATGTCAGAACAAAATGTCTTTTCTAAAACGTGGGCCACGAGGGTTTGGGTGCGGTTGTTAGCTGATAGAGAATATTAGAAAAGAAGAATAAAATTAAACTAATAATTTACTTGGGCTCGTATATATATGATCACCGCAATTTCTAAAATTAAGTTATTCAGCATAAAAATATGTTTCCCTAATTGTATATTTTTTCCCACGCATACGAGATTACCTTCAATCTGTGTGGAATCTAGTAATTTGAGTCGAAAATATAACGATGAAATAAACTTAAATTTACTGCCGATTGAATAAGATATAAGAAATGTATACATATAATATCTTAACGATTACTGGTGACTTGGTGCATCATTTATTATACAGTTAACTGCGCTCGCACTACAATTTTAATTAAGATGAGATCACAAATGCTTGGCATCAAAGGCTTTAACGAAAGAACTTTCTATTCAAATTTGCTCCATTTTTATGAGGCTTTCGTTGGATTTATTTAACGCGCAGAAAGCTTTTGGAAGGTTTTCCTTTACGTGATTCTATTAATTACCTTTGTAGGACGTCTGGCAATATATTTTCAAAAAGTGTTTTCTTTTAAAGCATGTTTGCACTTCCTTCAAATGGTTGCTTAATATATCTACTGTGCCTTTTTTTTTTTTTTTTTTTTTTTAATTCGTTGGTGTTGTTGTTATTGTTGAGTTATATCGTTGTAACGTAGTCAATGCCCCGATGTCGAAATTTGTTAGGATACACACTGGGTCTCGTCATTAAAAAACCAGTGCAAACATACTTACATTTATAACAATGAAAGAAGAGGTAAACTAAACATACATTTGATAAGCTTACAAAACAGAAGATCTACAATACAAACAGTAATAGAACAGATTTCAAAGCGTGGTGTTCATAACATTGCTTCACGTATATTCCCTTGTATCTCTTACTTAAGTGCGAACAGCGTAAAAATTTTTTTTATTGCATAATGCTCCGGCAGATCAGATTTATATGTTGTTCACTTCAGGTTCTAAGTAGAACGAGGAGTGAGTAGAACCAAACCTGTCAGTGCATAATGCAACGGAAGTTCTGGAATTATGCTCTTCGCATTTGGGTTCGCCCTATTGAAGGACATACTATGGTCCTAAAACAAGAGACTTACCAGGGCCGGATATGGGGGGTGGGGGGTTTCCGGACCCCCAGGCTAAAATGAAAAAATACACACACAAACGTACAGTCTGTAGTCACTTGAAATTTGACCATCGTTTTATTCTTGCGATTTTTTATTGGGTATTGCGCACACTTTGAGTAAATAGACACATGGACTTGTGCCTTGGTGTCCTTTCGAGAAAAGTCGAGGCCCTTTTGAACTTTTGGACCGACCGGCCCACCCAAGCATTTGACCTAATCCGGCCCTGCTTAACAATGTATCGAAGGATAAATGCCATTTAATTTCGGGCATTTTGGGGCGACCTGTTTAAAATCCTCGCCCAAACGACAAGAACAGGTTCTCAGATGTTACTGAGTGTGCTCGCCTTAACAAGCCGCGTTGATCTGAGAACAAAAACATGGTGATAAATTCTTGACTTGTTCCGTTATCCTTGTTTTTTGTTTTTTTTTATCTACTCCCTCCTCGTCGGTGGTATTGGATCTCAACTCTAGAACGAATTTTTTCTGTTCTCGAAACAACTTGCCGTTAGGGCAAGAAGAAAAAAAAAAACGAGAACATTGTACGCAGGTCAAGAACCATGTTCTCGTGCCGCACCCAAGGACAACACATAGACTGCGAACGACTTTGGACCGAACGCTTTCTAACTTCTAGAGAATCGTTTTCAGTTCCAAATTTTGAGCATTGATTCAAAAGATTTTTGCGTCATTTATCATGAAATTTTAAGATTACATAAGTAAGAGTGTTCAACAGCTTGAAAATTCCACAGAGGTCGCTCAGTGGAATAACATTGGCTCACTTGTATGAGCAAATTTTGGCATTAATGTAAGTTTAGTGTGTGATTTACTGTGCGTTTCTATCAAGGATCAATATCGATTGGGATTTATTCTTTAGTAATATCTGCCCACGGGACTGTACATGTAGATTTCAATTCATTTACGGTAGACACACTGTGCTCGTTTTCCACATTAGGTGATTTTTCACAAATTATATACAGTGGAGCCTCGTTAATCCGGACACAATCGTTCCCAGTGAATATATCCGGATTAACGAGTTTTCCGGATAATTGAATCAAGCACATTTTTATTTTACGATGTCATCACACCATATACATGTTCATGTATATGCTAGCTGTAAATGTACTGTATAATCAATAATGGTTGAAATAAATTAATGAATGCATCTATTGACGTGTGTTTATTTCACATTATTATAACATGCGCTTGTACATACATGTACAGTAAATATAAGTTTAGACAATTAACACATCGAACACATCACACTATGTACATGTACATGTATGTAATGTACATACATTAATTATGTCAATTTCCTGGAGAAATCTGTAACCTTTGTTTGCCTGGATTCTTTGGCGGCTCTATCTGCAATGATTACTGATAGTGTCCATAGATTCTCAAGGGCTTCACTATTGTTTTATGTAATCACTGGTGAATATTGCTGACATCTGCTCAAAATACAAAATTAATGCAGTTATTTTTTAAGCCGTATTTTACAGCTGTTATAGCTGCCAAAAAGAAAGGGGGGGGGCACCAGACAGATGCCGCCCCCCAAATTTAAAAAAAATGTTTTTATGTGTTTGTGTTTCCCCCTAAAGTTCATGTGTTTGTATTCTTTTATAAAAGAATTTATACCAAAAATTTATTTATCTGCAAATTTTTGATGGGGTATTTTTTTTCCGTCTGTGTTATCTAAAGGGTTGTTCGTCCGATCTAAGTTTTTATCCTAGTCGGGGTGCCTTGAGTGGCCGAGTGGTCTAAAGCGCTCTCCGTTACGGATCACTGCCATCTCACCTCTGTCTGTGTAGGTTCGAGTCTCGGATTCGGCCAATGTGGGTATGTGAGAAAGCTTGTCAGTAGCTTCTCGTGGGTCGGTGGTTCTTTCCGGGGTTTTCCCGGGTTCTCCCTCCGCCATTAATACTGGCCGCCATGTATAGCATATCGTGTGCTGAAAAATGGCGTTAAACCCTACAACAACAACAACAACAACAACAATATCCTTGTCGGAGTCTCTTCCCTTGTTTGGTAATGGTAACCTTTGCCAAGGGTCCCCTAAGTCCTGTGTATGCTATGTGAGTATTTGCTATATTGTGTGTGTGTGCTGTAGATGTACATGTTAGGACAGCATTTGAGTCAAATCTCGCCTCAAGTTTTCATCTTCTATATTCATTTTTTTTTTATTAAATAATTATTATTATTAAAGAAAGACAGTTCTTTTTTTATTGAGTTATATATATTTAATTAAGTTTTGGAATCAATAAGTTCTAAGAGAATCGTTGTCTTATATAGAGGTAAATAAAACCTATTGTTTTTATGTATGCACTTATAGTGTGGCGATTCTATTTTTCTTTTTGATTGAAATTTAGAAGCTACTCGGATATGTCCTATAAGAAGCCACGTGGTCTTTATTTTCTTTCTGCACGTTTCTCTTATCTTTTTACGTATCCTTGTAATTACTGCCGCGATCGGCATTGTTTTATTTCCAAATATTAAAGACAAACGTTTTTAAAGCATAAGTTTTACTATATATATCAGGGTTCTATTTGCCAATTCAAAACTATTCCCCATTTGCTTGTTTTGTTTGTCCATTTCCTGCATGCTGGATTTTCTGGGGCTCTTTCGCAGGCCTGGCCACTTCGCGTGGCGCCTTGTGGTGTAGCCCTGCGACGTCTGTGTCTCCTACTTATATATATATATAATTTAAAAAATAAAAGGGGAGTTAATTTGTACAGCGAATTGACATTTATTTATATTCCTGTTTTAATTTCTTAAATTTTTAAAACCAAGTTAGAGGATGAGATTATTATTTTTATTTTTCGTTTTGTTTTCTTTGACACTCTCCGTGAGATGAGAGATGAGAACGAGGCTCCAGCCCGTTTGCGGTACCACCCCTACGCGGTATAACGGAGTCTCTTCCCCATCTCCCCCTCCCCTGGTCTAGTGTCACACTATGTCATGTTGTCTACTTGGGTTTAATTTTTTAAAACTTCTATTTTATACTTCTTATTACTTTGCCACAGGATAGCATAAATATGGGGATATAATCAATTATTTTTAAAACTACCTTATTTTCGAAATTTACATCTATATGTAAGATATTATTCCTGTGGTATTTATACTTCTTACATATTTCCATTATCAAACTAATTCTATTATTTTTGGTTTTGTCGCAATGGGCAATCGAATAGAATTTTGTGAAATTTGCTACTTTACATAAAGGGCATTTCGGTACTGTTCTAGTCATACGACGTCTTACAGCTTCTTCGCCTGTAAGCCAAGCGTTGTGTAGATATTTAAAAATTATACTTTAAATTTTGACAGATCTTTTTTCCCCCTACTTTTTCCAAGTTCTTTTCCAGTTTATCCCCCAATTGTTCTCTTCTACTCTACATCTTATTCTTTTTGTTACTTCTTCTCTTAGCCACTCTTAATTTTTTCCGTATCTAGTTGTCATAGCTCTTTTTTATTTCTATATTTTAAAAGTATTTCTTTTATATTTCTGAATTTCCTTGGCACTTCAAGTTTCTTTATTAGTTTATTATTATATATCTCTGGTCGGTTCTTCATAGTGAAGCCGAACCAGTAGATATACAGTGCCTCCCATGCTGTCCCCGTAAAAGAATGCACTTTTTTCATTCTATTTATTATATTTGAAAGTTTTAGTAGCAGGGGACTTGGCAGTCCCAGGCCCCCTCTACTGTTTGCTCTATAAAGAGTCTCTTTTATTATGTAATGGGTCTTGTAATTCCATATGTAGTTAATTATTTCATTATCTAGCTTACTTAAAATTTTGTTTTCCTTATCAGTGGATCCAATTATATCATTTATATTTGAATACAAGTATGTTTTAGCCACTTGGGCCCGCTCCATTATGCATAGTGGCGTTAGGGTCCAGATTTGTGCATTTTCTCTGACTTTTTCGATTATGTGTTTGTAGTTTTCTATGAGCTCTTTTTCCCCCAAAGTATATCCCTAGCACTTTCGATGGATCTCTTAGTAGGTGGGGAGGTAAACCAGGGAAGTTTCCTCTCCAGGTTCCTATTTTTAGAATTTCGGTCTTATTATTTTCGAGCCTGATGCTTTCCCGAAATTTTCAAATAATTCCTCCAAGTGTATAAACGATTTTGATCTCTTATAAAGTTAGCACAATCATCAGTGTGTTGGAGCATTTTAAACTCTTCTTTTAAATTTGGAATATGTATACCTTGTATTCCTGGGTTTATCTTTATTTTGTGGCTTAGAATTTCAATTGCTATTACGTATAATAAAATGGATAGTGGGAGACCTTGCCTCACCGATCGTTGTATGTCAAATTCTTTCGTACATTTCCCTTTAACATGTACACATGAAGTTATTTTTGTGTATAGGATTTCAGTCCATTTTTGGAAGTTTTCTCCGAAACCGAATTTTTCTAATACTTTTTGTATATAGTTGTGTTCTAATCGGTCAACAGATTTTTCTTGGTCGAAGAGTACCATAGCTCCCTTCGTACCTGTTTCATTTGTACAGTCTATTACAGTTTGTATATTTAGAATGTTACTTTGGATATCCCTCCATTTACCCCCGCAAGTTTGATTTATATTGATTATTTTTCCTAAGCTACTTTTTACTCTGTTAGTTAATATTCTACTTAAGATTTTATAATCGTTATTCAACAATGATACTGGTCTCCAGTTTTTTATGTCATCCCTATCCCCTTTTCCTTTATAAATTATTGTAATTATTCCCTCCCTCGTTGATTTTGACATACGTTGTTTACTTAAAAATATATTATTATACAAAGCATTTAGGATCGGCGTTAGCTCTCCGTGGAACTTCTGGTAAACTCCACGGTAAGTCCGTCTTTCCCTGGTGATTTTTCTTTTGTAAGTGTGCCAGTGTTGTTAGTTATTTCTTCGTCTGAGATGACATCATCACACAAGTCTCTGTGTTCTGTTGATATATCACAATCAATATTATTTAAGTAGTTGTTTATTGTATCATACTCGATACCTTATGAGGTATATAAATCTCCATAATATAAGTAAATACTATTTAAAATTTCCGATTTATCTGTATGAATAACATTATTTACTTTAATTTTTTCCAAAATTTTCTATCCCCCTTTCCTCAATTCTTTCCGTTTGTATAGATCTTTCGCTTTTTTGTATATTCCAGTAAATTTACCCGCTCTAATTGTTATCCCCTGATGTTCCTCATCTTCTATTTCTTTTATCTTACTTATCAGCTGTTTCTTTTTCTCTTCCTTTATTGCTATATTTAATCTTATTTTTAGTTGATTTTTATCCTTTTTTGTTTCTCTGATCTTAATGTTTAAAAAATTGTATAGCTCTCTTTTTTATTGCCTGTTTTAAAATATCCCATTCCTTAATTATGTTAGCATTTTCTTCATTTCTAAAAATTTCTATCTCATTTTTTACTATATTTATAAAATCTACATCATTAAAAATTTTTTTATTTATTTTCCACTGTCCTGGTCCACATTTACATCTACTTTGGATTTTTAATTCAGCTACAACCATTTTATGATCAGAAAGTTTAAATTTTGTAATTTCTACCTTTTTGTTTATCGTTGTTTTAAAATTTGTTACATAAAACTTATCAATCCTACTGGTTTCACCCTGTTTGATTCGAAAGTATAATCCGTCTTATTAAATTTAGTTTCCTATATATATCACTTAGTTTATGCTTATTTATTAAGTTTGTCATTTCCTCTTTAAAAAGTTTATCATTTACTGTCAAATCAGTTGTTCTATCAATTTCATCCCCTACCCAGTTAAAATCTGCCCGTTATATTAAGTTGTCCATAGATTAGTCCTGTAGGTATTTGAAAAGATTTTCGATAAATATTTGTTTTTGGTTCCTATTTGCTGGTATATATACATTTATTATATGCCAATTATAAATTTTAATGTGTAGTTTTCGCCCTTTAAAAAATTCCCTTCCACATAGCATTCCCAACTTAAGCCTTGTTTATTTTTTATAATTGTTTTTCGGATTTCTTGATTAACGGAGCAAATTAACGTTTAGGAATTCCGTTCCCGTTGAATTATGTCCGGATAGCGAGGTTTCCGGGTAAACGGAATCCGGATTAATGATGTTCCACTGTACTCGAAAACTCGTATTGGCGTATCACATTATATGTACATATGTGTGTCTGCATGCATATATGTATCACTATTTTCATTTTTATTAGAAAGAGATTCAATTAATTCAGTATATCATCAAATACAGAAAATGAACTCAATACCAATACGCAGTCGATACGTAATTATAAATTTCATATTCGTGGACTCAAATTTTGTCCACGATGCATGCATATGTATATTCTTAAGAATTCTATATTTGGAAAATTTCTTTATTTACAACTAGAAATAAGCTAGAACAAACTATAAGCGTGTACATGAATATAAACAAAATCGATGTTAACGATCAAAAAGACATAAATAACAATCTTAAAATGTGCGTGAGCATTATGTGTTCTGTTTTAAAAAAGAAGTTAAGGGATCACATCAATCAAAAATATCAGACACAGTAAGCGCAATTCCTATGTATGTGTGTGTGTGTGTTATTACGTTATTTATGTGTGTTATTATATTATCTGTGTATGGTATTATAATATGTTTTGTATGTATGTACGTACGTACGTATGTATATATGTATGTTTTATTATGCTGTTATGTTATGTTATGTTATGTATGTATGTATGTATGTACGTACGTACGTATGTATATATGTATGTTTTATTATGCTGTTATGTTATGTTATGTATATATGTATGTATGTATACCGTTCTGTTGGATCACATGGAGTTAAAAAGTGACTGCGAGAAAGAAGCCATGTAAAGCTGAATTTACTATAGATGAATACACGACAAAACAATGGCGTATTACAATTGTAGGTCACATACAGCACACGATCACATAGTATGGCTAACGTCATTTAGTCAGTTTGATTTTTTGTATGCATGCTTGTTTACTCGTTGATCACTTAGAAATTAGTTTATAAGTAAAGACAATTATATAAAAGTAATGCAAAATGTAACACGAAGTATAGACTCTAAAGAGATTATACCATAGTGTGTGAAATAGGGTGGTCACTTACTGCACGCCAAACTGTGATACACTGTATTTGTTCATTAGAACATGGTGTACAACCAACCGTACTGGTAACGTGCTACGCACTGACAATTTACTCACATACAATTCGCTGTATAGAGATATACAAGTGTTTGATGAATGAGCATTTGAAGGACTCATTGTACTAATTCAGTTCCCTTAGTAAACCTATGCAAACACCATGATATTAAAAATTCAATAACTTACAATTTTTGAGTGCTCATAAACCTATATTTATCAGTATAGATGAAACCTGGATGTCAGCTTCTGTGTTGAGGAAAGGATAAGAGCCGCGGCATTTTCTGGACCTGCGTGTGTTTGAAACACGTGCTTTCAATTCCGCACCAAAGAGTCAGGTGCTAATTTTAGTAATGAGTGTTCCAAACTCAAGACAGTTAAAGGACTGAAATTCCATCAATAAAACAATGTCTCTATTTTTTTCCACTTACAACTAGGATAAGCTCTCAAAAGATTCTTTTTTCCTAAAACATTACTTACCTTATTAACCAATCCTGGTCAGGCAAACCCATACATACTATATTTTATGTTCACCCATTTCAAGGTCGGTTTCCATTTTTTCATATCAGTAGTACCGTGTGTCCTGAACACATGAACAAGATGTCAAATGATTTGCCAAAGAACACACTTAGTAAAACATCTCATAAATCCGATTTTCTGTTGTCTTCATATTTCTAGGCAGCCTAACGTTGTTACTTTCAGCCCTTCCCCGTTTTATTTTAATTTTGTTTCGTCGTGCTTAATAAGACAACATTAGCGACATCTAGTGCAAAGGCTTCCGTGCATTTTCTTTAACTTAGATACTCGCGTTAATTAAATAATAAATCAAATCTTTAATAAATCGTCAACACGAAATGCGTCGAAAATAACGAGAGATTTCGTTTAATAGTATTTATAGTTCCATTTTTCATTCATAACCCCTCTGTGTGTGCATGTGTGTGTGTGTGTGAGAGAGAGAGAGCGAGAGAGAGTTTCTGTTAGATTATGTCGTACATTTATATATGCAAGTTTTCAAGCGGCACAAAGGCTGAAAATGGTTAATACCAGAGGATGCGGTTTTCGTAGGAAGAATGCTTACTAATAGTTTTATTTGCGACGAATATAGTGGCAGAAACATTGATGAGACGAACAACCAGTGGAATAAAATATACTTTTCTCATTTTGTTTTAAAGTTCTTTTAAAACGGACATATTTGCTAAAGCACATCTTCAAAATGTCATGCTTAAGAATTTATTTCAAGAACTCAACAAAAATATGATACAGGAAAACATTACTTGACAAGATATTTTACGTTTTCCTTACTAATTAAGTCTTGCCGGAGTCACGACCAAACGGGTGTCGGTTCGAATCCTGCCATCGGACCAGACTGGGTAAACTTCCGTGCAAGGGCAAGGCACTTTATTTCATCTGCCTCGGCACTAAATAACATACTTGTGTTGCTCTGCCGTAAAACACCAAACCAAACCAAACCAATAAAGTATTTTTTTGCCAAATTACGAACGTCCGCATGGACACGAAAGTTGACCCACTGGAAGGTAAACGATTTAAAGTGTGTTTCACTAATTCAAGCTGCGTTGCGGAGATTGCATTCATAATATTAGAATCTATATGAAACGTTAGTCTTGTAGTTTCTTAACGTCTAAATAATGAACCAAAACAGTATTATTTAAGGGCCATCCGTTTAGTGGGTAAGACAAACAAATCAGCCCTTTTCGACCCCGACCCCGTTCCATGGTGTACTTTTTCTACACCCCTCCCCCGTTCGTACGTACACTTTTGTTTAGTACTCTCCCCTACGGTCGCCAAATTTGCAAGCAAGAGACGTAATCGTTCACTTTCTTTGATAATCTCAATCATTCCATAAATGTTGGAGTTACATATCTTTGAACAAATGTGTACAAGAGTTCCTATTTTTTACTTGTTCAAATTTTTGTAAGAAATATTAAATCGAGATATTGCAAATATTGGACTCGGACAACAGTTTTAACTGCAATGGACTGTTCTGGAAACCAGAAAGGACAGTGATCAATCTGTATGCATTTTTTTTTATATAAAAAGGCTTTCGTTTGCTTTGAAACGCCAAGTTGGCAATGTTCGGAGTCCCCTGGAGAAAATCGGGTTAGAAATTATAAATTGATGAATGAAATGGCCAAGTTTTATACCCTTGATGTTTTAAAAAAATATAGGTAGGTGGGTACAAACAAACGGGAAGATGTGCGAATACCCGGGGGTTGTTTATTGTTGGCTAAGGTAAATAGGTTTTACTCGTATTAGTTATAATATAGTTTGTTATTATACGCACACGTAATACTTGGTCCTAATCACCCTACCCACCATACTCACACATACGCCAACTTACCCCCCCCCCCCCCATCTGCACATAGCAAATGGACTGCACTTTATAACTCACAGATAAGGATATCTTGTAACGGAAACCGATCATACCTGGCATGGATAAGAATTGATCGTATTTTGCAATTTTTTTTAAACTATAAAAGGCACGTTATGTGAATATATATTAAGTGATGTCAGTTGAAGAGAGGGTGATCGCTCGTTGGCTCGTGCAGATCGGGCGCGGAGGTCCAGAGCTTACTGGACTCCGTTACTTAGTACCAAAAGATAGATGCACGTGCTCATGTGTTATTCTCTTGGAAATAAAATATGGTTAAATATGGATTGCAAATACAGCGCGCAACTTGCATTAACCCTATTTTCATAAAGCTTTTCATTTTCATAAAGCTTTTAATTTTCATCAAGTGTCTCTTTTCGTCAAGTGTCTCTTTTCATAAAGTGTCTCTTTTCATAAAGTTTCTCATTTTAATAAAACTTCTCATTTTCATGAAGAGTCTCAAATCTAAGTATGTAGTCAACTATCAGTTTTATCATATCCAGCAGTAGGGAGGGTGAACAGATCACTTTTCAGAAGAGTCCATTCGCGAAAATAAAGCTTCCTACAAATTTGAAAATACAAGGTCAATAATGCTAAACCGAAACATCAAACCGACCGACACGTTTCTAATTAGGTTATTTTTATTTTTGGCGTTCGTGATTTTTTTTTACGTTTACTTACCCTGACACTCACTGTTGGTCGTCTTCCTCCCTGCTGCTGCGTGTGCTAAATTTATTTACCCGACCCGGGACATTCGACCATGTTAACGTTTTATGTTTCTATGTTGATTTTAACAAGTAATTATACAGTTGCATATATAATAATGTATTTTAATGTGCGAGTTAAATATTTAACAAAGAAATTCTTGATTATGTGCTAAAAGATAATAATAATTATAGGCCGTCTTATTAATTTCCTCAAGGAATATCTCTTATTGTTGGATTTAGAGGAAATGACAGATTATTATTGACTCTGGAACAATGCAGAAAGTTAAAAAAGAATTTAATACTGAAATAAAATATGATCAAAAAGCAATTATGGAATATATTATAACCAATTATATAATCTACGAAAAAATAAATAATGCATTATCACGCACGAGTCAGTCTCACAAATGGACACGTACTAGAATCATCAATAAGAGCAATTTTAACATTGCCAAATACAGAAAAGTTTGGTGTAACTTTACATGTAAAAAGTACTGGTAGCGACGACATATTACTAACTAAGGAACAGCTACAAGAACTAAGGGGAAAACATGAGGTCTATGCCATATATGATAGAAACCTCATTATGAATGTGCATCTCCATGCTGCTGTGTGGTGTAATTAAATCATTGTTATATCAATAATAACACTAACGATGGAATCTCATACATCTAAACTAGCTCGACAGCGTCTAGAGGCAATTAAAAAATATCTTCCAGTCCGTGATTCTGTCAAAGAAAAATTTCAAGCTCGCCAGGAAGCTCGAGTGGAATTTGCAGAGGACACAGCAGAATTATTTAAACCAGTCATAGAGACTACTAAAAGTCTTCTTCCCACGTTAGAGCAAACCGCTAAGTCAACTGGAAAAATCGCGGAAAGAACTAAAAAAAATTAATAATCTACGTGATCTTCCAGCTGAAATAGCTGCGGTTCAACCACAATTACAAGAAGAAATACAACAAGTATTTGAGAGTATTGACAAAGTCCACGAGGAGGTCGGCGATGTAAGGGAGCTTGTTAGGCCAAAACCAAAACCACCAGCATGATTTACCGAAGACGGTCGTAAACTACTAGAGAGGACTATGGCGGTTGCATCAACATGATATTCTATTCGTGATGAATTATTAAATCCAGAGAGCGCCAGAGTTTCCGGAAAAAAGTGGGTTCCTTTTGTATTTCGAAGTCCACCTGTTCCAGCACCACGACGTTCTAGTCGAGTGACGAAACCACCTTCATGGATGACCTCTGGAGACTATGTGATGTCCCAAGCCGTTAATGAGCCAGACTGGCTAACAAAAGTCCGTATCCTCCAGTCATTGCACACAAAAGGAGTTTTCAACAGCATGCCTGATACCATTTCCAAAGCCATAATTTCCATCATGGTGGATACTCCTAAATGATGAGGACATTATTAAATGTGTGGAGGGAAGTGTGTAGCAAGAGTGTATGTTTTATAATTTTATATTCATGTTTTAATTAGGCAGAAGTAGGTATTTTATTATTTATTATTGTAGTAAATTTATTTTTATTGTATTTGTAGGGTGTATTTAACAAAGCAAGGAGAAATGTCTCAATCTCCACCTATCAACCCAATAATGCACAATAAATCCAACACTGAACAAAATACTGGACTTGTATCGTCTCACCAATGAGTAGAAGGCAAGTGCTGTAACATACTTAGAATCACTGATATATCTAAACATGAATTTAAAAAATTTGAGAGACAAGCCGAAGAAGTTAGAATAGCGCCATTACCCCGAGATATATTATCGCCAGGAAAATCGCCATTCAGACCACCTCGTATTGAGGAAGAAGAAACAACTGAAGTGGTAGCAGTGCAGGTACCAGGGGAAGTAACCTTATTACTCCATGTCCCAATAACGTTCTTGCCGACGAAGACAGACTTGAATATTTTGATTGGCGGAAAACGAGGCGGTAATAATTCCCCAGAAATCATGAATGAAGCAGTTGATATTTGTCAACGATTATTTACAATCGATATCATGGACATTAATGTTTAGCGGTCTCTCACTGATGAAATCGTTGATGATTACCGCAGTGATTGAGAGTATGCAATTAGATCAGTGACAACAAAAATAATAAGATGATCATACATAATGCTCAACGTTGCCCGATCATGGTCAGGGTGATAAATTCGCAATTACATACGTATACAGAGATTTACTGGAATGGACTCGGTGATGTTGTTCAGGGTCTATTTAGAAGGATAGCCCAGAAAGCTATACTATTTGATAAGCAACTGGGAATGAAAGCTATTGACGTTGTTCGTGATAAAGGTATTGGTGCTGTTGGTGATATTGCTAGTAAAGCATTATCAGCAATCAAGGACAGACAAGCACGATTAATACGACGAAAACCGCAATCAGTAAAATTACCTAACACTGAAGTTTCTGCAAATGTTAGTAAAATAATAAATCAGTAACCATGTCAGAAAAAGAAAATAATATAACAAGTTTAATAGCAGAAAGTGGTTTTCGTGTTAGACGATAGCATGCATAATAAAGATGTTCAAACGTGTGTCTGATACCGCATTTGACATGGACGCACTAGTTCTCAATGATGAATCTGTGCACGATTATCAGTATTATTCTTATGACGCACGTGTACCTGATGCATTTATTAAGATCGAAGGTAGACTTTAGCGAGCAGATAATACAACATACGGAATGTTGATCGAGTTGGCTTTTTAACAATGGCGTCATGTCGTTATTTAACAGTGCTACATGATCGACGGACGAAATACCGAATCACGCCTAGTAAACGTCGATGTGGCCACGACGATACTTGGTCTTGCAAGATACAGCGATGATTACTCGAGGTCAGCTGGTCCATCAATGATGTGTGCAAAGGATACAGCTGATCATCCAAAATACAGAAACGTAACATTGAATACAGCTGGAACTGAAGTTGCATCGATGAATGAAAATTTCAACTTGGGATTCGCATCACGTCGAATCCATGTTGAACGGCGATGAAGAATTTTCATGTGTGATTCCACTATCACATCTTTTTGGATTCTGTAGAAATGTTAGAAAAGTTATATTTGGCGCTAAACACGCCGTAGTACTTTTAAAAAAAGACAATGATGCAATATTGCGTGATGCTGCCGTTAATTATGGTAAAGTAATACTGACAAAACTTTCGTTATGGATGCCAATAACGACTCCATCACTTGCCGAAGAACAACGGTTACTTTCTTTCATGGATCAAGGTGGTAAATCAACATTATCATGGTTGACGATGACCACAGACAGTACTCAAAGTAATGCTTCTGGTTTATTCACACGGCAGATAACATCACAGCAAGAGGTGTCAGCACCACGACATATATTCATTGCGTTTCAGGAAAATGCCAGAGTAGGTTCGCAGGAACGAAATCCAATGGTGTTTACTACGCTTGGGGTTAGTGAAGTTTCTTTGCGGATCAATGACCATCAAGAACCTTCTGAAGATATATTATTGAATTTTGAACACAATAATGTTGCACGTGTTTATCATCGATTGGTGACATTTATGGGACGTGATCCGAATGTGAATTCTGGAGATATTTCAGCGTGATTTCACAACATTATATACGATCTTTTATTTCTCACTGGAACATATGGATTTGTTCAGACAATCAGTCGCTGATATACACTTCCGAGCTCATGTAGCACAAGCACTTGCTGTCATAACTGGTCCACCAGCTATTTCTGGTGGTTACCAAGGACTTGCTGTTATACTCTCAGACAAAACAATGCTAATTGAAGGTGTTGGCGGATGAATGAGAGTCATTGATTCCCCAGCAGAAAACATGTAAATGTTTTTCAAACATGTAATTAAATCACTCATGATATTATAATGTCATATCATCATGTTAGTGTTACTCTGACTCCTGATCAGATTAAAAAATCTGGAATAAAATATTGCTGAAATAAGCACAAATCCCAAGTGGTAAAAATAAGCTGTCACCCACTGAACGTCAAGACAAGCACATCAATGAAGCGAATCAGTTAAAGAAAGGTATACGACTTGATCTGTCTGCGGGTGCCATCGAAGACGCAGTCAAGACGGGTGGTATATTTCCACTTCTCGCAGCTATACCAGCATCGATAACCGCTACAGCCTCTGCTGTTGAAAAAGCAGCTGCATCTGGTGCTGTTGGAACTGCTGCTGAGATGGCACTGAAGAAAGTAACCAGACAGGGAATCATGCATGCAGGAAACTTAAAAAAAGATCACGGGAACAACATGGAAGACGTCTAAGAGCACCAGGATACGTCCACGATATGGTCACAGTCTAAGATTGCTACGAACTCTCCATTCGTGGTACGGTCGAGGTCTATGACTTTCCGGGACACTTCACTGATGCTTCCCATGTTAATTTTGATTTACTTAATGCCGCCAAAAAATTAAACATAAAAATCTTCAGAGGTGTTTTTATGAGAGATGAATTACCAAAACAACCAAACAATGTTGAAACCGGTATCATCAATATCGATGGAAGTTCTGGTCCAGGTGCTCATTGGGTTGCATACGTGATTGATCCACATGGAGTTGTTTATTTTGATTTGTATGGGTTGGTGCCACCAAAAGAATTTTTAAAATATGTCGGCGGAATTCAAAACACTCCAGTCTGGTATTCAACATTACCAGCAGACAATAACCGGTCCGCCAATATGTGGCCATGCAGTAATTGCTGTACTCGATGCTGTGGCAATGTCGCTGATACCACCTCATAAAGTCGTGCACGAGTATACCACGTCGTCCAAACGGGTCTTAGTGAATATACAATGGAAGATATTTACGGAAGATCTACTCTGAGTAAGACTCAAGGCAAACCTCAAGGTGACTTATCCAAATATGCAACCCTTGACTTGGTCAAGAATGTCTTATGTCACTTGGTTAGGCTCGAATAAACAGTAACACAAGAAAGAGTGAAAACAACAAGCTTTGAAAAAAAATACAATAATTTATTTCCCTGGAAAAATTCTGTAAAAATGAAAAAATATGAACTTACTGTTTTATAGAATCAAATCCAAAAATAATCCAAGAAAACAATTTTAGTAGTCCTAATAACAAAATGTTCTACTGATTTCACGTTCGAATTCCGACAAAGAATATAAGATGGAAGACGATGACATATGCTGCAATCTGTAGTGTTGAAGTCTACAGTTCCTTGTAGAAGCAAGAATTATCACACCGGTTTCGGATAGCTGAATTAATTTTTATAAAAAATCTGTTCTTGTTCTACAATATTACATGAGTACAAGTATTTTCCAGAAAAATAACAGAATTAATCCTTTTGAATCCAAGTAATTTGAAATAACTCCAAACATACAACTAACAGTTTAACAGCCCAGCTTCTACTGAGATTAATTCTCCAAAACATGTGTTATATGGTCTTTCTAAGCAAGGGGTCAAGTGATCATCTTCTGAAAGGTTATAGAAGCAAGTACTTGTTACAGATCACGTTTACCCAGCGTGATCCTGACGAAAATCAATTACTTTACGCTAAGAAATAAAATAAATAAATTTATTTACATCTTAAAGACAAAGTCCCATTATGACTTCGAAAACAACCAATAATTTTAAAATAAAATAGAACTTGTGTACGATAGTGGCCACAAATTTTGAAACTAGGTCAGGATTAAGATCAACACCTGGTGTTTATAAACTAACAGTCAAGGTCAAACTATTTTCTGAAAAAAAAATATCATCTCAACTGAATAAATTTACATTACAATATCATGTAATGAAAAATAAAATTTTTAAAACTGACAATTAAATTGAAATAATTAGATATTAAATCAGATACAAGTAAATCAAATATACATAGCAAATTTACTCGCTGATCTTTTGAGTCTCGCAAATGTGGACCAAAATGAAGTCGTTGTTTTTCAGGATAAACAAGGGCGATTAAAGACGAGCAATATCCCGTTGACAGACGTTTTTCTGCAAGTTCCAGATGCAACCGAATATAATTTAGTGGTGTTTACTAAAAACGGTAAAATTAAAAACTCGGAGAATCAATTTTCACACTCATGGGAGAGATTACTGGACGCATCAGAAGAAATGGAGATATTATGTATCGCGATCTCAACATGAGTAAAAAAAAACAATTATTAATGTGCGAGAACCAAATTCAGACGATGATGTCGCATCAAAAAGATACGTAGACAGCAACAACAACAAGATCAGAACTGAGACCATTGATCGCTTACTAACGGTCGGTGATACAATGACTGGTTCTTTCAATATGGCTAATAATAAAAATCCCGGTCTTAGATAACCAGAATCAAACTATGACGCTGCAACGAAGAAATATGTCGTCAACAGCAACATTCCGATGATGACATCGTTTGTAGACAATCAATGATGGATTGACCAAAAGCAAAACGACAATGAAACATATGTAGTGGAACCCGAAGAAAAAGACTTAGGCTTTTTGTTGGTGTCTTGAATTAATCGCTAAACTACCACATACTTAAAATATAATGAACTCCCCAATCGATGGTTATCATTTCAGATATGATAAAGTGTTTTCGTGGCATACTCAACTGAAAAATATCATCGATAAGTATACAGTAAAACAAAGAGAGAAAAATACCGCAGACGTGTCGTTGTTATTGAGTTAATTGTATAGTCTGCTTCTGCGGTCATCGCTGGAACAGTAACGGTCATCGGCGCATTGTCAACGTCATACGTGATATCACCAGTGATAGGAATTGGTGTAAAAAATATCCGCTTATGCGGTTGATAAATTACACGAATATGCAACAAAGTTGCACACAGCGACGCTAGCATGCTCCAAATTATCATCGTTGATATCATCATGTCTCAGCGATAGAATAATATCAGATCAAGAGCTTACATAAATGACTATGATTTACCATGAGGCAATGACTGTCAGAATCTACGAAAAACGATATCAAACCCCCCGGTTTAAAAAACCGGTTTGAACAAAATCAGAATTTAGAATCAGGGTTTCAATAATAATAATAATGTCGTCATCGCACGAATTACTACAACGGATAATCGCTAACACAAAACAGTTGAAAACTACAATGATATCAGCAAGTTCAACGAATCCTGAGTCCAGCGTTAGCTTTCCAACTGAATTCCAGCGGAGGAAATATCACTAGCACGATTGCGAGTAAATCATAGTTGGCCAAATATTAGATCAAAATCATTCGGCGGATTACAAGCAAATAATTCACTGGTATTTGCGTATACAAATAAACGCGATGAAACACAAGACGGGAATGTTGTGCGTATACCTACGGACATTTATCAAATGGAACAGATCAACGATGTGTTCCAACGCAAAAATCAAATCTAATACTGGAAAAGAATCCAAAATAGATATAACTGTTTATGAACCAACGTTATCAGCCGCGATAGAAATATCAACTCTAGATTATGCCGTCGATATGTATCAGTCGTCGATCCTAAGTATATATATATATATATACTGGGGGTTTTGAAGCATCATCAGGTTATGAGTTATTTCGTTTTAACATTATTAAAAGTGTATTTGATGATTTGATGATATTGTTGTCCACTATAATGCGAGCATAGATGAGCTACGCAAAAAAAATTTGCCCAGTACGTAATATAGTATCCCAATGAGAAACTTCGTGAGGAAATTATTTCACAGACAAAACACACAAGTAAAATCGAAGATGATCTTACATTTTCCAACATCAAATTTATACAATCTGTCCTTAATTCAACAGATACATTTACAAATGATTGGTATAATGATGATATCGAACATTCAATCAAACAAGAGTTTTTAAAGGTAATGGTAGTATATGAAACTAATTTACCAAAATTCAAATTTTAAGGAGATCTTGTCAAAGTCAACGATATCATCGATGAATATTTCCCATAAATCGTTGCCGCATGGAGAAATACAAACCCACCAGCAAACATTCTCAGACACAAAAACGAACCATTCGGTGGAGGTCGTCATATATCACCGGTGTTGTCAATATCACATCAACGATAGCAGTCAATATTGTATGTGCTGCAATTGATGGCAGCTATCAAGCAATCCAGTCAGGCCCAGCAGGGATATATTTTATATACATTTACCCCTCAAGCACCCCCTGGATTTTGTATTGTGTTAGAACCTGTTAATCCATTTTATCTGCGATGTCATAATCCGCTATTGTCACGGATACATTTTAAATTTACTGACCAGACCGACACCTTCTTGATTTAAGAGGAGAATTTTTAAATATAAATCTTTACGTACGTTCGTAGATCTTCACGTTCGTAGAAAGTCACGTTTGTAAAATCTGTTTCTGAGTCGAAGTTCTTCAAACAATTATTTATGTGGTATTATATATGTACCAACACGTGCAACACTACAAGGGGAACATATTAATACGATTGTGTGCGATATATTATCAGGATAAAAATGAATATGATAATCTGATTCTGAATAAATATTTTGATTCCGAACAACAAAAATTTTTTTTTTACTATAGTCAGAAATGAATTATCCCCAATGACTTTGTCATCGACATTGTCACTAGTTTCATACTTTCACTTTATTTAGCTGTTACCTGTGACGTCACTACTTTCACTTTCACAATCACCACATTCAGTGGTGACAGCACTTTCACTTTCACTTTTACACAATGACTTCGTCATCAACATACTATCTCTCAGCTGTCTTACACGCGCATTCATAATCATTTTTATTTCGTATTCGTGAAAAAAATTATAATCTAATTTTCTTTTGACGAACGACGATACCATATTTTAATAACGTTTATTATGGAGACAGACGATACTTAGATTATCCATGACGAACGTGAACCTGTTCGATTACATCACCCTGGAGATATTTTAATGTTAAGTAAAAATTCCAAACCAAGAGCGTTAACTGGTATTGACAATCCATATTATGAACGAGCGTAGCCTGTGACTACAGCTGTTTATACGATATTTCCACTTAATAATAAACCTAGCGTTGATGATCTCAAACTGATGAAATTTTCAAGATTAAATTTTGTAGCTGAGCGAGTTACAGAACACTTCACAAACGCGATGCGTGGAAATGGTTTAACGGATTTACGACGTGAAAAAATATATAAATGAACAGAAACAGTTAAAGATACCGGAGGGTCTATCAGCTACGTTGCTGAACTGGAAAAGAAGTTAAAATTTCGGAGTATGGTTAAGACACTAACCGGCGAGATTTTGTATAAATCATCAAAATAGGAATCAAGAGGAGCTTCGATAACAATTTTTTATTATAAAGAACATGCATGGACATCGGCCGTAACAATATTTCCTCGAGATAGAACTGTTAAATTTCATGACGATTATATATTTGATTTTATCAGAAATATCAGCAAGAATGAGCCTGTATGTGTGTGGTTATTTAGTTCAGATGTCGAATCTAAAAATTACGATAAATGTGTACTACCTAACGGAGATATTTATCGATCTGAAGATCTTCACGAGAAAATAAAAAAATTTACCATGAGATATACCGATGATATTAAACAATTACTGAGTAATTGTTTTACGGTTCCGTCGGTTGCTGCCCACTTCGCCAGGGAGAAAAGTTCATGGAAACCGACACGACGGGAATTTATTGAAGATGTGCGGCTAAGCTGCGTTGAATACGGACATGGAGGATTATGGAATACTAAATTCAATTATAAAGAAGTTATCAGCGTTGATATGATTGCATGTTATCTTGTAAGTTTTCTTGTGGACATCCAACACACGAGATGACCAGAGTTGCAATAACTGGACCTTTACCAGATTTTGATTCAACTGGATTTGCATGTATTCAATCAGTTTCTTTTAAGGAAGGTCTTCATCCAATTGTTTATGTCTGGTTTGGAAGACATTTCTCTGAAAGGTGTTAGGCTCCAATTATGTTATTATGATATATGCTTGATAATTGAATGTTAACATCGTTGGTTATAAGTGAAGCAATAATATAATATCGTCGTCAAACTTAAGTCTGGTTACCACAACCGACGACAAAATCGTTAATGATGCCATTGCCGACGAAAATCTGGACGATCCCGATGATATTAATGAATACGAAAATAAACTTGCAAAGGATCTCCGTAGAAAAAAATAATCCGCAAGTTTACTAAGGGTGGTTCGTATGATCATAAACGACATTGGTCTAGATTAATTATGGACGATGTTGAGCTGGATTTTATGATTAAGGATACAACATATAATGGCAGATTTATGAGCCGGAATAACGCTTACTCGCCGAACGGAACCAAATTAGGTACAATTATGGAATACATCGACGGAGAATAACCGCAGTTAACTCATTTAATAGCTTCAGTGCTTTCGTATGTTTCGATCAGTTTATTGTCACTCATAAACAGAATTGCTGAACCCGCAGTTAGAGTCGCTACAAATTCATTTTGCATCGATGCAAAAATATACAGAATCACTTTAAAAAATTACTTAGTGCGGATGAATCATGGGGTAAATGGAGATTAAAACGTGAAAAAAAACTGAACATTGTGAATCAGCCGACGTTGAATCTAAGGATATTTATTATAAAAATAGTCTTATGTCATTAATTTCAATTTATTTTTCATCGGTAGCTAAACAAAACAGTTTATCTTAACGGAAGTGATAGTTCTGGTAAAACAACGTGTGCGATTGAATTATTTCGGAATCTTGACATAACTGTTTTGACACCTAGACATAAACTCACCAGAGAAATGATCGAACGACGAGTAAAATCGCAAACTTATTATAGTTTCTTTAGATGGACTCCTGAACGAATGGGTGAAAAATATATTCCTAAGATCATTATTTGAAATGAAATATGCATGGTATCGCTGGAGACATTAACAATATTTCTTGATTGGTTACTGACAAAGAATAGTGCTGTGATCATGTGTGGCGATCATGGTCAACCACCACTTTTTTATGGATCATCTCCGCATGGATAGTTGAAAACGTCTGTGGATTGTTATGAAGAAATAACTGATGATCATAGAGCGCTTGATCCAGAATTAAGAGTTTAAAAAATCAGAATACAGCCAGATAGGATTAAATGGGAGGTAATGCGTGAAATAATTCCAAAGACTATGATGAGTGATTTTTGGAATGCGTGGACTCGAAATGATTTAATAGTTGTAAGTAGAAAGATGGTTCTTAATAAACTTCAACAACAATTATTTCTGTTACATAAAGAAATTTGTTCAAATCTGCCTGTACCATTGTGATATCACCCAAAAAATACTCTACTGCAAAATATCGATGTTAAAATTCTAGGAGCGTCAGAGAAACAAAATCTTGTACTAAATGATATTGTTTTAGTTCATGTGAGTGCTGTTAAGAGCGCATTAACAACTGATAAATCTCCCTGGACACTACGATATGCTCTAACGATTCATTCGTCACAAGGATTAACTGTTTCTGATACAAATATTTGGATTGTCGATGACCGGATCGAAGGTTGAATTTAGTTTATCCAGCGGTGTCGAGTTAGAAAAATGTCTCAGCTATGGAGTGGTATCATTGACTACGCAATGACCCAAGAAACCACTGTTAGCAATTGCGATAATATAGTAAGAATTTTTTTTAGCTGATTATTAGTGTCTTGAGTGTAATTGACGTAGGGTGCTGGAGTCCTGCTTTTACAAAAGTGAAGATGGTGGTAATTGTGCATCCTCAGGAATTACTTGTAATTGTTCGCGTACAAATCCACGTTGAGGAGCAGTTGAATCTAGTCTGTAGATTGCATGTCTACCCTTGGATCGTACCACGCTGGAAACTGTATGCGTGGTCACACTCCAAATAGGACCAGTTGCTCTTTGTTTACCACCTTCAAGTTAATATAAATATCTTACAGTCACATTACCTAATACTGGTTGTTTTGAGAAAGAATCACGTTGTTGTATTGGTTTATGTTTTTCTTGGTAATCGCGCTGATGGGTTTATGGGAAGTCCCACGAGTAATTTCATTATTTAACGCAGCTATTACACTTGGTAGTCTTGCAACCCATTCACGAAATCTCATGTCTTTTTTAACTTTGTTCAGGGATATTTCCTGCGCATACTGATATCCAAACAACCGCTCAGCAAGTGTTCGATTAAATCACTCAACGACTGCCTGATCGCGATGAATTGCGGTGTGCCCTCGTCTGATGTTGTCGTGATGTTGTTTCATCATCGACGTTACTGCACCAAGAAATTCTTTGCCAAGATCAACCTGTAACAACTGTGCCCATCGTAGACCACTTTGTGGTCCGGGTCCTTGTTGATAAATTCGTAGATGCAACTTCAGTTGCTGTTTTAGTTGATAGCGGCTCTGCTTTTTATAACTACTTGCAACGTCAACGACAGTCAAGGCGTATTTGTATGTGCGCGATTGACGTCTACCAGTTTTAATGGTATCATGTGGTAAAAACAAAATATTGGGAGTGCTGACATCAAAATGTGCGTACTGAATTGTTTTAGGTGGTGGTTGATAAATTTGCCAACATGCCTGTCGTGCTAACCAATCTGTGGCAACAGAACGTGCAACACCTGCTGCATCAGCAGGTTTACTAATCGCTGCTCTACTCCTCCAATATCCTCTTGGGTTATAGTAAATCGATTTCATTATTATTATAATAATCGGCCGATTAATTACCAGCCCTTATCACTAGTTTACCTTTCATCGCAGATCTTGCTAAAAAAAATAGCAAATGTTTCTATGACAGATTTATTTTTTATGGAATTTAATGAGTAAATCAATTTGACATCTGCAGTATGTCGCCGTTGAAAATTTGGATTTTTATACGCAACATCATGAACGTGGCATGCTTGATCAATCGCGTTTATTGGATACTCTCCATGTCTTGGTTGGTCTCGTTCGTCAAGTCGAATATCAAGTCGGGTTCCTGGACCACAATAATTATATCCATGCAGGTGTTTTTCTCCTGGGTATTTAGCCCATGTAGTTCCTGGTAATTTTCCCAACGAAGTAGCAATATTTCCATCTGTTTCATTAGAGATAAATTTGTATTTTTGTACCACATTTTATACACTTGCCTATAAGTGCACGCTTTTTATTCCTCGTCGTTATTATTGTTAATCCACTTGCGGGGGGGGGGTGCTCTGCATCTAACACAATATAACTTCATATTATATATTATATGGATGTCACTGATTTCTCAGCGACACGAAATCAAGAGCCAGTCAAGCATCATCCAGCGCTATCAATTCTATCAGATCAATTATCATAGGTCCATCTGGGTCTGGTAAGACGCAGTTGTTGCTTAATATGATGATGAGATGGCTCAGTTGGGAAAAGTTGTGTTTGGTGGCGCCATCCATAGAAGATCAGCGAGGCTACGATGTGCTTAAAGAGCTTAACGAAGCAGCGAAATTGAAGGAGGAGGACGACGATGAAACGAAATCGGATGAGGAGTAGGATGACTACGTGATTAAATTGATCGCCCCATCTGTAGATGACCTCCATGGATTTATTAACAGTCTTGTACTGTACGACGATTTAAAGCTGGATAAACAAAAAAGACCCTGGAGCGGATATTTTCCAGAGGCAGGAATAAAAACAGACGTGATTTATTTGACTAAGCGGAATACACAAGTACATAAAACGATTAGAGATAATTGTAATCTTTTAGTTGTGTTTAATGGAGTCGATATACACACTCTGCGAAACATTCATCAGACTTGGTGTTCAGGGGACATGGATATGAATAAATTCAGAAACTTTTTTTCAAAAGCGCATGCTACCCCTCGCGGATTTATCCCGATAAATTTAGATGATCCTCGGTCGAGGTATTGTGTAGGTCTTGATAACATTTTGGGTTGAGAGACGCAGCAGTAGGGAGGGTGACGACCAACAGTGAGTATCTGGGTAAGTAAACGAAAGCACAAATGTCAAAAATAAAATAACCCAATTAGAAAAGTCTCGGTTGGTTAGAAGTTTCGGTTTAGCATCATTAACCTTGTATTTTCAAATTTGTAGGAAGCTTTATTTTCGATATCGGACTCTTCTAACAAAGTGATCTGTTCACCCTCCCTGCTGCTTATCATAGGTTTCTACAATGTCATGCTAAACGGCGATATCTTCATGTCATGACATATGACGACTATGAAGTTACTAAATATATTCTATGTAAACTTAGTATATCTGCGATACCACCCAAATAAGGTGCCAAAATTTAAACTGGTTGCTTTATTAAACTTGCAGAGTCAGAGCTGACTGTTCCATTTGCATCGATGCATACCCCTTTTTCTCATTTAGTGTTAGATGAATTTTCTCTTTTGTTACAAATACAAGTAGTTACTCTACTGACACTGTTGGACCACAGTGAAATTTCAAATAGTGTGATTTGGGGGTTGCGGCGTGGCGTGGGCAAGTTTTTCTTTCTTTTCCGGAATAGTCCTAACTCTGTATAGAGCGTTAGATTTATGCAGTGAAAAACTTCCTCAATTTTTTTAATGAACAATCTTTTTTAAAACCGGTGTCATAGACTTCTGGTATTTCGGACACTTATCCCAATACTTAATTTCTTCGTTAGTTGCCCATCTAACTGGCATGTATTGATACATCTCCCATGTAGTAAAGTCGTTGCCATCAAGTTACATAATGCATGACCTTGACTATAACCTTTGTATTAATCATCATTTCTCTCTCTCTCTCTCTCTCTCTCTCTCTCTCTCTCTCTCTCTCTCCATATTGGTTTGAGTAGTATTGTCATCTGCTTTGGCGTATCTATGTTGAATCAATATAATTCCTCTACGTATCCCATTCTCATCTTCAGTGAATTTAAATCTGTTTCCAATCCCGAATGTCCATTTTACTTTTCCTTCCTTCAAAAGCCTGTTAACTATGCTATCCTTACTGAATCATCAACTGCTCAACACACACACACACACACATACACACATGCTCTCACACACACACACACACACACACACACACACACACACACACACTGAATCATCAACTGCTCAACACACACACACACACACACACTGAATCATCAACTGCTCAACACACACACACACAATCATCAACTGCTCAACACACACACACACACACACACACACTGAATCATCAGCTGCTCAACACACACACATACACACACACTGAATCATCAACTGCTCAACACACACACACACACACACACACACACACACACACACACACACTGATTCATCATTGTTTGATATGGTTTGTACCTCTGTCTCTGGATCCTTTTTTAACCATTGACTTGATAAAAAGATGGCTGTAATAAACAAACAATTTATGAACGAAAATCGTGCCGGATTTGATTGTTAAGTGATCCCAGTCACGTACGTTCTGTTTTGTAACTTTTCTCTCGGGGAAGTAACATATATCTATTGAGGTAAAATGTACTTATCTTCACTGACTGGGATGAAGCTTACTGAATACTTCATGTAAAATTGTTACGTATGGATGTTAGGAGCACTGCAGTTTCACATGCAGTTGAACCAATGTTAACCCAAGTACATTGATACTAATCTGATCTCTTATTTAGCTTGAATCAAGTCACTAAGCCAAAGTACATCGTAATACTTGAAGAGAGAGAGAGAGAGAGAGAGAGAGAGAGAGAGAGAGAGAGAGAGAGAGAGAGAGAGAGAATGTATATGGAATACATTTTCTTCACTAGTACGAAACCAAATTGCTGACTTTTTTTTTTAAAAAAATTCATTGCATCGCCGAGACCAAGCGCCTTCATTTACTAACTCTGCATAATTACCCGAATGCTAAACACACCAGCAGACGAAAATCAGGATTTGCTGTGCTCCACTTGCGTTCGTAATCATACGCTATCAATCATAACATGGACCTCGGTACATCTACTTTGTATCTGGCACCGCCTTTGTTACAATTGGCATATTATTTCTCAATCTTCTGCTTTGATTCTTTCGGTTCTGTATTAGATGTATTCTCCATTGCGCTGTTATAATGATGTGAAACTGTCTGTATTTTTGTCGCATAAACACTTGTTAAAATGCTTTTAATATTAGTCATCTGTGTAATTACGATCAAATTCTTCAAGCAAAAAAATTACGTTTTTAATCTTCTCAAATCAAATTGCTTTCTACGTGAGTAGTCTTCATAGTGTTAGTATATAGTGTTCTTTTATTTTGTTTCGTTCGGTGATACATTAGTACAGCTATTTTTGTAGCATTTTATCCTCACCATTTATTGCATTAGTAAGATTTCGAAGAAGGACGATAGTAAGGGTTGAGCTAAATTAGTGACCATGACAGTACTGGAATTATAATTTCGCCATGCGTTCATTTATTGCATATTGGCCCTTGTTACACGCGAAAAAAAGGGTCATACTATTTTAATTTCAAAATGTTCGAAGCCTGTCAATCAATTCACTACTGGTGTTATTAAATCTCGATCTACTAGTCTATATTCCTTGGGTAATGATAAATACATAAAGCCAGTCCAATAGCCGACCGAGTGGCATAAACTGCTGGCCTTTACCGGTCACTGACATCTCACCTGTGACCACGCTGGTTCGAGTCTCGATTCGATGAATGGGACTAGGGGAAAAAGCTCGCCAGTAGCTTCCCGTGGGTCGGTGGTTCTTCACGGTTCTTCCTCCACCAGTTATACTGGCCGCCATCTATAGCCTATCATGTGCTGAAAAATGGCAATAATCAAGCAACAATAACAACCAATCCGATAACGGAGGTGTTCCTAATTTTTACATTGAATATCGTGTAAACTTTCCATGTTTTTAATATGACCTTACTTTAGTTTCCAGAACTTGAACCTTTGAAGAAAAATAAAATGTTCTCATATCCGCGGACCAAAAACATTCAAATCACAGACAGTTGACAGGCCATCTGATAGCAATCGCTTTGTTTTGTACAGGTATTTATTGAAAAAAATATCCTTTACAAGTTGTTTTATGATACAAAAGCTCCCAAATTCTTTATCGTTGTCATCGGCAGATTTATATGCATACATTTTCCCCAATGATTGTCGTGTATAGAACACCGTCTTACTAAAGTAACAGTCGTCTTATTAAAATAACTGTCATTATTCGAGGGTGGAGGCTCAAAAATTTGAAAGCGCTTTCGGGAGGTTAAAGTTGTTCTGGAGACGGACACAATAGAGCTGCCGGTTGCATTTGTACCAAGAAGTTTAATCCCGTTTAAGAGGAAACAATTAAACTTTTATTTGTCACAAAAGTGTCACATGCAGTCATTTCATTGCATAACTAAAAACATGAATAACAAATTTGAAACTTGAGACAGTAATCCTCTTGATTTTCCAACCCTACAAAGAATTTATTATTATCTACTTTAATGGTACACTCCCTTAATTATGAAACTTTGATTTTCGTTTCTCTGCATGACGTCAGTTGGGTGAGCACATTGGATGTTTTCTATAAATCACTGAATTTACTTGTGAGGTTAGCCGATCGCAAACGTCTTGGGTAAGGGGAGCCACTGTAACTCAGATGACTATCTAGGGATTACCCGTCCTTTCCAACTCCAGTCGGCAGCTTAATGTGACCTCGGGAAAGGCACTTAGCTTCCATTTCCTCGGCATGATATAGCCAATAATGTGTTAAAAGAGTCGTTACACCTACCACCACAACCCCCCCCCCACAAAAATAACACCCACCCACCCAAAAAAACAACAAACATAACAACAACAAACAAAAAACAAAAAACAAAAACCATCGCACAAATCAACAAACATAAAAAGCACAATGAAACAAACGAAGTATCGCAAGTAAACCGTCAAAAGATCAAAATAAACTTTGTGTCCACCGTCATGGTGACCTTTCTTTAACACTATGCGGAGAGAATTCTGAGTATTTCTTCACGTAAATGCAATGAAATTCAACAGTTCTAAATTGGAAATATATCGCAAGAATTCATTTAATGAAACGTTTATAACATCAAAATCACACATTAAAAATATTCGTATACTTCATGTCATTAATGAGATATTTGGTATGAAAACCATTATAATTCTGTACGAAACAAAAAGTTTTATCGAGCCAACCTAGCAGACAAGAGAAACAAGTCTAACGAAAATCGCCCATCTTCAGAAAAGTTCTGTGTGTGTCGGTATGTTAAGGTTGTGGTTCACAATACTTGTTGAACAGGTGACTTCTATTAAACATCATAAACTTAAATGAGTTACATTCGTTTCGATAACAGTAGGGACTCAAGCTCTTAAGTCCGAGCTATCAAGCAATACTTGTAAGCAATGACATGTATTAGCGCTTAAAGCCAACTCATCACAATAAAGGCTATATGGTGCCAATTATAAGTGAAAACAAATCCATTCAAATAAATTTCAAGATAAAGTACAACAATATAAAATATAAAAGGTGACGATGTTAAAATTCTGTGACCGCTCCGGTGGCCTAGCGGTTAGAGTGTCCGCCTCGGATGCGGGAGGTCGTGGGTTCGATCCCCGGCTGAGTCATACCAAAGACTTACAAAAATGGTACTAACATCTGCCTCGCTTTGCGCTCAGTATTAGGAGGCTAGTGTTAGGACTGGTCGGCCTGGTGTCAGGATAATGTGACTAGGTGGGACATCATGCTACATGTCTGCGTCGTTGTCTGTTGAGGCCGCTATGATTATTCCTATCTCTCACTAGCGGTTTAAAATCTGGCCCCCCCCCCCGCCAGTTGCATGGTAATTTTCTTATAACATTTTATCACATATAACTTGTCAGAGAGTAAAGGAGACATTCCATACTTTTTCCCCATTTAGGATTTACATATTTACAGATCATTTAATAGCCACATTTATCAAAAGTTTCTGTGTTGCTTCGTAACTTGTCCGCTTGGATCAAGTTTTGAGGTTTATTCTTTCGGTTTTTCACGCAGTGACTAAACTAAATTTAGTTCTGATTGGTCCAGTCTAGTGTAAACAATGATTACCAACCGTATGAAAAAATTAGCTCGGAGTCGGCATGGGGACAGATGTCAGAAAGCGTTAGTCATTTTGTGCTAACTGGTTATGTAATTTAACTGTTTATTTATTAGTTTTAAGAAAAGGATTTTTTTATTTCATTACATGCTATTGTATAGTAGCAATGTATACTGGACTAGACCTTGTCCAAAAATGAGTTCATTTCTGCTTGACCTGATTGACACTTTTTATTTCATTTATGTCAACAACTAATACACAGCTAAATTATTCTTTACGTGTGTGAGCTTAATATCAGGTTTGTTATTCAGGTAAATAAGAAGGAGTAAATATGTTTATTTGGGTCGTTTTTTTAAAGTTTCCTAAGTGACTTTTACAGGTTATTGTGTTGTAAATAAACAAGGCTCAATAAATCATTATGGAAGGTTATTTGGTTTTGTTTTAGAAAATGCTAGTTGTGAACTTAGGTCAAGTAGAGAAATATAAAATCTTGTGATTGTGACGATTTAGTCAGTCGTGCTTTAACATCTAGCACTTTTAAGTTGCATTATATGTTGTGACCAGTTTGGGCTGAATTTTATTTTCTTCAAATTATTTAATTCAATTATTTTCTCTGGAAATATAAAAGTGCTCTGATAAAATTCTTGGATAAAGACATTCACTGGAATTTATACTGAATTCAAACCTGGAATTATATTTCTGTGATTCAGCAAGAGACTATTGACACGTCTTCACTCCGTAGGCTATAACAGACACGTCATTGCCTTCAGTTTTTGATCTCTTCTGGACTTGAACTGAGTTTTATTCAGGACTTTTTATTATTTGGACTTGTATCTGTAATTCTTGGATTATTTTTTTTTCTTCTCATTTTCACTTTGTATTCTAGGGAAATAAATCATTTGTTCAATTGTACAAAGCTTGTTGTCTTCGCTCTTTGCTGTTACTTATTTTAAGAGCATACACTTGCAACACTGCAAAATAGCGATTGGGTGATTTCAATAGTTTTTTTTTTTACCGATTGAAACAAGTGTCTGTGCTATCTCTATGAATCAAACTGATTTAAGCAGATTATTTCGGATGCATCGAAATCAAACAACGTAGTACAATATACCCTTTTTGGCTAGCGACATTGCCAGGGACACACCCAAAGTTAGGTGGATAAACGCATCAGCCTATGGCATTCGTTTCTGTTACAAGTCAAGCTTTATTTAGCACGCTCCTTTTAATATCATATTCAAAATTTAATTTAAATTTACTTCTTGTTCTTCTTAGCGACTGTTTGGCCTTTATTGGCAACACAACTCCATTTACAATTATACAAAATAATAATATAAAACTTTCCAGTGTTTAATTCAAGACAAACATATTTTTTTATATCTTTAACAATTACTTCTTTAGCAGTCTACAGCAGATTCGTAGAATAAACGTAAACCTGTTTGCATACATGACATTTCATTGTCGACAATTAGCAGGCTCCGTCCGTCATATAATGGTACCGTGATATTATCTTTGTAAAAACCTGATCATATCATCCAATACAAACTCAATTACAGACTCTATTAGGTAAACATGAAATGACACATTGATTTAGTATAGTGGGCCAGAAAATGACGTTTTAACATCATAAATCAATACAACTGTACAAGTCTGACGCATCAAATATTATTAAATCCAGCATAGTCAATACTTAACCTCGTTTAATCTGCCATTATATTCAACCTTTCTTTTGTTAGGAACTAGATTTATCTGTTAATTTCCACAGCAGAGGGCCGTTTCAAAACTGACACGCCGGCTTGAAAACAGCATTATCTATCACTCACTGTTTTTAAAGCTTCTGTTTGAGACGATTTTCCGCAGCGAATCTACGTTGTATTTTATCATATAGTTGATGTAGTTCTAAATTCGATGGTTAAATATTTTTTAATCATTAATCATTATTACTGCCAACTTAAAAACAAAACTTAAAAATGTTAGAAACGCAATACTCAAGTGTTTGTATTGGGAAGCTGTACCATTTAGGAGATAGTTGTGAATTCAAGGGTATATTAAACTGACGTATTAAATATATTTTTCATTTAACAATATCACAAATCCACAGCGTGTGTACATGAATGCATTAGACAAGCAGATGTTACATAAATTTCATGCATTTGTTATTTTCCTTTTACGAAAATAGTAACTAATAAAATGTAAGGTGTCTGCATTTCCTGCATGGAAGCAAGTTTCTTATTTATATGTTGTGATGACACGTGTTAATATGTAATTAAAAAATTTGCACTCAGGTAGTTAAATTGGAAGCCTTTGAAAGATGCCTTGTCACATGATCAATAAGAAGACGCATCCATCCCATATGTAACGCTTAACTTAGCAAATCGCCTAACAACCGTTTTTCATCCGCTATTGCTTCCACAAACTCTGAACTTGTGGAAATAAACCTATGGCCGATAGATTATGTCTATTCGATATTTGTTGGTTCACGAGAAGAATCTGGCAAGGTTTATTAGTTAAAATAAAATAACAATAAAAACACAGGCCAGGCGAGCGTTTAGGTTTATGCGCCGTTATTGGTTCTTACGCCATGTATTCTGGCCATATGACTTCAAACGACTACAGCAGAAGATATACGTTGCAATTAACTTTAGCTGATAAAATACGTATATTAAATTACTGTAATTATAAATATGCAAGCAAATTTAATCAGCTGCTACTAAAACAGTCGCGTAGAATAATAATAATTTATGGCTAAAATGACAGTTTTTTAATATAAACTTGTTTGGAGAAATAAATTGAAAAGGTACTTACATGTGCTCTATGATAATGTTTGCTATAATGATGGGGAAATTCCCTAGAAATCGTAACAAATAATCAAAGAGACCTTTTATGCTTTTTGAGTTTCCAATCTCGGTGGAGTCTGATCATTTTGGATCTATACCACGGAAGATTTTTGGCTTCTCGACATTTAATTTTTGAGGTTCAAAACGTGACCTCTTTCGGGACAGATACCCATTATGGTTGGACTTGTCGTTTCTGATACAAATCCAACATAATAAAGAAAATGGTATATTCGTGTGGTACAGACATTGACAAGTATATATTGATTATCAGGGTAACAAATAATGCTTCAGGTAATACCCAAATTACATTAAGTTATTCACTTTTGCATGTCATGTTTATAATGTTTAAATATTTCTACTCGAGATTTGATGGACATCAATAGGAGGTCATATTCTGTTGACCTTGTGGTTCACCAATCAAATCACAAGTTTCAAATTTCTTTAAGTGACACAAGTCATTGGGAACATATCGTTATTAACGATAATTCTCATTAGCATGAATTTGCAGCGCTTTATCTGATAGGCTACTAATAATAGTGGACTGTGAATTCCAAGGTCAATTAAACATTAACTTTTGTGTGTGTCTTTCAAACCACGGTAGACTGTGGAGATCTGACTTTAATTAGATTGTGATCATAGTACACACATAACGTAAAATTAGTAATTAATATTGCAGTATAGATACCACAAAATGCTTACTAATCACAATCTTGATCGTGTAGGATGGGTTCATGTTTTAAGATATGACAAATACACAAGTACCTCGTATCTTACCTGCTACGCCAAATTACAAATTGTTTTCTTATTTTGAGACTTAAACACTTCAACACCTCTGAATATTGGGACGAGTCTGGAAAAAGTATACATTTTATTGTCAGATTCTTTTAACGAAGACGTAATAAAATGAAATTCCTCTTTGATTTGTCAAATCACAGCACAAACACAATCTACCATTAACATTTTCTCATAGACTTCAATATGTACAAGTTTAAATCCCTAGTGTATGAGATGAGATGGTAATCTCAAAGCTGACAATGCTATTCAATAGTTCAATAGTTTTCATTTTGTAATGAACCAAGAAAGAACTTATGTAGCTGAGTGTCACGTTTGATCAGCCCCAGATCGTAGGTCGTGTATAAACTAAGGTAGTTTTACAAGCCATGTTTTGATGTCTAAACATTGCCGCATGCTAGAGTAAATCTCTTACGCAAGGTTACCGTGACCAGAGAAAAGATCCGGCATCTTGAATAAGCACAGATGTTAGATAGCACGACTTCCTCAGAGGAACCCGCGAGAGGGAAACGGGGAGTGTTCTAAATCTGTCCCCACGTGGACAGACAGCGAGAAGGACATTGTCCGCAAAGTTTGATTGGATCGGGTCAAAGCGACATCCAATCGGAATTGAGACGGATGGTGTGATAATAACTTCGATCCGAATTATAGCTTCTAACTAGCAATCGAAAATTTAGTCTCGCCTAGGAAGATTGCTGAGCAATATAGGGTTATTCCGAGGAAGTCACTCGTAATTTGACCAGAAAACTTAGAGAGGAGATTCTAAGTAAAGACAAAGGTTTGTAAGTTATTTGCTCGATTTTTTGCAGAATATTACGGCAATGTAATTATAATTATGTGTAGTATGTATACTTAATTACTAGGATTGTTTAGCACGTAGAATTACCTTTGTAGTGTTCATTTACAGGCGTATTTGAGTATTATGTAGAGAATTATGTAGATTGTTAGCTTGTGGTCAGACTTAAGATTTGTTAATATGGATGTATGGATATATCAGAGCACGGATACTTGAATATGTGTGTACTTTGTATGAGTTGTAATGTAAAGAAATGCGTCTGATTGCTGTGATATTGTTTAGTATAATGGGGATAGGAATATGTACTGATGTGACACAATTTATTGATGTATGTATGAGAAGCAATTCTTACCGTGCTTTTATTACGAATTTGTTATACCATACAAGAACGTATGAGCATTTCGATATGAATGAATGCGTGACCAAAGAAATGTAATAGCCGTTATCTGATGATAGACTATGTGTAGTGTGAGATGAGAGGGCTAATTGAAATATTGTACCGTCCTTGTGTTTTCACAGGAAGCTTTTTGGGGGACAGAACTTCCGGTTCAGTGAGTGCCGAGCCTCTAAGAGGGGAGACGGAAGTGAGACTAGCAGAACAGTCGGAGTCGACAAGTTTAGCTGGTGGAGAGAGTCGAGGAGGAGGAGGAGGAAAGGAGAAGAGGAGGAGAAAGTGGAGAAGGAGCAGAACAGAGAAGTCGAGGTTGAGAAGGAATTTGGAGAAAGTCGTGAGGAAGAGTAGAAGGAATTGGAGGAATATGAGAGAAGAATACCCAGAAAAGTAGAATACAAAGGCTGGTGGAATGCTGTCTCACACTACTAATCAAATGATGCAATAGGCTATCAAAGGGTCGAGCGGAAGGAGAGTACTTGGGAAATTTATTCACTTGATTATTGAATTGTCATTAAATTGTTATTCGTTGAATTTCACTTTTTTTGTATATTCAATCATTTAACCGTCGGCATTGCTGACTGGGCGCTTTGAGCTTTACATCTATCTTTCACTAATTTAACTTCTAACCGAAATCGAGCCTGGGTGGGACTTCTGTAATAACTTAAATATAATACTGGGAGCACTCCACCCCACACCTACCACTGTGACGGCATAACAACCCGTACACACTGAACTTAAAAAAAAAAAATTCTCCACAAGATTTTGAGATCATACTGAAACTCATTTGGGTTCAGCGAATGTGATGGCTGGGTAGCAGTACTAGTGCACCGCTCATATCCACCACTTCGAGTTGGAGCTGCGGTGCCTTAGTTTTCAGATCGCCCAACTCGTGACCTTTAAAATCACGAGTTCGAAATCTTTCCATAGGCGCAGGCCGGACCAAGTACCGGTGTGTATATTAGGGCAAGCACGTTACTTCAATTGCTCTGGCACGATTTAACCTTCTTGTGTTGCTGTTCGTAAAAGGTCAAAAATCAAAAACGAAACCCTGAAACAACAAACGATCTCCTCATCGTACCAGCGCAAGGGTTACACGGATAAACACAAACTTGAGAACACAATTACCTACTATTAGACTAACATTCGTGAAGTATATTAAGGTCGTAGGTTAAGGTCTACATACCTTGGTTTATTACATACTTCGGCCTACTTTGTGCTTTAACATTACGTCATACAAATTGTGTACCACAATGTGGCATAACATTTTGTCAACCCCACCTGCCATTGTAATTTAGCAAAGAGAAAGTCTGCCAGTATAAGACAAACAACCTGGAAACTCGTGTCGAAGAGACACTCTTTCATCCAACTCATTTAATAGTACTGCTTGCGTGTCACGAGCAGATCACGGTGTCACTGATTATCCCGTAATTAAACTCCCAAATAGTGAACAAATCCACCATGGTTATAAATTTTATCTATAAAAAAAAACTGTCTTCCACTGATGAATAAAAACTGCATGCTCATAGCCGAGTAACGTTTCTACCATTCATTCAGTTTGGCCTTAGGTAAAACGACACATGCAATTAGTGTAAAGTTGATCTGCAAAACAAGATCGAGTCATAAATAGGCATTATATGGGAAAGAATAAAGGAAATGTGTCAACAAATTTTGTCTGTGATGTATCTGAAAATTTTCATGTCGTGGGACATATAATACGGAATGTGTAGTCGAAATAAGTATCCACATGTAAAACGTACCAACATCCTTCCACCAGTTACAGATCAATAAAATGAGACCAAAGAAACGGTCTCAAAAGGCATTAGGCACACATCACATTCCATATGGCGGTACTGTCTTTCTTCCTACTCGTAGCAACTGTTTCCGTTCGATTTCAATCAGTACTGTCATCCTGCAAGTAACACTAGACTTTCTCCAGTATTTAAGGTTAAAATTTTTTTTTAAAAAAAATATGTTCAGATCATGTCAGTGATGAGTAGTTTTTTTTAAATCTGATGTGTAGACCCCGGGGCAGAAAAATTTTATCATTACAGTTCTGTCAGAATATGTTTATAAATAGTTATAAGAGGATGTGACCCAGGTAAAACCGCAGTGCACCCTCCGCACGAACATCAAATGGGGAAACAAAAAATAAAACGGGGCATATACTTCGGTAGAAAAAAACACATCAGCCAGTACCAGATTTATGGCTTTGAAAATAAACTAACGTTTCTAATAAGTTGTCAACAATTGTGGGCAAAATATTGGCTGTGTAATGGCATTACTTCATCTCACCATCCGTGACTATGCGCAGTGAGTGCTATTTAATCACTCCTTCATTCATAATGATTTATGACTACTCGATATACACGATACCATAATGTCAGGTTTATACACTGCTGTTAACAGTTGTTTGTTTGAATTATTAAAATCTAAGCAGATTTAAGATCAAGATGTCATTACTCTAAGATAGCACACGGGACAAAAATCATCTAAGTTTTCTGTACCGTATCAACACTATGATCTGTTCAAGACTCAGTGCCCCAGCGTTTGGTTTATCGATTCTTTTTAAACACTTCAGCTAGAAATTAAATAATATGACCATGTAAAAAATAAAAAGTAACAGTTGCAAATGATGAATACGTGACAGTAAGGAAAGTCATTCAGATAGCAAATTTACGGGGTGGGGAGGTTTGTGGGTGGGTATGGAAGACCACGTATCGAATGCAAACACTCTCCGCAATACCCGTGGCCACGTGATCTAAGTACCACATACGTGAGTGCCCATAGCCGAGTGATCACAAAGGAATTACCTTTAAATTCTTAAATTGTGGGCTTGAGTCCATGCGGTTATACGTGTTTGGCTTCACGTAATAACAACCACTTGCTTTCTCAGATACGCATGACTTGAGGTAAAAGCTACAAAGACCTTCAACACTTCAGGAAAAATAGCAACATAGACCTGCATAGTTTGATGTAAAAAAATAACCCTTGGTTTTCATAGATCTGCAGAGTTTCAGGTAAAAGTACATACATTTGCATGCCTTCAGGAAAAGGTTACATACACCTGTATGGCTTCAGGAAACAAGAGTTCCTCGAAGGCACTGGTACTCTGCTGGGTCAAAAGAATTTTACGGAATTCAAGGTAAGACCATTTCTTCTGATTAACTGTGAAGTGTTGAAACCATTTCTGGTATTCATCAGCAGTAACAAGATTTAGAAACTAGATGATGTGGTACACACTGTATGTCACCATAGGACCACTTTTATTTAGGACAAAGTGGAGATGACAAGTCTTTTGGTGAAAACCTCAGGGGAGAAGTAACAACAGGATTTTTAAGACAGTCGTCATGGCAGACATACTGGATGTACGACTGGCACCATTTTCATTTTGGATCAACAAAGTCTCATAAGAATGTTTTTGCTGAAAACTCCATGTTGTTAAAGCCATTAACCTGGAAAGGAGTAGAGATAACACTATTTTCACAATATGATATTCCTTTCAGAAGTAACAAATATAATTTTCAAGATGGCCGCTGTGGCGGCCATACTAGACGATAGATTGGCAACATGTGCATTTAAAACCAACTGGATATCATAAGATGTCTTTTAGTGAAAACTCCACGTCAATAGTACTTTTTGATCAAGAAGAGTTATGAGAACAAGATTTGTAAGATGGTTGCCATGGGTTCCATACTGGATGCCAGATTAACATCGTTATTATTTAGGAACATCAAATCATCATATGAAGTTTTTGGGCGAAAACCCCATCCTGATACGAGCATCCATTTAGTAGCAATAAAATGGCTGTGGCTGAACCATTATAGAATGACCAGCAGCGCCATTTTCATTAGGAGCAAATAGACCAATGGATTAACGTGTGCATAAAGTTTCAAGGTAATATTCCGAGCATTTAAAGAAAAGTAGCGATAACAAACTTGTGCTAACAGACGGACAGACGACGGACGAGAGACGACGGACAACAGGCCACCCCATAAGCTCTTTTGGACTATGACAGGCAGAACTAAAAACAACCCTTTGTTTTCATGGACCTGCATGGGTTAAGGTAAAATCTACTAAGACCTGCAGGGCTTCAGGCAAAAACTATAAAGACCTTCATCGCTTAAGTAACAAAATACATAGACCTGCTTGTTTTTTGAGGTAGAAACATCCACAGGTTTGAATAGATTGACACGATTTCAGGTAAAAACTATAAATGTACATGGCTTTGGGAAACATGAATAGAATGAACTGCACATTATACGCCCAACTATGTTAAATAGTCCTAAATGCAGATAACTAAAAATGTTGTGCTAATGTCATTTTTCTTCTTTCAGTCACACTGACAATGGAATTGCACCAAATGAGTCGAAATACCCACATAAATACGGATTATAGGGTGTCATAGTTCACCCAAGAACTTGAACACGTGCTGCAAACGACGATGTCATCCCTCTTCTTTATCCCGATCCCACTTAATACCAACAGCCAAAGAAAGTCGCTCGAGCTTGGCAATAGATTTATGCAACTTGCAAGTTTGCTGCTTAAAACGGGATTATGATATTACCACACCGCCCACATGGAGGCCCATTTTCAATGCAAAAGGATGAAAATAATGTAAAAACTCGAATGATTATGCTGCCCAACCTTTCCAAAATGTGTATGACACATTAAATTTATTTAGGGTAATATGGTAAAAAATGTATTGCAGAGAAAGCTTCTTTGTTTAAAATTCGAACTGCATGAACCTAAGTTATTTCGAAAGTTACCCTAACAAATTTCTTACCGTTGGGCTCAATCAAATCATGTTATCTCTGTAATCCGCCTCATCTGTAACTCTTTTAATGCTATGGTATGGCTTATCAATCGATTGGGAAACAGAGGAACAACGATCAATGAAGCAGATCCTTTGAGCTTCAGGATATAAGATAAATCGCAACGTGCCTCGTACAGTGCAACCAAGTCATGAAACTGTCTATAATCATTACCGCATTAAAGGGTAATTTGATACCGGGTGAGTGTGTGTTTGTGTTATCCATACTGTGAAAAATCAAGGCCCGTTTGTTTGTTAAAATAGCTACAAAACAAAAAACTCTCCCCGAAGAAGACACAACCTGAAACACCCCCCAAACAAACAAATGCATATATATATATATATATATATATATATATATATATATATATATATATATATATATATATATATATATATATATAATGTTAGAAAAACGTAAGCATTCATACTTACCTCAGCCCGTCGGTTGACACTCTAGATTCAGGTCATTGTTAAAGCAGTTTTTTTCTTCTTTCTTTCATATATGAGGCTATATATTTGTACTTTCTAGCTAAATAAAAGGAGAGATAGACGAAATGTTATCTGAAACTATACAACCTTCCCGTCCTCCTCGACCATCTTAAAATGTGCCACAGAATCCAGCAAGACGCCCTACACCGATACATTTATCCACTAAAGTAACTTGCATCTATGTAATGATAGTTGCTGTCAAAGTTGGCCAAATTCTGTTCAGCGTTGTGTTTTGTTTTCTTTTTGTTTCTTTTCTTTTTCTAACGAAAAATGTTATGTAATTTTTTGTAGTTTTTAGTAAAGCAACCATCGTGCACTGGAGTCATTTCATTTCTATGAATTTGAACAGCCTTCAGGCTACGAATCTTCCTGTCAAATTGGGTGGTATTCTGACAAGCAACATTTTAAAAGAAGTTATTTAAAAAATTCTATTTTTAGTATCAACAGCCAAATTTGCCGTCATATATGCATCATTTGTACAAAGTTAAAAACCAATCATGCTAAGATGCCTTCAGAGTATATATATAGATATTGTGAGAATTTGATTATTTTGGGAAGCTTCATTAAAGAGCATTCAGGTCCAAGTGGAAATATTCGAAATATTATGAATACCTTCAGGTTAAATTAAGTAATTAATCTCTCCAGGACAATAGAGCTCTGCTTTACACTGATTAATTTAATACTTCATAAAAAAAGCTATAAGCACTTGGATCTCGATTCCATTTAGCAGTGACCATTATTTCTTTTTTTGTAGTACACACTTTACGAGTTTCAACAACACATGTGTGTGACTACAAACCAGCCAATTAAGAACTATGCTAAGATTTATTACACAGATCTGAGTGGAACTTCACTAATCTTTCCACTGAGACAGGATTGTACATTTTCTTGTAATATCTTAGAGGCATTGCGTTCTAGTAACCCGAATAAAAGGGCAATTATATATCAAAGAGATCGTCCATGCATGCACAATGATGTAAAATAATTAATTCGGCACTGAAAACGAATATATATCTCTTAGCCAAAAGAACAGACGGCATCACGAATTTGAATCAATTTAGAGAATCAAGGGACATACTTTAAGTAATACAGAAGTGCCAGACTTAAATATTTTAATAAATTAATTAACACCCTTCATGATTGCAAATTGGGCTCAACATTGTAATGGAGCCTTCTCATGGTGAATAAAAACTGTACAATATCCAACCTCAAAACAAAAACAATACATTCGTCATTCCAGTATGGACAAATCAAACATATAATATTGTTTTTTGTATGTGTGCAGTCCTTTGATGAAGACAGTTCATCGTGCTATTTCTGATAATCCTCCTCACAATATTAAAGCCCCAATGCCGCCTTGTTTCATAAACTTCACCATTCTTCTAATCTAACAAACGTTTGGCAGGATGGTCGAGAAGGTCACTAAACCACGCCCATTGGGGACATGGGGGTGGACTATCAGAATAAGCAGATACGTGGAGATCCTGACCTTGTTAAGTACTTGCGCAATTAGTTTGAAATGTGAGAAGGCGTAAACGTACATACGATCCCATGTTAGATAAAAGCGTTCACTGCCTATGAGCTCTTGTCTGGAGAGACATGAAAGGGTCTCGCTTCCAGTTGCAAAAGTGCCTCTGCAACAGGCTGACGTCTGAGATCATTCCTTAAGAACCACACGGCTCAGTCTGGATGGGCACCTGGATAATCCTTTTGTCCGCTATATGGCGAACTCTGAGAGTGATCTGAGAGGTTGCCTATTGAAGGCGGTTCCAAACTTCAACGCAAAGAGAAAGAGCATTCAGAAGGCTAGCTCCAAACGTAGCACCTGTTGCAAAACAATTATCGATGAAAGCTATTGACGTTGTTCGTGAAAAAGCTCCTGTTGCAATCGTCAACGTTGCTGGTAAAGCATTCTCAGCAATCAAAGAAAAACTAGCACGATTAATACGACGAAAACTACAACCAGTGAAATTACCAAGCACTGAAGTCATGCCTACAAATGTCAGTAAAATAATAAATCAAGCAGCAAATCAGAAACTGGCAGCGCTAATAGATCAAGGCCCAGTGAAGCAGAGAAGAACATTGTTTCAAGTTTGATATCAGGAAGCGGAGTTTCCCAGAGGCGGTAATCCTCGTGTTCGACGAAAATATATATAATAAAAATGTTTAAACGTATATCCGACACAGCATTTGATATGGAAGCACCAGTCCTTAAAGATAAGTCTGCGTGGTTATCAATTTTATTCTTATGACGCACGACTACCAAATCAGCGTGGAAGAATTGCATTACAAGTCCATGATACAAGTAGATACTTTCTACCCGCTGAGGCTTTTATTGAGGTAGAAGGAGGTAGAAGGTGAAATTATAAAAAAAAACGATGATACTGCATATGCAGCCGGGTAAAAAAATTGGTTTTGTCAACAGTGGCATCATGGCATTGTTTGATAGCGCCACTTACTTGATTGATGGAAAAAACATCGAAGTAATTCAGAAGGACGTTGACGTTGCCACAACTATAATCGGTTTAGCAAGGTACTCTGATGACTTTACAAAATCAGCCGGTCCCACAATGATGTTTGCAAAAGACTCTACTAACACCCCTGAAAGCGATCAGTATAACATAAGACGACCACAAAAAAAAAAAAGAAAACACGCACTGCCGTTGCCGATGATGCAGATGTAGAAGTTGTGGTTCATAGTGTTAATTAGATTTCAACCTAGGATTTGCAACACGCCGATCAATGTTGGAGGGAGGCCGTCGAGCTTTTTCGTGTGCGATTCCACTGTCACAAATCTTTGGATTTTGTAGAAATGTTAGAAAAGTTATCTTTGGAGCTAAACACACAGTTCCTCTTGTGAGAAAGACTACCGACGACGACACTATCTGGAGACTTGCTGATGATGCTGGTAAAGTAATACTGACAAAACTTTCGTTGTGGATGCCGTTAATGACTCCAACGATCGCAGAAGAACAGCAGCTATTATCTTTTATGACAAGTGGTAAATCACTATTGTCATGGTTAACAACAACCACGGATAGTATACAAACTGATATTAACGGGGTATTTACGTGGCATATAGCATTACATCAAGGTGTTTCTGCACCACAACATATATTTGTTGCTTTTCAGAATTATAATCGATTAAACTCACAAGAACGTAGTCATATGATATTTGATGGACTTGGTGTTATCGAGGTTTCCTTACGAATAAACGGACAACAAGAACCGACAGAAAACATACTACTAAACTATGAACAAAATAGTATAGCACGTGTATCCCATCGGTTAATGACGTTTATGGGGCGCGTTCAAAATGTAGAAATTGGTTTACAAATCTCACAGTTGGATTTTAAAAGTCATCCGATCTATTACTTTTCAATGGAGCATCTTTATTTATCCAGACAATATGTCCTTGATACACACTTCAGAGCCAGCGTGAATACATGTGGTGGTGTTAATTACAGAGCAATCGCGATTATACTCAGCGACAAGTTACTTGAAGGTGGTGGTGGAAAATTCGAGTCGTTGATGCACCAGTAGAAAATCTTAATGTCTTACCTTAATCGATGTGATTTAGAAATACGAGTATTATCATAAAATGTCATCATATCATCATGTTAGTGTCAGTCTGACTCCTGGTCAGATTAAAAAAGCTAAAATCCGCATCAGTAAAAAAAAAACAGGAACTGCAATAACGCTAAAAACCAGTCAGATTACAGGCGGTCAAAATAAACTATCGTTGACAGGCAGTCAATTTAAACATCTTAATAAAGCCAAACTATCCCGAACTGGAATATGGCTTGAACTTTCCGCCGGTGTCATCAAAGATGCTGTTAAGACAGGTGGTATATTGCCACTTCTCGCGGCAATACCAGCATTGATAGCCGCTGCAGCTCCAGCCGTTGCAGAGGCGGCCGCGAGAGGCTGGAATGGCATTAAAAAAGCAACGGGACAGGGCTTTAGGCTTCCAGGAACTCATCGAGGAAAACGTCTGAGACTTCCAGGAACACTTCGTTGAAAGCCAGTGGTTTTACGCCCATGTCAAATTTTGATTTACTTGATGCTGCTAAACAACTAAAAATAAAAAAAAAACTTTAGAGGTGTTTTTATGCGAGATCAATTACCACAACGACCAAACAATATTGAAAACGGTATTATTAATCTCGATAACAGCACTGGGCCCGGAACTCATTGGGTAGCATACGCAATTGATCCCGGTGGAATTGTTTATTTCGATTCGTATGGGTTAGCTCCACCGCAGGAATTTATACACTATGTCACACCACTTCACGTAAAAATCTGGTACTCAACACTACCAACACAAACATTAATCGATCCACCAATATGTGGTCGTGAAGCAATTGCTGTACTCGACGCTGTATCAAAATCATCGTTAGCCACCTCACAAAGTCGTATCTAATTATACAAGTCAACAGTCTGAGAAATCATTGATTTAGATCACCATTTGGAAAAACGACGAAGAAATTAATGGTAGATATTAACGGAAGATCCCGCTCTGATACTACTAAGAGTAAAAAAAAGTTCGACGAAATAGATTTGTCAAATTACGCGACTAAAGACAAACTCGCTGATATCATGAACCTCTCTGGGTTTGACCGAGATGAAGTTGTTGTTTCTCAGGATAAATACGGCGTTTTAAAAACGAGTAATATCAAATGGAATGATATAGTTCGTAGAGTTCTCGGTGCTACCAAGGATAACATTACAGTATTTGCTGACGGGGGTAGAATCAGAGAATCAGATGTATCGTTTACAACCATCAGAGATGAAATTGCAAGAAGCGTTGCTAATCGTTTGAAGAATACCGGTGACACAATGACAGGTGAACTCAGCATGAACGGAAATAAAATAGTCATGCTAAGAGATCCAACATCCGACGAAGATGCGGCAACAAAAAAAAATACGTGGACAAAGTAGATGGTAAATTATCCACGCTGCGAGCCGAGTACGAAGTTCATGTAAATATGTTCACGAATCTTCGAATAAATTTTAGAAAAATTAATGAACCCGCAGAGGAATTCTTTGGTACTCCGTTGACTGCTGACGTGAAACTCTCTGATATCAAGACGAATATTGAAACGATTAAAAAATCACTAGAAGATGTCATAAGTGGGATTCCTGATATCGTTAACAAAATTAATCTGATTAAAATTCCTCACAAGCAGATCACCAATATAGTATACAGAGTGTCGTCGGGATTTTCGACATGGTCACAGCAAAATAATACTATCAAACATACAGCAGAAGTCACTGGTGTATACAGGTTGTCTGTGTTCAGCGCTGAAAAATTTAGTATATACACTACATATCCCTGGCGGCATTCAACCGATAAGTTTTCCGGGTTGTGCCTATTGTGTTAAATAGCGGAGATGAAGAAACATTTATACAGGAAGCAGCTGATAAGAAATTAACCGCAACATCTTACTGGTGGTGTCTGGAATTTGTTGCTGAAACGCCTCAATTGGTTACTGCGTAAAATATAATGGACGTTCAAAAATTTAGATATGATTAAGTACGTGATTGGCAAATAACGTTGAAAACCATCATTGACAAGTATACAACGAAAGTAAAAAAATACCGAAGACGTGCATTTCTCATTGATGTTATTGTGTACTCGGTATCCACACTCGTTGCGTCCACCGGTGTGGTGTTATCAGCGCTAAAATCAGTGACAACAGCAGTAGCAGTGACAATATGTGTTTCATCATCGACGACCATCGCTGGGTTTTTTAATATTATCGCGAAAAAGATATACACGTGCACGAGAACAAAATTGCATGATTATGTTGTAAAATTACACACGGCATCGAACGTGTATTCTAAATTGTCGCTGATATCATCAAGCCTCAACGATGCAACGATATCAGATTCCGAATTTGATGTGATGCTTAAGATATAAAATGAAGTCATCGATTTGGAAAACCACCATTTGGAAAATGGTGTGAGTTTAAATAATGACAGAACTATTTCAGTAGATAGCCGCAAATATAACTCCGCTGAAAACCACGATGATAACAGTAAACTCCACTAACCCTGAGTTCGGTATTAATTTCCAACCGCGATTCAAGTAAAAGAAATCGCCCTTGTGCATTTGCGAGTATACTACAGTTGGCCAAATATCAGGTCAAGATCATTCGGCCGATTACAGTCGAATAATTCGTTGGTATTTGCAAATAAAAATAAACCAGATGGAACTCCTGACTGGCAAGTTGTTGGAATATCCACGGAGAGTTATCAGATCGAACAAATCAATGATGGCTTTCAACACAGAATAACAAAATATCACGGGGAATGAATCCAAGATAGCCATAACAGTCCATGAACCAACACTGTCCACCGCGATAGAGATAAATTCTCCAGATTACGCCGTTGATATCTATCAGTCGTCTATAAGTGCAGTGCTAGGATGGCCTGATGTTGCCCGGAGGCACCACCACCAATACCTGAGCCTACACGGGCTGATTTTACGACGGATAAACAATCATATTGGGAAATTAACCCATCACACAAAAATCGTTTACTTGCTATAAAAAATGCAGCGGAGGTCAGTAATTTTCTTTTTAAGAGTAAGGACGATTTATCTTGGTATTTTATTCTTGAACATCATGTAGAATCAGCTTTTCACCTAAATTACTTTAAAATTATTAATGAAGAACATAAAATACAACGAGAAAAGCAAAAGCAAAGTTTGACTGAATATCTTTTTGATATAGCACGTTCACGCAAGGAAATTATTAAACAAATTGAAATATTGTTCGTATCTGATATGGAATATATTAACCAAAGAGTAATTCAGGCAACAATTAATTATACTGACGACATAAATCGCTATAAACAACGATTTTAAAATACATATTCGATAACAGAAGCAGATCTACCGACATTTAAATTTCCCGGGTATAACGCAGACGAGTTAAAAAATCAGTCATTGATATGATCGATGAATTTTTTCCTTAAATATTTGCCAAGTGGAGAAAGATAACACCGCAGCAGGATAACATTCTCAGATATACCAATGACCCATACGGACAAGGCCGTCATATTTCTCCGGGAATGTAAATATAACCTCAACGATCGCAGTCAACCTTATTTGTGATGTAATTGATGGAAGTTATCAGACAAATACAGATATATCAAATCAGGCATAGCAGTGATATATCTTATATATTTTTACACCGCAAGTCCCACCGGGATATCTGATTGTACAAGAAATGATCAATCCGGTCTATCTACGGTGTCATAATCCGCTATTATCAAGAATAAATTTCAAACTAACTGACCAATCCGGCAATCTGCTTGACTTAAGAAATGAAACGCTGGGTCTGAATTTATATGTGAAATCCTAAAAATCTACGACTTTCGAGGATTTTTAATCGTACAGTGTTGTCTCCCCTTATCAAGGACAAACAGAACAGCACATACTTTAAAAATGCCACTGACGCGTGATGCACATTAAAAACAGTTTAAAAAATAACCCCCGTCATTTTCCTTGATAAAATCATTCGGGTGGATATTTTTTTAACTGATAAATTAACTAAAATCTGTGAGAGAAAAAAGAGAGACTAAAACCTGATACACTTTCACTTGGATTTCCACGAATGACTCTAACTTTCATTTTCATTACCACTAACAGTTTCTGATATTATTTTTATTAATTGTCTTATGCGAGTATTGATTGTATTTTTTGCTTCGTATTCACGAGACAGTTCTAATATAATTTTTCCTACTGCAAGAGAGAGAGGGACGAATTCCCTCACCTCACTTTCTTTTACTGTAGCTAACGATTGAAATATGCCAGTTTGAATTCGTTTTACGAACTTGTATTCCGATGGTAGCGTGTATCCACCTTCATATTTACGTTCTTGTAATGTTTCAGAAATAATTTTTTTCAGAATTTAGTTCATCAGATATATTTATGCCGTCTTTTTCTAATTTTTTAAATAAGAACTAATATCATTGATATTTTCGTAATTCATCATATACTAAATATACGTTTAAACGAAAAATATTGTACGCTCTTATGTGAATCTCTAGATTGCCATATGACATTCTAGCAAGTCCAAAAGGTTTTTTTTACACTAAGGACGACACAACCCGATGTGAGATCATAGATTGCCATATGACAGTCTAGCAGACTCAGGGGCGCACGAAACAACCCCGTCCATGTGAGTTCCTAGATTGTCCAACATCTGTCTAGCAGGCTCAGGAGGGCGTGTTTCCAGTAAGGACGGCACAGTACATAAATCTTAATTCTACAGACGGCACAATCTCCATGTGTAAACCTAGATTACCATATGACAGTCTAGCAGGCTCAGGAAGATATATTTACAGTAAACCTTAATTCTCAGTACGACACAGTACATGTAGCATGTACAACCTTAATTCTAAGGACGCCAAAGTACATGTAGTATTTACAGTAAGAACGGCACTGTACATATAGTATTTACAATATTTACAAAATTTACAGTAAGGACGGCACAGTATATATAGTATATATAGTATTTACAGTATGGACGGCACAGTACATATAGTATTTACAATTAATTAAAGACGGCACAGCATACGCGGGGGCAATTCTCTACGCTCAATATATTTCTGCACACCCTCCCCAAAATCAACCCCGAAAGAGTGCAAAAGGGCACCCACCACGTGGTGACATGGTGGAAATGTGTGTTTCTCTATTGAGTTTCGAGCAATCAGGAGAGAACCCCCAATAATACTACGGGTTCTATGATATATAAGCTAACTGACACTCAGAAATCCAACAGTAGCTCATGCGATGGGCGTAGCTTATTTGCTGTTTGTATCCTCATTTTTTAAAAAAATTTTTGAAAACAAAACATCATTTGTCCTTAATAAAAGATTACACCTGCCTTTACAGGTAGCCCTTGATAGAAATCAATGGAGATAACTGATAATTCCTTGAAATATGATGCCACCGCTCTCTTAAGATTCTAGTCATTTAATTCTGCGTTTGTCGAATTAACATTATAGTAATAAGTATGTCTTTTGTGTTCCGCCGAATCCTTCGAAAATCGATTTGATTTTTTCCAACCGTTAGATTCTGTGACTTTTAGGAATACCTGACCCCAAGAAACTCCGGAAGAGAGAATTAACCACAAAAAAATATTTACAAATATCCTGAAATTTATCTCCCTTGACAAAGTCAATGCTAAAATCAGGGGACAGTGTCAAGGGAACAACGATAACTCTATCAGCCACATTACCTATCCGCGGCAGAGTTATTTCCCTTGATAGTCTATATAACACTACTGGAACATAAATGAAATCCATTGTTTGTATCTTTTTGAGTAATCTGATTTGTATAGTTTATTTGCAACTTGTTCTATGGAAGGTATGCAGATGTCAAAATACTTGCCAGCCGCATTCATTGATTGAAATATAATTTCTTCAGCAGTAGTAATATTTATAAATTTGACGGTTCTTTTTGCAATAGTTTTACATTTTCCAGAACGACCGAACTTGCAATTCTCGCTCCGTGTAATGGCTTGTAAGTTATCCAAAGAGTTATGCTTGGGATCTGAGTCAATATGGTCAATCACAAGACCGTCTTTGAGTACCCCAAAGAAACATTCGAATATAAATTTATGACAGAAATACTTCTTCCCCACGGCGATGAACACTAGATAACCATGATTATTAACCAAACCAACTGGTTTTTTAGTCGTCAGTTTCTGATATTACCATCACGAGATGCTTCATAATTTTTTATGATAGGATGTCTGACAAATTCTTTTTGCTACATTTTACATATGATATTATTTGTCTAAATTATAATTTGTCTTTATAAATCTAGCTATATACTCTTCAGGGTTTCTTATAACTTTATCAAGAGCAGTGTCCTTGACAGAGTCGGGGTTGTTATCTTTTTATATCATAATATCATTTTAGTTCTCTATCTTTTACCAGAAAATTGAACACACAACTGCATTTTTCCTCTTACTCCAACACCACACCGTAAGCATGGTTTTGGACCAAGACTCCCTCTCTTTACACTTTGTAAATGCTGCCCGCAGAATTCATTTACGCAAGATTTGTTGCAAGGAGTTGAAGACCCTATCAACAACCACCTGCACTGATTCCTTATTTGAGTCATTGTATATATAATATTTTTATTTTAAATACTTCTCTAAAATATAATATGGAAGAATTTGAGAGATTGTCCACAATCGAGGCTTGGAAAACCTTTTTCCTGAATCCAGATTCGATCTTGACAGAAGAACCCCTGACTTGCGGAGGCGAGCTTTGGTTGATCCGACGAATAATCTGATTAATAATATTCGGAATGCTAAAAAAGAATTTCGTGATGATGGGGCATCTCACACGTGGTCGACATTCAAAATTATACCCAATGACAAAGTCATCGACGAAATCGTTGATGCCACAATGACCAATGAGCGGGCAAAAAGATTATTGATTATCTCAACGATCGAAGATATTTTTTGAGAATAAAGTTTATTGTGCTAGCATAAACATATTCCGCTGAGTGGATTATCCGTGACATACATGATCCTGTTTTTCATAATGGAAAAACCGCTGTGCTAAGTAAAAATTCCAAGCCAGGAATGTTGACTGGAATTGACAGACCATATTACGCTCGAGCGTATCCTATGACCGCGGTTATTTATGGAATTTATCAGCTAAATGATAACCCTAACATTAATGATATTGTGCCAATGAGATTTTCAAAGCTGAATTGTGTAGCCGAACAAGTAATCGAACATTTTACAAACGCGATGCGTGGAAATGGGTTAACGGATATACGAAGTGAAAAAATAAACAAATGGACTGAATTAGTTAAGGATACCGGAGCTACAATAAGTGATGTCGCTAAGTTAGAAAAAACACTAAAATTCCCAATAACAGTAGCAACGATACAGGAGAGATTTTATACAATTCGAAAAATTATAAAAAATGAGGAGCTCCAATAAATATCATTGATCATAATGCTCACGCGTGGACTAGTGCAGTAACAATATTTCCACGAGATCGGACTGTAAGAATTTACCCCCCCCCCCCCCGAAAACTCTGGGAGGGGAAATATGTTTGATTTTATTCACGAAATAAGTAAAAACGATCCTGCATCAGTGTAGTCATTTAAGAGTTCCGATGACGAAAATTATGATCAATTTGTATGACCTAATGGCGCAATATATCGTAAAGAATCTCTCCACGAAGAAGTGAAAAATCTTGCGCAGAAATTTTCAATGGAGAATACTAAACAATTACTAAATAATTGTTTCACCGTTCCATCAGTTGCAGCTCACTTTGCAAGAGAGAAAAATTCGTGGACGCCAACATGATTTGAATTTCTCGAAGACGTGCAGCTTAGTTGCTGTGAATACGGACACGGTGGATTGTGGAATACTAAGTATAATTACAGCGACGTTATCTCGGTTGATATGGTCGCGTGTTATCCGGGAAGTTTTCTTGGCTACGGAGAGTGTTCTGGATATTTTAAAAGATTTGGATACCCCACAAACGAAATGACTAAAGTATCGATAAATGACTGATTTTGATCAAACTGGATTCGCTCGTATTTGAGTTTGCTAAGGTTCTTCGTCCGATCTGTTATGTTTGGCTTGGTAGGCATTTTTCAGAAAAACTTTGGGCACCAATAGTTTTATTACGACATATGCTTGATTGTAAAATACTAATATCGTTGATTGTAAGTGAAGCAGTTATATCAAACCGTCCTCAGATCGAAATTTGGTTACCACTACCTGATGATGATAAAACCGCAAAAGATCTCAGTAGAAGAATAAATTTACTCAAGGCGGGGCATATGGTCGTAAATGGCATTATACACGATTAATTCTAGATGATGCTGAATATGATTTTATAATTGCCAATGCAACAAAGAGAGATACATTTGTAAGTCGATAAAACGCCTAAGATTAGGTACAATTGTTGGTTGTATTGATGGCGAGTCACCTCAGTTTACTCATTTAAGATGTTCAATGCTAGTTTATGTTTCTATAAATTTATTATCGATGATAAATAGATCCCCTACCACCACGGTCAGAGTTGCAACGGATTCATTCTATATCGAAAAAAAATGTACAGAATTACTGACTCAATTTGCAAGTACTGATGCATCATGGGGCGAATGGAAAATAAAACAAGAAATGTTATATAATTATTCTGAATCCACATATGTTGAAATCAAAGATATTTATAACGAAAATAATCAGATATCAGAATTATCGTCTTCGGCACCTGTGTATGATCCAGTATCCAGACACAAGACGGTCTATCTAAATCTAAACGGACCAGGGGATTCTGGTAAAACAACGCGAGTTATTTAATTATTTTGACAGAATTCAGATGATATGGTTGTTTTAACACCTACACACACACTCGCAAGAGAAATGAGAGAACGAGGAGTGCAATCATGTACTTATCATAGCTTTTTTCGATGGAAGGGAGACGCATGGACTCCTGATCAAATGGGAGAGAAATATATTCCAAAGATCATCATTTGGGGTGAGATATGTACAGTATCGCTAGATACATTAAAACTGTTTCTCGACTGGCTGTTATTGAAAAATACAGCTGTGATAATGTGCGGTGATCATGGTCAACCTCCACCGTTTGTTGGGTTATCTCCGCACGGGTGGCTAAATAATTGTGTGGATTATTACGAGGAGATAACTGATGATCATAGATCTCTTGATGTAGAATTAAAGGAGTTTAAGAAATTAATCAGACTACAACCGAATAAAAATCAATGTGAAATAATGCGCAAAATAATTTCAGAAACCTCTATGAAAGATTTTCTGCAAGTGTGTACACCAAATGATTTAATAATGGCAAGTAGAAAGATAGTTCGTGATACACTTCAACAGCGGTTATTTCAGTTGCATAAAGAAAAAATTTCAGATCTACGTGTACCGCTGTGTTATAGACCAGCTGATATACGACGACAGAATATCAACGTTGATATACCAGGACTGAGAAACAGAATCTCATATTAAATAATGTTGTCGCAGTTGATGTCAGTGTTGTTAAGGATACGCTGAACGCAGATAAATCGCCGTGTACTGGGATACGCAATGACAATTCTTTCATCTCAAGGATTAACCATCTTTGATACTCAAGTTTGGATTGTCGATGATCGTGTCGAATGGTCAAACTTAGTTTATCTCGCAGTGTCTTGATTCAGAAAAATATCTCAGCTGCGGAGAATTATCATAGACACTACAGAAACCATCAATGATGTCCTCGATGACAGTGATATAGTAAGAAAAAATTACCTGATTATAAACAAAGTGAAAAAAAAACCAAAACCAACGTGACTTCTATCTCGATGTTGATTTTGTCTCATAGCGCTAAAACAGCAGCAGAATAATCATTGTGCAAGTTGTAATTGTATAATGTGGCGATATTCAAATAATGATCCAAGACAATTTACCGTGGATAGAAAAGATAGTAGTCTTGGTCATATACGCGAAAATGTGATGCTGACCTGTCTTGAATGTAATCATTGTAGAGGTGCAAGTTAAGTGATCGCAGTGGTAATTGTGTGTCTTCAGGAATTACTTGTAATTGTTCACGTGTAAATCCACATTGAGGAGCAGCTGAATCTAGTCTGTACATTGCAGGTCTACCCGAGGATCTTACCACACTGGAATTTGTATGTGTTGTAATACTCCAGATAGGATCAGTTGCTCTTTTTTTACCACCTTCAAGTTCACCGGGTTCATATAAATATCTTACAGTCACATTACCCAATATTGATTGTTTTGAAAAATCACACCGTTGTGAGGGTATGCGTTTTTTTTTTTGTGATTGCGCTAATATGTTTCATGGCAGTTGTTCGAGTAATTTCATTATTTAATGCAGCTATCACACTTGGTAATCTTGCAACCCACTCGCGAGATCTTTTGTCTTGAATTATTTCCTTCGCATATTGTTATCAAAATAACTGCTCAGCAAGCGTTCGATTAAATCGTTCAAAAATTGCCTGATCACGATGAATTGCAGTATGTCCTCGTCTGATTTTGACATTATGTTTTTTCATCAGCGATGGTACTGTGCCCTGAAATTCTTTGCCAGAACTTGTAACAGCTGTAGCCATTGCAAGGTCCACGTCGACAAATTTGTTCAAACGCATAAGCTACTTCAGTTGCTGTCTTTGTTGATAACGGCGTATTTGTATGTTAATCGACGTCTTCCAATTTTAATAGTATCATGTGGTGAAAATAAAATATCAGCCTGACGAACTTCATCAGGGATGCTAAATGTACATGCTTGATTCGTTTAGGTGGTGGTAGTTAAATTTGCCATATTGCCTGTCATGTTAACCATTTTTCAGCAGTAGAACGTTCGACACCTGCTGCTTCTGCTAGCTTACAATTGCTGCTCTACCCCTCCAGTATCCTCTTGAGCTATAATAAATCAACACCATTATAATAATAATCGTTTGATTAATTACCGGCTCCTAATGCTAATTTTTCATTGCAGATCTCACCAACCAATTAGCTAATGATTCTTTGAAAGATTTATCTTGTCATGGAAATTAACGCATTAATTAATTTTACACTGCAATATGTCTGTCTTGTAGGTTTTTACTTTTATAAGCTACATCATGAGCGTGACACGCTTTATCAATAGCGTTTACTGGATACTCACCGGGTTTTGGTTGATCTTGGCTGTCAAGTCGGATATCAAGTCTAGTGCCAGGACTGCAATAGTTATATCCTGGAAAATGTTTTTCTCCTGGTTACTGGTAGTTTTGCTAACTGAGTGGCAACACCACCTCCTCTTTTGTTATATTGTTTGGATTAGAAATAAATTAGTTGTTAGTTCATTTGTGGGAGTACGCACTCTGCATTTCACACAATATAAATCAATATTATAGATATATGGATGTAATTGATTTTTTGCCGACAAAGAAACATGAACTATAGTTAAACATCATGCAGCTTTACCAAATTCTATCCGAATGATTATTATAGGTCCATCTGTCAGTGGTAAAACACAACTATTACTTAATTTGATAATGAGGTGGTTAAAATGGGATAAATTGTATTTAGTAGCTCCATCTGTGGATGATCAGCAATGCTACGAAGTGTTAAAAGACTTTAACGAAGATGCACAGATGATAAACAACGAAGATGTTATTGAATTTATTACTGATATCAATGAAACGCCGTCCGTAGATGACCTCGATGGATTTATTAATAATTTAGTTGTGTATGATGACGTGATGCTGGACAAACAGTCAAATCCAGCTAGAATATTCTTGTGCGGTAGACATAAAAACACAGATGTGATTTATATTACTCAGCGATATACACAAATACCAAAAGTAATTAGAGATAACTGCAATATTCTTGCTGTGTTTAATGGTGTTGTTACACATACTCTGCAAAATATTTATCAGACTTGGTGCAGCGGAGATATGGACATAATCAAGTTTAGAAATTTATTTAGTCAGGCTCAGTCAACCCCACATGGATTTATAACAATAAACTTACATGACCCACGGTCACATTATCGTATAGGTCTTGATAAAAATTTTGGATAGCAGCAGAGAGGGTGTGACCTCGATAAGGCGTTAACATAGTAAAACTTACGATATGTTTTTCGAAAACGATAACGCGAAAAAAAAGTAACAGGAAGCTAACCCCCAGGGAGACTCTCGGAAAGTTAGAAACCTTGGTTGTACGTTACCGGTGTATTTTTTTCTGATTTTGTATAAGCCTTAGTTTACCAAAATAACGCTTATAAAATGAGGTGGGTTCACCCTCTCTGCTGCTAGTGGAAATGAAGGTGTCACTAAGTGATGAATGGATGCAAACAAGTGGATACTAAGGATGGGATAACAAGAATATCTGAAGCCAGTAGGATTGTAAGTTCTCTCTCTCTCTCTCTCTCACACACAGACACACACACACACACACACACAGACACACACACACACATGGCATAAACACAAGTAAATATACAAGCACCATTTGCCAGGACCAGCTTATACAAACTCTTCCCTACCAAATTATGGTTCCAAATGTGAGGAATATTCTCCTAGTAGAAGATATGGGCAATTCTTCCATATATTCTTGTATTGCTGATGTTCTACATACTCATTTATGATAATGCTGAAGTTTACTTATTGTAGATCTCTTGAAAAATCACTTGTCACTGAATTAAAAATTTTCATGCAGTATGACAGACTGTCCAAAATTTAGTTTATTAGAAATCATTCAATAGGAACTTTACTGAAATTATACGTCCAAGAGATCATCCATGCATGCACAATGATATCAGATAATTAATTTGGCAATGAAAGCAAGATATGACAAGAGAGCACCTAATGGGGAATCCCCTGCTATTATTTGAGGCCATTTCTTTACCCCACCCTCTCTACCCCCACCTCCAAAATCTCAAGAAACATACCATGCCTAAATTTAATTTTTTATTTTCATATCAAAAAAAAAAATGCCTACATTTTATTATTGCGTATATTTGTAAATTTGGAATTCTAAATTATTCTTTTGTTCTTTTATTTTGCATTGGATTCATGCCAGTCAGTGTAAAATCATGTGTTTCATTAGGTATTCCAAGCACTTTTAGGATATCAACAAATACACTTAAAAGCACAAAGCTGTTGTTACCATCCGTAAGACCTTAATATGAAAATAAAATGTTGAAAAAATCATGTAAATTGGTCAAATACTTTTCAAGATATGACCTTTCAATGTTTCTGAGGGACTTAGGAAATTTATGATCCCAACTGAAAATGCAATTACCATCAACTTCAGATGAGTAAAAAAAAAACAATCTGAAGCTATACAACAGTGGCATTTACTGCAAAGCTAGACAAGTTCCTTTATTATTCAAGAAATGAAAGCACTACAATCATACACAAAAAATCCTTGTTATTAGGTTCACTCTAAACAAGTAAAACTACAGAGGGCGGTGTTACTGGAAACGCCAGAAATTGTGTTTTTCCATGACTTTGCAAACTTACTATAATAAGACTATGACATTTCAATACAAATTAAAGTATGTTCCTGTGAGAAAACCTGAAAACAAAGCCCAATTTTTCTGGACCAATGGGTATGAAACCTTTGCCGGACCTGCTCAGCTAGGGCAGCTTGGAATACCTAGTTTCGAATATATTAACAAAAAGAGAGCTGTTCATGAGCAGTACTGCTTATGTTTCTCAGCCTTTTATGCATATCTGTAAATTAATGATATGTTGAAACCAATCTTAGAACCATCCCTGTTGCAAACAATACCTACCATTCCAGGACTAGTCTGATCCACACTCCCTGTCAAAAAGTGGAAAAGGATTTTTACATCCAATCATGGAACAACATGTATAACACTTATGTTGCTTAGTGTGAGTTGCCTATACATGTATAACTGAAGATAAACAGTCAACAGCTGGAATGCAAGGAAGTAATGGTGCACCATTGTATACACAGTACAGAAAGTTGTCTGTATTATTAAAACATTCAGTTTGTTTGTATTTATTTAAGCATTCTATTAAACCTCTACTGAGGGATGATAATTTGTTCAGAACTCAATATCATGCAAAATATTCTAATTCCTTGCTAAATTTTATACTAATATGCAAGTATATGTCATGATTGTATGTGTGTTTTGTTATACTCTTTGGCTATGTGTTGTGTTGTGTGTTTGTGTACTGCATGCCTAGCGATATGAGTGTAGAGTTCATGTATTGCATGCCAAACTATATGGGTGTAGTCTTTGTGCACTGCATGCCAAGCTATATGGGTGTAGACTTTGTGCGCTGCATGCCTAGCTATGTGGATGTAGTCTTTATGTCCTGCATGACTAGCTATATGGGTGTAAAGTCTGTGCACTGCATGCCTAGCTATATGGGTGTAGTCTTTCTGCACTTCATGCCAAGCTATATGGGTGTAGTCTTTGTGCACTGCATGCCTAGCTATATGGGTGTAGAGTTTATGTACTGCATGCCTAGCTATATGGGTGTAGAGTTCATGTATTGCATGCAAAATTATATGGGTGTAGTCTTTGTGCACTGCATGCCAAGCTGTATGGGTGTAGACTTTGTGCACTGCATGCCTAGCTATGTGGATGTAGTCTTTATGTCCTGCATGACTAGCTATATGGGTGTAAAGTCTGTGCACTGCATGCCTAGCTATATGGGTAGTCTTTGTGCACTGCATGCCAAGCTATATGGGTGTAGTCTTTGTGCACTGCATGCCAAGCTATATGGGTGTAGACTTTGTGCACTGCATGCCTAGCTATATGGGTGTAGAGTTTATGTACTGCATGCCTAGCTATATGGGTGTAGAGTTTATGTATTGCATGCAAAATTATATGGGTGTAGTCTTTGTGCACCGCATGCCAAGCTACATGGGTGTAGATTTTGTGCACTGCATGCCAAGCTATATGGGTGTAGACTTTGTGCACTGCATGCCTAGCTATGTGGATGTAGTCTTTATGTCCTGCATGACTAGCTATATGGGTGCAAAGTCTGTGCACTGCATGCCTAGCTATATGGGTGTAGTCTTTGTGCACTGCATGCCAAGCTATATGGGTGTAGTCTTTGTGCACTGCATGCCAAGCTATATGGGTGTAGTCTTTGTGCACTGCATGCCTAGCTATATGGGTGTAGAGTTTATGTACTGCATGCCTAGCTATATGGGTGTAGAGTTCATGTATTGCATGCAAAATTATATGGGTGTAGTCTTTGTGCACTGCATGCATAGCTATATTTGTGTAGAGTTTGTGTACTGCATGCCTAGCTATATAGGCATAGAGTTTGGGTACTGCATGCCTAGCTACATAGGCATAGAGTTTGGGTAATGCATGCCTAGCTATATGGGCATAGAGTTTGGGTACTGCATGCCTAGCTATATAGGCATAGAGTTTGTGTACTGCATGCCTAGCTATATGGGCATAGAGTTTGTGTACTGCATGACTAGCTATATGGGTGTAGAGTTTGGGTACTGCATGACTAGCTATATAGGCATAGAGTTTGTGTACTGCATGACTAGCTATATGGGTGTAGAGTTTGGGTACTGCATGACTAGCTATATGGGCATAGAGTTTGGGTACTGCATGCCTAGCTATATAGGCATAGAGTTTGTGTACTGCATGCCTAGCTATATAGGCATAGAGTTTGTGTACTGCATGCCTAGCTATATAGGCATAGAGTTTGGGTAATGCATGCCTAGCTATATAGGCATAGAGTTTGTGTACTGCATGCCAAGCTATATGGGCATAGAGTTTGTGTACTGCATGCCTAGCTATATAGGCATAGAGTTTGTGTACTGCATGACTAGCTATATGGGTGTAGAGTTTGTGTACTGCATGCCTAGCTATGTGGGCATAGAGTTTGTTTACTGCATGCCTAGATATACAGGCATAATCGTTTGGGTACTGCATGCCTAGCTATATGGGTGTAGAGTTTGTGTACTGCATGCCTAGCTATGTGGGCATAGAGTTTGTAGTCTTTATGCACTGCATGACTAGCTATAAGGGTGTACAGTTTGTGCACTGCATACCTAGCTATATGGGCGTACTGTATTTGTACCTTGTATGCCTAGCTATATGGGTGTACTGTATTTGTACCTTGTATGCCTAACTATGTGGTGTCCTGTATTTTTACCCTGTATGCCTAGCTATGTGGATGTACTGTATTTATACCTTGTATGCCTAGCTCTATGGGTGTACTGTATTTGTACCTTGTATGCCTAGTTATGCGGGTGTACTCTATTTGTACCTTATATGCCTTTCTATGTTGGTGTACTGTAATTGAACACTGTATGCCTAGCTATATGGGTGTACTGTATTTGTACCTTGTATGCCTAGCTCTATGGGTGTACTGTATTTGTTCCTTGTATGCCTGGCTATGTGGGTGTATTGTATTTGTACCTTGTATGCCTAACTATGCGGGTGTACTGTATTTGTGAGCATAGTTAATTTTGATAGGTTTACATAGTTTTATGGTATACTAATGCATTTTGTTAGGTGTTATTGTATCATAATTATGTGCAATGTACATATGCAGAGGTGTTTTGTATATGAGAATATGTGGAGGCACACACAGTAGAATGGCTTATGTCCATATGCATAGTGTCTATCTGTCTGTCTACCTGTCTGTCTGTTGGTTGTTGTTGTGGGGTTTAACACCATTTTTCAGCACATGATAGGCTATGCATGGTGGCCAGTATTAATGGTGGAGGAAGAACCCGGGAAAACCCCTGAGAAGAACCACTGACCCACGAGAAGCTACTGGCAAGCTTTCTCACATACCCACATTGGCCGAATCCTGGACTCGAACCCACACAGACAGAGGTGAGATGGCAGTGATCTGTAACGGAAAGCGCTTTAGACCACTTGGGGCCCAGTCTGTTTGTTCGAATGAATGAATTAATGAATGAGACTCCATTGTGCCAAATTTTTAGCAGTCAAGAGTACATCAGAAACTTCATGTAGAAAGTAAGTAAATTTAGTGCAATTGTATAAACAAGAGGCCTAAGAGATCTGATATCACTCATCTGTTATAAAATGGTCGCAAAGGCAAATGTAATAACACAGGTACCTTGGGCTGAAATGCATCCTTGACTGGATTATTTCCAGCTATATAGTAGAAACTGGTGGTGTTCAACATGTTAGTTAAAAGTATTTCTGCCTGGAGTCCAAATAAGTCAAAATAGGTTTTTATATCCAGGGACACAAGAGGAGGAGTCAAAATAGGATTGTGTATCCAGAGGCCATGGACACACACGATTGATAGGGGGGTTCAACCTAAATTTAAAAATTATACAACACATCCTAATAAATATCATGTTCAATTGAAACTGGCTTTGCAATTCTACTGAAATTGAAAACAGGTCTTCTGCATGTTTACTTTTAAAGCCACACCATTGCATGCTAAGAGAACCACCCCAGAAAGAATTTTGTTAGAGCATGTGCTAAGAAACATTCATATCAAATGTAATCTTAACTGGCTGAGCCATTTTGGGGAAGACGAAAATATGTTTTAATTTCTGCTGCTATGGAAACCAAATGATTTCTAAAGGGATTTGTCCCACATACAATTTTTGTGCAGTTTGCTGAAATTGGTTCTATATTCTTTTTTTTTACAAAAAGAAGTGGCAAATAGCAATATTGATGAATGAATGATGGAATATGAATCATACATTCAGGACTCTGGGCAATATCAAAAGGCCAGATTCGTTAAAAATGGTCCTAATTGGGTGCTAGCACATGAATAACACTACAAACATGTAACAGAATGTATCATCAAAGTTTATTATATTCAACAAACTTTATAACATTTATATCAAAAGAAATGATTTCTAATCAAGTAAAGATAAATATACAATTACATGTGTCTCAATTCTTACTGGTAATAACAGACAGATAAATAAAGTAACTCTCATGCCAATAACCTATATTTCAATTACTAAAACAATGTTTTCTTAATTCATGATCATTGCAGATTTTCTTCAAGGAAAATAAGTTCTGTTACAGTGGACAGAGTGGTCTAATGAAGTTGAGGATTGTACACTGATAGTAGTTGCTGATGTTGCTGGTTTACATATTGTATTTCTTAATTTACGCAAAACAACAATTCTATATGTAAAAAAGGAAATATGAAAGCTAACATAATGTAAAAATGTATCCCCAAAATTATTTTTAAACTCATGACCAGACCCCTGGGGCTGAATCCAGCTGCAGAAGTATTTCTAACAGACAGAAATAATGTGATTATATTATTCCAAGCAAGTGGGGAATTTGGTTAAGGGGTTATAGAAATATAAGTGACAAAACAAGAACTGTGTTTTAAAGAAACACATGACATGCCCCTCTCATAAGCAGTCAAAACATCAAGAAGAACCCTACTGCAACAACCAAGAGAATGACAGAAGGGCAGGAATTCCAAAAATAATTGTTATATATTTCAAACATTGTGCAGAAAATATAAACAAAAGGAAGTATTGTAATTTCTGACCCAATGGCCCTATCCACCCTAGAGTAAAAGTGGTACAAGCAGCTATTTAAGACTGTAATCATGTTATATTCCGGAGCTCTACTGATAATAATAATAATAATAATAATAATAATAATAATAATAATAATAATAATATTAATGTAAATAATAATAAATATAAAAATGTGTACTTCTCAACTCCAAGGGACATAACCCTAGAGTATAAGGAGAAAGGGAGCTTGGGATCATATCTATACAACTGTCAGAAGAAAAGAAACAACAAAAAAACCAAAGAGGTATTCAACTCTTGACCCCATTGCCCCATTCACAAGGTAATTCCAGGAAGTTTCAGCAGTGTAGGGTAAATGGGAGTTTGGATCATACAATACTCCAAACATATAGTGAACTGAGTAAAAAAGTTCATTTAACATAATAATTAGAATTCTAACTGTAACAAAAGGTGTTCTACATATTGACCCTATGACCCCACACAGGAATTGACCAAAAATAGATTTTGTAAAATCCTCTGGTCAGTATGTGATGATATTTAAAATGAAAAAGTACTAGTTATAGAAATATAAGTGTGAAAACTCTTCAACCAAAAAAAATGTAACCATGTTTCCCAATTCATGACCCAAAAAACCCTGTGGCAGGTATGGCACTGATAGAAAGGGAGTATGTGATGATATACTCCAAATATGAAGTGAACTGAAATAGAAATGCTGGAAACATCTTTAACCAAAGTTGTCCACAGATACACCCACCTACACATCAACAAATCAAAATGATAAATGGACCCATCTCAAGCACAGAAATTCTGTTCAAAATCCATATAAATCTAAGGACCCTGGCATGTCTTCAGCGGTGAATTCACAGATGGCATTTTTCAACCAATTCATTCAAAATATGCTACTAATCCCCAACAAAGAAAAATGAAAATAGCTTTATTGTTTACATCAATGGCTTGGTAGTATATTAGTCAGTGGTAAGAAGCCTTTACTAACCAGCACAAACGGTCGGGGCATTCTAGTCTAGTTGGCCTAACATTGCTTTCAGTGGTTCTGGTTTAATCTGTAGCTGCAGCAATGCTTTCTCCCATCTTGTTATATCAAGACAATCTAAGATGTTGCAATAACCAGTTAAGTATCAGCTGCAATAGCTCAGTTAGCACTGACCGGAATTATTATATTTTGATTATGTATGAGTCACTAACAGTGATGTATCTAACCCATTTCATTGGTATAAAGGACCCCTCTCGGTCATAGACACGTAGATAGCGAATCTTCATCCCAGAGCTTAGGTAGCTAGATATTTCAAACTCTAGTGCTGCTGGTCCCACTTCATGTTTATTCAATGCTCCTGGTCCAGAGCTAATGAGCTGAAACAATAACATGAGACACAAGTGAGCCTGATATTGCTCACCTGGCAAACATAACATAACAGTTGATCATTTCACTAAGAAGGCTTATGCTGTATTCTAAGAACATAACCTTATGTTAACTGTCTTCTGAATTTTAAATCATGTAAAGTTTATTCATTTTACTATAATCTAGTCTGATATAACTCTTTCCAAAAATAAAGGCATGACTACTATAAATGGCCTCTTGATCGTAATAAAAGTCATCCAAGAGCTTGATTATATAAACCTATTTAGAGCTGTTCCATTTAAACATACATGGTACCCGGGGAAGGCAGTCTTTTGAAAATATGCCAGGGTTAATTGATTTCATAAAGTTCATATTAAATTGATATAAAAAAATTCTAAACTGTATCTATGGGTGAGTATCCCAAATTAAAAGTGCCTCCCTGGTTCCCAGGTACATTTAACTGGAACAACCCATACCAAGTCTGATAGAAACTGGATGAGAAATACAGTCTCTAGATTTAGAGAGGCAGGCTGAAATTTATCACATCAAAGGTCTAAATTATTATACTGTTTGTCAAATAAAATGATGGTATAAGTTAATATAAGCTGAGTCACAATCCAGATTTTCTGATGTAGAAAACAAGACATGATGTATCAATCAACATTGAATTACTATGATAATGATATTTTTGTTATACATCAATTTTCAGATAATTTAATAAAATCACTATATATAACTTAAAATCCCCCTCCCCTGAAAATGCTTATCATTTCAATCTTTTGAATATGAAACTTCATCTTAAATCATAAACTGAATACCATTCCGATTAGCTGATATGTGCTTGAATTTACTGCAGTTATAGAAATGAAGCACACAAAACACCAGTCATCAATTATCACTATGATCACTGTACATAACATAAATTCTAAAATTCAAGGAGCAGCATACCCATATATGTAATTTATAGTTACTGTGCAGTTGTCAAATTCTGCATCACAAAGATTTCATCAGCTGAATAACTAAGAAAGATTCTACTCAAGGCCAGGTTGATAATGGTTGAACATTTTCAGGTAGATCATTATGTCATGCTCTCATGGGGACATTGCATGGGAATATATGCAGTAGTTTTAAGTTAATTCCAATGGGATTGTACAAGCTGATGGAAGTGATGATACTGTTTCATTACAGAGAATGCTGTTCATTCCCTGTTCCGTGTCAAGTAAGGCTAAGACAGTGGTGTTCAGGCTTGTTCAGTTGTAACCAGAAAACCTCTAGGAAAAAGTAGTTCCAGCTTTATTTGAGAGTACGGTGATACAGAAATCAGCAGACATCAGTCATTTTCCAACTTTTTGGACATGAAGTAAAATTCTGGTTCTTTCTCAAATGAAAAATTAACAGATGTATAACAGAAGAGCATATTATTTGTTTGATCAAAATGGGATCAGAGGTGTGGCTTGCAGAGTGAAAACAAGCTCTGCCAGTGAGATGCAAAGTCACCTCAATAATTAGCACGGATCTCACTCAGAATCTAATTATTGTGAGATCTTGATGATATAAGCAAACATTCCAAGTTTGATCAAAATCAATTGAGAAATATGACTTCTAGGATGATAACAAACTTAGCCGTGATGCAAAATCACCTGATTAATTGTTGTTGTTGTAGGGTTCAACGCCATTTTTCAGCACACGATAGGCTATACATGGTGGCCAGTATTAATGGTGGAGGAAGAACCTGGGAAAACCCCGGAAAGAACCACTGACCCACGAGAAGCTACTGGCGAGCTTTCTCACATACCCACATTGGCTGAACCCGAGACTCGAAACCACGCAGACAGAGATGAGATGGCAAAGGTCCATAACGGAGAGCGCTTTAGACCACTCAGCCACTCGAGGCCCCCACCTGATTAATATGTGTCAATTTCACTTATTAGCAAGTTCATCATAGTTCTTGATATATACAGCTTAACAGTACTGTAACTTAATCTTGGTACTTGTATTATGTAGAGTCTGAAGCGGAAGGATGTCAAATATTGTGAGCATATGTACAGGAGACATTATGGGAATTTGAAGTAAGAATTTAAGAACACCTCAGGGATATATGGATAAGGAGAGATATCCAGGTATCTAAACACTTAAACCAACTTAACCACAGCATAGGTTATACTGAGTATCTGATAATATAAATTAATTCTGCCTGACCCAGATTTGTCAGTAGCAAGATTAAACATTACGATAGAGAATATTTTTTAATACACCAACTACACATTATCCATCAAGTTTGGACAAATTTTTGTATTTAATTTGGAGTTTTTAACATTTTACCTGTTTAACTAATCTTTCCTCCCATGGCATCATAGCTTATTCAGTTCCAATGTCAAATGTTGGGATTAACAACTCTCTTGGAAAAGTCACACATATCCCATACCTTGCTTTGCAATGCTGACATCAAATACTGTGATGTCATTTGTCTCCTAACAGTGGCATCATATAAATATGCCAATGCCACCAAAACAGCACATCAGTCTAAAATGCAAGTTTTAGAAATCAATTTTTTATTTCTTCTTTAATTGAACATTCATTGAGAGTTTTCTAGCTGCCTTATTTTCTAACAATCCCCCGCAACTGCAAATTTGTTTTATCACCAATGACAGTTGCATTCTGGGTCTAGTAACAGGTGATATCAACTGACTGATAGAGGGTATACAAACACAATGACAATAACACAGAGTAACATGCTGAATGACTGCATGAACCCCAGTATTTCCCTCTGATAGGTTACAATGTTAACGGAACTGGTTGGGGACCAGGGATGACATGACCACTACCCCAGCTGATGGTTCGATATGCCTCAACCTTCTCCAGGCATTTTTAATTAGTTTTTATGTGTAAATGAGTTCTGCTGAATTCGTTTAAATTCTGTTGGAGAAGTTCAGAGTGTTTTTTCTATGTTTAGTAATAGTGACCATATTTGATAATGGATTTAAACACAATTCTCACAACTCTGAAAGACCTACATACCTGGATACCCTCTATGCAAAATTTTGTTAAATTTTCTTCAGCTGCTTTGGAGAAAAAATTGTTTAAGTTTTTTTTCTTAACTGGCAACCATAACTGATTATGGTTTGGCTTAATCTCCACAGCTATGAAAGACTGTGCCCAAATACTGCCAATGAAATTTGGTCAAAATCTCTGGATTGGTTTCAGGGATGTTTTAACACAGTAAACGTTGAAGGGTGTCACATGACAGACAACAATGTAAGACAAACAGAATCTTAAGACCAGTTGAGCTAAAAACCGTAACTCTAAAATTGAAAAAATGCATGGACTTCTTCTAAACTAGTCTAGTAATAAAGCCTTTCTGTTCATACAAAATATCTGACTCAAATCCAGGCTAGTTTATACACAATTCAAATATTTTATTCTGTTCCTAGTATGAATTATAAAGTATTATTTGGCCAGTAACAAGTATATTTAACATTGTTTTTAATATACAGCCAAAGTTGTTTCATCAGATGGAAGTGAATTTAAAAGTTTGCACAATATTTGTCATAATATGAAGTTTTCATCATCATTTTTTTTCCTATGTTACACATTGTGTGTGAGCAGTTCTGTGAAGATTCTCCACTGAACATATCTAATTGAGCCTAACTAAAAGGAAACAAAATCCTTAATAATGTGCTAAGATAAAAATTACACACAAGTAAAATCAACTGATAATAATAATTTTAATTTATGATTCTTAAGATATTTCTGAAATGGATGACTTAAGAAACAATGGATAATGGTTTGATATAAAACTCTCTGTTGAGACTCTGTCCCTGTGCTTACTCTGAATTGAGCCATCATCTCAGTTTTTCCTGGAAATCGGGAAATATTCCAAATTATTTGTCTGGATTCCTGTCTGTACTCTGCTGATTGAGTATCACTGCTCATTTGCTGTGAAATGCTGGAAACAGATGAAAAATGCTCAATTACCACAAGATGCAGAGTGACCATGGAAGAAGGGTAAATCTTCAAACTGCTCCTGTAGCATGAAACCACTTTTTGTTCATCCTGTCCTTTTTTTGGCTGTATATACGAGTTTATGAGTTGTATTACAACTCTAAGGTCTTAAAGTAACACAAAAGAGAGAAAACCAACAAGTTTTGTAACATTTAATCAAGAATTTATTTCCCAAGAATACAAATGAAAATTTAAAAATAACTTATAGTATTGTGAAGTAATCCCAAATGGACCAAAAAGTTATATCACCAGGCCTAATGAATAAAGTTCAAATTAAATTCTAGTGGTGTTCAAAATAAGATTCAGCACTGAAGGTGTTGATGTGCCTGTAGAACTGAATGTACTATGTACCAGTGGCCTGAAGTGTGCTGACATGCTATGTCTTCCAATTAATCACAATAATGTTATCCAAGATGTCCTTCTTTAAACTAACTATAATTCCAAATTAATGTTTCTTCTGCAATATTTTTGAGCACTTTGTAATTCTACAGAACAACAATTTGAATAAATAATTGCATCCAAATCAAAAACTGAATACAACAATACAAATGATTCTGCTCCTGATGTTATCACAAGGATAAATAATTTTTAAAGTAAACAAGATTATGTAAAAAAACTAAGACACAAAAGTAGAACCAGGATGCAGGTCCAAAAATTGTTTCCAGAAAATTCTAAGTTGTACACATAAAATTTGTAACCAACATTATTATATAGAACATGAGAAACATCAGGTACAACAGGTTCTTCATGGGGAAATTCCAGTATCCTAGACCATGACCCAAATAAACATGTTTACCTTTACTGACAATGATCCTAAATATTTAACCCACACTCCTAGAGAAATAATAATTATGTATTATTTGTTACAAAATAAAAACAACATCAAGGTTCCTAGTCAGGTACACAGTGAACGTGGTTGTGAACAAGATAAAGTCCAAAATACACTTAAATATATCCTATAATCATGGAGAAAAAACTAGCAACTACAAATTAAATACAGTAATACCTCGAACATTCACGAGGTTAGGTTCCAGAACCAGTCGCGGATCAGGAGGAATCACGAATGTTTGGTACGAGTCACTAAAAATGCTAATAAATGCTTATTTCTAGGGTTTAAACCCTAAATATGACCCAAATCATGCTCCCAAAGCACTTTAATTTCATTTAAAAATTAGCATACTACATTACCCTTAAAAAGAGAAATAAATGGTTGATGTAAAAATAGAGTACAGTATTGCCTAATGGGTATTTGCAATACTAGCGCATTTATGGTACGGTACATGTACTGTATACTAATATTACCCCTATACTAATTCATCGACTGCCATTTACTTTTGCACTCACAGTAAAGTAAAACCAAGTAACGAAAGGAACTGTAAACTTAATGACTGACGTTTTCTTTGTCTTTGTCAGGAAGGTAAACTAGGTAAACTTCATATGTCTCAGAAGTCATATAACGAAGGTACAATTCAATAAAAAAAAGAAAACACGTATGTAGAGGGTACCAATGAAAATTTCACGAATCCATGAATTCACAAATCCAGAAACGCAAATGCACGAGGTATTACTGTATACATTAACATTTGGGGTCCAACTGCAAACAACATAGACCCTGATCTGCCATAATAAATTGTGTCAGTAGAGCAGGGTCTGTGCTACTTTATTACTATGAACAAATCACATTATGCATAGATTATTCAATAACATCAACAGACTTCAATTGTACACCAAATTTCTAGTCACTTAGTCATTTTAAATGGCAAAGATTGTGTATAGATTACTCAGACAAATTGCCAATGATGATTTAATGTGAAGAATTACTTATCTCTTTTGCAATCAGTCTACATCTTAAGACTCCTCTTTTATGTAATAAACAGATTAAATGAAAATGAATTTGAGAACACTATTGCCCTAACAAACATCATCACAATTAAAGGGTTCCTGCATCAAAATGATTTTAATTTCCAGACGATTTCCAAGCGATTTTAGGGAGAAAATGAAAAATGTCGGGACTAATTTTTAAAATCTACAGTTGAAGGCACGTGTGGAAAAATCTCTTAGCTATCAGACTCAACCATGACTACCGATGCAACATAACAATCATTGCAAATTCATTCACTGTAAAGTTGCAGTTTTTTTCCAAATTTTTTTTTAGTTTAGCTTTTACTATTTAATATGCTGAATAATATTTGCTAAGTTTTAGTAAAACAATGATTAAAAGTTGATCATTCAAAACTTTTTCTAGCCCTTCTCACACAAACAACTTGAAACTTGAATGGAGCAAAGCAAATTTTGATCCTACAGATTGTCTGGTATCCTAAAATTGCAGCCATATCCCAATCTGCACTGGAAGACAATATCTTTATATCCTATACACAATGCATCCTGTCATGTGAAAAGAACAGAAGTGAATTGTCAGAGGTGACATTCTGCATTATTCACTTACAATGGCTTCCTCAAACTAGTATATTAGGCTCTTTTAATCTTTTAAAATATCTAACTGCATTAGTTTCAAAAACTTTAATGCTGACCTGCCAACCATACCTTCTCAGTAAAGCAGTAAATATTTTTCCACAATGTTAAACAACTTTTCAGTAAATGCAACAAAATGTCATGCACCATTAATGTTTACTCACAAAACATGTATTTATTTAAATGTTTCGAAGTACTGTCTCATGCAGCAAAAGCAACATTATGTTTAACTAAACAAAGTTTGTAAAGTACACTTAATGACCTTCAGTTCAGTTCCAGAAACTGCAGTTCAGGGGGCATAACTGTATAAATAATGTCATTTAACGCTAGAAATCCCAACCACTTAAGATTTCATAAACATAAAATAACATTCCATCAAATCCTTGTCAAGTTTTGTTCCAGAAACCAGTCTAGAGGACAATTAATCAGGAAGCATAGTTCCTGGAAATAATGTCATGGAGACCAATAACTTCTTTCTAGACCTCTCAAGTTGACACAATCTTTATGTTTTATTTTTATTTTTCATATGATGACTACAATCACCACTTTCGGCATAAGCAATACTCAAACTGATACATGATGTCCAATAAATATAACTGTGGCCTTTCCACATGATGCCTAATAAAAATAACAAAAATAAATGTAACGCCTTTCCATATGATGTCCAATAAATGTAATTGTTGTCTTTCCATATGATGTCCAATAAATGTAATTGTTGTCTTTCCATATGATGTCCAATAAATGTAACTGTTGCCTTTTCATATGATGTCCAATAAATGTAACTGTGGCCTTTCCATATGATGCCCAATAAAAAATAATTGTAGCCTTTCCATTTGATGTCCAATAAATGTAACTGGCCTTTCCATATGATGTCCAATACATGTAATTGTTGCCTTTCCATATGATGTCAATAAATGTAATTGTTGCCTTTCCATATGTCCAATAAATGTAACTGGCCTTTCCATATGATGTCCAATAAATGTAATTGTTGCCTTTCCATATGATGTCCAATAAATGTAATTGTTGTCTTTCCATATGATGTCCAATAAGTGTAACTGTGGCCTTTATACATGATGCTCAATAAAAATAATTGTTGACTTTCCTGCTGTGTTTTTAAAACATGGCTAAGTATCTGAATATTCCTCTGCAGTAAATGTTTTGGACTTTAAGAAGAGTTATTGTTCTTTTTGCCTTCAACATGCTTGTATTACAACATTTAAATGATGCAATAATGTATGAACAAAAGCTTGATGATACATTAAAAACATGGGCAGATTTAAGCATCTATACCTCCCCCCCCCCCCCATAAAGATAGTCTGGCTCAATGAATAACTGAATCTAATCTGAACATGGATAAGCCAATATCTGGATGTGACTGAAATATATTTTTGTATAATTTTTGCTGTTGTTCTGCAAGGCTGTAACTTAACTCATAAGCCCCTGGAGGTTTTTGTCATTTTCGCCTGAAATATGAGTAGGAAACACCTTTTGGGGGCTATTTCTGAATACATCCTAATGCATCGACTTCCTGGAGATTTCTCATTAACCTAATGCCTAGTTGTGTTAGAAACATCATTTTTCATTGGCAATTTCATTCGTGCATGAGCTGAAGGGGAAAAGTTGTTTATTTGCTTAACAGACCCAACATTTTCATATCAAGACCACTCTTTATTCCAAATGCCCATCTTATCCTACTTTTTGCAAAGGTTCGCCTGTCTTTGTGCAGTTCAGACAGACCAGTCTGCTTTAGATCTCAGGCCAAAAAGTCTAAAATCCAGACACAAAATCAGATTCCGAAAATCGGGTCCAAAAAATGAGTATTTCCCTCTGTATTTTGTAGTGCATCTAGAATGTCCAGATTATTTGGTATCATTGTAGAGCTACATCTGTCTACCTTTCTATAATATCAGCCACTTTAGTGTATCATACATGACCTTGATGCTACTAAGCTCGGCAGTAAGTTACTACCTCCTGATGAGTAAACATTGCGCCAGTGGTTAATGAGTTAATGATCTTTCCAGTAAGCCTTAAGATTTAATTATAAGGTTTGGCAGGTTTGCTAATGCCTTACTCAAATAATATAAGTTACTTGGCAAAAACAAATTTCTGAGTAAATTATGTTTCTCTGATAATACTTAATATCACATTATATTTGGATAACTTTCTTTCCTACATGTGAGTCCAGCCCTGCCAGGACCAAAAATTGTTTTTCTGTAAACATATTACTTAGCTGAAGGGAAGCAACTCTTACAGGTTAACTCCCTTCTCTTTCTGCCAGCTGGCTACTATTATAGCAGGTTTAGACTAATTTTTTAATTTGAGCAAAACTCGAATGGATGCTCACACTGCAGGGAAGGGTGTGAGGGAACATTAACTTCTAATATCAGTTTAGCACAACAAGAGACAATTCGTTTATACATGCATGCAGGATCTCTGTGGGATACTGCACTTGATTATTTTTGTCTTGCTATCAAAAGATTCCCAAGCAAATCATGAGAAAGTGGCAAATTTAAGGTCTGGGTCAAAGGCTGTGTGCATTCATGAATGGGAAGTGGTCACTATCTGTGCTATCACCAACCCAAGGAAATTCAATTCTCTCCTTAGCAAGGCCATTTCATCCAAATGGAAACTAGAAAAGGCAGCTGTGTGCTAGTCAGTTGACTCTATGTCCAATTTTAAACATTACATTCAAGACCAGGATCACAGGAGCTGCTCATCTTTCATGAGCTGAAATCTTCATTGTGTAACTTGTCCTGTGAGAGTTTTGAGAACAATGATTTAATAGATCCCTTTAGCCAAGTGGCCAGTGATTGTGGGGTTATGTCTTGCATTCCTGCCCTCATTGGTAGGCACAGTCTTTTATGGTTGATGCAGGTGTTGTCTGTGTAACTCAGGTAATATCTGAGGGCATGTACAGGGTGTTGCATCTTTGCTTCTCTTGACAGATCGGTCAAGGAGAGGGAACGAATAGTTATTGTTGGTTGACTGGTGACAGCAAGCTAATCTTATGAAGGAACGAGGTTGTGTCATTGGACTGAACTATCAGAATGCAACCGGATGTAGTTCGGATCTATGGATAACATATGTAGCTCACTCATTCTGCATGCTAAAGTTAGCATAAACTGCAGGTCATGTAGTATAGCTGTTTCAGTCGGTGTGCATGGATAGCAAATTTTTAAGTAAATTGTTTCTCTGAGATTACTTATCCAATCACATTAATGTTATGGACAGAAGCCTACTACCTTGTGTGTCTTTTCCTGTCCAGCTCCTATAGACAAATGGCAATAACTCATATATATCATGCTCATTACCTCCCCTTGCTATCACCAGGTGTCACTAGTTCATAAGCTGAGAAATATACTAATGAGGATACTTGCAATGCAGGATGGTTGGGAGGGTTTTTTATTAAAGTGATTGGGTAAGTATTCTTGGAGAAACAGAATTTACATAAAAATTTGCTTTTTCCTTTAAATATGTTCCCCAATCACATTATTCTTAGGACAATAGGTAAAAGAAGGATGGCATGCTGAACATCTTACTTCTACCTCAGGTATCCTTCTTGGGAATGATGGCTGGATTCCCCATGCTAATGATAACCCGTTCTCCTAATTACATAAGCAACACAGCCTGGGGTCACTTTACCTTTGACCCTTACATATGGGTAACAAGATGAATACTGAAATCTTCTTACCTACAAAAATTTCACTGGTGAATCCACTGGTGAATCCAGTAAAGCTGATAGGCTGTGTTGATTTTTTAAAAATGGGTCTGGCAGTCACCACTGGACCTGCCAGATTCAAGGTTTGCTTCTGCTAAGCTAAATCTCTCAGATAAAAGCTCGAGAAGGTTGACTCTGCATGCCAGTCCACAGCTTCTACTATATTCTGGATTAAAATGTTATAGTTGAACATGAGGCTCACATAGATGGCTTGAACCTTATGAGCAGTAATCTTCATGAAGCAACTCTGATCTTGTGAAACCTTTTAGTAAGTGAGTGTATAACCCATTTCAGCCTCAAAGGGCTTGAGGGGTTAAAGAAAAAGGCACTTGAGCATGCCATAACTTGTCTCTGTATGTTTCTAGTAGTGCTTCAGTGCAAGACCAGGATTTTGCATGGTCACTGGTCTTGACCTGTCTATGAAAGAAAGCAAGAGAATGATGATTGTCAACAAACAGTAACCTTTTTTGGCTACAAAGCCTGGTTGTGTCAAGAGGACCACAGTACCATCTGATCTGAAGATAGTTTGGGTTGACAGAAAAGGCATGTAACTCGCTCACCCTGCATGCTGAAGCTAAAGCTATAAGGAATCATGTTTTTTATGATAGTAGCTTTAGTGATAAGTTGGTAAAAGACTCGAAGTTATTTAAATTGTGCCATTTAAAATCCAGGACAGATTCCATTCTGAAAATAAATTGAAAAAAATTCTAGCTGACTGAGATCAAAATTGGATAAAATATCTGCTAGATCTTTAAAAAGTCCACCATGATGCTGGAATGTGTCAGATATTATGGAGCAGTAGCCTTTGATAGTAATTGGGTCCAAATGTTTCTCCTTGAAGAGCCATGGAAAAATTTTGGCCAGTTGAAGGATTGTGGCATTCTGAGGGACGATGTTATTGATATTGTACCAGTCAATGAAAACATGCCACTTTCCCTCATAAGCTTTCAAAGTGAAGGGCTTTCATGTTCTTGAGATTCTCTCTACAATCGAAGGTTTCAATTATTTGTCTTGCAAGGCTGTCCAGACAAAAGCCAAGCACGAAGAAGATGGTTTTGGCAGGGATGGCTCTCCGACTGGCATAGGTACATACTATTATTTCTGCTTAGGGCTTCATCAGAAGGATACCCATGGTCAGCCAATTGGGGTTGCAACACTGACAAAGGAATGATCGTATCTTGGGCATGGTCATAACTGTTTGATCGAGGGGACTTGACAAGGGGGGGGGCCATTGTGCTAGCAACATTATTTGTAAGGGCCGTATAAAAAGATGGCCAAGTGGGTTAAAGTTTGCCAACACAGTGAATAATCCATGACCTCTCTCTCTGAAATCCAAGTTTTGATTGAATCTAACTTGACGAGTTCAATGATCCTGATGATGCAAATATGAAGAAGCTTCAGACTGGTGATAAACTCCATACCCAGATGGACAAAAAGCTGGGAAGGACAGAGGTCAGACTTTTCCCAGTTCACTAGAAAGCCTAGATGATTTAATAGTGAGAGAGATCATTTCTGCCATAGAGAAGAACAGAACTTACTATATGTTTCTGGAGGATGTCATCCAAGTATGCTGTCATCACTGTAGCTGAAGTCAATCAGAACAGGGTGACAACGCAATCCATAACGTACCCAGAAGAGTCGTAACAATCTCCACTCTGCTCAAGCAGTTGAGACCCAATAGAAGGTTCCTGGAAGGACAAGTTTGTATTAAACAGTTGTCCTCCCTTGATAATGAGTTGGCAAGGACACTGAGTTGGACAGGAATGTGTCAGACTTGAATATCACCTGACATTGGAGGTACCCACGAAGGTATTCCCCTATGTAAAGGTCAAGTGATTGTTCTGCCTCTTGCAGAGGCACGTCAGCACAAGCAAACTGCCCGACATTATCAGGACTATGTTACATGGATATCTTCCACCCACATGTGGAAGGTACTGAGAATGGCATTGACTTCCAAGAGGTTGATATGAAGAGTTTTCTAATGAAGAATCCCTATGCCACTGACCATCACAGATCCAGTAGTAAACGGGCATTTCAACAGGTCCATCCTTGCAATGAGTAGACCAATGAAACTTCCTTGCCAAAACAATGTAAAGTTTTCTTCCACACGAGTTATACTTTCAAGGCGTCTGGGAGAAAGAAACCAAGCTAATATGTGTCAAGAGTTCCATATCTAGATGGAAAAAATGATGAGAAGGGACCAGGTCCAACTTCTCTACATTGATTATCCACCCTGAACTACTAGTGAGGGAAGTAAAGTTGTTGATTTCATGAACCAAATACCATGTCTACTGTTGTTGTTGTTGTAGATTTAACAGAATTTTTCAGCACAAGATTGGCTATACATGGTGGCCAGTATAATTTGTGGAGGAAGAACCCTGCTTTCTCACATACCCACATTGGCCAAACCTGAGACTCGAACCCCGCACACAGGTGAATAGCAGTGATCCATAACGGTGAGTTCTTTAGACCACTCAGGGACCCTATGCCTACTGAATGGTTTTATAACAGTATATAAAAAAAACTATTTCTATTTGTCAACATATCAGCAATAAGGCTTGATTGGAATCAAGTAAGCTTACCACTGTATACAAGGATAAAGTATGTTTTGACATTGCTTCTGCATTTGCATGTGTGTGGGGTGTGGTGTAGTGTAGAGGGCATCTTAATGTTACCCAGGAGACCAATCAATGATTCTACTGCATTCATGGATGCAGTACATCTGAGGCTATTTGTGTCACCATGGGGAGGTGGAGAGTGTGATTGAACACCACCAATGAGATGAGACTAATCAACAATTCTACTGATTTATGGCACTATTTTGCATCTTAATGGAGGCTGTAGAGGGTATCTCAACATTACCCATGAAACCAATCAATGATTCTACTGTATTCATGGATACAGTATTTTCTAGTGCTGTTTCTGCATCTGCATCATGAGGGGTGGAGAGGAATGTCTACGTCCTCCATGAGACTAAATAATGATACGGACATGATATTATGTCATGATGTATTGGAGCATGCTCATTTTTGCAGCCCTTGAGATGAGTTTTCGAAATGTTTGACCAAGCATTTTTGTACCAAGTGCAATTATATCACTGACACATCTCATGTTCATCCTCCATGACCTTAAATCATTTATACTTCTTGCACTTGGTTGTCATCTCTATAATGAAGAGGAGGAACAAACAAATGCATACAAGAAATACACACACACACACACACAAATATATATATATATATATATATAAAGAAAGAGAGAGAGAAATAGAGAGATATCATGAAATTAAGACTTAGAAGTGTAACATTTGAAATGTACAGTGCCTAAAAATTTCTCCACTGAAACTGAATAATCAAAATCACTTGTGACAATAACGTATCGTTTGATAATTTACAATAATATTAGTAAATTCACCAGAATTCACAACAATGTTGCATGCGCCATATAAAACAACATTTTGATTTACTGTATCACTGAATGTCTGGAGGACATATTAGCACATAACAGTAAAAGTATTTTAAAAAACCTGGTTTAAACCAGATATAATGGCAGCCACCTAGCAGTCAGAAGGGGAGTTAACCTGTAAGAGTTGCTTTTCATATAATATATAGACAGAAAGACGAGTTCTTCTGGGAGTGCTAGATTTGATGGTCGCAAAGAAAGTTATTCTATATGCAATGTGATCAGGTAATGTATTTAACAAAGAAACTGCATACCTTCTGATGTTGTCAGGCACTGGAACTGTGACCTTGACATTCACAGCCTGACACTGGGAAGGGATCTCACTTTTCAATCTCAAGGTCAAAAGTAAATCGCTGTGAAAAAAAGTAACAAAATGGTACAGATAATATATGTACAATATCTTTATAGTTGCGGCAATCACATTTTTGTTGTCATGCAATTAAGAATGAAGATCTGGAAATAACAATATCCTTCTTTATTTTTCTGTAAATAATAGTTTCTTAATTATAGGAATTTTTATGGTACTTCTTTGGTATGAATTTCGTGAAACATGCAGAACAAATATGTTTATGATGTCAAGTTCTTACACTTAACCAATTTCATAAGTTTGATTTCTTTAAGTGTTATATTATAATGTGAACCAAAAGCTTCTTCCTGTGTTATGGCAATGAGACAGTGTTTTGTTAAAATGTGACATTATTTTGTCATAATATCAACTTGTGTCATGGCAAAATAAGACAGTGTTGTTACAATGTGACAGTAGTATGTCACAATCTAACCTAACAGCTATTTTCTTGTGTTATGTCACAATGTGAACTAAGAAATCTTTCCTTGTGTTAATTCACAATGCTAACTAAGAACTTTTCCCCTATGTAATAAAATAAAAAAATTGTGTTACAATTTGACAGTGTTATGTTACCATATGACCTAAATAAATTTTCCTTGTGTTATAGACCTAATAATGTTTCCTACCTGAAATATTCTAGCATGTTTTTTATTTTTTAATGTTTTTCTAATTTCATGGTGTTTGTTTTTGGTAATAATATTATTATATGTTTTTTATCTTATAGGTGTTGTCTAATGTTGTAAAGCACTTAGAGCTTCTAAAGATTAGGTGCTATACAAAGTCCTCATTATTATTATTATTATTATAGCAAAATAAGACAGTGTTATGTTGCAATGTGACAGTGTTATGTTGCAATGTGAGTGTTATGTTGCAATGTGACAGTGTTATGTCACCATCTGACCTTATCAGTAATGCAGATAAGCACTGATTTGATGCAAGTGAACATCCTTACATGCAAGTAAATGAAATCATGCAAATGTTCTGTCACTCTTGATCCAGCTGTTTACTTACCGATTCCCCTCCGAATTTCCAACAAAACAACGCAGTGTAAATGGTTGGTTAAGTGAGAAATCCCCTGTTACTGAGTAGGTCATTACTGAAAACTTAAAAACAAAAGTACATTTTAATACTTTCTCTCTCCTTTATTTAGACATGTACATCGTAAGACCCATGAAAAAAAGTTTTTGAAGGAATTATTTCAAGTCACCACATTGTTTCATCAATTCAATGTATGTTCTGTTAAAAATGTATTTCTTCGTCTCATAGATGTTAATGAATCTGAGTATATTTATTATATAAATTTATTATATAATTCCTAAAGAGATATTGAAATACATGTGGGATAGAAATGATATTGCCAAAGTGGCAACATCAGTTTTAACTACTTTCTTTATTCCCTTTTGGAGCAAATGGCTTAGCCTGAGTAAAACAAATTCTGTTTGAAGTTTAAAAAATAAAAGTATGTTCTACTTACCTCCCCTACAGGAGGGTATATGCTGAGCACTCTGGATGTTTGGAAATCCCCTTGCATGACACTTGGGTGAAAACTACATTTATCAAGCTGGACATTGTTTCCATATCCTTGAAATTAAAAAAAAAACATTTCATCAAATTATTCACTACAAGTTCAGCTACCAAAATGTTATTTTCAAATGCTCCAAAATTGTTAAAAGCAAAATAAACATGACCACATTTATGAAACTGCATCATAGTCATTGATATTGATTGTGAAATTGTCAATTTAAAAATGTTTACAATGGTCCAAAGCAGAAGGCTACAATTCCCCAACGACACTGTTAGTAGTTTGATATAATTCAAATACACATGTGGTGGTATAAGAACTCTCTGAAGTATATGTGCTTCTGTGATTAAATCCACTGTTTTTCTAAATAAAACTAGACATGTACTGCAGGTAGAGATGAGCCATAATTCTGTCAGAATGTATGCATGTGTGTTTAAACATACAAAGGAACACTCACAACTGATTAAAAAAAGCGTACAAGAACAATATACACATATTCACTTAATACCAATAACATTTGCCACATTTTAGTAATTATATCTTATGTACAATATGTATGTTTAATCCATATTTTGATATTCCACTCATACTTACCTATTTAGGTATTTTCAATGTAAATACATCAATATTCTATGATGCCCTGAACTGAACCTCCATAAATTTCAGCTTGCTTTGAATTCTATTCACACTGTGATGGTAAATATATATTGAGAAATAGTATAAAATGGGTATATAATAAATACAAAATCATAGTTTTTGTTGTGTGTTGAAAGAAAGAACTCATTTTGATGTGGCATATGAAAACATCTTAGGGTGATGGCTTTGACAGATTCATAAGCCATATGAAAACATCTTAGGGTGATGGCTTTGACAGATTCATAAGCCATATGAAAACATCTTAGGGTGATGGCTTTGACAGATTCATAAGCCATATGAAAACATCTTAGGGTGATGGCTTTGACAGATTCATAAGCCATATGAAAACATCTTAGGGTGATGACTTTGACAGATTCATAAGCCATATGAAAACATCTTAGGGTGATGGCTTTGACAGATTCATAAGCAATATGAAAACATCTTAGGGTGATGGCTTTGACAGATTCATAAGCCATATGAAAACATCTTAGGGTGGTGGCTTTGACAGATTCATAAGCCATATGAAAACATCTTAGGGTGATGGCTTTGACAGATTCATAAGCCATATGAAAACATCTTAGGGTGATGGCTTTGACAGATTCATAAACCACATGAAACTCATTCTTACTCCTGATTTAGATAAACCTATGTGGTTTTGCTTCATACATATATGACATTATACATATTATTACATATATTGCAATGATTTATAGTATTTATTGGTATAGATATACAACTTAGAAGACACCTGACCTTTACTGTTGAGATCTGATGTTATGAGAAGGTCATCATTGACAGCAAGCTTTATGTGTGGATTCCCCGCAATGAAGTTCTTCATTTTGATTGTTCCATTGACTTCCATCCTTGAGACTACACCCTACAACATAATATCACAGTATACCATTATAAAATATCAATATCATACTTAATCTCATAAACATTATTCATGAATAATTGTGTGCTCAAATTTTACAATTAATATACAGCCCATATATACTCGCTTATAAGACAAGACCAACTGCAAACTGCACAGGCCCAGTTTTGCCATGGCATAATGCACTGGAAGATTCGGGTCTGTGTAGTTTGTTAGGTGTAATCACTTATATATTTGCTTGCAAGTCCAACTGCAAACTGCACAGACCTAGATGTGTTATCACATAATGCACCAGCAGATCTGGGTCTGTGCCATTTGTTAGGAGTAATCAGTAAAACAAACAATATAGACCATGATCTGCAGGCATATTAAGTGACAGTAGATAAGGGTGTATATTGTATGCAGTTTGACTTGACCTACAAGTGAGTACACATGGTACAATATAATTGCTTTGTATGTAATACATATATCAGAGCCATTCACTATAAATTATACCATAATTTGGTGATTCTGCTGTGCCCCATGAAGTTGGCCATGAGGAAAGTAATAAAACATTTATAAATTTGCTACTCACAAAAAATGTTGGTTAGTTTTAATGGCACTTCATGCAAAGGAAATGTGAGCTAAATACTTTCTCAAGGACACACTGAGACAGCAGACCTGGGTGGGTATAGTTTGCAGCTGCAGTACTGTTTATGCCAAGATGTTGTTCATCACTGGTGGGATGGCAGAAACTGATGTGACTTTTGAAGAGTGTGGATGCACTTAACAAGAGTGAGTGAAAACAACTGATTCCTTAATTTTATATTCTGTACTGAAGAGGAATGCTAAATTCTGTCTCATACATAGCAGACAAGATCAAAGTAGATCACATGGAATCAGAAATGACAAAGAGAATAGGTTTTCAACAATTGCTAATGTGCTAGAGAAGAATCAACAGGCAAGCAAATTTTCATTATAGTGACATATAATTTTTTTCCACAGACACCTGTTTAATTTTCCCAGAAACCTGACTTCCTTTCAAATTGTATAAAATCTTTTGTTTTGATGAAATTTTAGTATATGAAGACATTATCTTCATACACAGAATATGCAGATATTATCTTAAGTTATTCAACCAGGGAAAATTCACACACAATATATGAAGACATTATCTAAATTTATTCAGCCAGGGGAAAACTCATACACAGATTAGAGTGTCATAATGTTTAAAGTTGAAACCAGAAGATACATGTAAATACCACAGTCAGTTTTTACTGTACTGGTACTACAGTAGATTCCTTAAGAAAGGACTGTATATAAATTTTCATGTAAACCTACTGGAATAAACTGTTGGAGAACATATCAAAGAAAATCCAGAATTTGTTTATGAGAATGCAGTTTATACACATTTTAATCAAGTTTATAGAATTTTATCTCATTGTACTTAATTTTAACATTTATCTGGAAGGAGTTGTTTTCTTAAATTTTTGTGCATTCATTTTTGCATTTTTCTGAATCTTACCATTAGTTAGCATCATATAGCCACTTTTGTGTTGAGGTGCCATAAAACATTAATACATACACATGTATTGTATGTATTGTTGTTGTTGTTGTTGTAGGGTTTAACGCCATTTTTCAGCACACGATATGGCTATACATGGCGGCCAGTATTAATGGTGGAGGAAGAACCCAGGAAAACCCCAGAAAGAACCACCGACCCACGAGAAGCTACTGGCAAGCTTTCTCACATATCCACATTGGCTGAATCCGAGACTTGAACCCACGCAGACAGAGGTGAGATGGCAGTGATCTGTAACGGACAGTGCTTTAGACCACTTGGCCACTCGGGGCCCCTGTATGTATTGTATTTTATGTATTGTATGTATTGTATTGTATTTTATGTATTGTATTGCATTGTATTGTATGTATTGCATTGTATTGTATTGTATGTATTGTATTGCATTGTGTGTATTGTATTGTATTGTATTGGATGTATTGTATTGTATTGTATGTATTGTATTGCATTGTATTGTATGTATTGTATTGTATGTATTGTATTGTACTGTACTGGATGTATTGTATTGTATGTATTGTATTGTATTGTATTGTATTGTATGTATTGTATTGTATGTATTGTATTGTATGTATTGTATTGTATTGTATTGTATTGTATTGTATTGTATTGTATGTATTGTATTGTATTGTATGTATTGTATTGTATGTATTGTATTGTATTGTATTGTATTGTATTGTATTGTATGTATTGTATTGCATTGTGTGTATTGTATTGTATTGTATTGGATGTATTGTATTGTATTGTATGTATTGTATTGCATTGTATTGTATGTATTGTATTGTATGTATTGTATTGTACTGTATGTATTGTATTGTATGTATTGTATTGTATTGTATTGTATTGTATTGTATGTATTGTATTGTATTGTATTGTATGTATTGTATGTATTGTATTGTATTGTATGTATTGTATTGTATTGTATGTATTGTATTGTATTGTATGTATTGTATTGTATTGTATGTATTGTATTGTATGTATTGTATTGTATTGTATTGTACTGTATTGTATTGTATGTATTGTATTGTATTGTATTGTATTGTATGTATTGTATTGTATTGTATTGTATTGTATTGTATTGTATTGTATTGTATTGTATTGTATGTATTGTATTGTATTGTATGTATTGTATTGTATGTATTGTATTGTATTGTATTGTATGTATTGTATGTATTTTTTTAATGGAATTATGATGGATTCACTGCAACAGATGCAATATGCAATCAATGCATTTCACACCTTTGTGGTTAATATCCGTTGATTCAAGATGGTAACTGTGCCAGAGAAGCAAATGCAATGCATATGCTAAAGAGAGCCTGGGGACTTGCATGCTAAATTTTCTTTAGTTAATTAACTTGCAGCACTGTTACATGATATATATCACATAACACGATGCAACTCTGGATCCCAACAATCATGCCATATGGGGTTTCACTGTATATCCTTTATGGAAAGAAAGGGACAATTTCAATGTCCCATCTCCTTGCTAAAGTTTGGATAAGAAATTCTCAGTTAAAATATGTATTTTTGCTACTCATAGATTAGATTTTCTTTGCATTTGCTGTTTCATAATGCAAAAACAAAAAAGTATACGTCATTCTGGTTACCTGATCAACCATATTTTTTCTGCTGATCCTACATTTTTTGGGGTAAAATGATGTCCCAAACAGTCACAGTATTCTGACAGCAGGCTGACCAGTCCGAGCACTAACCTTTTAATGCTGAGCAACTAGCAAGGCTGCTATTAGTATGATTTGTATAAGTCTTTGGTAAGACTCTGCCAGGGTTTGAACTCATGACCTTCCACATCCAAGGTGGCTGCTCTAACCACTAGGCCACCAGTGCGGTGTGACTGAAGTTAAATTCAGGGTGTGAATGATGCTTATCTTCAATTTTATGCTTCATTTAAATCTGTCCAGACCCCCAACCCACTCTAAAGGTTTGTATTGACCTATGTACCCTAATTTGTTTGTTCAATGTAACCAGAATCAAACATACTTTTTTCTCCTAAATAGTACAATATGGCCAGCTTCAAGATTGTAAAGTTAAAATCTCTATTTCATACTCTGCCTATCAAAATGCTTATGTCAAATGGCACAACACAAAAAGAGAAAGAACAAAAATACCTCCAGTGAGCTGCCCATGTAAATGAACCTTTCCAAATATTTGTTTCCTTACTTATCATGTTTACAGTATTTTGATACTGATGATACACAGCATCTTTACTTACATCAGCATTTACTGTTGCAACCATTCTCTCCACTATGTCCACAAACACTTCATTTTTACCAGTCTCCTGGAAGGAAATATATCAAGTGATCAATGGTCAAACATGGTTTATGTTTTAACTTATTTTTGAATCTTTCATACTTTAAAACTTCATGCTTGTTGTTATTACAAATTTTATTACATCAAAAAAGAAATGCACTGAAAAGTATTACCCTCACGAAAGTTGGTGTAGGTATTACATGCCCCTTTTATGTAAGCATCAAAACAAAGAACTTGCTTACATAGAGATTATAGAGTTGTGAATCTGTAATAAGTAATGCAATGAACAACAATCATGTAGAAATGTAAGAAATAGAAACAACTAACCAAATGCACACCTAAGGTCAACATGGTCACTGATAGATTGAGAGAGAGAAGAAAGATGAGAATCATTGGAATAATTACAAAAGTAGTCCACTTAAATGCAGAAGTGTGATCTTAGCATAGTCTTCAACTTTTATATCATTTAAACCATGTTCAGAAAACAAATATATCAGATCCTATTTATGTTAAAAATGATTGAGAATAACTCTTGGAAAATAAGTGTAGTTCTTTGAAATGTTTCATAGGAGACCCCTGCCCCCTTTTAAATGTAGCCCCTTATCTCCTAACATAACATCTGCCATGTTCTGTTTGATATCTGCTGCTCTTTATTGTTATGAATATTTAATACAGATATATGTTTGCAGTTAAATGCAAGGGATGACTTATGTTTTTTTCAACATTCTTCTTCTTCTCTCCCTTTCACTTGCTTAGTCTCTCATTTTACTCTGATGATAGCCAATATGGCTGCCTTGAAAGAAAAAAAAGAATAAGCAGTAGGGCCTGCTCAAAAAAGCTCTTTATAATACTTCCTACTTTAAAACAGTATAATCAGTAGATCTGTATCTTTCTTCATTTAGAAATGGACAATAAATGTACAATAAGTACACTTCTACAAGGGCAACTGGTTGACTTGTTCTAGAACGATGTCACATAGAACTGCAAACCTTGTCTTTGTCAAGTGAGGTAATACATTCTTAATTTAGAACACTCTAACTCTTCATTAATTTCAATGAAAAATTTCTGTAATTTAGTTAAATGTTTTGAGAGAAATGAATATTTTATCTACATATAATGTTTAAAAAAAATGCAAGAAAAATTTATATTCTTAAGATTTCTCCTTTACTGATCTTTAAAAGCAATAAATAAGAGTCCTTTGAAAGGAAAAACCAGATATTACGAAAAGCCATCTGGCGAAAACCCCATGTCAATTTAGGAGTAGTATCAGCAAGATGATTTTCATGACAGCTGTTGCAGCCATACTTGAGGTCAGATTGGCATAATTTTCATTAATTAAACATTTTTGAAACCAAAAGCTGCTTCTTTTTTGAGACTCTCCAATAAAATCTGAATTAGATATATGGTCATGTTCTAAGACACTGGATATATAACTAGAAATAAGTACAACTATTTCAATTCATGTAAGTAACTCAGTTTAATTTACAGAGTAAACTTTACTCTGCTGAACTTCATATGTTGGTATGAAGAAAGTCATTTAGGCGAAGGTCCTTTTAAATTTGGGCAAAAAAGTCCTTAAAAATTATTATACTCTGGGATTAAAAATGGATATTTTTAAAAAGAAAAATTCCATTTATGTCTAGTTGGTGTCTTGACATCTACTTACATCTACTTTCAATGTAATCTATGGACTGTACATTTAATACAGTCATTGTCAAGAATTCTGCATTGATAATTGCCCCAGTAGTCAGCAGATATCTAAATATGGATAATTCTGCTATATTAATTGAAGCCACCTGGCAGAACCAGAATTGTGGTTACGTGAAACACAAAAATACAGTCAAATATACCTTTGAAAGTAATGTTCTTTAAGTATCATATATTGTACAAAAAGCTGATAATTTGCAGTAGATCATTTTCTCTGAATATCATAACATGCAGTTTTATGTGTTCTTTTTTAATGCTTATGTGTACTAGAATGGTATAAAATCTCAGTAAAGTTCTTTTTTACTTTTAAAAATTGTTTATAATGACATAAAAATTGTTTATACTGACATAAAAAATGGTTACATCTTAATATGTATTTGCTGTTTTCTTCTTTGTTGTAATGAAGCTAACTTGGACAAAAATGGAAGCACATCTTGAAAATGAACTAAAATTGCATTAAAAAAATTCCTAAAAAAATCAATGAAATGAAAAGGTGTATAAATTCAATTGGCAAACAGCCAATTAAATATGAGTTGAACAATACTTTTTCATAACCAGAAAACCATATATAGAGGTACTAGGAAGCTGTGTATGTAATGCAAACTAGGGTTTGTTTGGGGTACTGTTTATAACTGTGTATGAGATGAGTCCAACTGCACAGACCCAGATCTGACATCACATAATGTGCCAGCTGATCTGGTTATGTGAAGCTTGTTAGAAGTAATCAGCAGAACAAACAAAAAAGACATTAATCTGAGTGAACATTATGATACAGCATATAAGGATAATTTGATTTGACTTAAAAGTGATTATATACAGTATACAACACTTACAAAATAGGAAGTTCTAAGTATTGAAAATCTGTATGTCATTACAATTTTAAAACAAAAAATATTATATGTATCAGTGGTATACGTGGGTATTAGAAAAATGCAAACTGAACTGTATGTTATACCATTCAAAGAATATTTATACCATCTATTGCAACTTATCTACTTCTCTGATATTATTGTGTAATATATGATACATAAATAACATAATTTTTATATTTGGATGTATGTGGGGTAAAATCTGGTTGGGTGTTTTTGTGTAATCGTAGAATTCTTATTTTGAAATATCCCAATCAAATGTTAGTGAATCTTGCTTGCCAAAACTTTTACCTCATTCTCTTAAGCTTAACATTGCTTTTGCATTAATCATCATAAGCTGCTGGTAAAGCTGGACTCCAAATACATAGGTGAAATTACCTCTCTCCAGCCAGAATGTTGTGTATTGCTTTTTTGTGGTTTAACTACATTTCTCAGTGCAAGATAGGCTGCTATATATGGTGGCCACTATAAATGGTGGAGAAAGAAACTTGGGGAAAAATCCCAGTAAGAACACCAATAGCTTCTCAATGGGGCTGGGGTGATTTATGTTGGGGGACAATAGCTCCAGCCCACTGGGACCAAACTGTAATTAGTAAATTGATATAACTGAGAACTTCACATAATATGCAAATATGTCTTTGACACTGTGTCAGGAGCTTATAATTGTCTCCTTCTCCACAAAGGCCCCACTGATCATCACAACAAGTAACACTTCACTTAGATCTTACCTCACTGATCATCACAACAAGTAACACATTACTTAGATCTTACCCCATCTAAAGATGACTGCACAACTGGTTTATTGGCAGCAGACCCAGGAGCAACTCTTGTTTCAATCCCAAACTGAAAATAAGAAAATAATGCAAGTATAGACAAAATACAACTTTTCTTTTTGACAGATGAGATTTTATAGCTTACTGTATTTACCAATAAATTTTACTCTACAAAAATAGTACTGAACATGACTGGTCATCACATAATGTGTACCCTACACAAATAGTACTGAACATGATTGGTCATCACATAATGTGTACTCTACACAAATAGTATTGAACATGATTGGTTGTCACATAATATGTACTCTACACAAATAGTATTGAACATGACTGGTCATCACATAATATGTACTCTACACAAATAGTATTCAACATGATTGGTCATCATATTTTGTAGGGGTCTCTGAGTGGCCGAGTGGGCTAAAATGCTCTTCATTACAGATCACTGCCATCTCACCTCTGTCTGTGTGGGTTCGAGTCTTGGATTCGGCTAATGTGGGTATGTGAGAAAGCTTGCCAGTAGCTTCTCGTGGTTCTTTCCGGGGTTTTCCCTGAGTTCTTCCTCCACCATTAATACTGGCCGCCATGTATAGTCTATCGTGTGCTGAAAAATGGCATTAAACCCTACAACAACAACAAAATTTGTACCCTACACAAATAGTACTGAACATGATTGTTCATCACATAATGTGTACTCTACACAAATAGTATTGAACATGATTGGTAATCACATAATGTGTACTCTACACAAATAGTATTGAACACGATTGGTCATCACATGTATACTCTACACAAAGAGTATTAACCATGACTGGGCATCCATAATGTGTACTCTACACAAATAGTACTGATCATGATTGGCCATCACATAATGTGCCAGCTGATTAGAGTCAATGCTATTCATTATGTAACCAGTGTATAATACCCCAACAGATCATGCCTTGTATTCTCAAAGCCAGGATTTGACAACCTATGACATGTGTGCCACCTTGTGGCATGTCAAGAGGTTTTGTGTGGCATGTGAAGAGCAGCCAAAAATCTCAAATTTTAACAGTGTTACTCTCTTACTGGCAGCACACTCATTCATTTTATAATTATTCCAGAAAAAAGTGGTACGCTACATAAAATAGGTTGCCGACCCCTGCTCTAAGCATTTCGTGTACTAAACTAAAGCTAAACTTCCAACATTAGGAGAGTCTCTAGCTCTGATCAAACTTAGCATGTATACACACTTACAAGTCAGGTCCATTTACTGACATCAGAAAACCCTATCCACCACTGCTTAATGTTCTTTCCAAATCAGAATGCAAATATATTAAATACATCATGCAACTGAAGATCTGGGTTTGTGCAGTTTAGAGTTGGATTAGACTTAATAGTGAGTGTATATTGTGCCAAGATTGTATGTCTCATGTGAATACTGATATTCATTTAGGGGTACAGATGCAAAGGATGCAGCCTTTCTCACATTCCTAATTGTATATGATTATGATCTCCTGTATAGAACAATGATGGAGAATATATCACATGACTGACCTCTTTCATCGCATGGACTTCTACAGTGATCTTAGTGCAAACAAATAGGCAAAAACTTCCAGATTTTCATTATCACTAGAGTTTTTTTCACAGTAATCAATACAGACATTAAATGAAATGCAATATGATTCTAAGCCATGCAACATTTGAAGTTTTCATCCTGCAAACAGGTCATTGTGCACTGACTGACCTAGGAATAGTACAGTCATGTTTAGATTTAAATAAGCTATTGTTGTTGTTGTTATTTTTTAAACTCATTAATACTGATCAAAGTTAATCAAATCTGTATCAAAGTTAAAATAAGGAAAAAATCATTTTTTTCTAATTTAATTTTAGGGATAGGAGTGGATATATTTTTATTTACCTTTGTATCATTGTGCAAACTATCTTTATTTAGTATACAACTCAGATGTTATGTATGACCATTACTGCAATGATTTCAATACATGCTGTGTATGACCATTACCTCAATGATTTCAATACATGCTGTGTATGACCATTACCTCAATGATTTCAATACATGCTGTGTATGACCATTACCTCAATGATTTCAATACATGCTGTGTATGACCATTACCTCAATGATTTCAATACATGCTGTGTATGACCATTACCTCAATGATTTCAATACATGCTGTGTATGACCATTATCTCAATGATTTCAATGCATGCCCTGTATGACCATCACCTCAATGATTTCAATACATGCCCTGTATGACCATTACCTCAATGATTTCAATACATGCTGTGTATGACCATCACCTCAATGATTTCAATACATGCTGTGTATGACCATTACCTTAATGATTTCAATACATGCCCTGTATGACCATTACCTCAATGATTTCAATACATGCCCTGTATGACCATCACCTCAATGATTTCAATACATGCTGTATATGACCATTACCTCAATGATTTCAATACATGCTGTATATGACCATTATCTCAATGATTTCAATACATGCTGTGTATGACCATTACCTCAATGATTTCAATACATGCCCTGTATGACCATCACCTCAATGATTTCAATGCATGCCCTGTATGACCATCACCTCAATGATTTCAATACATGCTGTGTATGACCATTACCTCAATGATTTCAATACATGCTGTGTATGATCATCACCTCAATGATTTCAATACATGCCCTGTATGACCATTACTTAAAGAACTTCAATACATGCTGTGTATGACCATTACCTCAATGATTTCAATACATGCCCTGTATGACCATCACCTCAATGATTTCAATGCATGCCCTGTATGACCATCACCTCAATGATTTCAATACATGCTGTGTATGACCATTACCTCAATGATTTCAATACATGCTGTGTATGATCATCACCTCAATGATTTCAATACATGCCCTGTATGACCATTACTTAAAGAACTTCAATACATGTTGTGTATGACCATCACCTCAATGATTTCAATACATGCCCTGTATGACCATCACCTCAATGATTTCAATACATGCTGTGTATGACCATTACCTCAATGATTTCAATACATGCTGTGTATGACCATTACCTCAATGATTTCAATACATGCTGTGTATGATCATCACCTCAATGATTTCAATACATGCCCTGTATGACCATTACCTAAAGAACTTCAATACATGCTGTGTATGACCATCACCTCAATGATTTCAATGCATGCCCTGTATGACCATCACCTCAATGATTTCAATACATGTTGTGTATGACCATTACCTCAATGATTTCAATACATGCTGTGTATGACCATCACCTCAATGATTTCAATACATGCTGTGTATGACCATTACCTAAAGAACTTCAATACATGCTGTGTATGACCATCACCTCAATGATTTCAATACATGCCCTGTATGACCATTATCTCAATGATTTCAATGCATGCCCTGTATGACCATCACCTCAAAGGTTTCAATGCAAATTGTGTATGACCATTACCTCAATGATTTCAATGCATGCTGTGTATGACCATTACCTCAGTGATTTCAATACATGCTGTGTATGACCATTACCTCAATGATTTCAATACATGCTGTGTATGACCATCACCTCAATGATTTTAATACATGTTGTGTATGACCATTACCTCAATGATTTCAATACATGCTGTGTATGACCATCACCTCAATGATTTCAATACATGCTGTGTATGACCATCACCTCAATGATTTCAATACATGCTGTGTATGACCATCACCTCAACGATTTCAATACATGCCCTGTATGACCATTATCTCAATGATTTCAATGCATGCCCTGTATGACCATCACCTCAAAGGTTTCAATGCAAATTGTGTATGACCATTACCTCAATGATTTCAATGCATGCTGTGTATGACCATTACCTCAATGATTTCAATACATGCTGTGTATGACCATTTGCTCAATGGTTTCAATACATGCCCTGTATGACCATTACCTCAATGATTTCAATACATGTTGTGTATGACCATTACCTCAATGATTTCAATGCATGCCCTGTATGACCATCACCTCAATGATTTCAATACATGCTGTGTATGACCATTACCTCAATGATTTCAATACATGCTGTGTATGACCATTACCTCAATGATTTCAATGCATGTTGTGTATGACTATTACCTCAATGATTTCAATACATGCTGTGTATGACCATTACCTCAATGATTTCAATACATGCTGTGTATGACCATTTCCTCAAAGGTTTCAATGCATGTTGTGTGTGACCATTACCTCAATGATTTCAATACATGCCCTGTATGACCATTACTTAAAGAACTTCAATACATGCTGTGTATGACCATCACCTCAATGATTTCAATACATGCCCTGTATGACCATCACCTCAATGATTTCAATACATGCTGTGTATGACCATTACCTCAATGATTTCAATACATGCTGTGTATGATCATCACCTCAATGATTTCAATACATGCCCTGTATGACCATTACCTAAAGAACTTCAATACATGCTGTGTATGACCATCACCTCAATGATTTCAATACATGCCCTGTATGACCATCACCTCAATGATTTCAATGCATGACCTGTATGACCATCACCTCAATGATTTCAATACATGCTGTGTATGACCATTACCTCAATGATTTCAATACATGCTGTGTATGATCATCACCTCAATGATTTCAATACATGCCCTGTATGACCATTACTTAAAGAACTTCAATACATGTTGTGTATGACCATCACCTCAATGATTTCAATACATGCCCTGTATGACCATCACCTCAATGATTTCAATACATGCTGTGTATGACCATTACCTCAATGATTTCAATACATGCTGTGTATGACCATTACCTCAATGATTTCAATACATGCTGTGTATGATCATCACCTCAATGATTTCAATACATGCCCTGTATGACCATTACCTAAAGAACTTCAATACATGCTGTGTATGACCATCACCTCAATGATTTCAATGCATGCCCTGTATGACCATCACCTCAATGATTTCAATACATGTTGTGTATGACCATTACCTCAATGATTTCAATACATGCTGTGTATGACCATCACCTCAATGATTTCAATACATGCTGTGTATGACCATTACCTAAAGAACTTCAATACATGCTGTGTATGACCATCACCTCAATGATTTCAATACATGCCCTGTATGACCATTATCTCAATGATTTCAATGCATGCCCTGTATGACCATCACCTCAAAGGTTTCAATGCAAATTGTGTATGACCATTACCTCAATGATTTCAATGCATGCTGTGTATGACCATTACCTCAGTGATTTCAATACATGCTGTGTATGACCATTACCTCAATGATTTCAATACATGCTGTGTATGACCATCACCTCAATGATTTTAATACATGTTGTGTATGACCATTACCTCAATGATTTCAATACATGCTGTGTATGACCATCACCTCAATGATTTCAATACATGCTGTGTATGACCATCACCTCAATGATTTCAATACATGCTGTGTATGACCATCACCTCAACGATTTCAATACATGCCCTGTATGACCATTATCTCAATGATTTCAATGCATGCCCTGTATGACCATCACCTCAAAGGTTTCAATGCAAATTGTGTATGACCATTACCTCAATGATTTCAATGCATGCTGTGTATGACCATTACCTCAATGATTTCAATACATGCTGTGTATGACCATTTGCTCAATGGTTTCAATACATGCCCTGTATGACCATTACCTCAATGATTTCAATACATGTTGTGTATGACCATTACCTCAATGATTTCAATGCATGCCCTGTATGACCATCACCTCAATGATTTCAATACATGCTGTGTATGACCATTACCTCAATGATTTCAATACATGCTGTGTATGACCATTACCTCAATGATTTCAATGCATGTTGTGTATGACTATTACCTCAATGATTTCAATACATGCTGTGTATGACCATTACCTCAATGATTTCAATACATGCTGTGTATGACCATTTCCTCAAAGGTTTCAATGCATGTTGTGTGTGACCATTACCTCAATGATTTCAATACATGCCCTGTATGACCATTACTTAAAGAACTTCAATACATGCTGTGTATGACCATCACCTCAATGATTTCAATACATGCCCTGTATGACCATCACCTCAATGATTTCAATACATGCTGTGTATGACCATTACCTCAATGATTTCAATACATGCTGTGTATGATCATCACCTCAATGATTTCAATACATGCCCTGTATGACCATTACCTAAAGAACTTCAATACATGCTGTGTATGACCATCACCTCAATGATTTCAATGCATGCCCTGTATGACCATCACCTCAATGATTTCAATACATGTTGTGTATGACCATTACCTCAATGATTTCAATACATGCTGTGTATGACCATCACCTCAATGATTTCAATACATGCTGTGTATGACCATTACCTAAAGAACTTCAATACATGCTGTGTATGACCATCACCTCAATGATTTCAATACATGCCCTGTATGACCATTATCTCAATGATTTCAATGCATGCCCTGTATGACCATCACCTCAAAGGTTTCAATGCAAATTGTGTATGACCATTACCTCAATGATTTCAATGCATGCTGTGTATGACCATTACCTCAGTGATTTCAATACATGCTGTGTATGACCATTACCTCAATGATTTCAATACATGTTGTGTATGACCATTACCTCAATGATTTCAATACATGCTGTGTATGACCATCACCTCAATGATTTCAATACATGTTGTGTATGACCATTACCTCAATGATTTCAATACATGCTGTGTATGACCATTACCTCAATGATTTCAATACATGCCCTGTATGACCATCACCTCAATGATTTCAATACATGTTGTGTATGACCATTACCTCAATGATTTCAATACATACTGTGTATGACCATCACCTCAATGATTTCAATGCATGCCCTGTATGACCATCACCTCAATGATTTCAATACATGTTGTGTATGACCATCACCTCAATGATTTCAATACATGCCCTGTATGACCATCACCTCAATGATTTCAATACATGTTGTGTATGACCATTACCTCAATGATTTCAATACATGCCCTGTATGACCATCACCTCAATGATTTCAATACATGCTGTGTATGACCATTACCTCAATGATTTCAATACATGCCCTGTACGACCATCACCTCAATGATTTCAATGCATGCCCTGTATGACCATTACCTCAATGATTTCAATACATGCTGTGTATGACCATCACCTCAATGATTTCAATACATGCCCTGTATGACCATCACCTCAATGATTTCAATACATGTTGTGTATGACCATTACCTCAATGATTTCAATACATGCCCTGTATGACCATCACCTCAATGATTTCAATACATGTTGTGTATGACCATTACCTCAATGATTTCAATACATGCTGTGTATGACCATCACCTCAATGATTTCAATGCATGCCCTGTATGACCATTTCCTCAAAGGTTTCAATGCATGTTGTGTGTGACCATTACCTCAGTGATTTCAAATACATACTGTGTATGATCATTACCTATAAAATGTAATGTTTAGCCTGAATATTTCAGTATAATCCCAACATTTTATGCTTTATCCTAAGGTGAGAAACTTTTTCAAGGTATTTTATTGTTTTAAAGCGTCCAAAGTATTCTAAAGTGAGGAACTTTTCATGGTTAAGTGTTTTGTTGTTTTAAAGCATTGTTGATATGTATTCTAAAGCGAGGAACTTTTCATGGTTAGGTATCTTTTTGTTTTAAAACATCTTCAGTATTCACAAAATGCCATGTTGACTCTGACTCTCATTTGATGCGCAGAAATATGATAAAAAATAACCCTTCATTATGCATCAGTGTTGGATAGAAAAATTCCATCCAACAGATCAAAATTTTCCTTCTCTGCTACATCATTGCAAATGAAGGATTCTATTAGTCAACAGGAATTCCAATGGTTTCACCATAATACTGACGGTCTTAACATAATAAGGGAATACATGTCCTGTGAACGATGCTTTCTGTCTTCAAAAGATCTTATACAACAAGTGGTCTTTCAAAAGAGGTTACATATAAAATAATAAAATTTATCAGAGCATGATAAATCTGTCATAAATGATGTGATGCTGGGGTGCAGAAATCCATTGTCCGTACTGTTCGAGTTGAAATGTTGTTCTTATGGACAAGCAACTTCTGCAAGATGACTTGTACATTGACAAGTAAATTGTGACATATAACTGGAAAGGGCAGTAGTTCCTGTTTTGTTTGAGATATGTTTATGCAAAGTGCCTTTCATACATACCAGCAAGTACCATATGGGTGCATTATATATTTATATAATGTATATTGCAATTTAATGATTAGGAATGAAACCAGGTGGAGCATCTAATGATACAACCAATGGAAGTAGATAGTACTGGTTTAGGCAATGTCTTTTGATGGTTAGATTAGAACAAATTTTATTGGCTGGAGGATAGGGCTTCCCTAAGGAATCTGTTGGTCAGAATGAATTACTGAACAACTTGAAGCCATTATGTGTGACTACGACGAGTTCTTCCAGGAATGCATTTGGATGAATCATTTTCTTATAAAGCTAGGGCAAAATGATGAAAAGTTTAATAAAAAGTTAACAAGATGGGCTAAAACAAAACTTGACTCTAAGAAGGAATATGATAAAAAAGAAAAGAAAATGGGAATTCAAATATTCTTGTCTGCAGAAGTTTCCTTGGCTTGAGGCCAATGAAGATTGAAAAATTGCATCTTGTTATATAATACACCTCGCAACTGCAGACAAAACCAGTGGATTGTTTGTATGACAGATTATCACTTAGAAAGACACACTATTAAACACCAAAAAAGAGAAAAGTACAATACATGTTGGTTAAAAAAGGCCCTGGAACAAGGCATCTCACTCATAAAGCCAAGTTGCTGAGATCTCAGTCTGAAGCACAACCCTGTACAAACCAGTCTCAGCCTAAGCCAGGTGAAATAAACTTTCTGCAGGATGTCTTTCATAAACATGGGGACAGCAAGCCAAAACTATTGATAATTTTTCTTTTCAATAATCTGTGTGAACAGATGTGTTTGTGACCATTTAACTTTATTCAGAATGAATTTTCTCCTTATTTTCATTATCAATACACGGACTACAGAAGAAAAAAAACCAGATTGCTGAAGGTTTGCATGAACTTTATTGTTTTCTCAGGTCTGTAGTCTAATTATAACTTTTACAGGAAAAATTAGACTGAAATATACAGAATATTTTACATGTCACAGATAACATATGGACAAGTAGGTCTTTTATACAGACAAGTAAACTCTTTAATTTACTTGTCCAAGGAAAACTTGATTTTGACAAAATTTCTGCACCCCAGGGATGTCTCATGATGACCTCTGACATATTTAAAAAGATTCTGATAGTATCCCATGCAGGGTTCATACAAATTTGGCAAGTGTATAATTCAAGATTCTTGCAATAATTTTCAAGGAATTAATTCACAATGATTCTTGAATGAGTGTAAATTCAAACTATATTTGAAAATAATTTAATTATTTTTTCTTCATACATTTCAAAAACAACAAATTATGAATCAGATGTGCCTGTTTTCATTGACTGAATTTTGATTAACACATATTTTGTAAAGAATTCAAGTCTCCTTCAATCATGCAGCAAGTCAACAATGCCAAAATTATGGAAAATATTTCAGAAAATCTGATAAGTAATATCAGATCTTACTTAAAAAAAAGCAATTTCAAGCTTTTTCTGACAGGAATCATGTAAGAGTTTAACGTTTTTTCCGAGTTTATCGTGGTATAAACTGTCAGTTGCCAATTCACACAGCAAATAATGCCCAAAGGGCGTTATGTAAGCTGTGTGAGTCAGCAACTGACAGTTTATACCACGATAAACTCAGAAAAAAACAATGTTAAACTCTTATAATTGAAATTTCAATCATTAGTTATGTTATTTTGGTTGCATCATTAAAAAATAGAAATCTTAATTGAGCGTAGTAATACATGTTTGGGGTTTTTCTGTTACGTAGCTATATATAGCACTTGAGATTGTCCTGCTTGATCGTAATAAGGTCATCATAATACCAGTCCTTCAACCAATGGAAGCCAAATGTATTCAATTATTTTTATAAAAAAATGTAAGAATGTTGTTTTCCTTTAATGCTTACTTCATGTCTGCCTTCACTGGCAGTGTTTATCTTATGCTGTACACGTGACTCTATTTATAGAAGTGGAAAAGTAGTTCTCTTTACAGTTTATACAGAAATGAACGCAATTCGTTTTGATCACATGGTAACATTCTGACTAATGGAAATGTTACTTTCCTGTACCAGCCACTGGCATTGCAATTATGCTAATTTGTAAGCATTTTCAAGACCTGATTTAACATTCATATACTTTCAAGATATTCAAGAACTTGCAAGAATTTGAAAAGATAATCAAGGACCTGCAGGAACTTTCAAGATATCCAAGGACCTGAAAGAACTTTCAAGATATTCAAGGACCCACAGAAGTCCTGCTTGTGGGTACTGTCAGTCTATGGTGCTCCCTCTTTATGTTACTCTAAAAAATAGATTTATCTGAGACCATCCAATACCAAGGTACCAAGAAGGCTGTGTCACAATAACGTATTTATAATGTGGCAAGACAATAAAATAGTTGTCCTTAACTAAAAGTTAAAATTATATAACATAATTAGCAACAGTACAGCCAAATTTACAACAGTACAACCAAATTAGCAACAGTACAACCAAATTTACCCAATTTTATGAGATCCATGGCCATATGTGTTATTTGGGGTGCAGTAGAATACTGAGGGGCTTTAAAGCAAAGGACCATTGTACAAATAATCTTACCACTCGTGAGCTGAGTTCTGCAGCTGGGGTCCTGTCAACATTCACAAGGACTGGATCAGACTGAATGTATGGACGAAGCTTCTCTGTGCTTGCCAGCTGAACATAACCAAAACACTAGAAAAACAATTTTTGTAGTTTAAAATAAGTTCTTCAATAATGTGTAACTGACAAAAAAAACAAATTAAAATCTTGTACATCTGGTCCTACCAAGTTAAACAAGCAACCTGAAAAGGGACTGACACTCTGATGGCTGAAAAGACCATCAGGATGAGACCTTTTCTTTCTTCTAACTGCTGAGTGTTGCAACCATCTTTGATAGTCTTCAGCAATAATAAGATTTTCAAATTAACTGTTGTGGACATACTGGATGTCAGATTGGCATCATTTTCATTAAAGACATACTGGGTGTCATATCCATTCTTCTGGTGAAAACCCCATGTTGATATAGCCAACCATTTAGAAGGAATAGAGATAACGATATTTTCAAGATGACTGCCACATTGGTATATTGAGGGTTTGCGTTATATTTATTTCTGACCAACTAGACACCATAAGAACTCTCTTGATGAAATATCCGATGTCAAAATGACTTTCCACTTCAGAAGTAGCAAAAACAATATTTTCAAGATGGCTGCCAAGGTCTTAGATATTAGATAGCACCATTTTAATTTAGGCCTAACAACATAATGTAAGAAGTCTTATCTATAAAACAACATGAATCAAATTTATATTTGAACATCACATGAATATGAATTTATATATTAGTACATGTACATGTGTATGATTTGTGAAACAAAGGTAATATTTATAATATCGATAAGGTAACTTCACGTGGCCATGCATTTTAGAGTTGTTTCGAATGTAACAAAAACTGCACAGTTAGCTATGATGTATATATCTTATTCTATGCACTTAATCACTTTTCTTTAAGAAATCCATTATACTTCTTTACTGACAATTTTTTTTATTCAGCTGATTGGTCTGAACATGTATCTCCACTTCTGAGCAAAGAAGCAAACGTTTGCGATTGCCATGTTGTAAAGCATATTCTTTAATCTCCTTCAAATGTTCTATGACTGTAGAATGTGAAATAACCTGAGCCAGAATTTCACCAACAGATGACTATCACTGTCTGCAGTTGGAGAAGTACCCAATTTACCTTTCTGAAGAATATTCTTCTCCCAGTGTGGCCCTGAGAAAACAGAACTTTTCAGACAGTGGTCCATATCAGCATATTCTTCCAATGTCATGCCATTCAGATTCCATTGATGGATGCAAGTCTTGTTCACTCTCTTCATTCTCCCATGCTTTATGGCTACAACACTGACAGAAAAACCACACTTGGCAAAACACCTTTTAATGGAGTATGCAGACAGAACATCCCACACTGACTTAATTCATAAAATGGCACCCAGAACAGTGACAGCCTTAGATATTTCAGTTGCTGGAAAGCACTCATTCATTCTGGAAAGAATGTGTCTGATAATTCATTTTTTACAGCCTGAATTATCCCTGCATCACAGGGCTGTAGTTTAGATGTTGTATATGGGGGCAGAAAGACCAGTTTTACATTGCTAAACTGAACATCTGGGTGTGCACTGCAATGGTCTATGATAATTAAAATGTTCCAATTTTTCCTTTTCGTTTTATTGTTGACAGCTACAAGCCAGTTACAAAAGATGCCTGATGTCATCCAAGCCTTTCTGTTGGATTCATAGGCAACATCCAAAGATCTTAAACTAAATGACCTAAAACAGCTTGGGTTGCAGGATTTGCCTATAACTAAGGGGTTCAGCTTTTCTCGAATTGCACTACATGCTAACAATAGTATCAACCTCTCCTTTGCTTTTTTCCCTCATTAGCAAGCATGATCTTTCTGCACTAGGGACCTGTCAGGTAGTCCTCTGTAAAAGAGTCTCATTTCATCAGCATTAAAAATATCACATAAGTTATACCCATCAGTGATGAATGGTAGTCTTATTTTCCAGTCATCAACTGTCTATAAATTCATATAAGCTGATTTTCCACCAAGTACACTTGTGAATGATATTGTATCTATTTTTGAAGCTCTCCTACTGTATGACCAATCATTCTGGAGAAGTAGTGATAACAAGATTTTCAAAATGGCCACCATTTTCTTTTAGGACCAACTAGTCATCATATAAAATCTGAAAAACCACCATTCAGAAGGAGTACTAATATCAAGATTCTCAAGACGCCACTGTGGCAGCCACATTGGATGTATGAGCTGTACCATTTTCATTTAGGACCAATCAGACGTCATGAAAAGTCTACAGGTAAAAAAAATGTGTCAATATAATTTGTAGTTCTGGAGCAACAATAACAAGACTTTTAAGATGGTTAATGTGGTGACCATATTGAATTTCAGATTTTGGCCATACTGGATCTCAGATAAGCACCATTTAATTTGGGACCAACTAGATTTGGTAAGACAATTATGATATGATAATCCATTCAGGAGGAGTAGCAAAGATTTTCCAGATGACTGCTGTGGCAGTAATATTAGACATCAGATTGGTACTACTTGTATTTAGGTTCAACTAAACTTTATAAAAAGTTTTCTTGTGAAAACAAATATGTCATGAATTTATGTTCAGGAGGAGCAGGAATAACAAAATTTTCAAGATGGATGTTATGGTGGCCATATTTTAAGCCAGAACAGCACCATTTTCATTTATAACCAACTAGACATCACAAGGAAGTCTTTTAATGATAACCTCATGTTAATATGACCATCCATTCAAGGAAGAGTAGTAGTTAATAAGATTGAGGTGGCCATACCAAGTAGTACCATTTTCAATGCGGACCACATAGACCATGTGATGAAAGTTTCATGGTAATTCTCCAAGTAAATTAGGTGGAGCAGCATAATAAACATGTGCTAATAATGGATGGACAGATGACAGACCAAACTGTAAGCTCTTCTGGTATATGACCAGTGAAGATAAAAAGCTGTTTGTCTTTTAGTAACAGAAGTGCTGAAGGTCGTCTGCTTACCATGGCTGACTAAAGTGGTCTATCCTTGGACAGAAGGACTGGTGCCATATCTTATCAACTGACAATTACTACTGGAGTGGACATGCATGCTCTACCAGAGCTGTAGTTGGGGGAAAGGTGAGGGCTTGGAAGGGTGTGTCACATTATGATTGGGCAAGTATTATGCAAAAAACACATTTTACTGGTTTGTTTTAAATATGTTATGTTAGAAAAATAGATCAAACGAGAAGAAAGTTGCATCATCAAACTCTGATGCTGGTCTCTCTGGTTGCCAAAAGAATGAGTAGTGAGTTCTACCCATTTTAGATCAGGATGGTTTAGAGAAGAATTTTTCATGCTCAGCACAGTGAAATAATTCCAATTTAAGGAAAGAATACTGACCACAAAGGCTTTTGGATCAGGGACTGGAGAGATGAAGATCATGAACTTTGTGTTACACATCAAAGTGTCAAAGCTTATCACCTGAACAAATCAAAACCTTTTAACAAACAACTGCCTAAGTGCAAGTACTAAGGCATTAGATTGAACCCTTATGCAATATGATTTGTGTTGATGTGTGTCAGGACATGACATCTTTAGTGCAAAATATGCAAAGTTATAAAAGTACCATATCTCATTTCCCAGGTGTTTCTTCTGACAAGGACAATATTTATATGTGGAGCAACTGTATTTATTCATGTGACAGGATACTATTTTTGGCAGGAAAGTAAATTGTTCAGCTAATTCTTCATTAAATACATGTATTTAAAATAAAATATAAAAACAGCTTTCTAAACTATTTGCACTTTTATACACAGAGACACAAATGGATTTTCTCTATCACACTCTCGCCACATAAGCATGCAGAAAGAGACTTGTTTCAAATCTACAAAATGCTTAGTGACCAAAACTGAAAAAGATTGTAGGTTCCAAGGGTTTTTAGTTTTGAGGAGGTTCACTGTACAATTAAAAACATTAAAGGTGAAAACATAGGGAAAACTTGACAAAATCCATAAATTAAACCCTGTACCACAATAATTTATAATTGCTAAATTTATATGATGATTTTTTGGAACTGGAAATTATGCCAATAGCTCCCAAGAAATAATAATAATAATAATAATAATAATAATAACAATACCAGCAACAATAATGTTATTCAGTGCAAAGTATTTGTCCAAGTTTGAAAGGTGAACAAGCATTTAGTGGTCACATGTGTATAAATGCATGTTTGACCTATGTGTATTTGGTGGGGGGGCATACATGCATGCATGCTTGAGTGAGTGCATGTGTACATACAAATAACTCATCCAAAAGTTCAAGCAAGTATAACCTGTGTGTGTGTTTGTGTGTGTGTGTACACAGGCTAGCATGTGTGCATACCAATATCTCATCCAGAAGTTCAAGCAAGTATAACCTGTGTGTGTGTGTGTTGTGTGTGTGTGTGTGTGTGTGTGTGTGTGTGTGTGTGTGTGTACACAGGCCAGCATGTGTGCATACCAATATCTCATCCAGAAGTTCAAGCAAGTATAACCTGTGTGTGTGTGTGTTGTGTGTGTGTGTTTGTGTGTGTGTGTACACAGGCCAGCATGTGTGCATACCAATATCTCATCCAGAAGTTCATAGATAAGCAACAGATTGGCTTTAATGGAATCCTCATTCACCATGCCACAAAAGTCCTTGCAGATGTGGTAAAATCTGAAAACAAATTCAAAAATAACTTTAACATATTACATTAATTTCAGTCATAATAGATCAATCTATAGGTCTATCTGGAAAGTTACATTGTATGAAATATAGGCCAGCCTTTGTCAGCAAGTTTTAGTTTTTTTTAAAAATAAAGAATTTGTAAAAATATTTCTACATTTATAACTGACAGATTATTTCCAGCAGAAAAAAAAACTTTTTAGAGATTTGGATCAAAGCCACTGACATGACTCTCCTGAGAAAGTGCATAGCTCTTGTGCTTTTAAGTTTTCATGTGTCTCTCTAAATTAGTTTGCCTGATTAAAGCTATCTTATTGCTTGTTGTATTCATCACCTAGTCTAAATTTTGTCATGCCAGAAAACCTTCTGCATAATTCTCATGAAATTTCTGTTATGCTTTCTCTTTATTCATTGTGGTTGCAGATCCAACTCAGGAGATGGCATTTTGAGAAAAATCATCAAGTTCACAGTCAACAATGACTCTTAGACTCGAAGAACAAAACACTACATGCTAATGAAAAGCAAGATATAGCTGTTGCCAATAGAGGGCCAAAAATAATATTTGACCAATAGAATCAAAGGCTTTCCATTTGCTCTGTGGCTCCGATTACCAACATGGTGAATGCAATATGAAGGAAAAACATCTGCTTGATGATATAAAAAAAGCCAAGTTATTTTACAGATTTCTAAACAGCAGTTTTTTGTTGGTATTGATTGGAGATGAGATTTTTCTTGTAAGGATGACCTAATTCTTGTAGCTGCTCCAATAGGAGTTCAATCATTACTTAAGGATCAGCGACATGATAGGTAATTGAATGGAAACAATTCAATTGGAGGAAAAATGTAACAGATGGACATAAAAAAATCAAACTTTTATGCACACAAAACAATTACCTTCATATCAACATAGTACGAGACCATGCTAGACTTTAAATACTTAACAAATATACTTATATCAGGAAGATATTAAGAAGTTTGTAGAGTTATGAATGACTGGTTCCTTAAGTCAGAGATCTGGGACCCTAGAAAAAGTACAACACCTTTCCATGTGTAAAAGTGACACAACGCAATTGTGATATTAGAGTAAGCATGAACATAAAGCAAATATAAATTATTCTAACTGCTTTTAAATGCCTTTCATCTGATTTGGAATATTTGCATAAGCAAAACATGATAATTAAAACATGAAAAAGAATTTAAATTATTACATTGGGAGTAAAGTGCTTTTGTTCTGGACCTAAAAGAAATTAAAAATAAAGTTATGGACCTAGAGAGAGAAATAAAAATTAGTTCTCATTTCCTGACTTGGTTGATGAAGGATTTCAATGGCAAATCAAGGACAAATACAGTGTGACCCTGCTATAACACAGTAGTTGGGAGCCATAGAATCTGACCGTGTTATGAACCGAACCGTGTTATAAGCAACCAAGTCAGTTAGCTGAAGAAAATGTACCCCCCCCAACAAAAAAAACCCACCAAAGAATATTGGGGGTGGGGGTGGGTAATAAATGTGGGCGGTAAAATACGTGCTTTGTCGGCACAGTTGCCATCTTGAATTGATGCATATTAAATGAGAAATACACCTGTAGTGAAAACAGAAGACATAATATAATAGTTTACTTTATTTAGAGAACCATGAATTGGTACATATACGTGAATCCTGTTTATATATAAATGTCTAATGTATAGCATGAATAGAGTATCAACACCGTGTACTCACCTGCGAACCTCATCATATACATTGAATCCACAATACAAGTGATTCCATCGAAAATATCCACACACACAGCTTTAAAATATTCAATGATTTTGTAACAGGTCATACTGGTCTGAGTTCAGTGGAAAAACACAGCACAATCACGTAACGAATGACAAAACACATTTACTTTAAAGTACGTTCCAAGTCGGTAAAAGTTAGTTTGTGTTTTAAGCCACCGTTGGTAGCGTTCGCAAGCATAAACCTTTCTCCTACAAAAAGGAAACTTTCACAGCACAGTTAACGTGCTAAATCACGTTGGAAAATGCAAAAATCCATCAGATTCCACCACTTTTATTTAAGTTTGGTAGTCAGTAGAAAAGAAAAGTTCTCTGCTGTTATTGAAAGATTGTAGTCGGCTTTCTTTGATGAAGGGTGCATGCGCTATTGAAGTCACCGCTAAAGGACAGCTATGGAGAACCAAACGAATGCCCATTTCTTATTGTGGCAGCAACATCAAATAATTGTATTGCATGATTGAGACTTGTATATTTTTCATTTGCTGAGCACATTTTCATAACAGTCGGTGCTTCAAAGGTAATCTGTTTCCTTTGAAATTTCAGCAATCTATTTTATCTGGGTACATTTTTAAAAAGGAATTGGCCAGCGTTTAGACTATTCTAGTCACTGTCCCTCCATGCCTACTGAATAAACCAATAAGAAAGATTCATTTTTTTTCTTCCATTTGTGGTAGCAGCGTCATGCTGCCTTCTACGCATGCGTCTGAAAATTAACAAAGGGTCAACAGACGATAGAGATGCAGGTGTTCTGACGATAGGGATTATTACAGAAAATGTGAGCATTCTGAAGAACTTAATTCTAAGTGAAATGAAGAGGAATTTTACTTACCATCCACACACAAATGTCAGTCTTTGTAAATATATTAATTACTAGCAATCGGCTGAAAATCCAATGAAAGATAGATTACGAGACAATGCCTTGCCCGGTTGATCTCCGTTACCAGAAACGTCAACAACAAAAAAGTGGATATTTCACAACATATAGAACTCACGCTAGATTTCAGGATAAGTGGATTATGATATAACAATGCACTGTTTAGATGGTTTGTCAGCATGGACAAAAAATTTGTTTATGTAACAATTGATAAATTTCTGTGCATTTTATAGCAGTTTGCGGCTTCCTTTCATGGGGCCTCTGAATTTCTGCATTCCAAACCATTATATCCGAATTCATGTTATAACGGAGTGTGCTATAGCGGGGTCACACTGCATATATTTTCCTATAGCTTTTCAAATTCACAATCAAAATATATTTTCCTATGGCTTTTCAAATTCACAATCAAAATATATTTTCCTATGGCTTTTCAAATTCACTATCAAAATATACTTTCATATGGCTTTTCATATTCACAATCAAAATACTTTCCTATGGCTTTTCACGTTCACAATCAATAGTAACTAGAGTCATTTGAATTACTAGGAATCCGTACAATACCATTACATCTCTTTAACTGCTGTTGTGTTGAAATCATCTCTTGAACAATAACAAGATTTTCAAATGGCCATATGGTTGCCATATTGAAATTGCAAGATTAGCACCATTTTCATTTATGGCCAACTAGATATCAAAACATTTTTGTTGGTGAAAACCCTATGTTGATATGACCATTATTTTGGGATTAGTTGCTTTAACAAGATTTTCAGGATGGCACCATACTGGTGACAACAATTTAGTTGTCAAACCAGCACCATTTTGATCTAGGAAAATGCCATGTTGGTATGACCATTTCTGCAGAAGCAGTAGCAGTAAGATTTTCAAGATGACCAGATTGACCTTCTCTTTCTTTTAGGAGTAGCCATGCAAGGAATCTCAACATGGATGCCATGGTGGTCATATTAAACATCTGGTTTGGCATAATTATCATTTATGACCAATTAGACAACTATGGTGAAAGCCCCATATTGACTGAGCATCCATCCAAAAGGTGTAGCAATCAGGTGTAGCAATGTAGCAAAAGGTGTAGCAATCAGGAGTAGCAATGTAGCAAAAGGTATAGAAATCAGGTTTTAAAGATGGGCTCAGATCAGCATGATTTTGCCATCATAAGAACTCTTCAAATATAACCTACTGTCAGCATATCTTACCATTCTGGAGAAGTAGCCACCAAGAGAATTTCAAGACGGCTACCATACTGGCCATAGTGAATGTCAGACTGGCACATTTTACACTTATGGCCAACTAGACATCATAAGAAATCTTTAAGTGAAAATCCCATGTTGATATGACCATCTGTTCAGGTGCAGAAGCAATAAGATTTTCATGATGACTGCTATGGTGGCCATCTTGGGTGTCTGAGCATCATCATTTTCATTAAGGACCACCTAGGCCTTGGGATGAATGTTTTTGTAAAGTATCTAAGACTTTCATATTAAAGACTATGATGATAATATGAGTCCCTTGACAGAACTGGCACTCTACTATCTGCGTAGAATTTCCAGGAATTCAAAATAAGACCATTTCTTTATAACTGTTAAGTGTTTAAACCATTTCTGATATTCTTGAGTGATAAGATTTTCAAATTAGCTGCAGTGCCAGCCATATTGGATGCCATCTTGCATGTCAGATCAGCATTATTTTCATTCATGATCTACTAGACATGTCAGATCAGCATAATTTTCATTCATGATCTACTAGACATGTCAGATCAGCATTATTTTCATTCATGATCTACTAGACACCATAAGAAGTCTTCAGGTGAAAACCACATGTGAATGGGGCTTTACATTTACAAGAAGTAGTGACAAGCAGATCTACAAGATGGTTACCATGGTAGGCATATTTGAAGTAAAATCAGCACTAAATTCATTCAAGACCAACTAGTTATCAAATTTAGTGAAAACCCTATGTTGATATTCTATTGGGAGGGAGTTGCAATAAAAGATTTTTGAGATGGTGGCCATGGTGGCTATAAAGTTAATGTCACACTGTCACCATTTTCATTTAGGATCAATTAGATATCATAAGAAGTCTTATATTTAGGAGGAAACCATGGAATGAATGTCTGTGTATAAAGTTTCAAGGCAAGCCTCAAAGCTGTCTTCAGAGGAATATTGAGAACAAGCCAGTGCTAATAGCTGGTAAGGCATTATACAATAAACAATAGGCCATCCAATAAGCTCTTCTGATTTATAACTAGCAGAGCTATTAAAAATAACTACTAAACAGAAATGCTTCATGTACGGTACATACCATACCTGCAAAGGATTTCAATCACAAGAACTGGAGAAACTTCCTGGTGAGTAACAGCCACAAAATACAGACCATGTCTTCTTATGTAATAAAAATAAACACCTTTCTCTGACTGGAAGAAAAGGTTAAATCTTGTTTTTATTAAAGTCTCAATTCTTAGAAATAATTATGTATAATGATATGCTGTAACAAAGATAATTTCCTCTTTGCTTTGCATATGTCTAATAATGTCACAAATCTGTTAGACGTCGTGGAGTCAAATCTGAAAAACATATCCAAAATTTAATTTATTATTTCACCAATCATGCACAAGTGCATTAAAAAAAACAACTTATTTAAAATCTTGTAAAACCTAACTGCTTAAACATGTAAAAAAAATTCCATCTAATTCTAATATTCACAATAAATTCAGCAAGAGATCCTCAAAGGAACCGATGCTCTACTATCCAAAAAGCATTTCCAGGAAACCATCTCATATTCTTGAGATAAAACAATATACCATTTGTTATGTTAGAGTAATTAACATGTTTCTCAAGAAAACTGCAAAAAAATCTTTACCAGGGCCTTTGACTTTAAACCTGGTATCATGGACAGAAGATCACAGAACTTGTCACAAGATATAACTACATGTACCAAACATAATACATTTACTTAAACAGATCTACATGTTTTGAAGATAAAAAGAGAGAAAAACAACAAATTTATCTTACCAGAATCCTTCAAGGCATTTTTCAGAAATACCCACAAAATGGGTTAAATGATATAATTCCATTCATAATTGTTTGTGTTATTATGCTTACAAGCCAGTACAACTAAAAATCCAAGTCAAGACCAGTAAGTTTAAAATTCAACTTGTTCACTGCAGTGTAACTAAATATAAAGTCTGGTCCAAATTCACTTGTGTATGTACAAATCAATGTTTTCATAATCTCAATGAAGAACAAAAATGTAAGCAATGACCTTTAACTTGATCCCTAGGTTAAGTAAATCTGGTTTTTAAAATTCCTTCCAGATATGTTGGTGGTCAGATATGCACCATTTCAATCCGAACCAATGATATAATACAATGTTTTAATGAAAACCCCATGTTTATGCCACCATTCATACAAACGGAGTGGTCATAATAATATTTTGCAGCTGGCTATAGTGCCATACTGGATGTTAGATGAGTACCATTTCCGTCAGGATCGCAGCTACATACTAGTATTACAATACTGTTCGATAGTGCATGTGTATGTGTGTGATCGGATTTATAACATAGCTTTAACAATTTTAGCCATATCGCTATGATGTCTGAAGTGTAGCAGTTCATAGTGATGCCTAGCAATAGGGCATTGTGCTGCAGACATGTAGCACCATGTCCCACCCAGTCACATTATCCTGTCACCAAGCTGACCAGTCCTAACACTAACCTCTTAATGCTGAATGCCAAGTGAGACAGCTGTAAGTACTATTTTTTTATAAATCTTTGGTATGACTCAGCTGGTGTTCAAACCTGCAACCTCATGCATCCAAGCTGGATGCTCTAACCACTTAGGCCACTGTAGCAGTCGCTACAGTGTTTTAGGGAAGTCCAATTAGAAGAAGAAGCTATATAAAGATTTTCAAGGATAGCCATTAGGGAAGTTCGATCAATCAATTTAATATAAGAACTATATATGTGTATTCCAAGAGAGAAGTTATATTTAAAGAAAAACTGTTGGTATATCAATCTGAAGAAGTAGCTTTTCACAAGGTATTGTCAACTTTTAATGGAAAGTTACGCTGGCATCTTTTAATTTAGAATGATCTACATATAGTGAGATGTGTTTTAGTGAAAATCATGCATCTATGACCATCCTTAAAGAGAAATCATAATAAAAAGATTTTCAAGTTGGCCACAAAGACCATCAGCAAAAATATTTTTAGCTTGCACCAAGTAGATATTATAAGAAAGCTTAAAAAACCCAAGTCACGGAGATTATCCATTCAGGATAAGTAGCAATTACAAAAGAATTCGGATATCCACATTGGTGTCCATACTGGATATTGGATCAACTAAACATCATAAGAAGTCATATGAGTTGTCAATATGACCATCCACTCAGGGGGATAAGTGATAATAAGATTTTCTAGCTGGACATCATGGTGGCCATACTGGTTATCTCAGGGACACCATTTTCATTTAGGACCAACTAGACATTATAAAATAGGTATCGATACAAGGTGATGTTCTTTTTTGATTCACCATCAAAATATGGCATTTTAAGGAAATTCCTCAAGTCAGTATGACCGTCCTGTCAGGAGTAACAAGAAGAAGAATTTTTTCAAGCTGGCCAACACAGTAGCCATACTGGATGCAGATTAGTATATTTTTCATTTAAGACAAACATCATAAGAAGTCTTTCTGTGAAAACCACATGCCAATGAGACAATCTGTTTAGGAGCACATGTATTAGTGATAACAAGATTTTTAAGATATATTGGTTGTCCGAAGGGCATCATTTTAGTTTCAGACCAGCCAGATCTTGGGATGAATGTACTGCAATCATCACATGCAGTAGTTTAGGAGGAGTAATGATAACAAACTTATGCAAACAAATGTTAAGCGCTGTACAAATGGCTACATCATAGTTCTTTAGGTCTATTTTCAGAAGAACCAAACATTTTCTGATTAGCTATATTTTGGCTGTACTCATCAATCTTCAAAGGATGAACTCCTAAATTTCATGAAGAAAAATATCTTACAATTTGAATAATTAATGTTCAAAATAACTTTAGGAAAATGGGAGTGGGCTATGATTTTCTTGAGTCATAAATTGGAGTAAAAATTGAAAAGAATTAATGTTCTTCATATATAGAATAAACAACTGAATATAACTGAATAAAATCCAGATATTTCCTTCATATTTAACATAAGCAGCCAAGATAACTATTCTTTTGCAGCACAGGGGAAATAACTTTTGTATAATTATAATAAATGCTGGTCAAGGGCAGATCATAGCATCACTGAAAGGTAAAGAGAAGCTTGAAGATAAAAACAAAATAAAATAGCCCTTTCAGCTGCTAATATACTTACAAAATATAGCTGCTAATATACTTACAAAATGAGGTTCTTGATATACTTACAAAATGAGGCTGCTAATATACTTACAAAATGAGGTTCTTGATATACTTACAAAATGAGGTTCTTGATATACTTACAAAATGAGGTTCTTGATATACTTACAAAATGAGGCTGCTAATATACTTACAAAATGAGGCTGCTAATATACTTACAAAATGAGGCTGCTAATAAACTTACAAAATGAGGCTGCTAATATACTTACAAAATGAGGCTGCAGGCTTGCAGCTTTAGACTGCTTAATCTTTTCTTTAAAATGATCAGCAGCAGATCTCACCTCATGTCCACCTCTATCTATGTATATGTTAAGTACATGATGATCCAAAAATTGTATTGATGTAAAAGCAAATAATAAAAAAGCACTAGCTCTTTATAATTTTCTTTTTTTTGTTGTTGAGCAAAAAGGTAACATTTGATCATACATAAAGTTCGTTAGACAGCACTATAATGACTTACTGGTACATTTATTTATGAGCTGGCAACTTTTTATGTAATGTCTCTGATAGGATGACACTATTTCTTCTCGATGGAAGATATTAGGCAGGTTTTGTTTGTGATGTAATGAAGTATTCCTTTTGTGATTCCCTTAAAAGGACCACCTCAAATTTTTTAGCATATTAAGTAACTATTTTGCACCATCCCTTGATGAAAAACCCAACATCTCCACTTCAGCTGAACCAGGAATCACTTCAATATATACATGCCATTTTTTTTCTAGACTTATGAGAAATGTGTGAGAACAAGGAACAAGGAACCCCATTAACCTTTTCAAACCATGCTCTTTTTTATGCAAAATACATAGTGGGGGGGCCTGGGTAGCAGTGAGATCTAAAGCACTCGCCTTTACCAAACACTGCCATTTCATCTCTGTCCACATGAGTTCAAGTCTTCGTCTTGGCCAATGTAGGTATGTGAGAAAGCATGTCAGTAGCTTCCTGTGGGTAAGTGGTTCTCACTGATTTTTTCCATCTTTTTCTTTTACCAGTTATATTGACTACCATGTATAGCCTATCATGCACAGGAAAATGGCATTCAACAAAAAACAACAAAAATAACTCTTGCATAGCAATACCATGGCCTCCCATCAAGAAGCAGTAGTAAGGTCTATCTCAAATTACCTGCTCATTGACATCAATCTATATAATGAAGAGTTTAATATGGATATTGTGGCTGAGCTTATCAAGCAAAGCATCATGCTAGAGGCAATTCTAACCAGGATCAAGTTTTCAATACTAACTTCATGGTTGGTATCAAGCATGATGTTCATACAATAGATACTTCTGCTGCAACATGGCCATCAAAAGAAACCAAGCAGACTGGAGCAAGGTAAAGAATTCAATACTCTGGTTCAGGGCCATGTGTTCCACCTCAAATTTCACAATGAGTTTGGTGGCATAGATGACAGCAACAAGATGCAGCACAGACATCCTAGCAGTCGATTACTGAATAACCAAGCAAAATACAGACAGTGACAAACTTCTATTTGAATTTAAAGTATGGCAGTATGGAAAAAGTACTTCAAGATGCAAAAAAACCCAGCTGCAATAGGTACAGAACTACATTTTGTAGCATACAGTCTGGGCATGGATGTAAAGAGTGTACTCTCGCTGTCAATATATAATTTTGTTTAATCAATCCTAACTCCATTGTTGTGTGTGTGTGTGTGTATGTGTGCGATTAGGGTTTTTAATGTAACTTTAATAATTTTTCAGTCATATTGCTACGATGTCTGCAGTGTGGCAGTTTATAGTGATGTCTAGCACTGGGGCGTTATGCTGTAGACATGTAGCATGATGTCCCACCCAGTCACATTATCCTGACACCAGGCCGACCAATCCTAACACTAACCTCTTAATGCTGAGCACCAAGCAAGGCAGCTGTTAGTACCATTTTCTAAGTCTCTGGTATGAAATGAAAGTATGTGTATCTGTATATGATGTCAATAAAATATATGTATACTATGTATGCTGTATCTTTGACATACTACTCATACATTTTTCATCAAAAGGAAACTCTGCAAGCTTTGTTTCATTTTAAAAATCATTTATACATCTTTGTGGTATATAATGTTCTCTCTCTCTCTCTCTCTCTCTCTCTCTCTCTCTCTATATATATATATATATATATATATATATATATATATATATATATATATATATATATATATATATATATATATATATATATAAGAGCCTAGGCTCTTACCAAAATAAAAAAACAACAGAAAAGAGTGAAGACAACAAGCTTTGTAAAAATTTAAAAAAATTATTTCCCTAGAATATAAAGTGAAGAGTAAGAAAAAAAACTTAAGATTTTAAGAATCAAATCCAAAAATAATCCAAGAATTAAAAAATACGAGTCCAAGTAATAAAAAGTCCTGAAAGAAACTGAATTTGAATCCCGATGAAATCCAAAATGGAAGACAATGACATCTGTTGTAACCTGCAAAGTGCTGTTATGTCAACAGTTTCTTGTTGGCTCACAGAAAATATTATTCCAGTTTTTGAAATCTGTATAAACTTTGATAAATGTCCTTGTCCAAGAATTAATTTAGAGCACTAGTATTTCCAGGGAAAACAATCACCTGAAATTCAACAATTTAAACAAAATGAAATAATTAGCCCAAACTGGACACAACATAAAACACCCTGACATCTCAAATGTTAAGGCATGACTGACTATTCTTTCTCAAAACAAAGTTTGTTACATGATAAATATCACAGTCCAGGTATGGCCTTGACTTAACTTAATAACTCTTACTCTGAGAAAGAATTTTAAAAAATATATAAAAAGTTGTTTACTAAAACTGTTACTGGTTCTGAATCAAGTCCAGAGTCTAGATACAGTGTTTCTATCATTAGGTGTTTACCAATAAAAATTTTAAAAATGTCAGTTCAAACAAAACTGAACTTCATTCTAAAAAAAATTAAGTCTAATAAACAATATTACATTATATAGCATGTGGAATCAAATAAAAAATTAAAACAAAGAAACAAACAATTAAATTAAATCAAATATACATAACATCACCATGGGGTAGTACAGACTCATACCATGATGAAGGTCCATAAAAAAAGTCATTTAAAAAGAGTCTTGTATATTAAATACATGCATGTTTAAAAAAGGTTAATTGGTTTATTTACAATATAATTCTATTTGCTGCTATTGCCCATGTGAAAATTCATGTTCGTTCCGAGTTCATTTAAACAATGTAGCCCAAGATGTTTAACATACCGATCAGTGGAAAGTAGATCACTAACACATCATGAATTTATATGTTTATACTTTATTCAAAGAAATCTGAACAAACTTTTGCACCAACTTGACTGGAGGCACACCTTTAGCCTGTGTGTGGAGACATGTAGCATCATGTCCCACCCAGTTACATTATCCTATCACCAGTCCTAACACTAACATCTTAATGCTGATCACCTAGCTGGTAACATCCTTTAAAGTCCTTGGCATGACTCGGCTGGGGTTTGAACCTACAACCTCCCACATCTGAGGAAGATGCTCTAATCATTAGGCCACTGGAGAGGTCCCTTTGGCTTACATTGAACAGCATAAATGTATCCTACTGTTACAAAGAGAAAGTAATCCTCTGAAATATGGACAGTTAAATTCCAAATGGCAAGGACTGCCACTTAAAAAAAAAGAAAACAACAGAAGACACTCAATTCTTATTGAAATGCAAACCATATACTTAGTCCTTAATGGCAGTGCACAACATATGTTCACAAGGTTGAATACACACAACTTTGAGCTACCATCTAGATCAGGGGTCTCTGACTCAAACCACCCTGCAGGCTGCATGGGGCATCACCTATGTTATCTCTCATGACACATTGTGACACGAATCATTTGGCGAGCCACAGGATATGGATTGGCAGGCCACATGCGGCCTGTGGGCTGCGTGTTTGAGACCCCTGATCTAGATTCTGACACTGTAGGGACAATGGTATGTAAGTACTTGAAAGGACTGATGATTTAACGAGGGGGGTGGGCTAGTAGTAGGGTGGCTTTGATTTTTGTTTTAAACCTTAAAATCAAGTTAAGCTGTGTGATACAACCACAAATCAAACCAGAAGAAAACAAAACAAAAGATTTTATTTTTGCAGTCCAATATCCCAGATTGTTTTATGCAATTTTTTATTAATTTTTGGGGAGTGAAAATAAGCACATCATATAATTTTCCATCTTTGGCAATTTTGCATACAGATTTCCCTCTCTCCCAAAGAAATTTGAATATTCAGTAAATGGTATTCTCAGGTGACATTTAGCTGATAAAGCATATAAATAACTTTTCCATGTAAAATAAATATACAAACTATAAAGATTTTACAACCAAACCTTCCTATAGATAACAAATATATATACAGAATGCTAAAATGGTTGAAAGTTTTGCACAGAGTCATTTAGGAAACAAGTATTCTATTATAGCGCACTGCTCTATGTGGATTTGCCATGTATAGCATGCACAGTAACAGACACCATGAGATAAAGAATTAAATAAGGGATAACAAGACCACCACTACAATACAATGGTAACTAGTACAGCAGCAGTACCACAATGTAAGATGTCAACCTAGGTATACACAACTGGGGTGAGGGTGGGCTGATGTCTTAGTGTATGAACAATTTGGGCTGCATAGCATGAACTTAATGTCAGCTGACCTAGGGAGTTGGCAGTCCATATTGAAAATGTTCCACTCTAATTACAGTGCGATCCCACCATAATACAAACTCAGACATAAGCGGTTGTAGTGTCTCCCGAAATTTCGTATATTCATTCGCACATGAAGAAAAAAAAAGTACATAAAATAGTGTATAATAAATTTATTATCATTTTGTGGAAGAGATTGCATATGAATTCGAATATAATACAATTGTGGCATAGTTCCTGAAATTTTAAATACATGTACTTGTATTTTTCTCGTACAGGGAAAAAATATGTTTTTAAAGTACGAGAAATAGTGTGTAAAACGTTTATTATCACCTTGGGGAAAAGTTCGCACCTGAATTTGAATATAATATGATCGTGGTGCAGCTTCTGAAATTTAACAATTTCACCAGGTTCTTGAAGTGTTATGCAAAAATAAACATTATCGGAAATGTAACTTATTACTAATCCATGAGTAAGGCCAGTAAGTCATCTTTGTGATTGTCTTCAATTAATTCTGTATACAATTGTTGCTCAAACAATAGCCAACATGTGTTTCTTCTTTAACTGCATACACAACTAAGCAGAAGACAATGTAGTGATTGATAAAAGATTATCACAATTTAATAAACATTAAGAAACGAAAGCCACAAACACATTTGCTGGGCTTGGTGGTGTTATTAGATGCAATCAGCTGACCAGTAAATAATATCCACTTTATTACCTGGAAATTGGAAGGGTATGAAATTGTACATGCATTCAGCTTAATTTTTTTTTATAAAATTGACTTGTGACCATTGCAGGTCTACTGCACTTAGTTCTTGGGTTTTATATGTGTATGGTGTTTGCTTATGAACTTGTTATTATTTTCCTATTTTTTTATAAAAATATTTTACCGTTACAGAAAAGCAAGTTCACAAACACAAGTTGTTCTCTCCGCTTGGCGCAATGACTAGTATAGTAGTTTTCACAAGTTTCTTTCGATATTCCCAAAATCTGAAGTAAAAGTTAATGCATGCCGAAAGCATGTGTTGATTGTTAATTATTCTTGCTGTAGTTGTTCATACAAATAGGAGTACAAGCGTCAATTACTGAAAATTTAGAATGGATAAATGTATACGGAAACGCATATGAGAAAATTTTAGCAGTTATTATGAAATTTGTACAGACACTGTTTATAAACACTACAACAAAATGAACCATACACATTCATTGTCTTTCTTAACCTAATTTTGCTGTTAATTTTTCCCACTGAATTCAGACACATAATGATCAGTTACAAAATTATTGAATAGTTTAAATATGTATGCAATTCTTGCAATGGAATTACATGTATTATGGATTAATTGCAAGCCCCAATGGTACAATATCAGATGGCAAGTAAACGGTGTTAATATTCTTTTCATACTATATACAGTATTAGATGTTGAATTCAGACACAATGATTTGGGATACAATTATTGAATACTGCAAGTGTGTGTGCAATTTTTCAATGGAATTACATGCATTATGGATGACCTGCATGCCACAACTGCACAATAGTAAATGGTGTTTATACCCCCTTATTCATCATATACATTAGACATGAATACATGTATATGTGCCAATGAGTTGTTCTCTGAAAAAAGTATAATACAGTAAACTGTAAAACCCCGTATTAATGCAACCCTGCTATTGATGTGATCCAATTGTTTGGACCCCAATTATCATGTTATAGCGGGGTCCACTGAACTTTAGTCATATAATACTTACTCTAATAACTTACTGTACACTTTCAAGAAACTGATGTCTGATAAAATATGGGCAAATGTGATTAACCATATTCATTTCATTAAAGGAAATTAATCCTTAGTTCAACTGACTTCGGCATTCCTAAGCTACCATTGCTCTTCAACCAAATAAAATGGTGCTCAACAGATTTTGAAAAATACCACCACTTGATTGTTCTTGAATATGTTTAATTGAAGAGAAAGGCATCAGAGCAATTATATATATATATATATATATATATATATATATATATATATATATATATATATATACATATATATAGTACAAAGCAATAAGGATTCATTCATTTCTTGGAGGTAGGATATGAAAGTTTGTTTCAGCCAAGATATATATTTGTTTCTTTTACCACAAGATAATTCTTTTTAAAACGGTGTTTTCCCCTAGGAGTATATGAATGAGAGTCAACATTCCCCTTGGTGTCAGAACTGGTGATCAAATTAAAACTAGTGGGGGGGTCACTGATGCACAAATGAAGGTAAAGGGAAACACTGTAAAAAGCCAATATAATGGATACAATTGTGCTTTTATGTCAATAAATCAGAGAAAGAATATTGTTTTGAAGCTATTTGGCTGTTGGAATTTTTCTTTACAAAAATCAAATACCCACCCCTGCTCCCCTCCCTTAGTGCCAATACTTGCTGCCAACTATACAAAATATTTGAGAAAATTTTACTTCATTTTCAAGGTCAACTGAACTGACCTTGAAAATGCTATGATGCACTGATTGTTCATGGAGTAAGACATCAACCCCCTCAAGAAAAAAACCTGGGTCAATGTCTAATACTAATATTATTACCCATACTCCTACCTCATGGACAGGGTACTAACATGATCATATACGTGTCAATGGAGAAAGCCAGGTGTGATTCACACCCAGCACTCTTTTAGCCTAATATCAACAATTTGAACATATTCCTTGCATATAATCAAATAAATTGAGTAGTCCTCTTTTTTAATATCGGAAGTATCGCAAATCATTGTAGAAATAGTTGTAAAATCTTTTTTTTTATACCTTTTTATCCATTATATTTCATTTAGATTTTCTGCCATATTAGTTCAAATAATGATTACTTCCATTCTCAGCCTTGTTTGTTTGTGTGCCATATAAGGACACTGAGGCCTTATTTGGAAACGTAAACAAATCATAGTAAAAATATGGCACGGTTTGGGTCAGAAATTCCGCGCATTAAAAGTAAATATGGTTTATCAGCAACTTTGAAATTCCACCAATTTGCCACTTGATTTATAATAACATAACGTAGAATATCCAAATATGGTCTGGCAAGCCTTACATAGAAAAGGGGTCACGGCGACAGTCTTGTGTTATCTGTCATGGCGGACACAGTGAGGTTAGTGTAACCATGCCAATTTATTTTATCGTGTAAGGGCTTAACCCCTTACCTCATGCAAGCGCCTTTGGATGCCTCTATTCCATTCGCATGGAAGCGCCTTAAACGTCTCTACTCCATTTGTATGGAAGCGCCTTTTGATGCCTCTACTCCATTCACATGGAAGCGCCTTTTGACATCTGCTGTAAACATCAGCCACTTTTAGCGGGTTTTCATAGCGCCACCTTCGAGGAAAACCCTCTATTAGATACCTCATTCATTGCTGTGAATGACCATTACCTCAGTTCACATGGTCGTTGTTTATGCTCTGGTAGAAACCTGCTATTTAAAATAACTGGGTCGTATTCTTCACTCTCCAAAATGGAGGTCATGGATTTCGTTCAGTACTTTTCATAATTAGAATCACAACTATGAAAGTTTCAATAACTTAGGTAAAGGCTCTGATATTGATGTAGGTAGCAATCAGTTTTTTTAAATTATCAAATTCAGATGACTTAGTGATGTAGACGCAGACAAAGAACTTGTAAATTTCGAGTATGAGAAATGGCAGCTACGGTTGGTCATGTGGCTTTACTGACTTGACGGTGAACAAGTTCTCTCAAGATTTTAAAGCAAATAAAAAATTCTTCCGTGAAAAATTATTATGCAGCTATAACGATCGGACTTTACTCTTAAATTTTTCCATACATAATAGATGTGTACCAAAAATGTAAAATGGTTAAAATTGCTGTTAAAAGTAACATACACTACACTGCTTAATAGTTAACAGACCTATATGTATGGTGTCGAATAGGTAACAGGTGTTCTATTTATATTGCACTGCACTGGGTAACTTAGCTACATGTGTATCGGAGGGCTAAAAAGCCATACACTCTATAAGGTAAAGGGTTAATAAATTCAAAATAACCCAAACTTCTTTCACAGCATGATTATACTTATGTAGTAGATTTCTACACTATTTGTTTTTCTGACTTCAGTGATGATTTTTTTTTGCTCCATTACAAGATATGGGATCAGTTCATAGCCTCAGCCACAACAAATCAAGCTGAGGCTACGACATCACAACTAGGTCAATGTCTTACATTGCAGAACTATGACAAAAACTGCTACAATAGTCATATAACAGAAGCCACTGCACCTTTAGTGCCATTTATATGAACATTTCATGTTTTGCAGTCTTATATGTACTTTTACTATTTACGGGATGTGTGAATTCCTACTGGGGATCTGAAGAAGGCATGTGCATTGTCATATTTTGGGTCGTGACAGAGATTTGAGTCAATATCATTTAAATTGTTATGTATATATAACAGATACGAAAACAGCACAAAGGGCATCGATCATGACCATTTGGGCTTAATCTCCAAGACTGTTTTTAGGAAAATGTACTATCATACAGTAGTACTGACTACTGTCTTTGATTGCATTGATCTGCTTGGTCTGTACAACATGAAAAAATAACACATTTGGACATAAAAAGCAAAACCTTAGACTTTAATTTTGTTTCTAAGTGCAGTTTGTGCAGGTAACTGATGAATGATGATACTAACTTATAATTTATGTATAATAAGAATTAAAGAATATCAGCGTAAAAAAGTGTATATATTGAAAAGGACTATATTGAATAAGGGCCATTTTCTGCTCCCTCTCCAAATGTCCTTATACAATGTATAATATACATATGAGGTGGTTAACAGTTATTTCTGACATCAGTTTTGTGTTGACATGTTCGTTGCCATGGTTAGAGGGTGTCAAAACACTATCATAAAAGACATGATAAGCTGTCATCTTTCCCATTTACTTCTCATCGATACTGCTTTTCCATGAGCTATTCACTCAGTTTCAAATCTGCAACATGCATTTTTATTATTTTTGAGGTTGTATAGCTCCATATATAAAGTTTAGTTTCTAAAACTATTCTAAAATGGTCCATCATAGACAAAAATAGAATATCGAACTTATACGTCAACTTAAAACTTCCTAAAATGCGTTGACAAAAAGGTTCTTAATCGTACAATACAAAAACTATTCCTCAATAAAATATTGTTTAATATTATTGAATGATGTTTAATATTATTTAATTATTTAAATTATTGTTTGATATTATTGAATATGGCAGTAAAGGAGGTGTTAACAGGGGCCTGTATGTTCACTTCTTTGGCGAATACATGAGTTTCTTACCTACAATGGAAATGACAAGTGTTCTTTATGTATTTATGTACTTTTATCCTTATATTTTCATGGCTATATAGCACATACACTACTGTTTTTCTATTTTTAGAAGAAAAAATCAATAAATTGTCTCCCACACCCCTTCAAAAATATAAATATACTTATATGAAAGTTATACTATCTAAATATGGAAGAATAAACACTTCACAACATGGGTTCCACTATCATTATTTTCTGATGCAGACATGATTGGCCACCATTGTAATGTTTAATTTTAGATGAATAACATATTGATAAAAATGCTACCTTGCTTGAAATAAAAATCAAATTGATTTTTCAGTTGTGCATTATTTTTTGTTGGCTTTGCTGAGCTTTTACTAATTTTATTTCAAAATAAATTCACAGCTGTTGATAATATCAATATTAATTCTTAAAAAGAAAAAAAAAAAGAACAAAAAAAACAATCAGAGCTTGGTGGATTTGAACTTGGTGTGAGATGTTTCCGATATCAATGCTCAACTGTTTGAGCTATTGAAACTTTCAGTTTTATGTGTATATCATGCAGATCACATTTTTTCCAAGCTGCTTTATATAACTGCAGACTATTAGTTATTGTTTGCACATTTAATAGTAGAATTTTAAAGATTGCTATTGTTACTATATGAAGTAAGATAGAGTTACCAAAATTTAATGAAAAAGTACACAGGTTGTAAACGTTATTTCCTGCAGAAAATTGATGACATATATGGAATTACGCTGTAATAGTGAATTAATCATAGCAAACGGTATCGTGATGGAACTGAAGAAAAACCCTTGTTATTAATGTATAAAATAAATAATATATATATACCCTATTATTTAAAGCATCCTTTTGCCAAAAATTGGCAACGTAAAAATACAATTTCATTTAATGTTTAATCCATGTAGTCTTTGTTTATATATATAGTTCCAAATGCCCCTTCAGCGCCTCTTCAAAAAATCTTGTTCCCAATCAATTTAGATAGAATGAAGAAAGAGAGAAAGAATGGATAACATTAGTTTTAAAATATCTGAATCGTTATTATTCCCGGAATTTTTCTATTATAATTATGAAGGAAATAATATAGTGCACTCAAGAAATGCAGGTCTAATTGCTCACGCGTAGCAATACTTCGGTAGGTATGGTGCAACAGGGAAAACAACGCCAATGATACATAGACAGCAAAATTCAAGATTTTTTTTATTTTTAGTGATCAGTGCAAACGTTAACACACGAGTTATTATGAAAACCTAAAATTTTAATAAAAATTAATCAATCAGTGTAAATACCTTGTATGATCAAGCCTGCACTTATATCTTATTTCTGGTTTAATTTGCTCAAATGTAGCATTTTCTCTTAAATTTCCCATACCAGACCATATTCAAAGGTCATGTTTTGGTATGAAAAAAAAAGTTATGTGTCTATTTAATGCAGAATAGGGTGAATTTATACATCGAATAATACAATAAGGAACAGATCTGTGATATTTACAAGAAAAATTTTTCCCCATAAAAACGGGGGCAGAAAATGGCCATTATTCAATATAGTCCTTTGAAGTATACAGTAATAATAGACCTCTGCAGCGATGAGTTGCTCTCTATAGTAAAAGGATACAGACTTTACGTATTAATGTGGTCATTTGTTCTGATAGAACTAATATTTCCGCAATCATTTCTTTAACTTACACGAATACAGGTATATACTATAACTACTGAGCCTGACACCTAATGATTGTCCGAAAAGTAAAAGCGACGAAATCAGCTTTCGTTATCCGGGCAGTTGAGAATTGTGGGTAATTGTGTAATCACGTATATTGCGATATTTGGCGAGATAATCTTTTTGGGAAGTAGTAGTGCAAATATGATCTTGTGGGTTATTTTATAATCAACTGATGACCGGGAGGCAGTTGTAAACGAGGTAATGTAGCGAGAATGGTATATTTCTGTTAGGAACACCTTTACACTTATGAACCAGGTATAAGTTTCCAATGCAAGAATGAATTAACTATAAATCCGGCATGGCATAATTCTTAGACAGGTGTTGTCTTATGAGTCTTTCAAATTGGTAGTGTCCGAGTGTGTTTGATCTGAAGTTCCATTGAATGTGTGTTACAGATACCAGCTTTATTTCAGTTCTGTAGGACCCTGATTCAGGAAATTCATCGACGGAAGAACAGTAATGTTTTCTTCTTGCATAAGATTATCTAATCGAAGGATTCTAGGAAGTAATTAGTGCTTGTTAAACTTCCAGTGGATGCATTTTTTAAAATTTGTATCAAGTATTTGTAATATATATATATATATATATATATATATATATATATATATATATATATATATATATAATACACAACACCAACACATAATGTGTGACCAGTTTTGCTTTATTGCTTCATCAGACTGGTATATATGATCAAAGATTGGGCTGTTAACTTTGATGAATAAGTCTATAATACAGATATGATTTTTCACCATTTTAATGCAGAATTCTGCTTTTCTCCTGACTTGAAACAGATTTTTCTTGATATAGTCCTTTTTTTTATATCATCTCCGATCTGGTTTTTAAAAAAATGGTCTGTCCAATCCCATTCTGCAATGACCCATGAAAATTATTCATTCCATATATCAGTTAGCACACGACTTGTAAAGAGTATTCTGATTGGTCAAAGATTTAAATTCATTCATTGAATCTTCGTGTAATGGAAACTGATAGCAATGGAAAGAAGAAGCATGCTTGCAAAACATGGCATCCCAAGTTGTTGACACGGAAAGTTTAGATAAAGGTTTAAAAGACATATGGCAATGGGAATGGCTGGAGCAAAAAGGTGATGGAAATTTAGTTGGTCACTATATAAGAAAACTGAATGCCAGAGGACTGGCATTTTGTGACCTCTGCAAGAAAGATCTTAATTATGTTAATCGTGGTTGGAAGTGTTTGGAACTGCAACTTCAAAAGAAGCTGCGTACAGAAAAATCGAAGCTCAGAAGGCTTCTGGAAAAAGTGCATTTAATTACTATAAGAAGAAAGATTTCATGCATGAGAGAACATATGTAGCCCTCTGTCAGAATATGCGTACTGTATGTTGCCAATACAAGCACTAGCTTGAAAAGAAAAAGGCTCTCATTGAGAAAGGAAAAGAAATGATTGGACATTGAGCCAGAAAAGTCAGTGGTGACAAAATGGAAGGCTAAAGAAATCTTTCCAAAGCCGCAAAAAGAGCTTGACTGGCATATCAACAGGTTGTGTCCATTGGTGAAAAAGATAAGTGAATGTATGGGATTATTTGTATATAGTTGATGTACTTGGGTTTTAATTTTGCAGATTTGTTATGAAAAGAGAAGTATAATATATTTGCTGCAAAACACTGACATGCACATGAAATAATTTCAGCATCAATAGTATTGGAGAACAAATTCATGTGACTATACATATTGTGAAATTGTTGAAGTCAAGTTGAACATTTTTGCTAAGTTTATTAGTTTTTCAAATGATTATTTTGGTTTATTTTATGATCATAAGTTGCACCAGGAGCAGCTTTTTATGAGTATAAAATGTGTTTTGGGTCAGGGGCCTTTAGCCACCTGGACCCCCGGATCTGGGGCGCTACCACTCGAGACCCCATTGGGGGAGGATCCCCAACCACCACTTAAAAATTTTTTCAGCTATTTTTTATGGAAGACAAAAATTATGTCTGATAATAGACCTTATTGGAAATTTACAAAGTACAGTGTATCATGAATACAATAATTTTGTTTGTTGCACTTTTACCTTTATATTGGCCATATCTTGTTGAGGAATTCTGAGTTAAGTGCCTTTTAAAAGGGGAACCGCTCTGGTCATGGGTTTGATCCTCGGCAGAGTCATACCAAAGACTTACAGAAATGGTACTAACAGCTGCCTCGCTAGGCGCTCAGCATTAAGAGGTTAGTGTTAGGACTGGTCGACCTGGTGTCAGGATAATGTGACTGTGTGGGACATGATGCTACATGTCTGCAGCATGATTCCCAAATCTAGACGTCACTATAAACTGCCACACTGCAGACATCGTAGTGATATGACTGAATAATTGTTAAAGCTACGTTGAAAATCATAATCACACACACATCTTCTCGAAGTATACACTGAGTCAACCAGCCTCAGCTAGCATTGGTGGGTATCAGACTCATGATCTTTCAATTGTAAGTCCAGTTCCTGACCAACTGAACTACCACGAATCCCCATGAATAAAATAAATTAAAAGACAATTACTTATTCTATGTAGCTGTGATTAGCCATTTAAACCATGCAACCAATTGATTGGGTGGGTGTTCAGTTATTTGTTATTAAACTGCGATTTCAAATCACTAAAGACAAATTGGTTATAATTTGTTTCTCAATAATACTGAAAAAATTGTGTTGACCTAACTGAATGGAGCATAAAGAGTGAGATTCAGCTCAAAAATGTGTACAAATTATTGACATTTTTCAATTAACTGCTCTTTTTCTATCCTGTATAGTACAGCAGCAGTCGCTAATTGTTAGGCTTGGCAGTTTTTGCCTTAGGATGGTCATCATCATTTTAAATGGATATTTTTTTGTGGCAACTCTTTCAACAGATGTTCCAGTTGGAATTGTATGTCACACCTAGTATAGAAGGAACACATTTGGATATATGCATGGTAGATACAGAGTTGTATCTATAAATGGCTTCATGTAAGCCATTTGACTCATCAAGGCAAAAAACAGTGAGTCAGACTCAAAATAATTATATTGTTTAAATACACAACAAAATATGTGACTAAAGCCAATAAGGCAATCCCCTTGCTAGAAGCATCTGAACATTCTATATTTGTTAAAAATCTTGATGGTTTCATGTCATCAGAAATAATCTGAGCATATATGACAAGGCATTTATTGCTGACTGTGTCAGTGCTTTCATCTGCCACTGGTGTCATAAATGACGAATTTTGCAGGTAATGTATAAGACTATCCTCAACGTTTGTCTCTCCAATAACTCTGAACAGGTAGTAGCCAAGTTATACTGATTGGCAGAATTCTTCAGAATTCCAATGGCATCAGTTTCTTCAGCTGTTAAGTCTTGTATTAAGAGATTTGTATTCAGGAAAAAGAGATGTCTTCTACACTCAGCCAATGTAGACACTTAAGTTGTACTTTCACTGCTATGTCTTGTTTGGATGAATGTTTTTGTAAACCTGCATTCAAATCTACCCAGTGTTGTGGACCTACCTTCAGTCAACATTTTTTGTTATGGCAACCCAGTATGCCTTGCCAGTGTAGTGTTCTGAAAGTTACTGCTTTTTGCACATTTGGTCATGGAGGTATTTGTTTAGCCTCTATACATATATGCCAAGACAATGGCATATTCACTGTCACATTCTTTATGCAACTTGACTTCTTCAAAACGAAGCCAGCTGCGTTTTCAACCATTGTTGCACAAATTTTGTTTTATCTTACAAGTAGGGTAATCTGGTCATAATTCGACTACTGAGGTCATTGACTGACGTGGGATTGACAACCTCATTATTGAAGCCTACTACTGTGTACCTAACTACGATATGGGAATCAGTGAACTGGGCTTCTTGCAAGTTTCATTATTCAGAAAACATAATTTGAGTTTGTTATAACCGAAAAGTGATTTTATTATGACTGTATATGCAGGGGGTAAATATAACTGTGTTGTGTCTTTTTCTGACCTCTGATATGTGCAATTCCGACCACCATATATGGATTGTACATATATGAGTTTCATCTATAAAATACAAAGATTTTGTTTATCTTTACCGATTTTAAAGCTTTAAATTGTTTTTATCTTTTTCAGATAGCAGATTGTTATATAGATAATTGCAGATGTTGTTGAGATAATTTTGGAGAGAATTAACATTTTATTTTTATTTAGATTTCTACCTTTAACCTTTTATTTATTGTTTTTAATTACATATTTATTCCTGGTTTTTTTCTTCAAAGTTCACTACAAACTAAACACAAGTCTACATTTTCTTGGTCAGAATTGCCCTCTTATGATAAAGAACCTTTGGTAAATCTGACCACTACACAGAATATTGTATACTATTGTTATTTGTCATAAAACTGGTGCAATCTTTACTTTCTTGGCATGACAAAGCATTATTTTATGATGACATAATTATTATGTTACTGAAAGCCATACAAATCTTGTATGATTGATGCCTGACTAGGGTCCTGAATAAATTTTTTTTTATGAATGCCGCTTCTGAACTCAAACAGAAGAGAGAATACTGAGGTGATTATGTCATTTTGTCATGCGATGCCCTCACCGCCTGGAAACATCTTTGCTAATTTGTAGATGCATGTGCACAAATAAAAACAAAGAACATAGCAAGTAATTTGCATATCTTTGTTGTAAACAGCATGACATACATTCGCAGTCAGAATATGACCATGTTACCCTTACCTCATTTTCGGTTGATGAAGGCTCCACTGGTTCGATAACAATACTGTTATCATCGGTCAGTCATAAACGCAGTCCAAAAGATAATTTCGTTTGTTTCGGATCAGTTTTAATTCTTTTGCCTTGGGAGCCATTTTCAGTTGAATGCTGACAGTGTCTTGGAACAACGCAAGGCATACAATTGAGCGAATGGAAATTGTTGCTTCATTTAGTGGTAAAGGTGTGCATAAAATAATAGTTTCTTGTGAGTCACTTTAAAATCATGTGTTTAGTTTCAGCCTCTTTCTTTGGTGGTGTGATTATACAATTCTAACATCCTGTTACTACAAATGATGTGACAGTTACAGGTCACATGAGGTCAAATCCAGGTTCCATAGTCAGTTGTATTATGATAACATTAGCGTGAGAAACCGATGAGTTCGTGTTTTCCCTATTTGTGAGAGTTTTAATCTAACCATTAAAGTAGTTAGACCAAACCTTAATTTTGTGCTAATCAGCAACACATAATATTGGGGTGTGTCAATTTAAGTACCATCGATGATTTGTAGACCGAATCTTTGTTTTTTGTTAATCAGCAAAACATAACATTGGGGTGTGACGATTTATATACCGGTGACAAATTTTATGCATCAAATTGGAAAAGTCAGTGTATTTGACACATCGGTTGATAAAACACTGTAGATATTCTTTTATCTCCATATGGAACGGACCATCTCTCATTGTATATATAGATTCCATGCTGTCTCATAGCCAACGGATAATTTTTGGAGCTTCTGAATTCTGCTTTTTGTGTTCTAGGGTTAAAAGAGGATTATTGATCTGTTTTCCTTTTAGGGCCATATACCTTAAATTTGTCTACAGTAAGTTTCTTGTTATCAGAGATTGAGACAGGTCCTTTCAACACACATTTTTGAAAGCAATCATGAGAATTCTGGCTGAGTTGTGTCCTTGGTGAATTTTTATCAGTTCCATTGGATTGAAACATCTCAAGTGATGCTAGTTCATTTGGAATCACATGTGACATCTAATATAGAATGAAAAAATATAGATATTTTACTTGAAGATATAGTACAAATCATGTGTTTTTGAAACTCTTTGTACTTGGCCGAGTTCATGGGTCCCAAAAGTGTTACATATGTGGCAGAAATTAAATATATGTAAACAACATTTTTTATGCATTGGTTGCCTACCTTTGAGCTTATATTTAATGAATATTTTTGACACTGACCTTAGAGATTCATATTTTGACTTAAAAAATAAATAGAAAAGCAAGATATAGAAAAATTGCGCATATAACTTGGTGTCCTTTCGTTGCACAATTTTTAAGTGGATATAGGCACAAACAGCTTAATAATATAGAATATTTCATTTCACAGCACTTCACAGCATTTTTAATTGAACCTTTTAGTGAAACTTGACATAAAGGAGTAACTTGACATATAATGAACATATATAATTGGACACCATTATCTGCAGAACATACACAAGATTAACATTTTTGTACTTAAAAATTCTGAAAACATTTTCTTATTTAATCAGATCGATGCTGTTTGCCAGTATTCAGTGGTCAGTTATACACATGTGGGAAAACAATATTATATGTTAATTTACCAAATTTTGTTTAAAAACTAAATTTGTTATGCATATAACTGGATACCAAATCCCAACTAATATGGCAGACAATCTATAAATATTCAGATAAAATAAAACATTACATGTGATGTCAGAAACTCCACATTTTTGTGATGTTAATTATAAACATTTCCAAGTACAAACAAAGAAAATATATGAGCTGGTAGCGAAAATGACTGAAATACATAAACACACTAAAGTAGATTCTGGCATCACTGGCTGGTGATGCAGTTTGGCCAAGACACGTACAAAAGATAACAGTTATGAGAATCAGTAATATTCCTGGTTGTAGGAAGAACACATCATTTGAGTGATAGGGCTTTGAATTAGAGACCAGATGTTTTTTTTTTTAACACATTAATTTTGTTCTTGGGAACAATTAAGGTATTGACACTAGTACGTAACATGTCACCAAGCTCTTAAGTGGCATAGGCTGAAATGATAGCATATCAGGATCATTATGGTAAAAAGCCCAGGGGAGAACACTGTACATTGCAAACAGATGTCTTTCTTCTTGACATAGTCAAGTACTAGATCAGTTCGACTTAGTGTTCGTCTAGTGTGTTACAATAGTGTGAAATGAAAACACTCATCATGTTCATACCATAAATGATAATCTTGGAGTTATTCAGCACGGTCTGTATGGGACCTTGAAAACCTCGGAAAGCCATGAAAAATGAATTTGTCCCTCAAGGCCTTGAAAACGCCTTGAAAATTCAAAATGATGTCTGAGTACCTTGAAAAGCCTTGATTTTCTTAAAATCGATAGGAATTATTAAATACTAGTAGTTTTATTATACAGATTTAAATTAAGAAAAGAAAAGGAAAAAAAGATCTCTGGCTACGTTTGTGGCAGAAGGGAAATTTCCACAACTGGCCACTGGGCAGTCATACATTTTGAACTAACATTTTTACAAAGCCTAGATGTAGCCACGGTTAAATTTGATTGATTTGTATGCTTCTAAATGGCTGGCTGTCAGTTCTAACCTCGGTGGCTAGATGAAGTAAAATATAAAGTTTGGATTATGGCATCTTTCTCAGAGAGCTTTGCAAAATACCAATCATGCAAGAAGGAAATAGATTTGCATGCAATTTGAGAGCGTGCTTGATGGTCACATGCAGCTGGGGGGAAAAACACATTGTCTCTTGTAATGGCAGCTGATATCGCAAAACAAGAAGTCATAAGCATAAAATCGTTTTTGATGAAAGAAGTATGTGTACACAGAGATTCAAGTTTTACAATAGTAACTGTATATAGTCTTGATTATGAAATTATTTTGATCCAGTTCTGTATTTCGATTGAGTGGAAATGGGACAGAAATAAGTGCCATGAACACGATGAATCTAAAAATATAGATTAGAGCTAAGCTGATAGAAATATTAATATATCTAATATAAAATAATTAAATATCCAGATGCTGTTTTTAAATAAGTGATGATACAAAGAAAAACAATATTTTTGTTACCTTTGGTGTATTATGGGGTGGGTTAAGAAGAAAGGCAGGTACTGAAAAGGACATTGAGACGATGACAGCTGCTGCTGATGACTATGCATTGAAAGCAAAGATCCATAGCAAAATTTGCTTTATGACGACATCAGATAGTTTGAGGAAGAGTGATAAGGACAAAATCGTTAAACTTAGAGCTCTTGAAAAACAGCTTGATGACAAGCTACAAGAACTGAAATATTCACTTTAAAATATTTTGGACTTTGTAAATAGTTTAGTGTAGACAGAGTAAAATGAACATAGTTTAGTGACTGTTCATTATTCTAATGCCCAGTGTAGGATGTTTACTGTTAATGGGAATGATATCAATGATCATAATCATAAAAGAAATAAATTTGCAAGAAATATCCCTCATATGATGTAATAGTAAGTAGTAACTTGTGTTTACATACATTTTCATTTATGTATCCTTTAAAATTAATGTAAAAATGAACCTTGAAAAACATGATTTTAAACCTTGAGAAAACCATGAAAACTTTGAAAGAAATATGCTGCTAACCCTGATTCAAAGTCATCAGGGACATTTATTTTTATGCAGTGCAAAAGCATCAGTGATTTTATTGATCACATTAGCTATTAATGGTTTCAAAGAACACCTTAACATTAAATCCAGGTTAAAGTTCTCCATGCTACCCATGCATATTGCTAATGGTGGTTTTTATGAGAGCCAAAATGTTGTTCAGGCATGACATGTTAATGTTCACTCAGATTGTTAGCTTTCTTTTCTAATGCTAGGGCATAAACAGTACTTCTGACATAAACATAGGTTTTGAATAGTTTGTCTTCACTTTGGTTTTGGTTTGAGTGCAGTGATCTGGTGCCATATACCTTTGCAGGAGTTTACTTTGACCAGAAAGTATGTGTCTTTGACACCTCCGATTGCTGCCTGGACACAAGTGATTTGACTAACTCTGGTCACCAAGATGCATGATAGTTTGATACAGTTGTTTGTGCTATTTTTTTCAGGAGCACAGTTGTTTTCTGTTTCAATTTTATATTATTTCTCAAGTCCTATATGTTTTCTCATTTGCTGAGTTGGTGTTCTACGTTTATTGGCCCTCCCTGATAAATGTCATGCTCAGGTGTTAGCATCCCAGTCACATTTTTCTCTGCCAGTTATATCAGTAGTATATCTGGGTTTTTTGGTAACAACAGTTCCTGTTTTTATCAACCATCTCTCTTGTTGGCACAATCTCTTTTAAAAGGTATCTGCTTTTGGGTAAGCTTAATCATCTCGCTTTAGTTACAGCTTTTAGATTACAACTTGTACAGCAGTTAATATACACATTAAATTTTCATGAATGGGGGCAGATTTTTTGGGGGGAGCCGAGATATTTTATTTTATATCCGGATAAAAAGTTTTTGAATAATATAATGAATATAAATTTAAAGTAAGATATTTTTCCATCTGCTGTAAGATGGAATTTTTCTTGGAAACAGTCTCATGTCCCTTTCTCAGAACATTAAATTGTTGGTCCCTCATATATAAGTACAGTATACTGTGGTATGTATAACGGTCAGGGATATAGTGGTACAGAACTTTTCATGGTAGAAAACTATTGAATATATTGAAAAGCTTGTCACTAATTCTTAACAGTTAATGACAATATCAACATCCTAGTCTTTTAATGGTGTCTTCTTTGACCTAATGAAAATGGTACCAGTCCTACTGACTTTATTGATTCCACATTTGACAATCTTGAATATTAGTGCTTAGTACTTAGCTCAAGAGAAGAAACAATATTATCTTGAATTCCCGGAGATTATTTTCAGAGAGTATTGTGTCAGTCGACTTCTGTTTGTCCAAGATTTTCTGCATGCATTCTTAGGACACTAAACACATGCAGTGGGCTATGGGTTTTGACTCTTTGTCACAGTTTGGAGAGGATGGAGTGGCAACATGTTGTAAAATGCCTATAGATTTTGCATCATGGGCTATTGACATTGCTTTAGTGTTAGATATGTTCTAACCAAACTTCATTTATACAAAGATGCACCATATATACAGTTGATTTTTGTTACCATCCCTTGGGTCGCTGTTTGGTTCATGGTTTAAGTGTATGTTTTTGCAGATTTTTAGTGTTGCATTAACTTGGAATGATCTGAGGGTGAAAGCACTGAGACATATAATTGATATTTGGCACAAAAACAACTAAAGTATGTATTTTGATCATATAAAAATGTCATTATGTAGGTAATAGACCACATGGTCAAACCACTGATTATGAGAGCACAATTTTTGCATTTTGTGATTTTTCTCAAGTTTGAGCCCCATGTCCAACTTAACAATGAACTTGATTCAAATAAGATTAATTTGGTACAGTCTCCTGTAGCTATAGTTTTCAGATAAAATCTTAACTTGATGTTTGTGATGGATGCCCAGGTAGTGGTGAGCAAATAATCCATAATGAACAAAAGGTTAATTTTAAGGGTTTATCTACACAGATATCTGAGATATTGAAAATCTGATCTCCGACTCAGATTCCCCAGGTCATAAATATGCAGTATAGTAAATTTCAGCTTGATATCTTTATAATTAAAAATTTTTTTACTAGCATTTGAAAAAACTATGCTACCCCTCCCCACTTCAGATGGGCTGTAACTTCAGAATTAGTTGGAATATTTTACTGGAAGTTTGCATTTGTCAATACTTTTTGACCAGAAAGTCTGGTCTTTTGTCTTGTCAATACTTTTTGACCAGAAAGTCTGGTCTTTTGTCTTGTCAATACTTTTTGACCAGAAAGTCTGGGCTTTTGTCTTGTCAATACTTTTTGACCAGAAAGTCTGGGCTTTTGTCTTGTACTCCAGATTTACTTATAAATGGATTACGTCATTCAAAATGTTTCGTATGTAAAAATATTCTTTCTTCTCGAACGATTGAAAAATAATGTGTAAAAAATAACTATTATTTTGGGGAAGAGATCATGTATGTATGAAAAAATAACATGACATTGAGAAGGATTTTAAAGAATTTACACAATTGTTATTATTCAGTTCCCTATTATCCAACCGATTTCTCTCATTCACTTGAAGGGTCAAAGTCAGATTAGCCTGAATTTGACTTTAGCATGGACCCAGATTACTGAATATTTGAAAATTTCCTGTGTTTGATATGCTTCCAAAAACAAATTTGTAAAAACATATTCTTTACAAGATGTAGATATTTCTGTTTAAAATGTTATTTTCAGTTTTGGCATGGGGAGGTCATTTCATGCAAATATTTTGCAATCTGCCAATTTAACTTGTTGGGTGTACCAAAATTTCCTTATTTGTTTCATATTTTTTTTACTAGCTTTAAGAAGTCTAGAAAATACATGGCAACATAATCAAGGCTTAGGATGTACTTTTTCATGTGGTGTTAAGGGATTGAAATGACAAGAAGTACATGATTTTAGTACATTTTTGAAATCTTTAGCAGCACACTTATTTCCAAAATTCATTGATAGCCTTCCCACTTTCTACTCACTTAACAGACCTCTAAACAACTTGAAAGTCTTGACCCTAATGTTTTCATGCTTAAATGTCTTTTTTTCTGGGTTATGAAAGTTTAACTGAGCAAACAGGAACTTTCATGGGTTCTGTTGTATGTTCTGTTATATATTTTTTTTGTAAGTAGCAGTGATGATAAGCAAGTCAGACGATAGAGCTATAAAAACTCGTTGAACCTCTCACACAATAGTTCTTTTCCTCATTGCCTGTAAATTGAGTAGATCCTGAAAAATGATGACTTCTGCATTCCTTGTTATGTTTGACTAAGCAGCAAGTTAGATGTGCATTTGGACAAATTTGTTCAAGCAGATTAGGGATAAAAGATGAGAGGCCAGTGTAACAAGGATCTGCATAGGATTTATAATATTGTAGTCAGGATACCTTGGAAAAAGTTGCAGTACCAGCTTTAAAACCATGAGACCCAATAATGAAACTCTTTTTGCGTGCAATAATTTGGAACATTGTGTGTATTGTCATGTCACCAATAAAAAATATCATTAAATTGCTAATGTTTATTTGTGGTATAATTAATATTTAGTATTATAGGAATGGAAAATTTTAATTTTGTTTGCAGATTGAAGGAATCAAGAAATAGGTTACATTTTTCGATATTGATGTATTTGATTAACTTAATTCTATGTCAAATAAATACATTTTCCAAGACACTGAAAGAAAAAACAAATGGTCATATTATGCCCTCACTTTGTTTCATTTCATTTTTAAGCAACACATCATACATTCACGTTTTTTAAGAGTCGAACAGATTTGTCTACTACAGGTTTTAAGATCAAAATTATTATGTTCTGAACCTGATGTTCCTTGGTTTGTCATTGTACTTTTTCCTTTCACAGTTGCAATCCCATATGCATAAAGCAAATAATGGTCTATTGTTTGTTTTTTTTTAAAGTTACCCATGGGAATGTAAAATTCTTTGATGCTTGCCATGAATCTCTGTCTTTGGTCTGTTTTCCTTATAAAAACTACATGCATCTGCTAATTTTTGTTGACCAATCTTGCGATTAAAACTGCTGAGTAATGTTTATTATTCAAGAGATACGTCAGATAACACACATGTAATGTGACTTTTTAATGAAAATATTCATTAAGAACTACAAAACAATTTACAGATGTCTTAAACTTCTTGTCTTTAAGATCTAGCCTATGCAGCTTTATTAATGCCAGGTTAAACATCAAAAACACACACACACACACACACACATGCTCAGCATCACTGTCTTGTTTTGTGCATACATAGGGAAACCAGAACCCAGAAAACATGTATCAGCTTGTGCAGTCTCGGGGTATTTTGAAATGATCCTTCAGTCTAGAAATCTGTCTGCTAACCAGAACCTAATAAATTTCCTGTTGTGCTAGTAGTTTTCATGATTTTAATAGTCACTGGCTAGTAATGTTTCAGATGTTACCAACCAGCATTTGTTTATACTGTCTTAGGTAGTTTTTGAAAATCTGAATGATGGGACATGTCCAAGTTCTTTTGGAACTAATTGGGGCTGCAATGAAGAGTTTACTTGTTGTATTTAAAAAGAGGCTCTTTAAATCATTACTGGTTTTGTTAAATTTAAAAGAGATAGTTTATGTCAGAGACTGTTAGTCTGAGTTTCCTTTGACCATTCCAACCCAGTATAGGTATTTTAACATTTATGTTGGGGTGTGAGGTCAGAGAGCTTTGCCTATAAAAAATCTGCAGAAAGTGCATGGTGTTGGCATAGGGTGGCTACTTACTACTGAGCCTAGCAAACTTGAACAGCCTTGCATCAAGCCCAACCTGCATGAAATTCATAAGCGTCAGATTCTCAGAGAATGAGAGTATAGCATTCGCTGTGTCTTTAATTGTTGACAGATGAGATGAAATTACACCATTGACAAAATTGTTTGTGGTTCTCTTCATTTGGATTGCTAGTCACATAACTTTTCAAATCTTGCAGCTGTATTTATGATGTAAGAGGCCCAATAAGTCATACTATGTCCAAAACAAACAACCTTTCCAATGTTGTAGAAAGATATGAATTTTAAAAAATTAAAGTCACTTTATTTGTATAATAAAAATATCAAAAGAATGAAAGGCCACAGTATTTAACTGTGCATAATGCACACTTTCATTCTCTCTTTTTAAGTCGGGGGTGCACATTTAAAAAAAATAAGTAAAAGCTTTTTTAAAAGTCAATCTGACAAAATGGCAGTATAGTCCCTATATGTGTCACATTCACTCCTTGTGAAATATTAAACCTGTATCATTGTTACTAAATTGTTTACAGGTGCTGGCCTTTGTGAAGAAATAAATAATGCTTACAAAGCTTGATAGTCTTGTCCTTTGATTGTTTATGTTAAAAAAAAACTCCTTACATTTCACATCAGTTTGTAGAGTTTTGTTCTGTGCTATGACCAACAAAACATGTACATAATGACTTGTTCTAAAGCTGGGCAATGTAGTGCATTGCAGCGGAACAAATATGATTACTTGTGCCATAAATGTTGAGTATTCCTTAACAGTGAATCAAAAACAGTTCTTTTAATTAATGCTTCATTGATTTTTTCACTGTAATCAGTGCCTGCTAAGCTTTGATATGATCAACATAGTTATAATGCATCTGCATAGGTATATACTTTTCTTTGGAAAACAAGCTTGGTTCATTGTTACAGTAGATTGAGCAATATTTGTGTGACTGTTGTGTTTAAATATGGACAGTGTTTCATTGACTCAGCGTGATCTTTTAGAGTAATTGGCACAGGCTAAATATGGACAGTGTTTCATTGACTCAGCGTGATCTTTTAGAGTAGTTGGCACATGCTAAATATGGACAGTGTTTCATTGATTCAGCGTGATCTTTTAGAGTAATTGGCACAGGCTAAATGTCTGATATGCTAAACATACTGGTAGTCACTTTGCTTTGTCTTGGTACCAGTAAAATGTTGTATTCACTATCCAAATTGGACAAATGTACACAATGAAAACAGATCAAAATGATTGTTGGCATGCATGTTATATATTGGTGCATGTTATACACACCTGAACAGGGATGGTCCTAGCTTTTAAAAAGCTGTCGCCAAAATAATCGCCAACCTCAATATTTTGTCGCCAATTTTCAAAAAGTGTCGCCAAAAAAAGTAGTGTACATTTTTCCAAGCGTTAATTTAGTCTATTAATGTAACAGGCAATGAAAATTACAAAAGATGGATTAGTTAATACTTTAATTACAAGAAGCATTAACAAAATGTTACAAAGTGTTACATGAAGATCCGTCGCGATTTTAGGGCTGCCCACTTGTTCAGTGCAGTTTCAAAGTCTAATTTTTCACATCTGTACATGCTGATTCTCATTAAATTCTCGAGACATGAGATGCAGAGCTTATTTCTGATGTCAGTTTTTATGAGGTTCATCTTACTGAATCCACATTCACAGTCCTCAGTGCTGACAGGTGACACCAGTAGTCTCTCAGCAGCCCCCCCCCCTTTTATGGCTAGCTTCACAAAGCTTGTAGCGAATTGCTTCCTAAATCCCAAGAATGATCACTGAATGATGTATAAATTTTCTCGACAAGAAAAATAGGATCTTCATTCCCACGAATGAAACTTTACACGAGTCAACACCTGGCAATATTGGACCGTATATATAAGCGTAAATTCACACCCAATTTAGGGATTCTTTCACTCCTGTATTTTGAGAAATAAATAATTATTATTAATTATGCAAAACTGTTTTTTTTTTTTTTTGCTATTTCTTGTTGCAGAGTTTAAGTCTCTGCAGCCGTAACACGGGACTGATGGCAAAAGGAAAAGATCAATGAGTAAAATGCTGCACTGGCGACAGATGTAATTGTGATTGAGATTTTTTCCATTTGCTTTGTATTTATACACAGTAGTCGGTACTTCAAAGGTTATCAGTTTTCTATGAAGGTTCAGCAAAACTATCGTATTGGTATATGTATAAAAAAAACCAGAAGGATTAGCCATACAATTAACTGTATCTGTTCTATTCGCGTCTTCAGAAGTCGGTCAGTTGTAGGTATAGTGCGGTAGCATGACTGACTGTATCGCAGCATACAGTACTCAGCCCAGATGTCAGCATAAGCAGATTATGATGTAACAATGCACTGTAAAGATGGGGTTGTCAATACAAACAAAGGATCGTTTGTGTAACAGATTGATTCCAATGCATTGCTTAGTCAAGTTTATGGCTTCCTTTCGTTCTGGCTTTAAATTTATTCAGTCCAAATCCATGATTGTATGTACAAATTAAATAACCAAAAAGTATGTCGCCAAAAAAATCGCCAGATGGGATATTTTTGTCACCAATAAGGAAAAAAAATCGCAATTTGCGACATTGGCGAAGCCCAGGACGATCCCTGCCTGAATGCGGTATTCTGATTTTGACTTGAAACCTGTCGCAATTGAAGCATCCAGGAGAAAACCATATTCATAACATATACAGCACTTGTCATTACAGGAGTCACATAATACCTACAAAAACTGTATTTACATGTGCTCTGGTTCATGGCTCAACTGTCAAGGGTTCGAAACCTGGGTGAGGCATGCCAAAGAATTATTTAAAACAATGATACTAGCAGCTACCTTGCTTGGTGCATAGCGTTGAGAGGTTAGTGTTGGGACTGGTTGGCCTAGTGTCAGGATAATGTGATGTTCTTAATTTAGATTCATCATTTTGTGTCTGACATTGTTTTGTAAAGTTTCAGTAGGGTCACAATGATAATATGATCTTATTCAGGAGTGTTCTAAAAGCTCACCGCTTTCAACTGCAAGAAAATACTTATCGTATCTTTACCCTTAATTTTTTTATCATACTTTGTTTATAATTATGTGGTGTCTTTTTCTTGTTGTTGTTATTGTGATCTTTTTTTGTTCTAGAGTACCTAATCTTTTTAAAGATTAAGTGCTGTCTAAAATCATATTTATGGATGAATAGGGTTATGTATATCAATATTGTGTTTAACTTTTGGTACATGTCTTTTGACTGCATAGGAGCTATAAATAGGTGTTTATGATGCTTAATATTAATTAATATTAATAATTAACCTATTTATGAGAAAATTCTGGTTGGCTGGTTAAGTTAGGTGGCTGAGTACTGAGATAAAAATTGTACAGCTGGGATACCCATTATGGGACCGCTTCAGTAGCCTAGCAGTTAGAGCATCTGCTTGGATGCGAGAGGTCATGGGTTCGAACCCCTGCTGAGTCATATTGATATAGAATTTTCACCAGAAGACTAGTTGTGATTGGTTGGTGCTGATCTTACCTCAGATAAGACCATCATGACAGCCATCTTCTCACTACTTTTTCTAAATGGAAATTTTTATCAATACCATAAGACATGCAGTGTCTAGTTGGTCTTGAAGTAAAAGGATCTGACATCCATTATGGTGGTCATCAGGAACAATTTTTTTATTACTACAACTCTAGAATTGATGATCATATCGACATTGGGTTTTCACCAAAGACTACTTTTAGCTGGTCCTAAATGAAAATGATTCTGTAACAGACATCTGATACATCTTCCACAATCAATATATTGAAGATCTTGTCATTTAACTGGCTAGCTGGATGGTCATACCAACAATGGGTTTTTACCAAAAGTCTTCTAATGGAGTCCTGTTTGTAATAAATTTACATCTATTATGACTGCCACTGCATGAAAATCTAGTCGCTCAAGAATATCAGAGATAGTTTCAGCACCTAGCAGATAATAATAATAAATTCTGGATTATTTTTTTTGAACTATGGAATATCAGTCTCGTCAATGGACTCTTACTTTGGTGCATTATAAGGTGTTCTTGTTATCATTTAAGTTTGAATATTTATGTGGTTCTTACTCTTCAGAAAATATATCACAAGAGTCTGTCACAGACAAATGTAATTCTGGGAGTTGAAGCTTATGGCTAGTCAAACAGTTACAATTTGGTTATAATCTTCATCAACACTATGCGGGTTTAATGATGTTGTTGGAATGCATTTCTTGTTTACAAACATCAAAATTAGATTTTGAATATGTTGTATAATCATTAGTAGCTTATTGGAGAATTATAGATGTCTCTAATGAAAAAATGTTTTGTTGTGGAAAGTTTGGATGCAACACCTGTAGCATTCTATGCCATTTTTTCGTGGCTTTCATGACCATAAGGCCAAGTAAGCATATGGTATGGTCTGTCATCCATGTACAGTTTATTTTTGTGAAAAACTGCTGTTGTATCATTTAACATGATCTCTGAATTTCACATTCTTGCATTTTAATGGTCCATCATTGCAGTTCTTTTATAACTAGTACAGTATGCTATGCTATACATGTTGTACAGTATGCTATGCTATACATGTAGCTCTAAGGTGCCTTAACACCAGAACACATTTTGCAATCCTTCCCAGTTTAATGTGCTTTTTGTTTTTCAGGTGAAGAAACACGGTGAAGAAGATGAATTCTCCTGATGACCATGCTGCTGTGGTCAAGGAGGGTTATCTCTGGAAAAGAGGTAATGAGCTATCACTATGCTTTCTATTTTCTGGTTTCATTTCTTTAGTCAATTCATTTTCCAACTATCCTTGCATCTCTTAATCTTTTAATGCTTGTTGTTGACTGCTAGGCAGGTTGTTGCTTCATGTTGAACAAATGGCACTTGTACTATGACCTAAGCAATGAAGTTTCAGTTGTGCCCATTGATATAAATCTCAGTGAGGTCCACCATTGATTTGTGCTCAGAGCAATGCTGTATTTTTAGCTCCACTGGCGATGAGGAATAGTTAGTGGGCTTTATCAAAATTTGTTGAATAGTTGGGTTTTGAAAAGGTGAACTGTAGTAGTAACTTCATTTTTTTGACAAAAAGCACTGGGCCAATTTCAGTCAAATTTGGCAGGAATGTTTCACAGGACATGCTCAACTTAAACTACATTTGGGATGACTGCCATGGCAGCCATCTTGAAAAATGCTATTGCTACTCCACTTGAATAGAAGGACGTATCAGTTTGGGATTTTCACTAAAATTCTTACGTTGGGTTGATCCTTAATGAAGACAGACAACATGGACATCCAGTTTAACTGTCACAGCAGCTCTCTTGAAAATCTTGTTATTGCTACTTCTCCTAAATAGAAAGTCTTATCTACATGGGGTTTTCACTGGAAGATATCTTATTATGTGTACTACTTGTTGATGGTCCTGTTGACATGAGTTTTCATTAAAAGAAAGACAGTGCCATCCTGACAGCAAGTATGGCAGCAATCTTGAAAATCTTGTCAATGTTATTCACCACAATTGGGAAATCTTGTCAGCGTGGGCTTTTCATAGTAAGACTTCTTATGTTTTCTGCTCCTCCTAGATATATGGTGATATCAATGTTGGGTTTTCCAAAAGACTTCTTGTTATGTCTTGTTGGTCCTAAATGAAATGGTGCATATCTGACATCCAATATGGCCACCACGGCAGAGTTCTTGAAAATATTGTTATAACATGTCCTAAATAGAAGGTCTTAACAACATGGGGTTTTCAACAGAAGACATTATTTTATTCAGTTGGGCCTAAGTTAAAGTGAATCCAATCTGACATTCACCTGGAAAATCTTATAAAATGTTTCCCCATATTGATGTTATCACTGAAAGATGTCAGATATTGTTAAATTGGTCCTCTATTAAAACAGTACTGATATGTGTGTTTGCACTTTCTCCTTTTTACATTTAACATTGGTTTTCAGTAATATGTTATCTGATCTTTACTGACCTCAAAAAAATCTGGTCCCCTCTAAATCCAGATTGGACCACTCTTGTAATTTGAAGCGAGTCCAAAAAAGAAATGTTATGCTTGCTGATAAAATGATGTCATTTTTAGTTTGAAAGATACTTGCAAATTATTAATACACTGGTTCCTGCTCGCAATCCATCTGTAAATACCTCCATATTATGAAGATTATCTGCTTAATTGTGTCAAAAGCTGTAAATTTTGTGTGTACCAAGTAAAACACATGCTCTATGAATGGGGAACGTTACTATTTTTGTTCTCCATATTTCATTGGCTAACTATAATTAGCATTCACTTGCACAACATGAATAATAGGCTGTCCCTTACTCACACTGGTTAAATATATCAAACAGTATATATGTGATTGTGTCACATTTCGGCTAAGCTAGGCGGATTAATGGCCTTTAACACATTAACCCCTGGAGGTTTTTGTCATTTTCGCCTGAAAATCGAGTAGGAAACATTTTGGAAGCTATTTCTGAATAGATCCGAAAACACCAAATCCCCAGTGATCTTTCAATAACATACTGCCTAGTTGTGTTAGAAACATCATTTTTCATTGGCTATTTGACTTGTGCATGAGCAGAAGGGTAAAAGTTGGAGTTCTTTTTTTTTTTTTTTTTTTGCCAAACAGAGCCATTATTTTTGTATGGAGACAACTCTTTATTTCAAATGCCCATTTTATCCTACTTTTTGCAAAGGCTTATCTGTCTGTTTGTAGTTCATACCGGTTTGCCTTAGATCTGGGACCAAAAAGTCTAAAATCCGGACACAAAATCGGATTCCGACCACAGGCGAATTTTGGGTAGAAAAAGTCGGGTCCAAAAATTGAGTTTTTTATCTGTATTTTGTTGTGCAACTAGATATTCCAGAGTAACCGCTCCGTTGGCCTAGTGGTTAGAGCGCCCGCCTCAGTGGGTTTGATCCCTGGCTGAGTCATACCAAAGACTTACAACAATGGTACTAACAGCTGCCTCGCTTGGCGCTCAGCATTAAGAGGTTAGTGTTAGGACTGGTCGGCCTGGTGTCGGGATAATGTGACTGGGTGGGACATCGTGCTACATGTCTGCGGCATGATGCCCCAGTGCTAGACATCACTATAAACTGCCACACTGCAGACATCGTAGCGATATGACTGAAAAAATTGTTAAAGCTACATTATAAAAGTCCAAATCACACACATCACACAGATATTCCAGATTATTTGGTATCATTGTAGAGCTACATCTGTCTACCTTTCTATAATACCACCCACATTAGTGTATCATGCATGACCATGATGCAACAGAGCTTGGCAGTAGGCTACTACCTCCTGCCCTGTTAAGTCGTCGCTAGGGGTTAATGTGTTAAAAGCCCCTAATACAATATTTTTCACTTCAAAGAAACTGAGCTCATTACATAATATTTAATTCATTTCACTCAGAAAGTTTGTAGCTGCTGATTCTTTTGATACAGAGTGAATGTTTTCTGCAGTTGTAACACATCCAGAGTACTGTAACATCAACTGATTATGGGGCCCTGAGTGGCCAAGTGGTCTAAAGCATGCTCCATTACGGATCACTGCCATCTCACGTCTGTCTGCGTGGGTTCGAGTCTTGAATTCAGCCAGTGTGGGTATGTGAGAAAGCTTGCAAGTAGCTTCTCGTGGGTTGGTGGTTCTTTCTGTGGTTTTCCGGGTTCTTCCTCCACCATTAATACTGGGCGCCATGTATGACCTATCATGTGCTGAAAAATGGCGTTAAACCCTACAACAACAGCAACAACATCAACTAATTATGATACTGGAAGCTACTGTTTTCACAGATTGATATAAAAAAAACAATGCCATGTTAACTTCATTTCTGTTTTCAACTTCGATTGAAAGACTTGGAGACTTTTGAAATGTTTAGAAATGAAACTACTCCAAAGTCCCTGAATACTTCTCCCTACAGATTGAAGAAATAGACAGTACTTTGACCTTAACAATGTTGACTGCCTCCAGTTCAAAAATACCTTTCTGACCTCACCCATGTATATACCCCTTCTAGATACTTGTGCTTCCCTTCGACATTCATACATGCACACACACACACACACACACACTGTCCTTGTATGGTAACTACCTAAAGCACAGCCTTGTATAAGCCAGTAAACTTTCTGCAGGATGTCTTTGATAAAATTGAGGACAGTAAGGCCAGAGCAAAAGTGAAGCAACCCATAAGTTACAAAATATATTTATGATAAACATACAACACAGAGAATTTTCTACTTAAGGAAAACAAGAATGTGCTGCATCACAGGCCCTTGACAGTGGTACAGAAATTTTGTCAAAATCAAGTTGTCCACGGACAAGTAGATTAAAAAGGTTTCATGACTGTATAAAACACCCACTTTTCTGTATTTTCAGAAAGAATGGTGGAAGACAGGACTGTTAAAATATTTACTTTTATTAAGCTGCACGATTTAAATGCAAGCAGTATGGATCTGTGACATGTAAATTATACCAGATATTTCAACTTGTCTAATTTTTGCTGTAAAAGATTATACTATAGACATGAGAAAACTATAAATGCAGACCTATTAAATAATTTATTTGAAAGGGGGAGGGGATCTTGAGTCACTGTTGGCAGCTAAAATAAGGAGAAAATTAGTTTTGATAGAAAAAAACTGTCCCTAATTTTTCAAAAGACATTCAAAGTTTACATCAACTGGCTCAGACTTAGATCTGGTTATGCAAAGTTCTTCATGGTGTTATGCATGAAATGCCTTGTTCCAGGACTATTGTTTAACCAATATGTATTGTGCTTTGCACTTTTCAGGTGTGTTAAGTGTCTTTCCTTGTGATAAGTAGTCCTGCAAACAATCAACTGGTTCTTCTCTTTAGTTGAAGGGTATCACTTACATATATTAGAAGATGTGAATGTTTGATCTTCATTGGCCTTGAGCCAAGGAAACTCCTGCAACCAAGAATCTTTGAAATCTTTTTTGATTTTATTCACTGTCATAGTGAAGTTTAGTTTTACCCTGTTTTGTTGACTTTTCATTCAACTTATTAGCATTCAGCCCTTGCTTTGTAAGGAAACAATCCATTCAGATACATTCTTAGTTGTCCAGTGATTGGTTCAGAACAGCCGATTCCTCAAGAGAAACCCTATCATCCAGCCAATGAAATTCAGTCTGTAACAGTAAAAAGTTATTGCCTAAATGTCTGCTTCATTGGTTAGTATTTATCGAAGCAGCAGCTGGTTTCAGAACTAAATGATATATTTCAGCATACACTATGTAAAGATACAATGGACCCATATGGTTCTTGTTGGTAAATATGAATGGTGCTGGTGTAAACATCGCTCTGACAAAATGGGATTGACTGCCTTATCAGGTTACAGACCACAATTTACATGTCTATGGACAAGTAATCATGCAAAAGTTGCTTGTCTGTAAGGTCAAATTTCCAACTCGGACAATATGGACATTGGATTTCTGGAACCCTGTGCTGCTATCTTGAGGATATTGTTATTGGCACTCTTCCTAAATTGATGTCTCATCAACATATAGTTTTATTAAAAGACTACTTTTGATGTACGGTTGGTCCAAAATATAGACATGATTTTCTCAATTTTAAAGTAGAATTTGCTTTTCTCCTTAGTAGAAAAATCAGTTCCTCATTGTAGTCCTTTTTTATGTAATCTCCAATCGGGTTTTTAAAAATAGTCCATCTGGTCCCATCCCTCAGTGATTCTTGTAAAGTATTCATTCTGTATATTATTTAACATACAATCATTGTAAAGAGTATTCTGATTGGTCAAAAGTTTCAGTTCATCCAGTGAAGCTTCACATAATAGAAACTGATGGAAATGAAAAGAGTGAAGCATGCTTGCAAAATATGGCATCTTCAGTTTTTGAGAGAAAACAAGACGACAAAAAATTTGGATAAAGGTGTGGAAATAGGAATGGCTCAAGCCAAAATTTATTTGAAATTTAGTTGATCAATTTATAAGAAATCTGAATGCCAGAGGATGGGCATTTTGTGATATCTGCAAGAAAGATTTGAATTAGGCTAGTCGTGGTTTTTACATATTCATAGCTGCCAACCCTCACGAATTTGGTGTGAATTTCACGACTTTTTCAGCGTTTCACGGATTCACGCCGCAAGCCAAAAATTCACGAATTCTCCAATCCTCAATTATTTTAAATCTTTAATAAAACAACCGATTTCCTGTTAAGCGCTTGTCGTGATATTCACAGTTGCTGAAACGGTCTGGTACTGCTGGTCGCGATATTAGTAGATCTACAGACGATTAGTACAGTTGGTCCGGTAGCAAGCATTTTAGCCTATTCTAATCTATATGTATAAGAGTAATTTTACAAAAGCTTTTGAGAGAAACTGGGGCCTAACCGGAATTTTGCTCCACGCATGCATCACCAACACTGATTTGGATTACTGTTAAGCATCGCATGTAAGATCTTGGAAATGTCTACACCACCAAGTAAAAAGAAATGTATTACTCAAAAAGCAAAGTTTAATTTGGAATATATCAAAAATTGGCCGTGCATTCTGCCATTAAACATTGATATTCATCATGCTTTTTGCACTTAGTGTGCCATCGCAGAAACGATGTGAGGAAGCACATTGGTTGCAAAAAACGCGTAGAAGTTGGGAAAATTAAGCATTGGCAGATTTCAGCTCTGGAATATTTTAAGCCATTGGCGGAAGACCTGCAGGCTACCAATGCTGAAGCATTATTTGTGAGTTATCTTGCCGAACACAATCTACCTTTATCAGCTGGATGCTAAATATTTGTTCTGACAAATGTTCTCGGACTCGGACTCGAAAATCATTTCCAAATTTTCCTGTGGAAGAACCAAAAGTGCTGCAGCTCCTTTGCATTCCTCACAGCAGCAGTGACAGCGAAAGAGTATTTTCTCTAGTGAGGAAAAATTAGACACACTTTAGGGCCTCCTTAGCTGCAGAAAATTTGTCAGCAATTTGAGGAAGTCAAAGTCTGCCACAGTATCATGTCTTAATAAATAAATATTTCTGCATATATATAGTGTTTTAGTTTTATTTTGCGAACTTGATATAGTGTAGTATTGACGCTCAGAGTGGATGGAGTTATTGTCATGGTATTTTTCACTAATTAATGTCCAAATTCACAACTTTTTATCCCTATTTTCACTGATTGTGAGCCTGGAAGGTTGGCAGCTATGCATATTGGAGCAACAGCTAGCTATGATGTTGCAGTCTCAGTGTTGTAGTAGTAGTGGTACTAATTAATATAAGTACTAGAACAGCAACCAGCATATCCAAAAGGAGCAGCGTACAAAGTAATTGAATATCAGAAGCACAAATTGCAGCCAATACACGGAGGTGTTTGAAAGGAATCAAACCCATGTTGAGACAAAAAAGAAATGATTGAACACAGCACCAGAAAATGTCAGTGGTAATAAAAATGAAAGCAAGAGAAATTTTTGCCAAGGCTGCAACAAAGAGCAATGCTGGCATATTGGTATCAACAAATTGTGTCTAGTAGAGAAAGAGACAAGTGAATTTATGAGATTATTTGTATGTAGTTGATGTATTTTGGTGTTTAATTTACAGACTTTTCCTGGAAAGAGGATTAGTGGAATATAAAATTTGCTGCATACATGGACAAATTATCATAACTGAATTACTATGTAAACACTGACATGCAAATGAAATAATTTTAGCACTATATTTATTGGAGAAGAATTTGATGTGACAATGAATATTGTGAAATTCTTCAAGTAAGTTGAAATTTTGGTAAGTTTGTTAATTTTTCAAATGATTATTTTGTTTTATATATTTTGGTAATAAGGTCCACAAGGAGCAGTTTTCTGTCTCTTGAGATCCCATTGTGTGAGGAGTCCAAACCCCTCTTCAGATTTTGAAAGTTTTTTTTTATGCAGGATCAAAACCACGTCCATAAAATGACATTGGTGCCACTCTGACATTCATTGTGTCCACCACAGTGACCATTTTGTTGTTGTTGTAGGGTTTAACACCATTTTTCAGCACAGGATAGGCTATACATGGCAGTCAGTATAACTGGTGGAGGAAGAACTCGGGGCGGAAACCCTGGGAAGAACCACTGACCCACAAGAAGCTACTGGCAAGCTTTCTCTTGTACTGACTTTAGCCGAGCCTGCAACTTGAACCCATGCAGACAGAGGTGAGATGGCAGTGATCCAGCCACGCGGGGGGTCTGTGACCATTTTGAAAATCTTGTTAACTGAATGAATATCATATCAGCATGGGGTTTTCACAGAAACAATTTAGTTGGTCTTAAATGAAATTGATGCCAATATGGCCTCATGGAAAATCATTTTATCATTACTCTTCCTAAATCACAAATTATAAACTTGCAGTTATATATAAGACTTGAGTTGCAATGAAGATATTTTTTAATAATCATGCACTTAAGTATAGAACATTAGAACATATCCCAATATTATAATTTTTATTGATCAAAACTGTCATTACAGGGCTGAAAAAAGTGACCTTCCAACTACATGTACTGTAACTGTTGCATCTTCCTTTGATGTAATAAACATGCAGACTACACTGACATTTTTCCAACTCGCTGTTGCATCTTCCTTTGTAATAAACATGTAGACTACACTGACATTTTTCCAACTAGCTGTTGCATCTTCCTTTGATGTAGTAAACATGCAGACTACACTGACATTTTTCCAACTAGCCATTGCATCTTCCTTTGATGTAATAAACATGTAGACTACACTGATATTTTTCCAACTATCTGTTGCATCTTCCTTTGATGTAATAAACATGCAGACTACACTGACATTTTTGCAACTATCCATTGCATCGTCTTTTGTAATAAACATGCAGACTACACTGACATTTTTCCAACTAGCTGTTGCATCTTCCTTTGATGTAATAAACATGCAGACTATACTGACATATTTCCAACTAGCTGTTGCATCTTCCTTTGATGTAATAAACATGCAGACTACACTGACATTTTTCCAACCAGCTGTTGCATCTTCCTTTGATGTAATAAACATGCAGACTACAATGACATTTTTGCAACTAGCCATTGCATCTTCCTTTGATGTAATAAACATGCAGAATACAATGACATTTTTCCAACTATCCATTGCATCTTCCTTTGATGTAATAAACATGCAGACTACACGTTGCTTTATTCTTGATAGCATGAATAAATATATAAATGCTTACTAACCCCATATTATGTTCCATATGTGATGATAGTAGTGATTGTTGTTATTATTGTTGCTGTTATTATTATTATTATGATTATTATTATTTTTATCAGTATTGTTATTATTATTGTTGTAGTTTGTATTATTATTATTATTATTATTATTATTATTATTATTGCACATTCTTAATTGTATTTGTTTGAAAAACAACAGAATAATGTATAATAAGCAAGTCAGTAAACCAAATACAAAGACTTGAAAATTCATTTGGCTTGGTGCTCATTCATTTGGCTGACCAGTGTCTATCTTTAATGAAAATGATGTTCTGTCAAAAATATTACACTTTTTTTCATTAAAAATCCATACTTTAGTTTGTTTTCCATTTGTTTTAATCATGCTTGAACAAGTGCACCATTATCACTCTTCAGTACTAATTTGCACCAGAAAGAAAGCAGATCAAATTTAATTTTTAATTATTTGCAACTCGTGTTTGAAGTCTCATAGTAATACATGGAACCTTGTCATGTTGTTTCTGGCATCATTTTAAACCATCCTAGGGGAAAGTAGGTCAAAGTAACCTACCTTTTGATAGTTTTATTTACCAGTTACTTTTAGCTTAGATGTTGTTAGCATATATAGCTACCTGTCATAAGCACAGGTCATGTTTGATGATGAAACACTGAAAATATTTATGTACAGAGATGAACAATGGTACGCTTGTGCTTCTCACTTTTTGATGTCATCTCATGTATTAAAGCCAAGGTTTGATCATCTTATGTGTCAGTGTTTATATATCCTGTTTCTTCAGTTCACAAAATTTTTTGAGATAGGGCCATGAAACTTATTTCTTTCCATATCTAATCAGTAGCCACCCTCACCTCTCTTCAGAAATTAAATGTTCAGTTCCGTAATACTTGGAGCTGTGTTCATAACAAAAGTTTGTATGTGGTTCTTTAGGCTACATTTTTTTTACTTTATCTTTAGTTAGTTGCATTTGCCATTATTCTGCTGCATTGCCATTAGATGCTGATTTAACTTCCATTCTGTTAATGGATAAAGTTATGAATTTGATTAATTACATGGTTATTCCCCTCCCCCCCCCCATTTTTTTTTACTTCCTTTTTTCTGAACTTGAAAAGTTTTAAAGAGATCTGCTAATATTGTATATGCAGAGAGACATTTGAATAAACATCACATCTTCATAAGATCAAGGTCATCAGGGTTATCATTTCCCTTGTTTTGTTATCATGTTTGTTCAGATGCTGGCAAAGTTGTAAACAAGATGCTTGTCATATGGGGTCAAAGATCAAGTAATTTCTCTTTACATTATCCAGTTGTGTGTTGACAATCAGTCAGATTTGTAGTGTTAACTTGAGTAAAAACTGTTAAGTGTTTAAGTGAAAATAGTGTTATTTGTTACTGGACACTTAAGGATCCCCATTTTTTTACCACCACCCTCAATTGTAGTTTGTTCATTGCCCTTGGATAATTAAAACCAGAATAAAACTTTGGAATAAAAATGGAGAAACAGTAAAACTTAAGTATATGGCCATCATTTAAAAATTATTTCAGCTTTGTTGAATTAAGAATAGTTTGGTGGAGTGTTTTACAGCACAGCAACAGAAGTAGGTTACATGTATTTAGAATCAAGGAAATTGTGGTAAAGTGCCTTGCCCATGGGCACACCATGGTAGCTGACTCAGACTGACTTGATGGCAGAATCTGAACTTGTGCCATTACCGTTACAGATCCAACATACTAACCACACTTCTACCATTGCTCCTTCCTAAATTATTTAAGAACTTAAATTAGTAAAACTAAGACTAAGACTTGTGTGCATCTTAGTTCTCATTTCCTCATTATAAAATAGGCAGTAATGTGTTGAAATTGCCATTAACAATCAACCAGTCTTCCAGAAGTATAAAACTGGCTCAGTACTTTTTTTAAAGAGACTGGAAATTTGAACTTGCACTAAAATATAAAGTTCTACATAAAATCACTACAGACTTATTTAAAAAAAGTAATTTAAAATGAAAGTTTTTTTCCTTCTGAAAACCTCATACTTATTTTACTAAAATAAAGAACGTTTGTTATCTTGCTTTGTTACAGTTTGCTTGCACCTTATAAAACCATATATCACTGATTAGTTACCAAACAAGCTGAGTAAATAATACATGTGGATAAGATAAAAAGGAAGGGTTAGAATGCATTTCTAGTTAGAAGAGCAAAGAATCGTGGATGGATGGATGGGTAAGGGTTTGGGAAATAGCTAGATATTTAAAGAGAGTGACCTTGAACTGAAGATGAAACAACCAAGAACAGAACCAATTATTCAAAATATTTTAATATATCATAACATTTATCTACTATTTAGATCTGATTGTGGAATCGTCGTAGGTTTCCTTTTGGTGCACAGATAAGTTAACAGATTTATCTCTGCATCCACATCAATAATAATGAAAGCTAGACATTTTGCAATGATTTATTTATACTCAACACTGGATGATACATGTACAGAACAGTTACTTTTATCTATTTAAGAATTGTCTACCATTCACCTTAAAATTGAAACAATTTCGGGCAAAGCATTGTTTTAAAATTAATTGAGATGACTTTTTTTTGTTTTAATTTTATTAGTCATCACCAAGTTTTCACTTGTCATTGTTAAACAGTAAAAGATAAACACACTTGTTTGTACTAGAGGTTCAGTACATCGGTTGTAATAAAAATCCAGTGGCTAATCATCAGAGGCAAGTACCTTTTATTTCCAAATAGTATTAATTTAAAAATTACCACTTAGTCACCTTTAAATTGGTGACATGCATTAAAATAACTTGCAAGTGTGACACATTTCTGAATCTTCTCACAAACTACCTGTGACTAGATTATGACATGAAAGTCGACAAATGCTTTATAATGATACTAGTAAATTGAAAGGTAAATATTTACTCTGTTTGTCAAAAGCATCAAACATTAAAAATTCACTTAATCTTGATTGCACAGGTAAATGCGACACTGATCTTGACAGAGTTAAAGATAGAATGGCATACTTTCAGTAAAACTTGGCATTAAATTAATAGAAAAATGAAGTAAACGATAAATAAAGGTGCTTATATATAATGTAGCAAAATTGCAGTGTTAAACTTGCAGAACATATGTCATCATGAAAAAAACACAACCCCCCTTTATCTTTCTCAATGTTTTGGGCAAGTGTCTTGCAAACTTGAGCTTGCCAGAACCATTTCACAGTTTGTGCCCAGGTATTTGGCATGTGGTGGTATAATGCCAGTTTGATTAGATAAGCTGCGATTGGGTTGGGGTGGGGATTGTAGAAATTTATTTGAGAAATATATGGTTTTTCAATGTGACTCATTGGATATCCATTGAATATTCTGTTACCTGGCCATTCATCATGGGTGGATATCTTTGTTTTCTTTCCTAAATTTCAAGTCAGTGAAGTCTTAAAAACAACTTAATGATTTTCTATGCAAAACTTGACATATTTACAGATCATGAATAATTGGTTAAGTAAATATATGAATAAACATATTTCCTCATTTCTATATTGTTCACTAATTGATGTTTTAAAAATATTTCATTGCTAATATCATTTTTTGCCGTAGTTATTGGAATTTTTATAACCATGAATTCATGTATATTTTATTTATTTATATTATTGTTTTGTACATTTCAGGAGAGCATATTAAGAACTGGAGGAAAAGGTACTTCATCCTTAAAAAAGATGGTTCCTTCCTCGGTTTTAGGTCCAAACCAGAACATGGCCTATCAGATCCACTCAATGACTTCACAGTTAAAGGTAAGAGCTCAAAATATACAGAAAGAAAAATATTTATAAAAAAAAAAGAATTTTAAAGAGTAAAATATGATTCCAGTGACAGATTATTCCAGGACATTAGGGTCTCCTTTTTCCTCTGCCCTCCACTGTATGATTATAGGTTTCTTTTCCCTTTGCCCTCCACTGTACAATTATAGGCTCCTTTTCCCTCTGCCCTCCACTGTACAATTATAGGCTTCTTTTCCCTCTGCCCTCCATTGTACGATTATAGGCTTCCTTTCCCTCTGTCCTCCACTGTACAATTATAGGCTCCCTTTCCCTCTGCCCTCCACTGTACGATTATAGGCTCCTTTTCCCTCTGCCCTCCATTGTACGATTATAGGCTTCTTTTCCCTCTGCCCTCCACTGTATGTTTATAGGCTCCCTTTCCCTCTGCCCTCCACTGTACAATTATAAGCTCCTTTTCCATCTGCCCTCCACTGTACGATTATAGGCTCCCTTTCCCTCTGCCCTCTACTGCACGATTATAGGCTCATTTTCCCTGACAAGCAACATATGCAGCATGTTTTAGGGCTACAATTCAATCACTGCAGTTCAGGGGGATTTGAAACTAGCAGTTATATAAATAGCGTCAGTTTTCTGTAAATAATGCAAATGACAAATCATTCAGGAGATACAAACTTAATAGTTACTGGCCTATGATATTGGCTTGCCAATTTAGGCCAGGTGCCTGTGAAATCTTGTTACTGCTACTCCACCTCAAGAGAAAGTTGTAATGACATGGGATTTCACTACAGTGTCTCTTTTGTCCTAAACAAAATTGTTTCCAGTCTTGTATCCAGTATGGCTCCCACAGCAGTCATGTTTTAATTCTTGTTATTGCTTAAGAATACAAAAAGTGCTTTCAACACTCAGCAGTTAAAAAGAAGAAATAGTCTTGACTTGAATTCATGGAAATTCTTTTTGGCTATAGTTTCAGTCCCTTTAAGGGACTTTTGTTGTTGGCATTGCCTAGTAAAGGTAAAACTTGATTCTGATCAGTATTCATTCAGCTTGGCTATACTTGTACATAGCTGCCAACCATCATGATTTTGACGTGAATTTCACGACTTTTTCAGTGAATCACAGATTCACGCCGCATGCAGAAAATTTACGAGTTTTCCAATTCTCAATTATTTTAAATCTTTAATAAAATAACCAATTTTCTGTTAAGTGCTAGTCATGATATTGGCAGTTGCCAAAACGGTCCGGTACTGCTGGTCGCGATATTACTAGAACTACAGCCAATTGGTACAGTTGGCCCAGTAGCAAGCATTTTAGCTTATTTTAATCTATATGTATAAGAGTAGTTTTGCAAATGCATTTGAGTGAAACTGGGGCCAAACTGGAATTTTGCTCCACGCATGCGTCACCAACACTTACTTGAAATAGCTTCACCTCTAACGAAAAAGAAATGTATTGCTCAAAACGTTGTTTAATTTGGAATATACCAAAAATTGGCAGTGCATTCTGCCATTAAACATTGATATACATCATGCTTTTTGCACAAAGTGTACCTCAAATTTTAGTATTGGGCATGGTGGCAGAGATGATGTGAGGAAGCACGTCAGTTGCAAAAAAGGTTGAGAAAATTAAGAACTCACAGATTTCAGCTTTGGAATATTTTAAGCCATCGATGGAAGACCTGCAGGCTACCAACGCTGAAGCATTATTTGTGAGTTTTCTTGTTGAACACAATCTACCTTTATCAGCTGGTCACCATGCTAAACATTTGTTCCGACAAATGTTGCTGGACTTAAAGATCGCTTCCAGATTTTCCAGTGGAAGAACCAAAAGTGCTGCAGCTCCTGTGCATTCCTCACAGCAACAGTGACAGTGAAAGAGCATTTTCTCTAGTGAGGAAAAATAAGACAGACTTTAGGGCCTCCTTAGGTGCAGAAAATTTTTCAGCAATTTTAGTCACCAAGATCAACCAGCAGGCAAGAAGCCTGAACTGTTTTGAAAACAAATTTACGATCAAGCAGTTGAGGAAGTTCAAGTCTGCCACAGTATCATGTCTTGATAAATAACCACAAGAACAAGTGAAGTTTATGAATACCATAATAAATAGAAATTCAGATATATTTCTGCATATATGTAGTGTTTTTGTTTTATATTGCGATCTTGATATAGTGTAGTATTGATGGTCAGAGTGGATGGAGTTACTGTCATGGTATTTTTCACTAATTATGTCCAAATTCACTAATTTTTTTCCCTATTTTTACCATTTGTGAACTTGGAAGGTTGGCAGATAAGCTTGTATCTTGAATCTTGGTCCGTATCCTGTGGGACACCACATCTGCAATGAGGAGGTCTTATACGAGTTATGCTTGGCCTCTTTTTTAATGTAGGATATTATTCAGTACAGGAACTCCAAGATCTGCAATATGGAATCCTTTGTCCTAAAATCCCTGAAATTTGTATTGGTTTTTGGGTCTTTCTGATTTCTTACTATAGAGTGTCATTGTTAATGTACACCACTCCCTCGATAACTCACGAACCCGCTTATAATGCGGGGTCAGGCGTTGATCCCATTTTTTAAACCCAAAAATACCCCAAAAATGTATCCCTATTTGTTGAACTTGAAGAAAATCATGATCAAAATTGGTAATGAAAACTTTGATGTATTGCTTGTTTTATCGTTGAAAATGGTAGATAGGACCTTGAAATTTTAATCAACACTATGAAATATTGAATTTAAAAATAGATCATACAATTTTTTTACATTTTCTTTCCAAACGACATTCCTAGTACACTGCAATTAACGATATGTAAAGAAATTTTGATCAGTGAAAATGTCACTTACGCCGAGTGGAGGCAGTACTTTAATAAATAAATACAAATTAAATTTTAAAAAATAATCAATTGAAATTTGTGTTCTGGTTCCATCTTTTAGTTCCTTTTAAGTGTAATTGTCATAAATGCAATGTGTCCTCTTGTAATTAAACGTAAAATGCATCAATCTATCGTAACAGCTATGTCCACGAGCGTTTCTCTGAGAACCTAATTAATTACCGACCGTGTTTTGATAACAGACTTGCGGAAGTATTTGTTATATTGTTGCACTGAATTAAAAGCTGGCCTCCTTTGTATTATCACGTAATTTTGTCTTTAGAATTTAAAAAAAGGAGGTGGAATAAAAGAAAAGTTAAAAGGCACAAAAATCGAACTAACATAAAATCTAGTGGCTTTGGTCATATGTCGGGTGAACTCACTTCATTTGATCAATCGAACACTGTTATAAACGTTATTTTGTATGTAACATAAACTACCTTAAATTAACACTCTTCCATAACTGTGATCAAAAATAACAAGGTAGCCAAGCGAAATGAATACTTCGTAAAATAAAGAGCTTGAGTTCACAGATACGGACCATTGTGGGCAAGCAAGTTTCAGAGAATTCTCAGGGATGATAAGAAATTTCATTGTTACTTCCAATGAAATCATGACATCAATATTGTACTAATTGAACAGTAAAAAGTTGAGTTTTGACGTAGATGTGTCACGAAATAAATGTCACATGTTTTTGAAAAAAAAGGAATCTTGTTCGGTGGTGTATCAACAGTAGTCTAGTTCCCAAATTGTGGACTACTGATTTGGCAAGATACTATTAAACACCACTGTGGGAACCAGATTCATCAAGAAAACAAAAAGCAGTGATGTAATATACAGATTTTTCGTGTACACGTGATGGTTGTTGAAACCAGTTGGAACGATCTTTCATATGTTGAATATTTTGAAAATAAATGTTATTTAAACAGAATAATGAACAACTTCATGAGAAAAATCACGTTATTAAAAATTATTATCAACGTGATTGTAAAATGAGGATTCAGTCATTAAACAGCCCAGTTCCCTAATGCTGCTTCCCCCCTCCACAGTTTTTTCGATGTCAGAGTGATTTATTTAGTTTTTGGAGGTCCCTCAGTAACTCGTGCCTCGCTTATAGTGCGATCTGTGTTGGTGGAGTCCGTTGTGCACGAGATATCAAGGGAGAGGTATATTCATATTCTTTACTTTCATTTGCAGATACAATTTATTTTTTCCTCTTCATTAGGTTTATTGTGTTGAGACCATGTGTAATGGATTTAATATACAGCTCTCCCTTGTTATAATGCATATCAAGATATAATGCTGTACTACTATGGATGTCATTGTCAAAATAATACCAAGCTATATCAGTATGGCTTGAAAAAAGACAAGGTGAATCATAGCATTATATCTTCTTTTCTATTTCAGAACACCACTCTTTATATAAAAAAAGATAGTTCCTTGTGTATACTAGTTAGTTATAGTGGTTAGAGCATCCACCTCGGATGCGGGAGGTTGTGGGTTCAATCCCTGGCCAAGTCATACCAAAGACTGAAAAGGAAGAATCGGTCTTGTTTTGAATTCCTGGAAAATCTTTTCACCCAGTAGAGTGTAAGTCCATTCAGGGGACTCCTGTTTTAAAGTGTATCATATATTCTGGAGAAATTGTTTTTTAAGTTGAATTACCATTTACACAAGTCTACATACATTCACATTTTATGTACCTGTTATTCTGAAACAATCAAGATACTGGAATTTGTTAAATTTAGGGGCCACAGGCAGTTTGTGATTGAAGAATGTCCCCTGTGCTTCAAAGATGCATCACTGCATACAGTTGTCCTTGCATGCAAAATCTTGAGAAAGTGACCCAGCTGCATGTTGATCATGAAGAAATTAAACCAGTTAGTTGATAATCAGTACATTTTATCACTCGTTGGAATACATGGCTACCCAAAAAATTACTTAAGCATTATGTCCAAAGTGGTCTTTTTATTTCCCTTGTATTTTGTTTTCACAGACTGTCAGTTGATGAAACAGGAGAAGCCTAGACCTCATACTTTTCTTATCCGTGGCTTACAGTGGACAACTATAGTGGAACGGATGTTCTGTGTGGATTCAGTACAGGAGAGAGACGAGTGGATTGAGGCAATCCGCTCAGTGTCAGATAATCTTAAAGTCACAGAGGAAGAGCTAACTCCTGCATCCCTGGAAAAAATGAAAAGGAAAGTGGTATGCGTCATATACTTACATGCCTACTGGATAGTGCTGAATTATATGCAGGGATGATAATAATCTTGGCATATTTAGATTTGATTTTTATATATCCATCTTAAGTCAGGCATATTAAGTTATGGTATATCTCGTAACTATTACCAGCTCATGGCTGGAGATATTTTCATGAACCTTTGCTCAAATATATATTGAGATTAGATGGTGTATCATTTACCATATCCAAAACCCTGGTATGGTGAAGGTCACAGTTAGAGAAAATGTAACTCTCTTCCATCCTTGTCCATAGTACAGCTTTTTAACCACTTTCAATATTTTAATAAAATATTAACCAGTTGTAATATGATGATGTGTCACACTTGTTTGCCGCAAGGTCCCAGTTACAGCAAAGGAAACTATAAATCAGTGACCTCTATCCATGTACAGATGTAATTTTCAAACCAATGAAAATATTTATAAAAACATTTAGCTTTTTGTATATTGTAACTATTGGTTCTTACAGTTCAAAATCATACCCCTTGCTCACAGTGCAAAAGGCAAGTCACTGGCCAGTTTACTTGCATATGCTGTACTTCTTACAGTTCAAAATGATACCCGTTGCTCACAGTGCAAAAGGCATGTCACTGGCCTGTCTACTCGCATATGCTGTACTTCTTACAGTTCAAAATCATACCCATTGCTCACAGTGCAAAAGGCATGTCACTAGCCTGTCTACTCACATATGCTGTACTTCTTAATCCCTCAGATATTTTGATGAAACTTTATTTAGGTTCCACACCTTATCATACAGTAGTCAAGGCCATAGCTTAAAGGTAACGGTCATTAGTAGGTAAAAGGTCATGAGACAGGCACTTCATGTGCTGTTCATAATAGGAAATGGTCATGAGACAGGCACGTCATGTGCTGTTCATAATGGGAAATGGTCATGACAGGCATACCATGTGCTGTTCATAATGGGAAATGGTCATGACAGGCACATCATGTGCTGTTCATAATGGGAAATGGTCTTGAGGCAGGAACATCATGTGCTGTTCATAATGGGAAATGGTCATGAGACAGGAACATCATGTGCTGTTCATAGTATTCTTGTTTTCAATTACAGAACTGCAGCCGGATTCAAATTTAAATATATCTGACTATATCATGTCTCAACTTTAAATATATCTGGCTGTTTTATAGGTCAACTTTAAATGTATCAGGCTGTTTCTTGGATCAACTTGAAATATATCAGTTTGTTTAATAGACCAATTTTACATATATCAGGCTGTTTTATAGGTCAACTTTAAATGTATCATACTGTTTCATGGATCAACCTTACATCTATCAAACTTTTTCAATGGTCAACTTTAAATATATCAGGCTGTTTCATGGATCAACTTGAAATATATGTTTGTTTAATAGACCAATTTTAAATATATCAGGCTGTTCTATAGGCCAACTTTAAATATATCAGGCTGTTTTATAGGTCAACTTTAAATGTATCAGGTTGTTTCATGGATCAACTTTACATATATCAAACTTTTTCAATGGTCAACTTTAAATATATTGGTATGATTCATGGATCAACTTGAAATATATCAGTTTGTTTAATAGACCAATTTTAAATATATCAGTCTGTTTCATAGATCAACTTTAAATATATCAGACTGTTTCATAGATCAACTTTAAATATATCAGTCTGTTTCAGAGATCAACTTTAAATATATCAGTCTGTTTCATAGATTAATAATATAGTTTCATGGAGCAAATTCATATATATAAAGCTGTTTCCTAGATCACTTTTAAATACATCAGACTATTTTTCATGGATCAACTTTAAATATATCAGACTGTTCAAGTGAATTTGCACATCCAGCTGTTTGTGTAAATGTAATACTTTCATACATAGTGTGCACGGAGTGTATTAAACTGTTTTGGATGTTGCACATTATTGATGACTTTCACCGTATTTTGTCCCATAGTCTTTTCAACTTGTGTAATGTTAAAATATATATTTAATAATTGTCCATTTTGTGGATTTTCTTTATATCTCTTTCAGTCTCTCGATGACTTTGAATTCCTTAAAGTTCTTGGGAAAGGGACCTTTGGTAAAGTCATTCTTTGCAGAGAGAAGGCAACAAGTCATCTATATGCAATCAAAATTTTGAAAAAGGCTGTGATAATACAAAAGGTAAGTTATTAGTAATGGCATCTAGTCAAGCCTCAGTTATGTCCAATGGCATAGTGTTAGGAAAACTATGAATTTCACATTGTACTTTTAAATGTTAAACACTGGTTTTCAAAGGGCAAAAAGGTAGTTTGCAGTTAGCTTTACAGTATCCATGTGCATTCAAAAGTCATGTATAATATGATTATATGAAGATAATTAAATCATATTTGCCAGTATATATACACAATGGTCAACAGTAAGTTTGTGCAACCTTTATTGACAGGTTTGGCTATAATTATTTTTGACTTTGTTTGATTTCAAAACCCATTTTGTTATAAATGGCTTATCTGGTCATTGATACAGATGTTCAGTGTGCATTTCTGTATTGCACACCCAGACTGAAACCATTTGGAGATTTTCACCAATATTTATGCATCATTATCTTTAGAAACAGTAAGGCAGGCTTTCATAATTCCAATTTGTATTGAATTCCATTCACATATTATGATTACAATATTTAGAAACAGTAAAGCAGGCTTTCATAATTCCAATTTGTATTGAATTCCATTCACATATTATGATTAAAATATTTAGAAACAGTAAAGCACTGGCTTTCATAATTCCAATTTGTATTGAATTCCCTTCACATATTATGATTACAATATTTAGAAAGAGTAAAGCACTGGCTTTCATAATTCCAATTTGTATTGAATTCCATTCACATATTATGATTAAAATGTTTAGAAACAGTAAAGCAGGCTTTCATAATTCCAATTTGTATTGAATTCCCTTCACATATTATGATTAAAATATTTAGAAACAGTAAAGCAGGCTTTCATAATTCCAATTTGTATTGAATTCCCTTCACATATTATGATTACAATATTTAGAAACAGTAAAGCACTGGCTTTCATAATTCCAATTTGTATTGAATTCCCTTCACATATTATGATTACAATATTTAGAAACAGTAAAGCACTGGCTTTCAGAATTCCAATTTGTATTGAATTCCATTCACATATTATGATTACAATATTTAGAAACAGTAAAGCACTGGCTTTCAGAACTCCAATTTGTATTGAATTCCCATCACATATTATGACTACAATATTTAGAAACAGTAAAGCACTGGCTTTCATAGTTCCAATTTGTATTGAATTCCCTTCACATATTATGATTACAATATTTAGAAACAGTAAAGCACTGGCTTTCATAATTCCAATTTGTATTGAATTCCCTTCACATATTATGATTAAAATATTTAGAAACAGTAAAGCACTGGCTTTCATAATTCCAATTTGTATTGAATTCCATTCACATATTATGATTAAAATATTTAGAAACAGTAAAGCACTGGCTTTCATAATTCCAATTTGTATTGAATTCCCTTCACATATTATGATTACAATATTTAGAAACAGTAAAGCAGGCTTTCATAATTCCAATTTGTATTGAATTCCCTTCACATATTATGATTAAAATATTTAGAAACAGTAAAGCACTGGCTTTCATAATTCCAATTTGTATTGAATTCCCTTCACATATTATGATTACAATATTTAGAAACAGGTAAAGCACTGGCTTTCATAATTCCAATTTGTATTGAATTCCCTTCACATATTATGATTACAATATTTAGAAACAGTAAAGCACTGGCTTTCATAATTCCAATTTGTATTGAATTCCCTTTCACGTATTATTAATACAATATTTAGAAACAGTAAAGCACTGGCTTTCATAATTCCAATTTGTATTGAATTCCCTTCACATATTATGATTACAATGTTTAGAAACAGTAAAGCACTGGTTTTCATAATTCCACTTTGTATTGAATTCCCTTCACATATTATGATTACAATATTTAGAAACAGTAAAGCACTGGCTTTCATAATTCCAATTTGTATTGAATTCCCTTCACATATTATGATTACAGTCTTTAGAAACAGTAAAGCACTGGCTTTCATAATTCCAATTTGTATTGAATTCCATTCACATATTATGATTACAGTCTTTAGAAACAGTAAAGCACTGGCTTTCATAGTTCCAATTTGTATTGAATTCCATTCACATATTATGATTACAGTGTTTAGAAACAGTAAAGCACTGGCTTTCATAATTCCAATTTGTATTGAATTCCCTTCACATATTATGATTACAATGTTTAGAAACAGTAAAGCACTGGCTTTCATAATTCCAATTTGTATTGAATTCCATTCACATATTATGATTACAGTGTTTAGAAACAGTAAAGCACTGGCTTTCATAATTCCAATTTGTATTGAATTCCATTCACATATTATGATTACAGTGTTTAGAAACAGTAAAGCACTGGCTTTCATAATTCCAATTTGTATTGAATTCCATTCACATATTATGATTACAGTATTTAGAAACAGTAAAGCACTGGCTTTCATAATTCCAATTTGTATTGAATTCCCTTCACATATTATGATTACAATATTTAGAAACAGGTAAAGCACTGGCTTTCATAATTCCAATTTGTATTGAATTCCCTTCACATATTATGATTACAATATTTAGAAACAGTAAAGCACTGGCTTTCATAATTCCAATTTGTATTGAATTCCCTTCACATATTATGATTACAGTATTTAGAAACAGTAAAGCACTGGCTTTCATAATTCCAATTTGTATTGAATTCCCTTCACATATTATGATTACAATATTTAGAGACAGTAAAGCACTGGCTTTCATAATTCCAATTTGTATTGAATGCCCTTCACATATTATGATTACAGTATTTAGAAACAGTAAAGCACTGGCTTTCATAATTCCAATTTGTATTGAATTCCCTTCACATATTATGATTACAGTATTTAGAAACAGTAAAGCACTGGCTTTCATAATTCCAATTTGTATTGAATGCCATTCACATATTATGATTACAATATTTAGAAACAGTAAAGCACTGGCTTTCATAATTCCAATTTGTATTGAATTCCCTTCACATATTATGATTACAGTATTTAGAAACAGTAAAGCACTGGCTTTCATAATTCCAATTTGTATTGAATTCCCTTCACATATTATGATTACAATATTTAGAAACAGGTAAAGCACTGGCTTTCATAATTCCAATTTGTATTGAATTCCCTTCACATATTATGATTACAATATTTAGAAACAGTAAAGCACTGGCTTTCATAATTCCAATTTGTATTGAATTCCATTCACATATTATGATTACACTATTTAGAAACAGTAAAGCACTGGCTTTCATAATTCCAATTTGTATTGAATTCCCTTCACATATTATGATTACAATATTTAGAAACAGTAAAGCACTGGCTTTCATAATTCCAATTTGTATTGAATTCCCTTCACATATTATGATTACACTATTTAGAAACAGTAAAGCACTGGCTTTCATAATTCCAATTTGTATTGAATTCCCTTCACATATTATGATTACACTATTTAGAAACAGTAAAGCACTGGCTTTCATAATTCCAATTTGTATTGAATTCCATTCACATATTATGATTACACTATTTAGAAACAGTAAAGCACTGGCTTTCATAATTCCAATTTGTATTAAATTCCCTTCACATATTATGATTACAATATTTAGAAACAGTAAAGCAGGCTTTCATAATTCCAATTTGTATTGAATTCCCTTCACATATTATGATTACAGTATTTAGAAACAGTAAAGCACTGGCTTTCATAATTCCAATTTGTATTGAATTCCCTTCACATATTATGATTACAATATTTAGAAACAGGTAAAGCACTGGCTTTCATAATTCCAATTTGTATTGAATTCCCTTCACATATTATGATTACAATATTTAGAAACAGTAAAGCACTGGCTTTCATAATTCCAATTTGTATTGAATTCCCTTCACATATTATGATTACAGTATTTAGAAACAGTAAAGCACTGGCTTTCATAATTCCAATTTGTATTGAATTCCCTTCACATATTATGATTACAATATTTAGAAACAGTAAAGCACTGGCTTTCATAATTCCAATTTGTACTGAATTCCCTTCACATATTATGATTACAATATTTAGAAACAGAAAGCACTGGCTTTCATAATTCCAATTTGTACTGAATTCCCTTCACATATTATGATTACAATATTTAGAAACAGTAAAGCACTGGCTTTCATAATTCCAATTTGTATTGAATTCCCGTCACATATTATGATTACAATATTTGGAGAGAAGAAGGGTAAGTAGTAAATACAAAGCTTGCTTTCTTCCTGGGTTCAGAGGGAAAGAACTCATTTGATATTGCTTATGAATACATCTCAGTTGATGTCTTTGATGTATCCTCTACACTATATCAAACCCTGTTGACCAGTGACACAGCATGCATTTTTTGTTCATTTAGAGTATGACACTTTTTTTCATTTTGATATGAAATACAGTGTAAGGACATTTTTAAAAAAAAAGGAAACTAAGTTTTAAGATCACCAGGCCATGGTTAGATGAGCTTATGGTGTGGCCAACCCTGCATCTGGCATACATTGTCCATTATGTTGTGCATCATCCCTCAGCATTTATTATTTTCAGCTTTTGAAAAAACACTGGACCAATTAAAGCATAAATGGGCATAGAATATCATGGTATAAAAGTTTTTCATATTTGTTCAGATGATGCCAATCTATCATACACTATGGTTGCCATTATTAAAATATAGAAAAAACTTTTAATGGCTTTTTTGCATAAGCAATTTGAAAGATTTTACCAAATTTGACAGCGTTATGGCATGAAGGCCTTTCATTTTGTACAATTGGTGCAGACATGCTATACAATATGGCTGCCATGTATTACTGCAAAATGTTTTAATCTTAATGACTCTCAGAACCATACAATAGCTGTTTACCAAATTGTATAGAAGTTCCTTGTATTATATCCTTTATAAGTGTTCAGATGATGCACATCAGCACCTAACTCTGACTACATTTGACAGAAATCATCATGGTTTGATGGATTTTCAACTTGAACAAATGATGATGTTAAGTTTTTATTCCCTGCAACAAATATGTAAGGGGCATAAAGTCCTAATCTTTGTTCATCGGCCCAGAGAGGCATCCCTCCAATGGAACAAATTGTAGATATGAGGTGTGTGGTACTGTACAACTTGTGTTCACATACCTGACCAAAGGGCGAACCTCAGCTAGAGTACATACCTTACCATTACCCAGTTACCCACTGACAGTAAAACATAGTCTTGTTAAGTTTCACTGTGTGAGACAGAGGTTTCTTTGTGTGAACTCAGCAAAGAATTTTTTATTTTACACATCATTTAAAGAATTTTAACTTTTTTATCACTTGGGACCACAAATTTGCATTTATTTACAAGGGTATATCTTCCTGAAGTATTTTGTGCAATTTTGTACCTTTACATTGTTGGACTTAACTTCTATTGGTCAATATATATCAAGTATTCTCCTAACATGCAGTTAAATCATTACACTCACTGAAAATCTGGATAGGTGTATAGTTTATATTTCATAGGCATAAACACATGCATGCATGTCAAATGCTCAATAACCATGTAGGTAATTAAGCTGTTTCAAAATTAAAATGTTTGTGCTTATTTAAATTTTGGAACTTGCAAAGTATCGGTTAATAGTATTTTTCTTTAGCTCTTAGGTCATAAAGCCAGGTGAGCTTATTGTGTTGTCCATTGTGTATCATTGTTGTGAGTCATCCATTCACAATTGCTGCTTGCATCTTTTCAAAACCACTCAACATTATTTGATCAAATTATAAAGATAGCGTTGTGTAATTATGTTCTTAAAATTTATTATCTGATAATCTGCAAACCATTCTGATCCAGTCTGAATCAGATTATCAAACCAGTGTTCTGGTTCCAAATTTGAAGCCAGAAAATCAAAATTGAAATCATTTAATGTCAGTTTGAGTGAAAGTAAAATAAAAAAATGACCATTCAGTAACGTATTTATTTTAATGGATGCAGACATATTTACAGTTGAATATCACTTTTGCTTGCAGGTTGTCATTTAATTTTTTTTTACTTTGCATGTGAGCAGCTGAAAAATAATTTACGCTGATTTGGATCATGCTCTGATAATCATGTCACAGGCAGATAATGAAGCAATGAGGTGTAGACCAAGAAATGTATCAGTGTTGAATTTCAGCACAAATACAGCAGTGAAGATGCTAATACATTTCTGTATGTCGTAATACAGTTCTCTCTTAGAATAGGTTTGGCAAGGTTTGTAGGATGGATATATAGCCATTTGCTTTAGAGGAATAACTGAGATAAGAAACATCTGAGCTCCAAGAAACACTTGCTCTACAGAAAGGCCGTGGAAGGCAATGAGAAAATTATATTTTTCAGCATTCCTGATGCTAAATTAGATCTCGGCAAGGTTAGGCTTCTGTGTTCTCACACACTTACATGTGCACCAAACCTGCATTCTGATTTTTCACTTTCTAAGGTGAACTGGCATGAAATAATGCCAAATCTAATATCAAATATGGTTACTACTTCAACAAACAGAAAATTGCTCTAACAAGAAGATTTGATCAAATTTGACTAAAAGTATCCTTGTAAGAAGGGCTTTAAGATTTCTTAAAATGATGCATTTCTGCTATCAGATAAGACCACTGTTAATGAAAATATAGCTCTTAAAAAACTTCTCAGTCTTTAAGATTTCTCAAAAGGATGCATATCTGCTATCAGATAAGGCCACCATTAATGAAAATATAACCCTTAAACAACTTCTCGAAAACAGCACAGCAGAATTCAACCAAATTTGAAAAAGCATACAAGCATTGATTTTAAAAATGATGAAGCTACCCAACTGAGTGATACCAGGCCCATTTGGACTTCATGTTTCAAAATGTTACATGTACTTTTAACAAGAAGATACGCTTCTAAAGGTGTTGATCTTAATTGTGAAGGAAATAATCTTGCTTGTATTAAGCTTTTGAAGCAAAACTTGTTTTTTCTCTCAGTTTATTTTGTCAGTAATATTATTATTCTTGCATACAAGATGGGATCATTTTCAATGATATGACATACGCCATCTGCCATCTTGTGGATGGTGAGACTAAGTGGGTTGCTTTTGTCCCATAAATTGTCGATAATTTCTTTAATACCAATTACTTTCCTTACATGATCATTTCATTGTGAAGTGCAAATTTTCCTTGATTTTTTCCATTGGTGACTTGGTGTTTGTTTTTCAAATAATTCTAAATATTACTATTCAGGTTCATTGCTGAATAATAATAATTACAGTAGATTATGTGCATAGCCTTTACAGTATAGTAATTGAGCTGATACATGTACATCCTTAGTGAGGGGTTAGTTGTGCATTCATGTATATTAGTGATGACAGTCAAAACAACAACAAAAATCCTGAAGTACGTTACTCTGATTCTTTTATCTAATAATGTCCAATAGACCAAAGCATTCTGTTGTAAAGGATAGCTGTATGTGTTCAAAGCATAACACTCTCCTAGAAAGGAGAGTACAAGCAAAATGTATCATTGGCATTTGTACTGTTTTTAATAAAAAAAAATTGTAATGTTTTTGATTTGCTTTAATTTCTCTAGTTCCCTCAAAGATTATGTTCATATTTAGCTGTCCAGTTATGAAAGTGAGTCTGTTTTGTAACACACTCCTTCATCCCTTTGACCATATGCTCACATGCCTGGATTTTGTCACTAAATAGTTTGTCTTTTCTTTTCAGGATGAGGTGGCGCATACATTGACAGAAAACAGGGTTTTACAAAGTACACTTCATCCTTTTTTGACAGTGAGTATCCAGAAAGCAATGTTAACAGTTTTGTATAGTTGATATTTTATATGAGCTAGTTTGTTGAGACATCAGAACAGTCAGATTTTAATCCAAGTTAAGTGCGAGCAATTTATAGGCAATATATTCATGTATATTCATGTATACAGCTTACAAAATAGGAAAGTAAAAGGTGCAGCCACATAATTTCTTTTATTAATGACACACATAGTTTATAATTTTGTTATTGTTAGAGGGAGAAACTTAATTTGCTGACTTGACAAACAAAACTGGTCAAAAAGAGTGAGAAAAATTTTGTTTTATGTGATGCATAAATGCTTCAGTGGCATTATTGATACTAGTATTTAGCATGCAGTACTGTCCTACATGAAGATCTGACAGCGATGGCTTAGGGTTCATGTTCTGGTAACCTATGATATGTTATTACCATAATTGCTAATTTTATCACTCATTCTGATAAAGTCTTCAATATTTGCATTTGGAGACTGAGCAGTGTGGATGAAGAGCGTGAATGTGTACTGAACGATTTAATTCACTTTCAGATTTTTGAAAGCCGCATCTCCATTGGTTTTATTCAAAGCTCACCAGAACATGATCCATAAGCGGACAGTGGAGATCTGATTTTAATCAGATTGTCCAGTTATCTAGGACTAGTGATAAGAGTTACCAGGTGCACATTGTGGTGGTCAGACTGGAATCGGGGCCCCGAGTGGCCGAGTGGTCTAAAGCGCTCTCCGTTATGGATCACTGCCACCTCACCTCTGTCTTTGTAGGTTCGAGTCTCGGATTCGGCCAATGTGGGTATGTGAGAAAGCTTGCCAGTAGCTTCTCGAGGGTCGGTGGTTCTTTCCGGGGTTTTCCCGGGTTCTTCCTCCACCATTCATACTGGCCGCCATGTATAGCCTATCGTGTGCTGAAAAATGGCGTTAAACCCTACAACAACAGACTGGAATCATTTCCATTTTTTGTGAAAACCCCATATTGATTTGACAATCCAGAGTAGCGCTAAAAAAAATTCACAGTGGTGGTTGTGGTGGCCACCTTGGATAGCCAAGCAGCACCATTTTCAACTAGACCATGGGATAAATGTGCATGTAAAGTGTCATGGCAATCTTGACATCATTGTCCTAGTCAGTATAGTGGCCATGATACAATGAATTTAAATAAAATTTAATAAATTTTATATATTATCAAATGATATACTTATTTTTTCTTCAGTTTTTCTTCATTTATCCTGCTTTGATTACATAGATAATCCTAGTAAGGGCTAATATGTACACCAGCATTTACCATCGAGTCATTCATTGCATTTTGTCTTTTATGATGAAATGTAGGACCAGTTGATTATGGACAGGATAGTTACATATTTAGACTACTAGTCCTGTGGGCTTTCTTGATTCTTGGAGGAGTTTCACACACTGCTACCCACAGTATAAAAAATAGGATTGTGTCAGATTTTATGCATATTAGTATTTCCACAGAACTGGAAACAAAAGACAAATTATACATGTATGTTGGAGTAAACTTTCCAAGGTAAGATGAGAAGAGCGGGGAGGGGCTGATGTAGGATTGACAACAGTTGCCTCTGATGGAGTGAATGTATATATATATACACACACATATCAATACATTCACACATTTCACTTATTTTTTGCAGAGGATTCTTGTAATACTTTTATATGTATTGACTTGCTCCTTTTAAAACAGCTTTATGATGTGATCTTGTTTCAGCAATTGAAGTATTCTTTCCAAACTCCAGACAGGCTGTGTTTTGTGATGGAGTATGTGAATGGAGGGGAACTGTTTTTTCATTTATCCAGGGATAGAATCTTTGATGAAAGCAGAACACGTTTTTATGGAGCAGAGATTATTTCTGCCTTGGGTTACTTGCACAGCCAAAACATTGTTTACAGAGATCTGAAGGCAAGTTGTTTTGAAAATGTTCTTGTCACACATGTAATAACGCATTGCAATATACAGGGAATGCCTTTTTTTTCTTCTATTCATAGTGTTTTGTAAAACTCTTGTAATCTGATATTCTGAACACAATTATGCCTGAAGGTAGGAATTTTGTCCTCTGCCTGTTTGTCATGTGTCCATTAGTTTGTAATGTAATGTAACTCTTCCTACATCATCAGAGGTACAGTCTTTAAACATTTTGGGATGTGTTTTGGGGTTGTCTGTACATGTTCACTATGGTTTTAAAAATTAAACATGGCCCATTGGGTGGGGCTAGGGGCTGATGATAGTTGTTTGGAAAAAATGAAACAATTTCTGATGAATGGCAGGTAGAGTTCTGAAAGTTGGTGAGTCTTATCATCAAGGCCAGGGGAATGCTGCCACTAGAACATGAAACCATTGAGATTCACACCCATCAAGGCCAGGGGAATGCTGCCACTAGAGCATGAACCCATTGAGATTCACACCCATCAAGGCCAGGGGAATGCTGCCACTAGAGCATGAACCCATTGAGTTTCATACCCATCAAGGCCAGGGGAATGCTGCCACTAGAGCATGAACCCATTGAGATTCACACCCATCAAGGCCAGGGGAATGCTGCCACTAGAGCATGAACCCATTGAGATTCACACCCATCAAAGCCAGGGGAATGCTGCCACTAGAGCATGAACCCATTGAGATTCACACCCATCAAGGCCAGGGGAATGCTGCCACTAGAGCATGAACCCATTGAGATTCACACCCATCATTCATAATTAGGTTTGAATGTGTTGAGGAGACGAAGTCAAATATGCATCCATTGTATACCCTGGTACCTGACTATGGGATAAGGGACTTACCCTAGTGTCATAACTGGGAAAACAGTTAAACTCCCCACTCAGTTATTATGCATACATTAACTTGCATGAGGAGATAATTTCACCTGTACAAAAACCTGGTCTATGCCCATGGAGTAGAGGAATTTCCCCAGGGTCTTAACTTTGAGTCTGTTATGGTCGTAACCCTATAACGATGAAATCGCTTGATGGACATGAAGATACTAATACATATACAGTGTTGTGGCACTGAGTTGGACTATTCCCCTATGGGCATTGTTTGGAAGCGCTAGCTTGGATATGCAGTAGTGTGCTTTTGACACAAAAAAATCTAAAGTTATATTGCAGCCTTTTTATTCAAAATGTATTGCTGTTTATTGTGAATATTCAAGATCCTTTGGGAATCAGTTTTTGCAAATTCATCTTTATAAAGATTTTGTAATAGATCTACATACATGACAACCAATATGCTTACTGTGTTTATTTTTCACCAAATTTTGTTTTGCGCTTACCTTTATTATATGTGTTGAAAAATTATATAGATATAAATTTGTTTTGTCATTTTATCATCTCTTTATTTCCTTTCAATAAATTTGAGAATAATCTTAAAAAGAAGAGTTCTGCGTAAGAATAGCATAAGGGTAATTTCCTTATTTGCTATTTATAGCAACTGTTTATGACCCATTTCTATAAAAATGGACAAGTTTCTTCAAATATGAACTTTGCCACACGGATTATGTTGATAAACTAGTTCATTTGTGGGCAAGTCTTTACTTTTAAGGAATATTGTGCCAGATGTTAACTCATTAACACCTTGAGGCTTTTGTCATTTTCATCTAAAATGCAAGCAGGAAACACATTTTGGAGGCTATTTCTGAATACATCCCATTACATCGAGTTCAAAGAGATCTCCAGTTAACCTAATGCCTAGTTGTGTTAGAAACATTGCTTTTCACTGGTTATTTTGTTCACACATGATCTGAAGGGTAAAATTTGTTTTGTTTCTTTTGTTTTGTTTTTGTTTTAAATTTTTACTTTTGCTATTTATAGCATTCTTGTATCCAGACCACTTTTTTATTCCAAACACTCATCTTATCCTACTTTTTGCAAAGGTTAGCCTGTCTGTGTTGTGCAGTTTAGACCAGTTTGCCTTAGATCTGAGGCCAAAAAGTCTAAAATCCAGACACAAAATCTGATTACGACCACGAGCGAAATTTTGGTTAGGGTTACGACCATAACAGACTCAAAGTTATGTTTTTCCTCTGTGTTTTGTAGTACAACTAGGAAGTCCAGATTATTTGGTATCATTGTAGAGCTGTATCTGTCTACCTTTCTATAATGCCACCCAATTTTGTGTATCTTAAATGTCCTTGATGTTACAGAGCACAGTAGTAGGCTACTACCTCCTGACACATAAACGAGGTGCCAGGGGTTAATGAGTTAAGTGAAATCTGTTCTGGTGTAAGTTGTGGATGTTATATGATGGACAAATGAGCACTGCTTTACAAACTTTAAAAGAAGGATATGAGAGTAAAATGTAATTGAGCACATCATCATACTCATTGCAGGGTTCCAGTTCATGATCATTCAGTGAATTTACACATGTAGTTACAGTGAGTGCTGAATATAAATAATTTTTCAATATTTTCTGGTTCTAATCCACATGGATTTTGCCCTTTGTGGCAATACTTTTGACCAGCAGGAGAACCAGGTTAACAGCAAAAATAAATGTATCATTTTCATATGTGCTGTAATTCTGTCATATAATATACAGATTCCACTTTTTATGCCCAAATTTGTTGCCACTTATAATAGCAATAATTATGCTGGTACTTCTTGGGGGTTGGCATTTATGCATCTACATCTAAAGTATGCTTGTTGTGGTTATTATAGGTGAGGGTTATATCATAATAGAAGGTGTAGACCATGTGCTACATGTAAGCTTTAATGATGTTTTACTTTCTGTCAGCATGAATATTGTTTAGAAGTGGCAGCCGTTAGTACATCAGGACTGTGGTATTTTGAAAATATAAAATTTATGCCAATATATTGCACTCAGTTTTGTTGGTTTTACAAGTGACTTAATAATCACATTCTAGAATTATGTTTAATTATTGATCTTTTCCATTAATAACTCAGATAAATTGATGTTTATTTCTCTTTTTCAGCTGGAAAATCTTTTATTGGACAAAGATGGTCATATCAAAATTGCTGATTTTGGATTGTGTAAAGAAGAAATGTTTTATGGTGCCAGCACAAAAACATTCTGTGGAACACCAGAATATCTGGCACCGGAGGTAAGAAATGAAGACCATTTTCCAGAGAAAAATGTTATGCACGTTAAGCATGTTGTTATCTAGTGTGGGAGTGGTATCAACTCAACGGTTTTTTTAAAAAAGAACTTAATAATTATAAAATAATGGTGAGCTTTTTTACCACCCCCCATCACGTCTTTGTGGCTACACAGTTTTTGTCCCTCTAAAATGTTCTGTGTCCCTCAGATTTTGTAGGGTGGATGACAGTGTCCCCAGCTCTTGGAATCATGTGCAGCATTCTGTGTTTGTGTGTGTGTGCATATATATATACATATTACATTTTCAGTGACTGTACATTGTATGTCATAAATAGCGCTAGCAGGGATAACTTGGTATTGTAGAATTAGATAAGTGGACTGCATGCTTTACATTCAAGACCTCATTGGTATTACTAAGTAAGGTAATTATTGATGCATGAACTAGCTTGTACTACTGGTTGTAGGTTACTCAAAGCCTACAAGTTTTTTTCTTTGCCTGTTACCTGATCATAGTACATTAGGAATACACAACCGCCAAGGAAAGTGCAAAGTCAGCAGTCAGCTTCGGTGGGAGTCAGGCAGGGTTGGTCACACCTTGGCACACCATGTGTTGATTTCAGTATGTCTTGTGGTGGTTGAAATGAATGATGCTGCCACATGAAATTCAAAATAAACCCAAACATTATTTAAAGTTGGGAGAAAAAGCAAGAAGTCTTAAGTTACATAGGGTTTGGAACTGCAGTTTCTGAAAGTTAACTGGAAATAATTTTGGTCTGAGTGTACTTTACATAATGTCTGCATCACTGCTTCAGATCAGATCATACATCTGAGCTGTTTAATGCAAGGTTTCCATGGCAACAGAAGCAGTATTTGATTTATGTTATACCTTACTTATAATTGGTATAACTTAATGGAAAAATATTGACTGCCTTACTGAGAAAGCCTTATGTAGGTCTGCCATGAATAATGGAATTGGCACGGAATCATGTCCATATTGTGGTACTGGTTCTGTCATGCTAGGAGGCATGCTGTTTTGGAAAATTTGTGAAAACATTTTCCAGTTTCATGTTTGGAGTAATTTTAAGGCATTTTCTTATGCAGGCAGTCTCTAGAATGTTTCTCTCTCTCGCTCTGTTCTTATGTGAGGAGTTCACACTTTATTGGTCTTTGCCTTAATGATAAATATGTTGCACCATTTTACTTACTTGCCCAAAGTTTGTAAGTCAGTTCAAATCATAGTACCACTCTGGTGGCCTTAGTGGCTTGAGCATTTACCATGAATGCTGGAGGTTGTGATCTTGCACCTGGTTGGCTGAGCTTGTTGCCACTCTTGAGGCACTGTTTTTTACTTGATTTTTTATCAAACTTGGAGAATACGATCTCAGAAATGAGTTAGATCAGCACATACGTATTAGGTGATCTTGCCTCTTACTGTCTGAACTTGTTACCACTATAAAAAACATATATCAGGTCTGATTTTGAGTAAACTTGGTAAATTCAGTTAAATCATCAAAACCTTGGAGGGATATAATTATGAGAAAGACCAATGCATATTGATTAGGTGATCTTGTATCTGATTGGTTGAATATGGCAGCACTTAATCAAACTTAGTAAATATGCTTATATCATCAGTATATTCAGTGGGTTCCATTATGATAAAGATTTTCACATATTAATGAAGTTCTGCAAAAATTAGAAACGGTTCTTATTCCGTTACAACGTAATCATTTTTTTAACATAGCTGTTGTCTTATTCTGTGAAGGAAAGCAAGTGAAGTAGCCTATGATATTGGGTATTGTTACTCTTTAGGTTTCATTTTATATCCATGTGTAAACTCCTGTTTTGACAATTATGGGGTGCATGTACCCCAGCATCTAAAGTTAGCAAGAATTCATTTCAAACTGTCCTTGGAGTGTGGTAGCGCAGTTGCTAAAGCATTGGACTTGTAATCCAAGGGTTATGGGTTTGTTACCTGCCCTGGGCAGCCCGAGTTCGCTTTCTTGGTGTCTCCATTGGAAAAGCATTTGGCTCCCATTTCCTTTGCATTATATAGCCGATAATGTGATAAAAGTGCCATTAAAACCAGAAAATCAAGCTCTCATTGTTAGGAACAAGAGTATTTTTCAGCCATGGTTGAGCACTTGCCCATTACTTCCCAGTAATGGTCATTTAATATTGCTCTAAAACTCTTCCATATAACCTGAGTACATAAACATGACTGCACATGAAGTTCAGGAGCTTTTGCCAGTCTGTGGAGAAATGAAATAGAGCTGCAGGATTCTTGATCAGTCCAGTCATAGTCACATATAATTAAGTTCTTGGACTGAGAATTCCTTGAGCTTCAAGTCCAGAACTCATTTTTACCCCATATGATACAAAAGATGAAGGATCAATACAAAATTATACTTACAAGTTTCTTTAATCTACAACAGTTGTGAATAATTATTAGTTGTTTGCTTTTTTTATTCTTTAAATTGACAATTTGTCTACTGACCAGAATGGATTTCCAGGGAATCAAGATATGACCATTTCTTTTCTTTTTTTTTACTGCTGAGAGTTGACACAATCTCTGATATATTACAACAATAACAAGATTTTGAAATTAGCTGCCATGGCTGTCATATAAAATGTAAGATCGTCACCAGTATCGTATAGGGCAGACTAGACATTAAAAATCTTTCATTGAAACCCAGTGTATACTTGGTATTAATTACAAGAACAGACTAAGGTCATGAGCTTTTGTTCTGCCATTTGATACGTTTTTAGGGAAGAAGTGAGGGAAAGTCTGAATTCCAATAAATTCCTTTCCATTCTTGCTATTGTATTCGAATAAGAAATAGCATATATAAGATATGTTGATAATGGAAAGCTGAACAATTGTGTCCTTTGAAGGAATAAATATGATGTATATTATTTATTTTCTTCTTTCATTGGATCAAAATGCTTATATCTCATTAAATGTAGCCAAGTGATTGAAAGTTTGGGACAAATGAAAAGGTACATGGGTTGAGTGAATTTTCTAAAACTCTGTGTGCCAGACAACTGGATTTAAAAAGTGTTATCAGCCCTGCCTTTTTTCAATTATTCACAAGGTAAAACTTGTAGCAACTAATTTAGTGATACCAAGTGGCATTTGATAGTCTGGACAAGGTTTTGCAGTGGCAATCAATTGCCACTTCTGTAGTGTCATTTTTCTTTGACTGTTCCATTCATATTGTTAAACTGGAACCAATCTTTGAATATTATTATGAATTAAAGAGCTAGCATTTGGCACCAAAAATGCAAATTGCTAATGTAAACCTAATAGAGACTGTCAAAACATGGTTTACTTTGTACAAAATGTTGCCACATAAAGTCATTAATTTAAGATCAGGAAATTATGAATTTTTTTTTTAATTTATGTTTTGTACGTTTTTTAAAACTCCAATACATGTATTACCATATTGATCAGACTACCACTGTTATTGACTGATTTTGAGCATACTGTATAATTTGTGTTTATAATATCACAAATGTTCAATTTTCTTTTGTCTTTAAGGTATTGGAAGACAATGATTATGGACGTGCAGTGGACTGGTGGGGCACTGGTGTTGTCATGTATGAAATGATGTGTGGTCGATTGCCATTTTATAACAGAGACCATGATATCTTATTTGAACTTATTCTGTTACAAGCTGTGAAATTTCCAAGGACATTATCAGATAATGCCAGATCACTTCTGGGAGGATTTCTCATGAAAAATCCAAAAGAGAGGTTAGGAAGATGTTCGTTTGTGTCTTCTGTTTTGGTTCCAGTCTTTAGTCAAGCTGTTCAATTCACTTGCAGTCAAAAAAACAAGTGAATTGGAATTGTTCTGATAATTTATTTCTTTTGTTCTATTTTGTTAAAAACATGAAGCAGTTGATGTTTATCCCACGGCAAGTATATTTTAGCTTTCAGCTATTCCATGCATCTTTTCTATAGGAAGCAACAGAAATAATTTTATATAGGTTTGCTACATAATTTATGGCAAAAAAGAATATTTTAAAGATTGAAGAAGACAGTACCAGTCCAGAAAATATAAGAAGAAAAATCCTGAAATGGTTTTTCTCTTTTAGAAAATAAAAACTGCCAGGAAAAAAGAGGCTTGGGTCTAGGCAGGGCAGGGCATGGCACTAATAAAAAATAGGAATATGATATGGCTGATACAAACACTGGATACTACATGCATTTATTGGATATTTCTTTATGAGGTAAAAATCCATTATGAGAAGCAATAGTCCTTATTTCTATGAACAACCAATCACAGAAAACTTGAGTAATTATGTTCCAATAATTAATTAGTTAAGAATTAAAATTGAAGCATGTAGAATTTGATCTATGAAATGTTTTTAATGTATTGTTTGGCGCTTGTCAAATTTTGCAATATTGTAGATTGCAGGCAGCATTATTCTTGGTAAACCTGACTTGTTTATTTTGGTACTTGGGGTTTAAATTCTGACTTTAGTTGTTTTGACTTCTCTCCAGTTCTACAGACTCAGATCAACTTGAACATTAATTAAGTCTGCAGATTTGGATTCAGAGATTTAATAATTACTATGTTAAAAGAATACAGTAATACCTCGAACATTCGCGAGGTTAGGTTCCAGAACCAGTCGCAGATCAGGAGGAATCACGAATGTTTGGTATGAGTCACTAAAAATGCTAATAAATGCTTATTTCTAGGGTTTAAACCCTAAATATGACCTAAATCATGCTCCCAAAGCACTTTAATTTCATTTAAAAGTTAGCTTAATACATTACCCTTAAAAAGAGAAATAAATGGTTGACGTAAAAATAGAGTACAGTATCGCCTAATGGGTATTTGCCACACTAGCACATTTACAGTACAGTACATATATACTAATATTACCCCTATACTAATTCATTGGCTGCTGTTTTCTTTTGCACTCACAGTAAGGTAAAACCAAGTAACAAATGGGACTGTAAACTTAATGACTGATGTTTTCTTTGTCATTGTCAGGAAGGTAAACTAGGTAAACTTCATATGTCACAGAAGTCATATAACGAAGGTACAATTCAATAAAATAAAGAAAACATGTACATAGAGGGTACCAATGAAAATTTCGCGAATCCATGAATTCGCGAATCCAGAAACGCGAATGCACAAGGTATTACTGTACTGTTATCCTTCCTTGTTATACCTCTCCAAAACAAGGTTGGGGTAGAAATTGTTTTTGGTTGGTATTTTACTACCCAGCAATACATGGAGGTTATCTCATGCCAGGGCAAGTGGATTAGTTTTTTTCCCTTGGCACACTATGATAGCCAGCATGCTAATCACTGACCCACCCGTTTGATAAAAATGAAAGTATTGGAATTGATGGGATGGTCTTTTGTCTATTGTACGTCCATCTGTTTGCACAAGTTTGTTATTGATATGTCTTCTAAACTACTTGTAGAATTTCCATGAAACTTAACACACACATGTGCATGGACACACACACACACACACACACACACACACACAAACTGTGGGGCATGAAGGGAAAAATGACATTTAAAACATTTCTTCAAAGAAAAATGAGTGATATTGGAAACAGAGCTTCTGGCAAAGCTAAAAAGAGCCAGAAGCAGTTTCAAGGACAATTAAAGGAATACAAAACATAGTGTACTGTAAATAGCATTATCTAGCTATATTTATGCATGTTTTGTAATCTTTGTAAATGATTTTATCAGTCTTCTGGCATCCGTGTGGAATTATTCTTTGCTGATGTGTGTCTAATTTTTTTAGTAGAATTACCAATTATGTACCCTCATGTCCCTAATTTCCCTGGTTGTCGTCTCTGCTACCTTGATCATGGAAATCAGATTGTATTAATTTTTATCAAAGACTTAAGATTCAAAAGCAACCATAGAAAGTCACCATAAATTTGTTTTATTTCACTGAAGCCTATAGATATTTTGACAGGTAATTTCATGTATCTTATCTGTGCAGACTATTGATAAAATCAAAATGTGAGAAGTTTGTGAGGAGTTAAAAAAAAATTAATCCAATACATATTAAAATCTATTGGAATCATCAAATGCAAAATCCTGCGTGGAGGGTCCTCTCATCACATTAAGCACAGCATTGCCTCCCCACCCCCCAGTGGCCTGTATTTCATGCATAACTCACTATAACCAAATATTGTGGGGGGGTACTTTAGAATTACCAGACACAACAGCCATCTTGAAAATCTTGCTATTTCTACTCCACCAATATAGAAAGTTATATTGATGTGTGGTTTTAACCATAAGACTTCTTATGTCCGGTTGGTCTTAAATGAAAATGTCACTGATCGGTTATCCAGTGTGGCTGCTGCAGTGGCTGTCTTTAAAATTATATTAAATTATGATAATGCAACTTCATATTGTTATGGGCGTTGTCAACAAAATGACTTTGTATAATGTGTAGTTGGTCCTAAATGAAAATGGTTTAAATCTGAGGGCCATTATGACATTGTGACTACTGCAAAATCTTGTTATCACAACTCCTCTTAAATGGAAAGTCCTATTGACCTGGTATATCTTCTCTACAACACTTTTTATGATGTCTTGTCAGTCCTAAAAGAAAACTCCCTCTCCTGAATAAATACTCATAGCAGCATGAGATTTTCGGTAAAAGAATTCTTATAATGTTTTGTTCAGAATAAATTAAAATGTTGCTGATCTGACAAATATGAGACTCTCTTAAAAATCATGTTTTTGCTCCTGCTCTTAAATGGAAAGGGATTTTGACATGGTTTATTTTAATGCTTTTCTGTTGGTCCTTAATAAAAATGACTAACCCTCAATATGGTCACCATGTCAGCTATCTTGAAAATAATGTTATCTCTAATCCTTCCATATGGATGGCAACATCAACATATTGTTTTCACCAATAGATTTCGTCTGGTACCTAGTTGGTCCTAAATGGTCATACAGCTACATTAAAAATCCAAATCACACACACACACACACACACCCTTCAAGGGGACATTTTTTAGGTGTTACTTAAGATAGAGTTTAACATTGCACAGGTTGTGCATCAGTGTTTGCACTATAGCCAAAAAGTAGGTTACAGGGAACAGTATGTTATGCTTCTGTAACTGAAGTAAACTTGTGACCTAATTGCCAAAATGTTTTCTATTGTAAGTAAAATTCAATGAAAAGGAAAGAATCCCTTTTCGGGAAAGATATAGGCTTCCCCAGAAGTATGCCATTTTGTCCTGTATTTCATTCTGTTGGGGAAAAAAAAGGTGAGTAAAGGACACTGAATTTAAACAACTGATGATATAATTGTCCAGCTCCCTGCTTTGTATGCTACCATGCATTGCATTCTGTTAAATGAAGGGTAAGGCTTTGGAGGTTCAGCGAACCAGAATAATAATGAAGGACAATTGGATTTCCTCACAAGTGATCCCTACTGGTCTATATTGCATAGCGTATTTGATTACATCAGAAGAATTCTGATTGCTTATAAATGGCATCCTAACAAAACTTGCGTGAATCAGATGAGGAAACATCTGATAAGAGATTGAAAGATAGTCTAACCAATTCTGTTGTAAAAGAGTCCAGATGTTCAGGAAAGAGATTGTGAAGTGGTCATTCATTAAACCAGGTTTGAAGGGTGTGATTCGGGCCGAAGTGACATTAGTTGAGTTAATATCAGAACTGAATTTGCCGTTATCATCAGTGGATTGGTTTACAAAAGCATTAGAAAATGTTTAAAGCCTCAGAAGTTGCTCAGCAGTTTCAGTGCTCAGGAAGCAAGGGAATGGCAATTCTGAAAGAAATTGCAGCTAAAACATCACTCACCTTGGTAGAAAGGATGAAAGTTAGACCTTTCTTGCAATGACAGTGGCAGTTGTCAACTATTTCCCATATTTATAAGAACAGCAATTCTTGATTCTCAGGAATTTTCATTCAAATGTTCTAGCAGTGACTGTCTTTAAAGTTTCAGCCACAGGAGAGAAAATATATTCCCTGACAATGTACTGCAACTGCATACTGTTCCATGGGAGAACTGTTTTGGCACTGGGGTCTGATGATGCAAATGTAACAATTGTTAGAGAAAATGAGAAAACTGACAATTGTACTGTGACAGTGTCTCTAAATTTAAATGTTTATATGATTTGTCCCTGAAAATAAAGATCTGTCCCTGATATTGATGTTCAATGTCCCTGAAACAGTAGTTTTAGGGTAGGCACCTTTGTGCCACTCTGATTTCAAATGTGTTCACCATTGCAGTGATCTTGAAAATATTGTTATTGCTACTCCTCCTGAACAAAAAGCCATATCATCAAGGAGACTTCCTATGTTGTATTGTTCGTCCAGAATGTGGCCACCACAGTGGTCATCTTGATAATCTTCCGTTGCAACTAATCCTTAATTAATGGCCATATCAACGTGGAATTTTCTCTGAAAAACTTTTTGTCTGTTTAGTCCTAAATGAAAATGGTGCCAGTCTGATATACAATGTGGCCACCAAAGCAGCCATCTTTAAAATCTTGTTACTGCTACTTCTTTGTGGAAAGTTGTATTGCATGTGGCTTTTAATGGAAGAGTTTGTATGGTGTCTAGTTGGTTTTAAATAAAAATTGTGTCAATCTTATATTCAACATGGCCACCACAGCAGAGATCCTTAAAATCTTATCACTACTTGTCTTAGATGGAAAGTCGTATAACATTGGGTTTTCACCAGAAGATTTCTTATTATGTCTGATTAATTTTAAATGAAAGTTTGGAGCCAAAATAATTTTTGCTGAAACAATAAATTTTAACACTTGTTATATATATTTGATTTAATTTATATTTGATTTAATTTAATTGTTTGTAAGTTTTAATTTGTTTTATTCCATTCAGGGTCCATAGGGGACCATGAAACCTTGAAAAGCCTTGAAAAATTAATTGTTCCCTCAAGTCCTTGAAACGTCTTGAAAATTCTAAATATTGTCTGGGTACTTTCAAAAAGCCTTGATTTTCATGAAACCAAAAGGAATTAATAAACACTTTTCATGTTACAGAATTTAATAAAAATAAATGGGTGGGGGGGCCTCACAAGATATCTTTTGCTAAGTTTGTGCCGGAATGGAAATCTTTCCTCTACTGGCCACTGCGAAGTCGTACATTTTGAACTTCTGATTTATGAGGTCCAGATGTAGCAGTAGTTTAAATTTGAATCATTCGCTTCTACATGGCTGACTGCCGATTCCAACTTCGGGAGCTAAATGAAGAAAAATATAAAAGTTTGGATTATGAGGTCTTTCTCAGTGACCTTTGCAAAATGCAAATTATGCCAGGATATTGATTTGCATGCAGTGGTAAGGAGTGCTCCTTGTTCACATGCAAGTGAAGAAAAATAAACAAGCTCTTGTAATGGTGCTTAGTACAGGCAAAACAAGAAGCCTTCAGTAAGAAATCATTTTTGACAAAAGAGGTATGTCTGTGAGATTTAAGTTTTAAAATAAAACTATACTGTCTTAATATGGGATTGAGTGGAAATAGGACAGATGATATTGCAGTGAACACAATAAATCCAAACACATAGAATATAGCTCAGCTAAGCTGAGAGAAATATTAATATATCTAATATGAAATAGTTTAAAATATTTATAGGCTGTTTTTAAATAAGCGATGATACAAAAAACAAATATCTTTACTTTTTTTGGTTTATTGTTATGAGTGATGAAGAAAGGAAAGTACTGAAAGAGACATTGAGACTATGACAGCTGTGGCTGATGACTATGCATTGAAACCAAAGATCCATAGGAAAATTTCCTTTATCATGACATCAAAATAATTTGAGGAAAAGTGAAAAGGACAAATCGTTAAACTTAGAGCTCTTGAAAAACAGCTTGATGACAAGCTACAAGAACTGAAAAATCCACTCTTAAATATTTTGGACTTTGTAAATAGTGTAGTGTAGACAGAGTAAAATGAACTTTGTTCAGTGACTACATTATTCTAATGCCCAGATGTAGGATGTTTAATATTAATGGGAAAGATGTCATTGATCGTACTGTTGACTTCATGTTTTATTTTTGTTTTTTTGTATATAAAATGTATTTAAAAAAATAAGTTTGCAAGAAGTATTCTTTGTATGGAGTAATAGTAAGTATTAACTTGTGTTTACATACTGTTTCATTTATGTATCCTTTAAAATTAAAAGTAATAATGCACATTGAAAAACATGATTTTGAACCTTGAAAAAAAACTTTGGGAAAAACTTGAAAACTTTGAAAGAAATATGCTACTAACCCTGTACATGCTTTTGTAATGTAACCTTATTTACTGGAATAGAGTTAATTCTAATTTTTTATATATTTTTGATGTAAACAACTTTATAGAAACATTGCGTCTAAGGCTGACCTAGTTCCTGACCTTTATTCAGAACCAGTGATAGTTTGTAGCAATCAACATTTAAAATTTTTTTATTCTTTCTTAGAGTAAGATTCATAAAGTAGAATCAAGGCCATACTTGGACTACGTGTTAAATAACATGTATCAGTTAAGTTTTTCCATAGGATTGACCCACATCTGGGTATCTGTTTTGCATTGTCGCTAGATTTAGTGTTGATGTTTTGAGAAATAATAGTCATACTTGCCTTAACACTGGAGACATCCAGGTATTTTATGTCATGACCAGCTTTTGGGCTAATTATTTTATTTTATTTTAAAGAAAAGTGATTCTTTTCCCTGGAAATAATAGTGCTCAAAATTAATTTATCAAAATTTATACAGAATTCAAATTGGAATATTATTTTCAGTGATTCAACAAACAACTATTGACACATCAGTATGATGCTGACCACAACATACGTCATCACCTTCCATTTTGGATTTCATCAGAATTTGAATGTCAGTTTCATTAGGACTTTTTATTTCTAGGAATCTATTTTTTAATTCTTGGATTATTTTTGGATTTGAGTCATAAAACCATAAGTTCTTTTTCTCATTTTCAACTTGTTTATCTAGGGACATACATTATTTGTTGGGGGCCCCGAGTGGCTGAGTGGTCTAAAGAGCTCTTTGTTACGGATCACTGCCATCTCACCTCTGTCTGCGGCAGTTCGAGTCTAAGATTCAGCCAATGTGGGCATGTGAGAAAGCTTGCCAGTAGCTTCTCGTGGGTCGGTGGTTCTTTCCGGGGTTTTCCGGGTTCTTCCTCCACCATTAATACTGACCGCCATGTATAGCCTATCATGTGCTGAAAAATGGCGTTAAACCCCACAACAACAACAACAACAACATGCCCAGGTTTATGTTGAAGGGAGGATTTGTTAATTTTGTTTAATATTCACATAAATGGATGTCCTCGAGAGAACACTTATTTCTTTTTTCATGCTTTGCTAAAGTTGCATTCCAACACTTCATTCAGGCGGAGTTCAAAGGTAGTTATGAAGTTCTTGATGTGATGCGTCTTCGGCCAAAATTGTATCTGATGTGTTTTCTATCACGGTATGTACTCGCTCATAAGGCAAGTCCAGCTGCAAAGAGCCATCACATATGTACTGCCAGATATGGATCTATGCAGTTTGTTAGGAGTAATCTGTAGAACAAACAAGATAGACTCTAATCTACAAGCACATTGTGCAACAGCAGTTCGGGGTCTGTGTTGTTTGTGGTTGGTTTTGACTTATAAGTGAGTATATATAATACCATTACACAGACTAAGGTATCTGTGTGGTCTTACATTTGCTTTGTTCTGTACAGTATTGTATTTTCTTTTTATTTATTTTTATTTCATTAGGAAATGAATTGACTTTTACAGGAATTGTTCATTATTCTCTCTTTTAGACTAGGGGCATTATTCTCTCTTTTAGACTAGGGGGAGGTGAAGATGATGTGAAGGAAATAATGAGGCATCCATTCTTTGAACCCATTAACTGGGATGACTTGGCAGCAAAGAAGGTAAGGAAATTTATTAATATTCTTACTTGCATATGCTTTTATTTGGTGGTATTCAAGATTCATCTGTGCTCCCAAAATATCTTTTTCTTTTCTTATTCACTCAATATCTTTGAAGTGAAATAATATTTGCAATAACCATTTGTTGGTTTAAACATTTTGATGATTGTACATTCTTGCATATATAATCATTCTACATTAATGGGAAAGCAAGACAAAGAGGTCATTTACTTACTGAAAGCATTGTCAGTTTGTTATGGTTTGAGGGAAAGTTTTTAATTTGCATATATTTCCTGAAAGCCCTTGATAAATTTACATTCTGCTTTGTATGAAACAAAGATGATTAATTCTGCGACATTCTAACTCTCTCCTCCAGGACTTGGTGTCAAGGTCATAATGATAAAAGTCTCAGCTGTAGTAGAAATAATAATATATTACCTACCACTACTGCAATGCTTACTGTACCTTTCCATGATGCTTATTTATACAGGAGTCCCTCTGCCTATTAGTATGAAAGATTCTAGAACTGAGAAATAAGCCTGATCCCATTCTGATGGTTTCATAATGGCCATCAGCCTGTTTACTCACCTTTTTTCTTGGATGTAGTGGTATGTGAGTAGCTGTGTTATTTTCCTCTGCAAAAATTGCCATTGCTATTAGATTCAAAACATTTTTGGGCAATTCACTTGTATCTTTCATTCATTTGAGTGTTGGTCTCCATGGTTCTTACTACAATGCAATGTGGGTATGTGACAAAGCTTGCCAGTAGCTTCTCATAGGTCGGTAGTTCTTTCCGGGGTTCTTCCGGGTTCTTCCTCCACCATTAATACCAGCTGCCATATATAGCCTATTGTGTGCTGGAAAATGGCATTAAACCCTACAACAACAACAAAAATCCAGTGTTAGTTCCACATTAATTTGTTATTTCAGGCATTTTTTTTAAACAGAAAAGCACCTTGCTTGGTAAGCTGGTGCTGTGGCTGTATCACCCTTCATAGTACCTGTGCTAGCATATGTATTTCCTACCCAATTTTTGTTCAAGATGTTTCTTTTGTTTCAGAGCATAATGTCACAAGTGGATTCTCACACCGTTTGCACAGGTTATGCACATGAAGATGGTTATCCATTCTTTTGTTGGCATCTTGAGTGTCATAGTAATTTCCATTTTCACTGTAAGATTGGAAAATTTGTATGATAACTATCATTTCTCTGTGAGATCTCACATAAGTTTGGGGAAATTTGGGCACACAAAAGGGAGAGATTGTCTTCTTGACAAAGATGTGCAGTACCCTCTTGTGTGGAAGTTTGGAACCTCCTCAGTTGGGAAACTCAAAGTAAATCAGTCCTAGTCTGCCATATTCCCAGCAAGAGAAACATCTCGGCAGACAGTCTGTCTAGAAGGGACCTTTTGGTCTTCATAAAATAGATTCTACACCAGGAGCCATGAGAATCTACTTTCCAGCTCTGTGGGAGACCTCTGCTGGACTTGTCTTTGTCAAGATTGAACAACACGCTTCCCTTTTACATTTCCCCCATTCCAGATAAGAGGGTTTGGACAGGGATGCCTTTAGTCTAAAGTAGGATTGTCCATTTTCTAACCTCCCTTTGCAACTGATTTAGTTAAGACCTCCACTGCTTGGTTCATTCTGGTAGCCTCAGTGGTCATAATTTTTTTACTTGTCATTAGATAAACCCAGGAGGTTACCAAGGAGGAATACCTGCTGTCACAGCACAGAGTGTCTGTTTTACAGGGTTCTCCACCTTCATGCTCTGCTGAAAGACTTTTTGAGCAATGTTGCAAATTGCTTCACCTTGGCTAAGAGGCAGTCCACTTCAGGGTTTACAATTCAAAGTGGAGGATCTTCAATGATTGATGCAGTATGAAATGCATGGATCTTAGAAACCTGTCTTTGAGCACAGTGGCCAACTTACTTCTGTTTCTTTTTGAGGAGATGGAATGTAGGTGTCTACTGTCAAGGGCAAAATATAAGGCTGCCTTTTTAGACGCACTCTAATTCTCTGAAGGTCCTGCCATCAGCTCGGATCATATTTCTGATCTCGTTGCAACCTTCACAGACAAGTTTCTCAACATTAATGCCTGGATGGAATCAGCTATGTTTTCTTGGGCATTGTGATAACCCCATAAAGTCATAGAGTGAAGATTATTTTGAAATCTTTTCCTTTAGACAGTTTTCTTGCTTGCTTTTAGAGTTGGTGAGGAGGAAGAATGAGCTTCAGGCCTTGTCAATAGGAGTGGGTTGTTTACAGTTAAGTGGTTATTAAGAATCATGTTTGCTTTTTGCCAACTCAGGGTTTCTGGCCAGGAATCAGCTACCTTCAGTAGCTCCACTTCATGTTGAGATCCCCACTGACAGTCTCATTTGTATCTGTGCTGGAGATAATCAGTATAGAATTCTTCGCCCACTTGGGGCATTACAATTTTATATGGCTTCCTCTAACAATGGAGAAGAAAGGTTGGATGCTTCTTTTCTAACTATTAAGGTTTCCTAAGATATTTTGGCATCTGCTGTGTCAAGGTGGATTGTTAGAGCTATTAAGAGAACTTCTTAGTCCCTCACTGAGAGAAACCTTTTTTATGAGGATTAAATCTTATGAGACCTATTGCTACTTCATGGGCTTCTATTAATCATTCAGACTTGGATGATGAGATGAGAACTGATTCCTAGAGGTCTCATACTGCTTTCTTATTTTACATTCTATTTTGCATGCACAAGAGTTGAGGCATTTTTTTTTATTCGGCTTGGTTGTAATGGCACAACATCCTATCACCTTACAAAGTGAACACTGAACTATAAACACAATGCACAACATCCAATCACCTTACAGCAGTGATTCTCAAACTGTGTGCCGCAGCACACTAGTGTGCCACAAGAGATTTGCAGGTGTGCCGTGGGAGTTTTGAAAAATATTTAAAATTGCTAGCGTTTTGAAACCTGCAATCAGTTCAAAAGCGATCAAAGTAATTCAGCCATTTGTGTCTTCGTGGTTTTGTGAGTTTGGATTTTCAGCATTGATTGAAATCAAATAAAAAAAAGTGAGAGTCTGATTTGCTCTCGAAAACAGGCACATCCTTCACATTAAATTTAAAATTAAATATATATGTAAAAATAAATAAGTTCTTCACCACAAAAATTGTTAAATCTTTTTAGGTGTGCCGTGAAAATTGTTAGATCTTTTTGGTGCGCTGCAAGACAAAAAAACTGCCTTACAGAGTGAACACTGTGCTATAAATACAATGCACAATATCCTATCACCTTACAAAGTGAACACTGAGCTATAAACACAATGCACAATATCCTATCACCTTACAAAGTGAACACTGAGCTATAAATGTAAGTACACTAATTTCTAGTACCAGTTTTCTGAGGATATCAGCCTCCTGCCTAAATTAAAATTCATCAAAATGCAAAGGTGGTGGGTAATGTTTCACTGCCATTAAAATATAGTCTTTTAGATGGGTACAGCTAATTTTAATAATGTAATACATACCTGCCAATATTTTACAAAGAGTCCCCTATACATTGGGTGCAAGTAATGAAGAGGGTAAACATGACATGAGGTGTGGTGCAGGCATTGGACTGGGTCCAAGTTCATTCTTAGTTTTACAACCTTGCATACTAATAGGACGAAGGAATCGAGTTTTAACATGTAGCTTATATGTGGGAATGTGGGTTGTAGTGTCGTAGAAAGGTAAGCAGTGCAGTAGTGGTGGGTAAGTATATGTATTTCTGTATTTAAATTAGTTTAGCCCCACATACCAACTCACCCCCACCCCAGAAAGACTTCATTTTTACAACAGAAATTACAGCCTTGCTGAAATGTTTGATCACTTTGAAACCACAAAAAAGCACATTCTCCCATCTGTAGATTTCCTTTCCATTCTGAAAGCTTTGCTTAGCCTTGAATTTGACATCTTGTTAATATCCAAGATGTTACGGGGAGCTGTATTATCTCAGGTGTAGATGTGATATCATCATCTCAAAAGATGTGAAGCATCAAAAATCATCCACCTTTGTTATGATACATCTCTTCTGATTCATACATTATGCTGATTATGTTTTCATTATACCTTTAAAGAATAGACATTGGTTTTGATGAATTATTTGAACTATCTTTTTTTAGTGTAAGAATGTTATTAGTAGCTTATTAGGTGTGACATAATGTGTGAATACACTGTTATATTTCTGGATACACAACATGTACAGCTCTCACCCATTTTAATGAACTTTATTATAACACAGTTATGATATAATATGGTACTAACATGGAACCATGACCAAAATCACTCCAATGTATAACAATATGGGTTGAAAGAAAACAATGTGAGACTTAATCTTGTATCTTCATTTCTTTAAAACACCATTATATAAGAAAATTTGATAGTGCCTGCTATACCACTGTTTAGTATATTATGCTATTCTTAATATGACTGCTCCAGTAGCCATGTGGTTAGAGTGTCTGCCTCAGATGCCAAAGGTCATGGGTTCAAACCATGGCTGGGTCATGCCAGAGACTTCTAAAAATGGTACAAACAGCTGCCTCTCTAGGCGCACAGTATTAAGAGGACTGGTTGACCTGGTGTCAGGATATTGTGACTGGGTGGGACATCAAGCTACATGTCAGTGGCATGATGCCCCAGTGCTAGACATCACTATAAACTGTAACACTGCAGACATTGTAGCGATATGACTGAAAAATTGCTGGGACCCGAGTGGTCTAAAGTGCTTTCCGTTACGGATCACTGCCATCTCACCTCATTCTGCGTGGGTTCGAGTCTCGGATTCGGCTAATGTGGGTATGTGAGAAAGCTTGCCAGTAGCTTCTCGTGGGTTGGTGGTTCTTTCCGGAGTTTTCCCAGGTTCTTCCTCCACCATTAATACTGGCCGCCATGTATAGCCTATCGTGTGCTGAAAAATGGTGTTAAACTCCACAGCAGCAACAACAACTGAAAAATTGGTAAAGCTGCATTAAAAATCCAAATCACACAGACACACACTCTTTGTATGACATGGTTCTATATATTATTACTATTCTCAATATAACACACTTCAATACATAACACAGTTGATGGTGTGGACTCATTTTAATGATGTTGAGCTGTATGTCCATATGAACATGTTACATTGGAATATGTGTATAAACTGGATGCATACGATGACCATGTCAAACTCCAAAAAGGTCTCTGCTCCACATGTAAGAAATTGTGGGGGTTGTTTTGTATGCTTTAAAATATTCATGATGTTGTACAAATTTCAAAACTGCACCATTGTTTTAAAAATACACTTGTTATGGTTCTTTCATGCTAACTTCTCAAGAAATGGTTGGAGTTGAGGTCATTCATAGGACATCATAAATTTGCTCCACTTTTCACCTTCCCATAAGGCTAAGCTAGCTTTAAAGACTGATCATTCATGTCATATGGCATCTATAAACAAGTACTATATATGACTTTTTAAAAATGTCAGCAGAATTTGACCAGATTTGAAGGAAAGCTAGGCATGAATCTCTTTCAGGTTTCTTCAAATATAATCACCATAACTAAAAACAAATATATTTATTGAATCTTTCACAAAGACTGCTCAGCAGAATTTGACAAAATTTGTCCAAAAGCATTCTTGCATGAAGTTCTTTCAGGCTTGTTCAGATGAAGATTATCCTCCATCAGATATGACTGCCATTACTTAAAAACAGAAAACGAGTTCTTAAAAGTGCTTTAGATAATTTAACCAAATTTAATGGCAAGCATTCTGGTAATAAGGATATTCAGCTTCATACAGGTGATGCCAATTTGCCTTCAGATATGGACACCATTACTACAAATAGAAAGTCCTTCAAATACCTTTTCAAAACATAATCAGCACAACAAACAAATTTTACAGAAAGCATTCTGGCATGAAGGACTATTGATTTTAGAAATATGGTGTCATTTGGTCATCAGATATGGCTTTTACTAAAACAAATTGACAAAAAAACATAACTTCAAAAATAACACATGAACTGTTTCTAAAGTTATAAATTAGAGTTAAGTCTTCTGTGACAGAAGAAATCCAGGGGACAGTGCTGGTTGTATAATGTGCCGATGTCAGTGCCTTCGAAGTTAGATTTCAGTGGCAGAGCCAAATGGGATAAGGTCTGACCCAGGAATCCATGCTAACTACACATATCACTCCCCCAGGATTGGTAGACTAAGAACTGTTTCTAAGTTATGAATTAGGGCTAAATCCCCATGGTGTGGGAGAAATCCAGGGTACAGTGCTGGTTATATAAATGACATGTCCTGTTTATGCCTAAAAAGTGAACCTATATACATATGGAAAGATGACAATAACATTAGTAGGCAATGTAGCAACTTATGTGCACAGGCTTCTTTTTTTTAACCCTCCACAATTTGAGTACAGGTAACACTTGATTTACACCATAGATGCATTTCTGAGGTTATGACTTAAATTGAAATTGGTGAAAATCATAAGCAATGTAGATGTACATTTGTGAGCTGAACATGAGTCACACAGCACATAATGCTAGTGGTGCAAACATAAGCACAGTGGCACAAATTGAACATCATTTCTTCACTATAAATAACATTAAAATCGAAGTTCGTTTGGCATAAATCGAGCATCACCTGTATGTGTATGAAGTTGCATTCACGTGACATGTGTCAACTATCTGAGTGAGTGATATTGGTCTCATGTGGGTCTCTTGTTTATGCTGTGGTGATACGGAATATGAAAACGCTAATATGTAGTACAGATGCCTTGCTATCTATCATAAATAGGTATCCTATAAAATGAGATAGACAGAATTTTTTTATCTTTTGGTTTAATGTTCAGGTTTGCATTATTTTTATAATGCACTGTTAACTCTTTGAAAAACAAGGTTCATTTCAGTGCATATGATAACTAATTTATTAATTAGGTTTCATTGATTTGTAAAGGTTCTTTTTATTTATCTCAATTGTTGGATTAGGACTCTCAGTTCAGACTGCTCTTGTCACATGTTTCATTGGTGAATTTTATCATTAGCCATTGATTTCATTCTCTCCTACAGTAAAAGCTTAAGTTGCAAATAATTGAGTCTATACCCATTCTTTCCAGTCAGCGAACAAAAACAGGATGTAACTTCCTCATCTAGCATTTATTTTTCTAAAACTCAATGTATAATCATCCTGTTGTATCTGACGGTAATTCCTGGATGTAAATTGTGACATCATAGCCATATTTTCAGTTTCAATTTAAATATATTTCATATTGAAATATTCACAGTAATTTTGTCTAGCTGTATTTAAATCAGCTCATATCCCAAGAAGAACCATATCCACTGTGAATTTAGCCAATTTTACATCAATAGACTACATAGGGTACATACTAAGGGATAATTTGTGTCTGTCATTTTGCCAAAATTTACACCCAGAAATGAAGTTCACTTTGTCTTGCAGCGAGAACATTCCATTCTCCAACTCCTTTTTGTTTCAAACAGTGCTTTAATTATCAAAATAAAACATTGACTTTTGTGTAAATTTTCACTTCAGAGAGGAAGTTGGAAAGTTAAAGTGTGGGGGGTATGCTCTGTAGTCAATTTTGGTGTGAACTTGATGATACTTGCCAGACAATTCTATATACATAGTAACTGTTGACTTTTTTCAGATATGATCCTTGGAGGTTTAAAAAAAAAGGCCAAAAATAGACCTTTTGTAGACTAAATGAATGCAAATTATAACTCAACGGATGTATCCAGGTCCTTTATTTACAAAAGTTAATAATTTTATCCATTATTCCATCATACAAACATAGGACAAAATGACTTCTAATGTAGAAATGGTTCCAGATTTTCTGTTGTAAACAATTTTCATGGCTGCTGTTTTATGCAGTAGCTGTTATAGAACAACCATAGTGAAGGAAAATAATTCACGTTTCAGTATTTTTATAGTATTAACAGTACTTTATTAGTATTTTTAATCATCTTACCAGATAATATGCAAAACAGAAGTTCAGCTGACTTTTTGAACATCAGTTTTGAACTTTCAACACTCACTTCTCCCATTTTGTGGCCCATTGTGTTGTCCTACAAGTGAAATCACCAATACCTTTTGTCAATATGTGCATGCACACTTCCTGTAGTCTTCATTACAATAGAATACGATACAATACAATAAAATACGAACACTTGATTTACCAGTTAGGGGTCTAGTAAGGACAGCAAAGCAAGGGAAAGAAACTTCTAATACAAAGAATGAGCATTGATTAAGAAGAAAAAATTAAATTGTAAATAAATTTAGATCTAAATCTTTTGTCAAAAGTATACAAGTTGATGATTGCTGTTGCAGTTTAGCAAATATTAATTTTATTGAAATGGCATAAAAGATTGATATGTATATTTCTGTTGTCCGGTGTCATCATGGGCACCATTGGGTCTATGCCTTCAACATTATTGGTGCCCTTTTTTAAAATAAAATATTATGACTTTTATTAAAATTTTACTGTTGAACTTAAATTTGAGACTGCACTAGGATGAAAATTGTGAAAAATTAAACATACATATGTTAGAAAAATTTATATAAAAAAATAATTTTGATATTTATAGATTTACTTTGTATGGTAAATTAAGGTTATCCACATGTTTGGCTTGCATCAGCATTTATTCTTAGACTAAACAGTGTCAGTTTTAAAACCCTTCAACTTTGCATATGGATATGTCATCAGTTGTTTTTTTTACTTGTGATTAAAAAATTAGGTCATGGTGGTCTACTTTGGAAAGAAATGTTTTTATTCTCACAGTTATTAAAAAAATTTCTATCAAGCTAACAGTCACCAGTGGATGTATTTTATAGTATTAGTCCCCACCAAACTTTATGACATGCTTTATCAAAAGAACATGCCTCAAAACTAATTTGTTGAAGGAATAGAGCATTTCATTCCTTTATACATTGATTTGGTTCATATATGTGTGAACTCGCATCTTTGATACTCTTAAGTCTTTACTTGGACAACTAGAGATAAGGATATTCCATCACAAGTCCCAAACCCATCTTCGCTAGCCAAGGTTCTGATATGTTAAACCCATCTTCACCTTGGCGGATCACGCAAATGTTTTAAGGTGCACTCACCAGTTAATATGTACTTTTGAGAGAGTGACATATGTAAGGTGAAGTGGTTTACATTTGAAATGTACACAGTGGTGATAATGATGGCATACCTCTATGCTACTTTGATGTAATATGGTTGACATTTCTTTGAATATTGTACTTACGGTAATTGTACATGATCTAAGCACACTGCTAACTAAAATGACTGTTCCCTTATGATAAAAAAATCAGTTAGAATTAGTCTAAAGTTCATTATCTTTAGCATCTGTTAAAATAGGGAAAATGAATTTTGCCCATCCAGACAATACCAGCTTCAGAAAGTGCAATGAATGAATTATTACACATATAAAAGTTTTAAAAAGTTATCGGCTCTTTTTTTTTATTTTTACAATTTACCACTGAAGTCCAGGAAGTGGATATGACCAAGTGGAGCTAGCAGTTTTTGAAAGATGCACATCTGGAGTAAGGCCAAGCTGTATACTCTATAACCCATATTATACCCATCAATCATACACCAAAATTAAAGGGAATTAAAGGTTCTTTGAACTTAGCCTAAGATATACAGGGTCTTTTTAAGTAGCCAGTATAACCAGTGAGGAAACCCTGGTAAATTCTTTCTCTTTAAAATTCTAACCCTATGCAAAATACGAAACTGTAGAGCGCCACCTTAATGCAAATTTGAAAATTTATGCAATTCTTTTTCTTATTTTCATATGTTCTGAACAAAATGGTACATTAACATTGATTTTATCCATGAAAATAAGCTAATTATGCTTATTTTGCTCTTGCTTACACAATATGCCTTGAGGCAGAATTGTGTGAGTAGTGACCTTAATTATGGGGAAATTAGAAGTCTTAGAATATTGGAATGAAGTCAGCTTAATTTAGAACTTACATTAAGTGAAAGAAATATATAGTGAAAATGTTTCTTTTTATTTATTTGCAATGAAATTAAAAAATAAATGATGACCAAGAAAATTTGCTTTCTTCTATATTAAACAGTAAGCAAATATTTTAACCTTTGACCTTTGGCCTTAATGAACGGCATCTGTTCGATCCCTTTTCAAACTGTAAAATTTATTGGTGACATCTCAGGAATAAATCTGGCAAGTTTCATTTTCCTGTCTTTCAGCATAACATTGGTTGCTATGTTGACAGAATTTTGTAATGTGCTTTTTCAAAATAGCTAACTTTTCAGGGTGGGGAGGAGGCTTGTGTGAAATTCTAACATTAATAAATATTGTTCTGTGGAGGGAAATACAGGAGAATTATTCAGAAGGACTGTTTTTATGCTTGCAACTAAAACTTTTCAGCAATACAATAAAAAATAAATCATACAATAATAATACAGTATTTGAAAGAAGCACATCTGGAGTAGGGCCAAGCTGTATACTATATAACCCATATTACACCCATCAATCATACACCAAATCAAAGGGAATTAAAGATATACAAGACCTTTTTTAAGTAGCGAGTATAATCAGTGAGGAAACCTGGGGGGGGGGGGGTCATTCTCTTTAAAATTCTAACCCACTGCTTGGGGGGGGGGGGGTCATTCTCTTTAAAATTCTAACCCACTGCAAAATACGAAACTGTAGAGAGCCACTTTAGTACTTTGTCCTGGTGACAATTCTTGGATTTCATGAGTTGCCTCTCTTAATATGTTATGCCACCTAACCAATAGCATGTATCAATGGTGCATTGTGTATGGTGGAGGCAATTAACATCAAATGGATATTTTGTAAGTTTAACATCAAAAGGATGACTACGTACTAGAGAGAAACCATCACAGGTATACAAGTTATGTGCTCCCTTTGTCTTGATCATGTACTTAACATGTTCAAATTCAAACAACTTAATTTTGATTGGATAAAGTGGCTTGCCACTTGGTGAAAGTTGTTCTCCGCATTTGTGGCTCGTTAACTCCCTACATAATTCACGTCATTATTTTGAATATATTATCACATGCCATAGTACCATTATTATCCCTGGGTGGAGACAATGCTTCAAGAATTAGATATATAATGGAGACACATTTTGGTTAAAAAATATTTTTTATCTATGCTAGCAGCTCAATACCTGAATATCAGAATATAATATGACCACAACTCATACTTCTACCCTGGGTCAGGAATTATAGCAGGAGTACATTTATTGTTTTTGGCAATCAAATTTTTTCATCACTTATATTTCTGTAATCCCTGTACCACTTCATTTTTTTCAAATAAAACATCATCACATAGATACCTTCTCTTGGTGCAACTCATGTCCCTGGTTTCCACCTCTGTTTGGGTTAAAGAAGTTTCCGGTTGCTCATTACCCCTTGTTTTTCTTTTTCATCACATAATGTAACATTGTCTTGTACACACATTCCATCAGTGGGGCCCCGAGTGGCCGAGTGGTCTAAAGCGCTCACTCTTACGGATCATTGCCATCTCAACTTGGTCTGTGTGGGTTCGAGTCATGGGCTCGGCCAATGTGGGTATGTGAGAAAGCTTGCCAGTAAGTAGCTTCTCGTGGGTTGGTGGTTCTTCCTGTGGTTTTCCCTGGTTTTTCCTCCACCATTTATAATGACCGCCATGTATAGCCTATCTTGTGCTGAAAAATGGCGTTAAACTCTACAACAACAACAACATTCCATCGGTAGGAAAGTCTACCTGTACTATAACTATATTTACCTGTCCATGGTCACTACAGTATATAATACTAAATTACATACCTGGACTATACATTGTGGTTGGCTTGCACTTGTGTTTAGAATAAAGCTTATATATATATATATATATATATATATATATATATATATATATATATATATATTGGGGTCAAAAGGTTAAAGGTCAGGCCTATTGTGACTGAAAGAAGAAACAGTTTCTGCCTAGAAGTTTGAGTTATCTACATAGAGGACTATTAAACCAGTCTAGTCATTATAGTAAACACTGCACTATGTAGAAAATGGCTTCATTTATACTGAAAATATCAAAACATACCGAAATGTAGTCATGATGAATGTGAGAGTATTTCATTATGTTATCTATTTATTTCCTTGTGAACCACTCCAGTGGCCTAGTGGTTAGAGCATGAACCACTCCAGTGGCCTAGTGGTTAGAGCATCAGCCTCGGAAGCGGAAGGTTGTGGGTCCAATCCCCGGCCGAGTCATACCAGTGACTTACAAAAATGGTACTAACAGCTGCCTCACTTGGTGCTCAGCATTAAGAGGTTATTGTTAGGACTGGTCAGCCTGGTGTCAGGATAATGTGACTGGGTGGGACGTCATGATACATGTCGGCAGCATGATGCCCAAGTGCTAGACATCACTATAAACTTCCACACTGCAGACATCGTAGCGATATGACTGAAAAATTGTTAAAACTATGTTAAAAATCCAACTCATACACACACATATTTCATTGTGCCTATTTATAATTATTGCAATGTTGCCAACATATTGTGATTAAACTAAAAATAACTGATTGATTTTAAAGCTTCAGTTCATTTTGGAAATTTGATATTCATGGGTGTACTGAACAGAATTTTCTTTCTTGATTGATTAATTATTGCATTTGCTTAATTCTTGAATTTATTCAGTTACTTGTTTTGGTGTATATTTAATTCTTTACCTAATGCCATCTTCACGGAAGCTTAAGAATATGTGATCAAAGGTAAAGAAATTATTACCTGCTCTAGCTGGCATGATAAAGGGAACAAATTTTGAAATAATATTTTTGATAGTACACAAATACTGTAGTTTAAAAAAATGTAATGTTGATCTGTCTGATAATTTTGGACAGAAATATCATCCCATGAATATCTAATCAGATGAAGTTGCATGGAGAAAGCCCAATTTATAATGGTTCAACATTTAGGGTACCCTGATCAGCAAATATTGTTTCAAAGTGATGAGTTAACAGTGAAACTTCATTTTACCCAAGTTAGCAAATATGTATTCTAATTGATGAATAAAACAGTGAAACTTCAGGATGCCAAAGCAATGAATAAACTTAAATTCTTGTGCAGATAAGTGATAGTTATAGTAAATTAAACTTGTCTGAACAAATATATTTTTAATATAATATTCACAGGCACATATTAAAACATTAATTATAGAATCTCATATGATGCAAATATGGCTGCACCCATTGAAACCATAATGGAAAGGTTGATACCACTCCTATAAGTGTGTTCCGTCCATGGGTGGAATATTGCAGTGAAGAGTTATATTTTTGGGTTGAACTGTTTTCCACCTATGAGCTGAATAAAATTGTGTTACTTAATTTCACTTCATACTTGGAATATAATATCATCATATACCACCCAACCCTTTCATCATACTACCAGTCCTGTTTCCTGGGATGAAACATTATAATGGGGATACATATTGGTTTGGGATTGGTATTGCCAGATGAAATTGTATTGCAATATATTGTCTTAAAAATGATTGTATTGCAATATGTATTAATATATACTACTCCCAGGCAAACCATTTTGAAAAGCCATGTGATACTGGCTGTCAGCATTATTTGCCAAGTCTGTAAGTTTTTATTATAATAAATAACAATCCCTGTCAGATGTGTTTCTCCATATTTTGGGTAAAACAGTAATGGATTAAGTGTATAGCAGGGGGCTCCAGGTGACTGGGTGTCTAAGGTGCTCTCCTTTACAGATCACTGACATCTCACCTCTGTCTGTGTGAATTAAGTCTTGGGTTCAGCCAGTTGTGTGTTTGAGAAAGCTTGCAAATAGCTTCCCATGGATTTGTGGTTTTTCCCAAGGTTTTTCCTTCACCTGATAAACTTCCCACCATGCATCACATGCTGAAATAATAGCATTAAGCCCACAGCATGTGTATGGCCATTGAAAGTTAAAGGTAAGTAATCATAAGCTTTCAGACGGATGTTGTTGAGGTATGTTAAGGAAGGACACACATACATACACACACAATTTTTAAAAATTTCACCGTCTTTTCTGATGTTTAAAAACAACAAAAGTTCAACAGTGCTCTTTGCCTGCTTATTGATTAATAGATCTGCCTGAGGCATATTCAATGGTAATTGACCATAATCCATTACCAAACCACAGATTCTACCAATTATGGTGTTCTTTCATGATACTAAGTATTATTGCCATTAACTAAAACTAGTTCCATGAACAAGTATATGTAATAAACAGATAAGGTTAAAATATCAGAACAGAGTAATTTGAACTGATGCAGATTGTGATACTTAGTGTACTGATACATAATGATATATCAGTATATTGTTATACTTTAACGTTTTTATCAGCACTTAGATTTTCACAACTTCTTTCCAGTTTATGTTTTGCAATATATGCTCAAGTACAGCCCTTCATTCAGTACCAGTCCTGCCCCTGGTTTTCAGCAAAAGACTGGTTATGATATCTAGTTGGTCCTAAGTGAAAATGATTCCATGTGGTCTAGTTAGTTCTAAATGAAAATGGTTCCATGTGGTCTAGTTAGTCCTAAATGAAAATGGTTCCATGTGGTCTAGTTAGTCCTAAATGAAAATGGTTCCATGTGGTCTAGTTGTTCCTAAATGAAAATGGTTCCATGTGGTCTAGTTAGTCCTAAATGAAAATGGTTCCATGTGGTCTAGTTAGTCCTAAATGAAAATGGTTCCATGTGGTCTAGTTAGTTCTAAATGAAAATGGTTCCATGTGGTCTAGTTAGTCCTAAATGAAAATGGTTCCATGTGGTCTAGTTAGTCCTAAATGAAAATGGTTCCATGTGGTCTAGTTTGTCCTAAATGAAAATGGTTCCATGTGGTCAAGTTAGTCCTAAATGAAAATGGTTCCTTGTGGTCCAGTTAGTTCTAAATGAAAATGGTTCCTTGTGGTCTAGTTAGTCCTAAATGAAAATGGTTCCATGTGGTCTAGTTAGTCCTAAATGAAAATGGTTCCATGTGGTCTAGTTAGTCCTAAATGAAAATGGTTCCATGTGGTCTAGTTGTTCCTAAATGAAAATGGTTCCATGTGGTCTAGTTAGTCCTAAATGAAAATGGTTCCATGTGGTCTAGTTAGTCCTAAATGAAAATGGTTCCATGTGGTCTAGTTAGTTCTAAATGAAAATGGTTCCATGTGGTCTAGTTAGTCCTAAATGAAAATGGTTCCATGTGGTCTAGTTAGTCCTAAATGAAAATGGTTCCATGTGGTCTAGTTTGTCCTAAATGAAAATGGTTCCATGTGGTCAAGTTAGTCCTAAATGAAAATGGTTCCTTGTGGTCCAGTTAGTTCTAAATGAAAATGGTTCCTTGTGGTCTAGTTAGTCCTAAATGAAAATGGTTCCTTGTGGTCTAGTTAGTCCTAAATGAAAATGGTTCCATGTGGTCTAGTTGTTCCTAAATGAAAATGGTTCCATGTGGTCTAGTTGTTCCTAAATGAAAATGGTTCCATGTGGTCTAGTTGTTCCTAAATGAAAATGGTTCCATGTGGTCTAGTTAGTTCTAAATGAAAATGGTTCCATGTGGTCTAGTTAGTCCTAAATGAAAATGGTTCCATGTGGTCTAGTTAGTCCTAAATGAAAATGGTTCCATGTGGTCTAGTTAGTCCTAAATCAAAATGGTTCCATGTGGTCTAGTTAGTCCTAAATGAAAATGGTTCCTTGTGGTCTAGTTAGTCCTAAATGAAAATGGTTCCATGTGGTCTAGTTAGTCCTAAATCAAAATGGTTCCATGTGGTCTAGTTAGTTCTAAATGAAAATGGTTCCATGTGGTCTAGTTAGTCCTAAATGAAAATGGTTCCATGTGGTCTAGTTGTTCCTAAATGAAAATGGTTCCATGTGGTCTAGTTGTTCCTAAATGAAAATGGTTCCATGTAGTCTAGTTGTTCCTAAATGAAAATGGTTCCATGTGGTCTGGTTGTTCCTAAATGAAAATGGTTCCATGTGGTCTAGTTAGTTCTAAATGAAAATGGTTCCATGTGGTCTAGTTAGACCTAAATGAAAATGGTTCCTTGTGGTCTAGTTAGTCCTAAATGAAAATGGTTCCATGTGGTCTAGTTGTTCCTAAATGAAAATGGTTCCATGTGGTCTAGTTGTTCCTAAATGAAAATGGTTCCATGTGGTCTAGTTGTTCCTAAATGAAAATGGTTCCATGTGGTCTAGTTAGTTCTAAATGAAAATGGTTCCATGTGGTCTAGTTAGTTCTAAATGAAAATGGTTCCATGTGGTCTAGTTAGTTCTAAATGAAAATGGTTCCATGTGGTCTAGTTTGTCCTAAATGAAAATGGTTCCTTGTGGTCTAGTTAGTCCTAAATGAAAATGGTTCCTTGTGGTCTAGTTAGTCCTAAATGAAAATGGTTCCATGTGGTCTAGTTGTTCCTAAATGAAAATGGTTCCATGTGGTCTAGTTGTTCCTAAATGAAAATGGTTCCATGTGGTCTAGTTGTTCCTAAATGAAAATGGTTCCATGTGGTCTAGTTGTTCCTAAATGAAAATGGTTCCATGTGGTCTAGTTAGTTCTAAATGAAAATGGTTCCATGTGGTCTAGTTGTTCCTAAATGAAAATAGTTCCATGTGGTCTAGTTAGTCCTAAATGAAAATGGTTCCATGTGGTCTAGTTAGTTCTAAATGAAAATGGTTCCATGTGGTCTAGTTGTTCCTAAATGAAAATAGTTCCATGTGGTCTAGTTAGTCCTAAATGAAAATGGTTCCATGTGGTCTAGTTAGTCCTAAATGAAAATAGTTCCATGTGGTCTAGTTAGTCCTAAATGAAAATGGTTCCATGTGGTCTAGTTAGTTCTAAATGAAAATGGTTCCATGTGGTCTAGTTGTTCCTAAATGAAAATAGTTCCATGTGGTCTAGTTAGTTCTAAATGAAAATGGTTCCTTGTGGTCTAGTTAGTCCTAAATGAAAATAGTTCCATGTGGTCTAGTTAGTCCTAAATGAAAATGGTTCCTTGTGGTCGAGTTAGTCCTAAATGAAAATAGTTCCATGTGGTCTAGTTAGTCCTAAATCAAAATGGTTCCATGTGGTCTAGTTAGTCCTAAATCAAAATGGTTCCAAGTGGACATCCAGTATGACAGCCATCTTGAAAATCTTGTTATGGCTACTTCGTCTGAATGGATGGTCATATCAGCCAGCTGTTTTTCACTAGACTTGTGATGACGTAAAGTTGGTCATTGACCAAACAAAGCAGTAGTGTACAAAATAAAAAAATGCGAGAAAGCGACTTTTCATTGACTATGGATTAATTGATTATAACTTCTGCATACAGATAAGAACAGTACTGTGAAAATGGGGCCCCGAGTGGCTGAGTGGTCTAAAGCGCTCTATGTTATGGATCACTGCCATCTGACCTCTGTCTGCGTGGGTTTGAGTCTAGGATTCGACCAATGTGGGTATGTGAGAAAGCCTGCCAGTAGCTTCTCATGAGTCGGTGGTTCTTCCCAGGGTTTTCTCGGATTCTTCCTCCACCATTAATACTGGCCGCCATGCATAGCCTGTCATGTGCTGAAAAATGGCATTAAACCCCACAACAACAACAACAACATGTGAAAATATTCCATATCCTTGGTCCTTATCCATAGTTCTTGAAAAGAGACAGATGCAAAATTAAGTGAAATAAAATTGAGGGGATTAAATGTAAGCATGCCTCAGAAGACACTGACTTGGACAATTAAAAAGCAGCCTGTTTAAAGTTTCTCAGTCCCATCAAAACCATAGGCCAGATTGTAAAAGTGAGGTTAGAATTCCTGAAAATTTACATGGAAAATTAAAAGCAATCAACCAGCACATGGTGGGACAAACTCATGGTGTACAATCACCATACACAATGAACAATGCACAGAGGGAACAGCCTTGAGCTTTAATCCAACACTGCCCCAGATCCATCCTAAAATGGTTAGATGAGGGTGCCATTATTTTTTGTAAGTCTTCACATGTGTACACTAGTATGTTAAAAAAGAACAAGAATATCACCCTTTACATGCAAAGGAAAATAATGTTCTCTTGAAATGACTTGAACATATATGGTACATATTTATATATGGACTAGTCCTTGGTTGCAAAACTTATGACTGTATCAGTAAAACCTTTCTTTGAAAGACCAACTTTTCCAAAATAAAATTTCAGAACCTTTTTGTCTGAACTCCTGTCAGCCGTTTAAAAATATCCTGTTAACATCCTTTTTGAAGACTGCATACATGACTGCTGAGCAAAAGCCTTTAAACTGTCCATATCAGATAAACTTAATACTGCTTTTAAGCCATCCTTTGTCTTCCAGATACAAAACAGTAAAGTGTGCACTGCACAAAGATCCTTGTACTTGTATAAATTTCCAGAAAGAGATAACTTTTTCCACATCAAACACAATGATCTTGTTCAGGTTCACTGACCTAAACATTTGTACCTAGGTGCAATAAACAATGTTGTTAAAGCTGCCATCTTCAGAGACAACATCCTCAAGTTGAATGATGGTAAAGCATACATTGTTGACAAAAACTAAAACGTGTCACACATCTCATGTCCATACATATCTAAGGTTAGGAGGGAAGCTCCTAGCTGGTTATTTCTAGAATTTAGTTAGTAGAACAGGACTTTATGCCATTTTCTCCCAAATAATGTAAAAGTTCTGAAAGCATGGATTTAATTGTCATCATATTATACAATTTGCCTAAATCTTTCTGAGCAGGCAGGTATGAAATAACTAAAATTTCAGTGGTATGAAAGGAACTGATATTTGTCAAACCTTGTCCATTACTTCCCATGCCAAGTCATATTGTTTTCTTGTACTTTCACTTTGAGAATCAATGATGCTTTTAACAGCTGCTGCTAGAGCATGTTGACTTGGGAGGACTTTCTTGATGCAAGTTGTGTGGTTAGTGTCAACCTTTTCCCCAAAGAATGCAGCTCCCCACAGTGACAAGTGTTACAATGTCTTTGTGTCTGGGACGTCTAATTGGAAAGGAAATAAGACATGCCATAAAAATGGAAAACCAGGTTTGTTAAGGTCAATGGGAAATACAAAAAATATTGCTTTATCAACACTGTTGTCTATAATCTTATGATACCCCAGCCTAGAAGCTTAAAACGTGGAAAAATACATGGTTTGAATCCTGACCAACAAAGTGAAAAGGCATCTACATGAAAAGCTCCTGCCTCAAGGCATCCAGGTAACAAATTTCTCAATTTGAAAATGTACTCTTGACAAAAAGGTCAATATTAGGTTGAAAAAACTATCTCAGAATCTCTCTCTACCTCTTGAACATTTACTATGTGGAATCTGACAAAATTTCTAGAGGAAAATGTGCATAATTGGTATTTATTCTCGGAAGATAGCAAGTAGAAATGTAAATATTTCTATCTGAACATCTTTGGCAATCAGCCCTCTCAAAATAATACAGATTCAATGAAACTATGCCAACTATACTATTGATGTAAGCAATGGCATTGGTAATATTTGATTGATATCCAATATGTACATGATAGTGATTGTGGAATATTGATCTTTACATAAAAAACATACCAGACAATTCAAGGAATATTATGTAATTCTTGAATCCTACTACTGTTCATGTAGTGCTAAAAGATTAATTTTAATTTTGGGCAGTTTACTCACCCAACTTAAAAAGAATGCACCAGAAATTGAGCAGGAATTTTTCAGACTGTCTTGAGTGGCTGTATTTGTAATCCATCAGTTTATCTGACAGAACTGAGTCAATATACGTCACCAATCCTAAGTCCCAAATATTGTTTCTTGTCCTTCTCAGAAAGGATTAAGAACGTAAAGGCTGTTTGAAAATGGCATGAAAGGCATTTCCTTACAATCCAATAAATGTGCCAAATTCCCGTACAGGCACAAACTATTTGCCCCAAAAGACTCTTGGCCAAAGAAAGCATCGTCTGTACCTTCTCATCTGGCTAGAAAACCACCACAGTATAAAAAGACCATCTGAGTCCTGTTTTAAAATCTGTGTGAAGACCTGTGGAGTAGAATGGATCCCCAGGAGGAGACAAACTGGAACAAAGTACCCTTCCATGAAAATTGTAAATATTTATGTTAGTCTTTATGGGTACATTAAATTGTGCATCCTTCTGATCTAAAGAAGTGGGGGAAAAAATCATTTTCTGAATTGAGTCCAAGACAAAAGTCCAATGTTTATGACTAATTGATTAAATTCCTTCAAATTTATTACAGGTCACAACTTCCCATTTGGTTTTGGAACCAGAAAAATGTTTAAAACAATTTTTTTCCCCAGAATGTTAAAACATAGTAGCATCTTATCCAACAGATTTAAACATCCACTACTTTGTTTGACTGGGAACAAAATTTAATTGGGAATATAGGTTTAAAAGGGGTATTAACAAATTTATAGAATAATAACCATGCTGTTTAACAACATAGGTGACTAATTTCAGTCTAGGTTGGGGTTTTTGGCTTATTATTCTCTAATTACTATATTTCAGATAGTTAATGTGCCCTTACTAGGACTTTATCAATTGCATCTGGTTGAAAGCCAGAAATTCTGACTCCATATGATAACCAAGGAATAGGATGTCATCTTTATCCGAGGCTGGGTTGGGTTTTTTTTTTTTTGCGTAGATAGAACATCTAAGTGTCATTTTCAGTGTAGTAAGAAAATTATAAATGACATATACAATTTCTTGACAAGCTACCTAAACTAAGTACTTATTGACACACTTCTGTTCTTTACATAAAACAAAGCAATGAAGTGCTTATAAACACACTTATATCTTTTCAACTTACTAACACACAATTGGGACCACTCAGGTGGCCAAGTGGTTTGAGCGTCCACCTCAGATGCTGGAGGTAGTGGGTTTGAACCCCGGCCAAGTCATAACAAAGACTCATACAAATGGTACTAAACAACTGCCTTGCTAGGCGCTCAGCATTAAGAGGTTAGTGCTAGGAATGGTCGGCCTGGTTTCAGGATAATGTGACTGGGTGGGACCTGACACTACATGTCTGCGACATGATGCTCCAGTGATAAACATCACTATAAACTGCCACACTGCAGACATCATAGCAATATGACTGAAAATTTTTTAAGCTACGTTAAAAGTCCAAATCTTACACACACACATACACAGTTGAACTACCATTCGCATTTTTAAAAACTGGTCAAGCTATACAAGACTGTGTTGCAGACATCGTCTCAGAGGTCAAGAACAGAGAAAGAAAATGTAATCTTGTTTCATTTTACCTGTTGCCAAAGCTACATATGCATTAGGAAGGTCATGTTATACAGTGTTTGCATTACAGTTTATAGACCTTTGTGACCTGGTAAACAGTACAATTTGAAGTGTGTGGGTAAAAAAAAGTCATCTGCCAAAGGATTTATAGCTTTGAGACTTGCATACCTATCTAGATTGGACTAAAAAAAATCTGAGTGTTGCTGAAAATGGATGAAAATTATTCACTTCTCTAAAATATTTTAGCTTTTCAAACCAGTGTTTTGTATTTCAATGCAAAACCATAAGTTTGAAGTGATATGCTGTGCTAATATTGATCCAGTACCATGAGATTGGTGCCCGATATACCTCGTGGTAACCATGATTTTTAGGGACTTTTAGGAATTTCTCTGAAGCTAGTCAGTCAGTTTAAAACTGCTCACTCTTGTCAGCTCAAACTCATTCTCACATCCAAAATAAGAAGCATTGAGGGGTCATGATAATCAATCGACATTGAAAATCACCAGGGTTAAAATGGCATGGGATTAAAATTAGGAGAGCCTTTCACTTCAGATGGATGTGCTATCGTGATGCCAAGTTAGCATTAAACTTTGTCATTTGACTAAACACCCTCAGTTAGATGGAACCTGCCATTAATTATTTATGTTCATATTTGGAATCATGCTAGACTGGTTGCACATTTAGAATATTAAGAAAAATAAGAGAAAAGAAGGAAAAACAATTTGTCAAAAGAATCTTTGACACAAAAGTTCATTCATTTAAAATGTTCCATTTAACTCTCTGTAGCTTGCCTCTTTCCTCCAATATTTGCTGAGCCTATGTTAGTGAAAAAGCAAGTCATAGCAATCTCTTTTCCTCTGGCAGCCACAACAGTATTAATCTCATCAAATTAGTCCACCTAGCCATAAGATCAAGTGGACTTAATGGTTTAGCCCAGTGTCCATTTTTATTGTCCATCAGCACTTACTGGTTACTACTCTCAACAGACCACTCCGGTGGCCTAGTGGTTAGAGTGTCTGCCTCGGAAGCGGGAGTTCATGGGTTCGAACTCCAGCTGAGTCATACCAAAGACTTACAAAAATGGTACTAACAGCTGCCTCGCTTGGTGCACAGCATTAAGAGGTTAGTGTTAGAACTGGTAGGCCTGGTGTCAGGATAATGTGACTGGGTGGGACATCATGCTACGTGTCTGCGGCATGTTGCCCCAGTGCTAGACATCACTATAAACTGCCACACTGCAGACATCGTAGCGATATGACTGAAAAATTGTTAAAGCTGCGTTAAAAATCCATATCACACACACACACACACTACTCTCACGTCCATATTTCTGATTTGATTTCCATCGTACTTGGAATATGTGTTTATATCATAAAAATATTTGAATTCAGTGAGCAAAAATCATGCATATTAATGAGGTGATCATGCATTTGATTAGTTAGAGAAAGCCCTGTGTAGACTTACTTGTGTCTAGAATGTTGGGAATAGCTTTGCTTTGTCATGCTTAAAAACTAGGTTGGTATTGTTTGGGTGTTTCTGATGTGCACCAGTAACATCATTGCCTGAGAAAATGTCAAAGTCATTTAGATATTAAAATGGTATTGCTGTATTAAACTGCCTGAAATATTTTTGGAGTGTTTATTTTCTTCTTCATATACATTATTTAAATATATTTTTGGCATTTAATAATAATAATAAAAAACAAAATAATAACCATTATTTTTTTCTCCACAACCATCATTAACATAAATATATGGATCTACTGATTTTCCTGATGTCAACCCTTGAAATTTTCTTACAATAAAACAAAATTTTAAGAAAAAACAACAGCACACGTTCCAGCAGATGTTACTGTTGTGTCCAGACCACATTTCAATTCATTCAGTGATAGCATTATCATGCTCATATTGACTTTTCTTCCAGTATTTTATAGTGCCTACTGGACATAGACTACCAGAAATAGGCAAAAATAATAACGGCTTCCATTGTATGTTGTTCGATAGTCATGGTTGATTAAAATTTTCATCAAGTTATATCAAACAAATGCAAATTATGTAAGTAATTATATAAAAAGTGTACATCTTACTATTGTAAAATATCTTGTACTATGGCAAGGTCTTTTCTCAAAGGAATAAAATGGGGTCATGTGACCACGGTTGACTTCTGGTAGATGCCGGCTGATAAATGAGTTTTTAAAAAGTCCTATTCCAACCATCCAATTTGTTTTGCATGAACTGGAAACAGTCATATTTTGTTAGGCCAGCAAGGTGTTGTAGACTTTCTTTCTACTCCAGTTTTTGATGATTGTATTTTCATTTGCTTACCCTTTCTAAATCTCAAGATGAATCATTACAAAGTGAAGACGGTTCATTCTCTAATGCTTGGTAGTCTCTTTGACCTTTTGCTAGAGACTTGAAATATATATCCAAACCTGTTGATTGATTTTGTTCATAGTTATCTTGACACTTTTTTTTTTTTGACCATGGGATCAAGGGCACAAACAAAAAATATGTTTATTTGCTTATGATGAAATTTGTTTATCCTGGAAGAATCAGTCCCTAACCCTCCACCTTTATATTCTACTAAGAGAAACCTCTGTATGATAAATAGAACCAAACTAATGCATGACAACCAAGCAAACCTAACAACTTGCTTACCTCCTACAGCAGAACAACTCGATAATTGTCTGCATTCATTGCTCGACAAACATGCCCCAGCTACCAAGAGTATCAGTTCAAAAGTGTTCTCCATGGTATAGCAGTGTTAGGGACCAGTTTCGCACTGTTAAAATAAACCGCTGTAAAGCTGAAAGGCTTTGGCTTTCCACCAGACTTACTATTCATAAGCAAATCTATGAAGCTGCTAAGAAGAATGTCACAAATATTGTCCATGCAGCGAAATCAGTCTATTAAGATCATGGAAAGTTCCAGCTGCAAAGAGATTACTAACAAGCTAATGACAAGGAACAAATCTACACCACTTCCAACTACCTTCTCTCCAGTCGACCTTCATGACATCTCTGCAAATTTCTTCTGTGACAAAGTACAAACCATAAGATATAAAGCTTGACACAACAATTTCAATTGACTCGTCGTCACCATACAGTTGGGATACAAAATTTGAGAAGCAACCATTATCAGCATTTGAACTTGTTTCTATGGATTTCGTACATACAATCCTGATGAAGAGTGCACCAAAGTCATGTGAACTTCCAATTTCAACATCACTGCTGCTTGAGTGCTTAGATCCAGTATTGCCTTCACTAACTGATGTTATTAATACCTCTCTCATCAGGGGAATTCCCATCATTTTTCAAAACTGCCATTGTAAAGCCTCTGCTGAAGAAACCAACACTGGACCATAACGATTTAAAGGACTACCGCCCAGTTTCTAATCTCCCATTCATATAAAAAGTCTTAGAAAAGGTTGTTCAATCTCAGATTGTATCTCATCTGAATTCAAACAGTCTTTTTAGCAATGTACAATCTGCATATCGCCCTTGCCTCAGTACTGAAACTACTCTTCTAAAATTAGTTAATGACATTCTCTCTGCTTTGGATAGCGGAAAGATTACAGTCCTCACCCTCCTTGATTTCTTGATTTGTCTGCAGCATTTGACACAACAGACCATGATATATTACTTCACCGTCTCCAGCATGTATTTGGCATTCATGATACAGCCTTACTGTGGTTCTAGTCCTACTTGGTCAACAGGACACAAATTGTGTCTGCAAATGGAATACACTCCAGCCCAGTTGATCTCTGTTGTGGTGTTCCACAGGGGTCTGTTATTGGACCTGTTCTCTTCATTCTATACACTCAGCCACTCTCAAGTGTCATGGATTATCATCCACTGTCTCACCAATTGTATGCTGATGACACCCAAATATACAAATCTAGTCACCCAACTAAAGCTACCATCCAAGGTGTAGAGAGGTGCATTTCTGATGTGAAATCATGGATGACATGTAACAAGCTGCAGGTGAATGATGATAAAACTGAGGCCATTCTGATCACAACACAAAGACTTTCTCATTCACATCCTTTACCTCAAACAATAAATATCTGCATCACCAGCATTAAATTCACACAATCAGTACGAAACCTAGGTGTTACTCTGGACAGTACTCTCACATTGCACCAACATGTCATGAACATATGCAAGGCTGCATATCTTGAGCTGTGCCGCATCAGCTCCATTCGCAAATATCTTTCAGTTGATGCCACAAAAACACTTGTGTGTTCATTAGTACTTTCAAGACTGGACTATTGTAACTTAATTCTGTCTGGTTCATCTCAATATCTACTCCAGAAACTTCAAAAAGTTAAAAACACAGCTGCTCGGATCATACTTAGAGTACCACGATCAGAGCACACCTCCCTGCTGCTCTGTACCCTACACTGGCTATCCATTCGATCCAGAATCAAACACAAAATTTGTTCTCTGTGCTACATTTCACTGTCGGACTCTAGTTCAACATACCTATCTGATCTCACCCTTGTGTACACACCAGCAAGATACTTAGGTTCCTCTTCTGACAATCGTATACTCATTATTCCCACTATGAAAACAAAGTCGTATGGATGGCGTTCTTTTGCATACCAGGGCCCAGCAACGTGGAATGAATTGCCCACTGAACTTAGACATAAAGACAGTGATCACATTCAAGAGTGCTCTCAAAACTCACTTATTTCGAGTGAAAGAACAAACTTAAAAACCTAATAATGTTTCCTATCTTAAATATTCTCAGCATGTTTTCTTATGTTTTCTAATTTCGTGGTGTTTGTGTTTTAATCATATTATATATGATTTTTATCTTATAGTTGTTGTCTAATGTTGTAAAGCGCTTAGAGCTTCTAAAGATTAGGCGCTATACAAAGTCCTCATTATTATTATTATTATTATTATTATTACAAAGCTAAGATATTGCATTCAGCAGCATGCTTGCCTAATCTTTTGACCAATAGGTCAAGGTCTTATATTAGAGTAATGCTTCACTGGTGGAATCAACATGCAGGTCCAGAACTTTTTGTCTTTCTCTCAATTTACTTTCCTAATAGTTAATGTAACCCTTTCAGAGCTAAAATGGCTTATTCATTGCTTGAAGTTAGGGCCATACTTAGCTCACATAACTATGGTCAGCATTTTCTTTTGCATCACTAAGGTACAGTGTTTGATGCCTTTTTTTCTTTAGACAGCAGACAGTTTGAGGTTGCCATCAATGGTTGGTAGTTTATATACATAGTGTCATTACTTACACCTATATGTCCACACCGATTCCTGTAGACCACTCTGGGGGCCTAAGTAGTTAAGAGTGTCCACCTCAGACCCGGGAGGTCTTGTTTTTGAACCCAGGACAAGTCATACCAAAGACTTAATAAACATAGTACTTGCAGCTTCCTCGCTTGGTACTCAGCATTCAGATACTAGTGTTAGGACTGGTCAGCCTGATATCTGGATAATGTGACAGAGTGGACATGATGCTACATGTCTGTGGCATCATGCCCCAGTGCTGGACATCACAATAAACTGCCACACTCAGACATCATAGCAATATGACTAAAATTGTTAAAGCAATGTTAAATTTTTTAAAATTAAACACAAAACATAAACACAAACCAATTCCTATAAGAATTTGTTGCTCCAGAACAGTGACAGAAATTTTGCAACCTCACCAGGCCGTACAGATTATTGAGGTATAACTACTTGCTGTTTGTGCACATGGACATATTTTTATAACCTGACCATATTTTTGCAGAGGGGTTGATCCATTGGTAGAGGATCAGTAATAATTCAAGGATCTTAGTTACAAAATCACACCCAGGTGTGTCCTTGTGAAAAACACTTAGCTCCCATTGCCTTAGCATCATTTAACCAATATGTTAAAACTGCTGTTAAAATCACAAAAATATTTGTGTTGTGGTCATACAGTCTGCCCATGACATCACCATGTGTCCCACAAATTGTGTTCCCCTCAATAACTTTTGAATGAATTCCATGGTTTTCAAATTTATTGGGTTTTGATGGATCTTTACATTAAGAAGACCTATATCAAGCTTGATTTTCACCATTCTTAAAATAGAATTTGATAGTTGAGGCCCCCATTTGACTTTATCTTTGGGGAGAGGGGCTTTTTCTTGATGTCTAAAATTACATGGCACAGTAGCCAGGATTGTGCTGAAGTGCTGTGACTCTACATACATGCATGCTTACACACACACACACATGGGGCCCCGAGTGGTCTAAAGTGCTCTCCGTTACAGGTCACTGACATCTCACCTCTGTCTGCGTGGGTTTGAGTCTAGGATTCGACCAATATGGGTATGTGAGAAAGCTTGCCAGTAGCTTCTCATGGGTTGGTGGTTCTTCCTGGGGTTCTCCCGGTTTCTTCCTCCACCATTAATACTGGCTGCCATGCATAGCCTATTGTGTGCTGAAAAATGGTGTTAAACCCCACAACAAACAAACAAACATACATACATAAACACATACATACAATGCAATCTAATTAGTTTCATATCAGTTTATTAGCATTTAAAGGACTTAATGGATTCAAAATAATTGTGGTATGAGGCTTTTTATTAATAAGACATAGATGAAGTTTGCTTATAACTATTTTTAAAAAAATGGTGGCCATCTGGAAAATCTTGCTATCCCCACTCCTTCTCACTAAACAAAATTCTTATGATTCTAGTTGGTCCTAAATGGAATTGGTGCTGATCTGAAGTTGAAAAACTTAAATGACTTAAGAAATGCACACCCAATTTTTTGGAGGAACTTGCTTGCTTCCAAGGTCTCTCTACCCAGATTATCTAGTGAATTGTGGTGACATCTGGCTTTTAGCCACTGTACCAAGATAAGCAGTATGGGTAAACATTGATTTGTTGATAATGTTAAGTGACAGTTGCAATTATATTCCATTACCTAAAACTATAATCATTGCTTTCAAATGATGGACAAGAGGCCCAAGTATCTGTACAGCTTGGTTTATAGGTCAGCCTGGCAAGTATGTATATCATTTGGATTATAGGTCAGCCAGGTCCAAATGTGTCTACATTTGGCTTATAGGCCAGCCTTCTTTGGCTCAGAAAGTGTTAGATATTAACCAATTAATTTTCTCATTATTGATGCATATACTGTACCTACAGATGGACCAGTATGGAACTTGTGGAATATTCACATGAACAACGCAATCAAGAAAATCAGATGCAGTTCAGTCAGTTAAAATAAACAGACATGCATTATGGTCAGTATTTGAAGTCATTCGAGGGAGGTAAAAACTCAGTTTCCCAAAACATGTGGCTTAAGTGTTTCTTTTGGACTTAATTTCAAACTATACCCACACAAGTCGGTCAGTAATTATTCTCAAAAACTTCTCCAGTGGATAGTATTTGAATTGTATCAAGGGGAAGGGAGATACCTTGAGAGAAGTGAATGAACTTGGATGATCAATGTGACTCAGTATGTTGTTGAAACTGAAAAAAATTAACCAATATTCCTATGATTAATAGTAATGATAATGATAATAATTATCATCTTTTTCATCTCCATTAATCAGATCACCCCACCTTTCAAGCCGCAAGTGACCTCAGAGACAGATACCCGCTACTTTGATGATGTTTTTACTGGAGAATCTGTAGAACTTACTCCTCCTTCATCTTCGCATCAGCTTGAGAGCATAGAGGAGGAGATGGAGGCCATGCCTTACTTCGAAAAGTTTTCTTATCACGGCAGTAAAGCTAGCCTGGCTGGCAGTGTTATGAGTTTTGAAACAACGTGGTCCATGTAGGAAAACTGTGTCATCACCTCTCCATGACTTCGTACAGCAAACACCCTTCATTCAATTGACAATATTTTCTTGAATATTTATTATCATCAAAGGAGAAATAAATTCCAAGCTAATGTTATTGTTTAATGAATACCAATGAATACCACAATTATTAGGTGCTGTATTCATCATGTCATTGCTAACATGAAGTAGATATGAAGTTTTCTCTGCCCTCGGTTTTCAAAATAATCTGTGAGACTAAGAGATTGCTTATGTGTATTAACATTTTTTGGGTATCTGAAATTTCTATTTAGCTCTATTTTTCCATCCTAAAGGTGTACGTGTAAACCTGAGTTTATGAATTTATTTTGAAAGTTAACATAGCCAGAAGTATAAGTGTAAGATCAATGTATGTCATTTCCCTAAAGAATTCAAATGAAGTTTTGAGAATTTTTAGATACTGAAAGTTTTCTTGAAAGTGCAGATGGATATTAAATTGCATCATTTGTGAAATTTTATTTAGCTACATAATTTTCTCATATATGGTGTGAGTCACATGGTTTCATGCATAAGTCATGTTCAGGTCGGTACATGAAGGTGTTATACATATAAATTCACTTTGAAAAGTGTTAGCATCTGAGAAATGGTTTGCATTTCTTGTCAAGCATTATGTTATGGTTCAACAGATCCTTGTAATCTATCCATGAAGCTGTCAAACATTGGCTGCAATTAAACACTTACATATAAGAGAGCCTCTTGAAGTGTTTATACATGAGTGTAATGCTATGACATGTATAATCAGCTGCATCCTATTTTGTTTCTGGACAGTAACTCAAGTTCTCCATCATCTGCTATTCCCAAATTTTGTAAGTAACTTCCATTTTGGGCAGGGAAGAAATCTATCAGTTTTGGGCAAGGAAGGCTATAGATAAAGATCATAGGGACTGATGGATGGAAAACTGTCTCCATAATAGTTTGGCTTGTTTACCTGGTACTTTGACCAAGCTTTGTAAAAGGATGTAATCACTGCGACTGAAAAAAGAAAAGGGGTTTCAACACAGTTACATTAAATATGACAAGCCTGGACTCCACTTTATGGATGACTTTCACTTTGATTAAAATAGAAGTTTATTGATTTTGGGGTTTAAAAAATGTCAGAGTTCAAGGTCACTGTAACAGGGAGGAGAAAAAAATGGTTTCTTCTCAGTAAAATTAATTCTGCTTCACTAACCTGATGCTTGTGGATGGCTTGCACATGGAATAAGGAAGAAATCTGTTGATTTTGTCTGAAAAAGGTTAGGTAACTGAGGCTGAATAATAAAACATGGCCTCTGCACTAAACATTCTTGACCATTTACCTCCACTATAATTTGGATGACATACTTTGGTAAAAGAAGTCAACCAAATGTAGGGGTCACTGACAGAAAGAATTTTTCTTTTTTAAATGATAGCTTTATAACCGTGACCAAAGTTCGTGGAAGGCACTCGCTTCAAGTATGGAAAAGGCCTATTGATTTGGGATCAAAAAGTCAAAGGTCAATGTTGATGAAAGAAAAATGGATTTTTACTTAATAATTTTTGTTCTAGAGTAAGTTCTTTGAACTTTTTGAATGGTTTGTACTTATGGTAAAAGTAAAACCGTATATTTTGGATGGTTTGTACTTATGGTAAAAGTAAAACCATCTATTTTGGATGGTTTGTACTTATAGTAGAAGTAAAACCGTATATTTTATAGTCTTAAGGACAGAGGTCAAAGTCATGCTCAGTCTGATAAGAAAATCATGGTTTCTACACAGTAAGGTCAAGGTCATTTAGATCCATTAGTCAATATTTACCAGAAAAACCATTACCCTACTATTACCTACATGTAGGACTATTAAACATATGGAGGGGTGCTTATAATGTAGTTTTCAGGACCCTCTAAAAGATTTTTATAAAGGAAAAAGCACCACTGTCTTCTGTATTTGCTTATGTCTCAGACAAAATCTCATTGAGTTAAAAAATTGCAATAAAGCAAGAAGACGAATAATTTTATGGCAGTTTTCATTCAGGTAGTGGTAATGAGGATCAAAACTAAGTACCTCATGCTTATTGCAAGGCTGTTATGGCCTTCACTGTTATATGGCTTTCACAATTTTACACAAATCTGTCACTGCTTTAGATGTAAGTAAAGCTCATGGGACTATTTTGGGTGCTTTTGTCAGAAGTCTTAGTGTCTTATATCATGCCAAAGAGCTGTTTTGTTGATGTATCTAAAGTTACATAACAATTGTCAGCTGCTTTTGTCAGAAGTCTTAGTGTCTTATGTCAAAGAGCTGTTTTATTGATGTATCTAAAGTTACATAACTATTGTCAGCTGCTTTTGTCAGAAGTCTTAGTGTCTTATGTCATGTCAAAGAGCTGTTTTATTGATGTATCTAAAGTTACATAACAATTGTCAGCTACTTTTGTCAGAAGTCTTAGTGTCTTATGTCATGTCAAAGAGCTGTTTTATTGATGTATCTAAAGTTACGTAACTATTGTCAGCTGCTTTTGTCAGAAGTCTTAGTGTCTTATGTCATGCCAGAGAGCTGTGTGTTATCATGTGCATTAGGCATTTGTTATCCACAGATCACACCTGGGCTGGGGACCAGTTCTTGCATGTGTCTATAGCAGACTATCAGTTATAGAAAGCATGTTTTACATAATCATAACCAAAATAATTTCCTGCAGTAATTTTGATAAATTTAATTTGATCTTAATTTCTTTTGTTGAACATTCTGAATATAGGTCTTCTAAATAACTTTAAAACTTGATATTCTAGTTTTTTTTCCTTCAGCCATGTTGCTTTATTGGTCAGGGTTTCATGTGCATCAGGAAACACTGATTGTAAGAAAATTGACATAATATACAAACATACCTAATATTGTATTGAAAATTAATGAAGACACACACACACGTACACACAAGCACACCAATAATATTAGCAGTTTGAAAGATACACGGGTTGTTTTCATTTTTTAAAAGTTTACCTAATTTGTGATAATGAATTAATATTGGTTCCTTAAATCTAGACAAAGGACAGTTGAAATTTAAAAATAAAATTGTGGGCCTGAGTAAGCATTGAGATGCTTCATTGAAATGTTAATGTTATACAGCAAAGCCTTGATTGACTCTAGTTTGTGTGATTGTATACTGATTTATAGCAAAGCCTTGATTGACTTTTAGTCTGTGTGATTGTGTTCTGATTTATAGCAAAGCCTTGACTGACTCTTGTCTTTGTGATTGTATAGTGATAACAGCAAAGCCTTGATTGACTCTTTGTGTGATTATATAGTGATTATAGCAAAGCCTTGATTGACTCTTTGTGTGATTATATAGTGATTATAGCAAAGCCTTGATTGACTCTTTGTGTGATTGTATAGTGATTATAGCAAAGCCTTGATTGACTCTAGTATGTGTGATTGTGTAATGATTCATAGCAAAGCCTTGATTGACTCTTAGTCTATGTGATTGTATAATGATTCATAGCAAAGCCTTGATTGACTCTAGTATGTGTGATTGTATAATGATGTATAGCAAAGCCTTGTTTGACTCTTAGTCTGTGTGATTGTATAGTGATTATAGCAAAGCCTTGAATGACTCTTAGTCGGTGTGATTGTATTGTGATTTATAGCAAAGCCTTGATTGACTCTTAGTCTGTGTGATTGTATAGTAATTATAGCAAGGCCTTGATTGAGTCTAGCTTATGTAATTGTGTAGTGGTATAAAGCCTGTGTAATTGTGTAGCAGTATAAATTGGCATTCTTAGCTACAATTGCTGAAATGATACTGTCAGGATGCATATCAAGTCCATAAAAGACACATTTTTTTGCACATGATATCATCAGCTGAATTAGCTAATATTCAATCTGAGATATTTTTATGATAATTTAAATAAATTATATGTTTTGGACTACATGCCATTAGAAGGATACAATTAGGAGTTTTATATATCCAGTTAAAGTTTTTCTGTCTGAAAACGTTGATTGTTGAACACTGGTTTAACCTTATGTTTGAGGCATCTGATTTAGGGATGAAAATGCTAAAAGACCACTTACCATGGTTCACATTTATTAAAATATGTTTGTATCAAGATATCATGTCACATGGCTTTCAGTGGATACATTTCAGAATATAGATACTTCAATGTTTTTAATGTAGAAATGTTAAAGGCTTTTACACCAGCATCTATACAAAATTTCTGCTGTAATTAATACTACTCTTTTTATTTCTTTTTCTTTTTTCATAGGATTTAAAAAAATTTAAACCATAACATAAACTGAGAATGCAAACGTTTTATTTCTACCTCCAGCATGTGAATACTTTAATTTTTCATTGAACCAGACTCTCAGAGTACCATTGCCATCCTTTCTCTTAATTAATAATAATAATAATTATAATAAATATATAAATGTTAATAATAATTTGAGTGTTATGGGTAATAGACTCATAGGTGATAAATTGGAGAGCAATTTTCAGATTGACAGCATATTTTATTTGCACAGCAGATAAACTGAATTTAAATTATTTGCTTGTGTATGAGGAATCCTCAGTATGGTCACTGTCAGGACTATTTCATTCTTGTGAGCAGATGTGAAAGGGTGCTGACCCACTTTCCTACTTGATCACTGGGTACGAACATTTTGTAAATAATAATGCAAGCCACCACCACCAGCCACCCACACCGGTTGCAATCCTGATCAGTGTTGTGAGAATGTTCTGGATTATTGGGGAGGGTCGCATAGACGTTTCATTTTTAGGGTGGCATAACTTATCAAAATGTAGAAACAGGGTCATGAGACTCAGAATTGTTTTTTTATGGTCATGACCAAGGAAGGTTGGGAACCACTAATGTAAGGCAACACATGTTAAGTGAACCATTTTGTAGCAAGGGTTCACATTTTCATTTCTTAAATGTTGAAGAAAAATAGATTCTAAGCAGATATTTTCAAATCATGAATCATGGTAGGTGGAACTATATTAATTTTTTTAATTTATGGTAATCAAGTAAATAATGTTATGCCTATAAATTGTTGATTACATTTCCTATTGAAATAATATCATACTGTCTTTTATATATGTATTTTATGAAGGCTTGGGTCTCTCTATGAAATCAGCATCATTTAAATTTCAAGGAATTTTAAACCTGTCTTTCATTCTAGAAAAATACAGTGAAAATTGGTTCTTTGATTCTTGGAATCTTGCAAAATATCTTTTAAAAAAATCTGTAATCAAAATATATTTTTTGCTTTACTTTCAAAATCAGAATTATGAAAAACATTGACATGGAGTTTTGTGTTCTTTGGTAGTTTGCCTAGTGCACAAATGGAATGGTTACTGTGTAATTTGAAGGGGTAAAGAGCAAATTCAATCAAGAACTGATCCCCAGTCAGCATTGTAAGCATAGTATTATCTTCTGAAGACACCCTCTCTTTGAGAGTGCACTTTTATGCACTACACTATAGTAGAAGACATACAGGCCATGTATGTACATATTCATCCTAAATTGAATACAAATTGTTTTAAAATATAATACTGATTTTGTTGAACCAGAGTCTATTCTATCCAGATTATTGGACACTCTGCACTTTAATTGTCATCAAGAAACCTCCAGATGAAAATTATCACTTTGGGACATTTACACTGGTGGCCAAGTATTAAATGAGCCAAGAAAAGAGCATGTTCAGTCTAATCATTGCAATATAGGGTAGTATAAATTTATCAACGTGCATAAAACACCACAGTACATGACATTCAATCCAGATTGTACTGTATCACGCATTTAGGTTGATCTTGCCCAAAACTGTCTGCATACTTTAACATTGATTTTGCCTTATGTACTTTTCGATGTGTGTAAATAATGACCTTTTGAAGGAATATTGATGTATGAGGATCCAAATAAAGTGAATAATTGCCATTTAGAGGTATGCAGAATCAAGTTCTATAAATTGACACCAATTACTAAAATATCAAGTGTTGAATACCAACATTTCTTGTATGACTTTTACTTTAGTACTTGCACTGCAACAGAATAAATGACTGATGTATTGATGCACAAATTGTACATATTCAGTGTTACCATATGCAAGTATTAAACCCCTTGGGATCTTAAAAGGGTAATCCTGGAAGAGGACAGTGCACCCTAGAGAGGGCTGGGTACCCCCCTTGAACAGGCTATCAACAAGACTGCTTAGGACCTTTCAGAATGTCCTAGGAAGCAGCTTTGGTTGAATAGTCCTCATTTTGTAACCTTTGTGTTGTCACAGCTGCATTTGTAAAACTTAGGATCAAAAGAATATATGATTTTTAGTATTATTAAAATGTTTATAAGAAAATAAACAACTGAAGTTAGCTTTTGATACCTGTGTATGAAAAATATTTGATTGCCCAGATAAGATATTTATGTATGCTTGTTATTCTAGAAAGCATTTGCTTTAATGTAATACACACCTCACACTAACATCAGCAAAATGACTCAAACTTTCATTTATCAAAGTATCACTATAAACTAACATTACATATAAATAATGAATACTGATTATATTTTTTATGATAGCCATGTTGTTCAGAGTAAATACTGTATTTACCATATATGTTGGGACACCATATTTGTTGGGACACTAAAAAGTTATTTTTTTGTGCACCACGTACGTTCTCAGACACATCGTTATTTTCTAGTCGTAAGTTGTGGAATACCTTTTAAGTTTTTTGAAAATTACATGTTGGAAAATGTACTAAAACTGAAATTTTATTTTTAAAAAAAAAATAACTCTTTAATCCATTGCAGCAGCATCTCATCAACACAACCCTTCTCCTGCACATGTACGATCCATTTTTTCAGTAAATGAATATTTTTTTTATAGCTTTCTCATACAGTGAAAAATTGTTGGAGGCAACTCACCTGAAGCGGAAACTGCAAGAAGTAAAGTCAGAATTTTTCAAATCTACACCAGTCTTGCTAATTCTCACACTTTTGAACCCCATATTATTGTTTCTTCAAATCTTCTGGGTGACGCTGGGTCATCGAAGTCATGCACAAAGCACTATATTGTGTCACTTTAAAAATTGTTCCATTGTTTCAATTTAATTTCAGAATTTCCCATGAGGAACCAAAGTTAGCTTCCATATCTCAGCTGTCTTTGTATAATCAAAAACAAAAAATTGGCACACTTAAAAGAATCCATTGTTGGCTTCTGAAGTCACTTGCCTTGCAATGAATTAACCGTTGTATTGATATCCTTTAAAAATAAAACCAGCTTCAGAGCGCCCCAAGTCGGCTTTCGAGGTTGGATTGCTTTGTAATAAAAATAACCTTTGTATTTGATGTCCAGTCTGTAAGTTCAAAGAAGGAGCTTACTGTTTGCTGCCAGTTGTGTTTATTCACCCAGGCTTCTATGTGCTTGGCATCTGTAGTTAAAATTAATACAGAGGAGCATTGATGTCTGTGGGTAAATAGTAGTGATACATTTGTAACCCATGCTGGCAAAGAGATCACTTGCACTCAAGTGAATGTGTTTTCAAATGATTTTTATTTGTGAGATAGTGTCATACAGTAGACCTGGATATAATTCAGTCTTGGTTATTTTGCACCCAACACCGTATCATGCATGAATGACAGTTGTCTTCAAGATATGGGTTGATTATTTTCCTCTTTGTGATTTTGTTGGATCCAGTTTTCAGTCAGATAACATATTGAAAATGAGCACAACCACACGCAATTTGTTCTCAATGTTCATGTCATTGAACAATGTGGCGTGTGTTATCAGATATAATTGATACAGTATTAAAGCATATGCTTTATATACAGATTTCATGGATATATTTCATTCTTTAATGCTGATGTTGAAAAAAAGGAATAAATTATAACAATACAAGGTTAGTTTCTTTTTTTTATAAAAATCAAATAAGTTTTTTATCTGTTTTATTGCAACGTGCAGTGGGGGGATCACAAATGCAATATGAATTTATTTCATTTCTTAAGTCTTGGGATATGACCTATGTGGAAAAAAATTTTACCATAAGTTTTGGGACTTTTTTTTTTTTTATCATGTCCTAACATGTATGGTAATTACATTAATACTTCGCATTGGAGATGCTGTACCAGGAAATAATAACAGCAGTATTTTTTAGTTGTATTTTCATTGCTCTTTAGCTAGTAGTCCACAATCACAATTTTTTTTTTTCTTTTGCAACCAAGGGAATGCTCATATTGGCACCTGTTTCATCCTAGAAGCTTTAGCTAATTATACATGTTCTCAGGACATTTATCATGCAAGGTTTCAGTGGATACAGTAATAAAAAAATTCTAAATATTTGTAAATACTTGTCAGCCTTACAAAATGTTGCTGGTCAACGAAGGTTTTGCAATTTTAATGACTTTATGCTTTTAATAATTTGTTCACTACTTTTCAAACCTTGCATGAAATTAATGAAAACTTTGGCTATCAAAAAAAATTTAAGCATAGTTAATAATGCCTGCATATATTTTAACTATTGATGGTTTTTCTTTATTTTCAATTAAATTTATTCCATCGAAATATACCTGTGAGACAGATTTTTTCAGCATGTTGTATTTATTTGGACACAAACATTTGAGCTGTTGTTGCATGGTGAACTGATGCATCAGTCTGTAAGCCTTTTTTTTTTGAAGTTGTGAGTTCCTGTGTCACATTGTAATTGTTGTTTGATTTTTTCATTACTTGTGAATTTTTGCAGAACACATAACTGGAATGAATTATATTAAATATATCATGATGTCTATTTGTGCCTGAACTTGCATGTCTTTCATTTATAATAATGCCAACCCTTGTGTCGGATGGCACATTGAATAAAATAGTTTCCTGTTTGTTGGATAAACCACCTACCAAATGAAATGTTCATGTTTGCATTATGTTCTGACAGTTTATCAGATCTCTTGATAAGAAGGTACAGTCTCAGGTTTAGGCCTCCTAGTTCTAAAAATTGTTTCTTCATTTTTGTATATGTTGGGCTTCACTTTTTAGAGAAATGCAGTTCAGGCTTTTCAGAATCTTACCAATACTGTTTGATGAAATAGTTTAATCTCAGTGATTCATTTTTGCTTATATTTCTACTGCAACACAGAATCACTATTGAAGAATCAATCTTTCTTTTTCCTGAATGTTGCCCATAATAAATTCAGTAGTCATGACAGATTATGATGTGTTATTCAATCTGTATATGATTACCAGCAAACTATGTAAATGTAGATCTGACATTGCATGATTCAAAGACAGATCAAGGTCGCAATGTTTTGTTGTGGAGTGGGTGTTAGAAATGGGTAAAAACATATCAATAAGGTAAGGGACCAGACTGTGTACAGTTATAAACTTAATACAAATATGTACATGTGATGGTGAATTGGTTTTCTCACTGATCATGCATTTGTTTCCTTTGCCCGTGAAGCAGATGTGAGACATAGAGATAATTTTTCTTGATGACATCAGCATAAAAGGTTTGCATTTAACTTGGTTTCTGATATTCTTAAAAACATGTTTAGTTGTATTATTATTGCAGGTTACTGTTTATCACAAGCAAAAGTAGGTCACTGTTACCTACTTTTTATTCTCCAGCAATTAAGTTTTTTCATTAGCTCAGATTCTTTGAGATTTTTACAATCCAGAAACATATCTCAAGTTTATACTTTGTAGCAAAATAAAGCTTGGGTTTGGCAAATCTCGTTATTACACTGGTAATGTTGTATGTACAATCTTGCACCATGATGACTGTATTCATCTTGAAGGGTACTATGTACCAAGGGAGAAATAAGTTATAAAAACTACTTTTCTTGCTTTTATGCCTTTGCAGGGATTTTGAATTGTGAATCAGAAGACAGGCAAGACATGATATTCTACAGAATTCTTATTGTCCTCTGCTGTTTCAAAGAAAAGCAGTTCACTTAGGGTCTGCATTTCCATCTGTCGTTCACACTTTCGTTTCTGTTTTATACCTTGAAAACTGTTATTATTGAATGAAACTTGGTATGCTTATCACCATTAGAAGACATGTCTTTTATCACATTGGGGATCCTGTCTTTAAGGTCAAGGTCACAACTTATTATTTTCAGCTTTCCATCTTCTGCTAACATTATAACCGTTTGAAATTTAAGAATGGAACATGGTATACTTGTACATAGTCACTAGCAGATGTGTTGCACACTACAATGGGTGCTATATCTTCAAGGTCAAGGCTGTGGTTTGGTATTTTGCTATTGTCATATGTTCCCTTGTGATCGAAAACTTTGATGCTATTGGAGATTAAGGGATGAAACTTTGTATAATTTTGTTCATCATCATTATATGGTGCATTGCTACTACATTAGGGGTGCTGTCTTCAAGGTCAAGGTCATGGCTCAGTATTTTATTTGTCCATCACACTTTCCTCTGTTTTATAACTTAGAGCCATTTGAGATTAATTGATGAGAATTGTTATACCCATAATTTCATCACCAGAAGGTGTATTTTGTGCCACATTAGGGTTTCTGTCTTCAAGGTCAAGGTCATGGCTCAATATTTATAATTTTTAATAATAATTGTGAAATTTTTTGAAATATTTTTCGCTAGTTCAGCTCTGTAACTTTAGAGTCATTTGAGATCAATTGATATTGGGATTCATATACATGACAGAAGGTATGTCAGGTACCACACTGGGTTTCTGTTATGAAGGTCAAGGTTACAACTCAGTATTTTAAGTTTTCCATCTTATTTTGCCTACCACTCTATGATAAAGTCTTTAATAATTCAGAGATGAAACTTAAAAATCCTTAAAAGTATTATTATGGAAAGATACATTATGAACCATCATCTAGTTCTTGTCTTCAAGGTCAAAGTTGCAACTGAATATTTTAAGCTTTCCATCACACAGTTTTCACCAGTTGGTTACTTTCTGTGTCTGCCTAGTAACTTTACAGCTTTGTCTTATTGGTCATAGTCAGATTTATTAATGAATTTTTTATGACTTTACCATGGCAGGTGGGGGATGCAAATTCATTGATTCTGCATGTTAATTTTAGGGAGGAACATATCAAGATTGAATAGCATGAAGAATTATAAAAATATGATTATACCTCATATGGCCTTGATTATTGTGGTCAGGTGAAGAACAGAAGGTTGAACATTGTTTTATCAAACCATGTCTTTACCTCAGCATTTTATTAGTACAGTTCTGTATACACAATTGGTTCATTTTATTAGTACAATTCTGTATACACAATTGGTTCATTTTATTAATACAGTTCTGTATACACAATTGGTTCATTTTATTAGTACAGTTCTGTATACACAATTGGTTCATTTTATTAGTACAATTCTGTATACACAATTGATTCATTTTTAGCATCAGTGAAGAATACCGGTTATATATTTTAAATAAAAATGTATACACATATTAAGTCTTATTTTTATTCACATGGCTGTAAGGCCAAAAGATTTTGTGATATTGTCCATTCACAGTTGCTGTTTGCCACCTTCTCCAAAATCACTGGACCAAATTTAAAAGAATACATACTGGCATGAAGCACTTTCAGATTTTTCAAAAATGGCTGTCTTTACTAAAATAGAAAAACCTATAAATAATTTCAGAATAATGCCACAATACAAAAAACAGTTTCTAAAAGCTTATCAGACTTTGACACAAATATGGTAGAATGCATGCAAGCATGAAAGTCTTGTTCAGATGTGTTTAAAATGATTGCTGATCTGTCAAGTATGGCCACTGATGCAAAAATAGTTTCTAGAAGCTTGACTTAATTGGATCAGATTCGACAGCTAAAGTCATGGCAAAAGAGAGAAAGCACCACAGCATAGTGGTTTCATTTTTACAATTCACAGGCCATTAAGGCTGCTGATACTAAAAATTGCAACTCTAAAAAGTTTGGTAAGAAATGTTAACACAGATTACTAATTTAACAAAGCATCCTAGAACGAAGGCATCAAAATTTTTTTGAAATGATACTGATTGTGTCATAAAATCAAGTTGGTATAAATTATAGAAGCTGTTTCAAAAGAATTGACGCTCTTTAAATTATTTTTTTGGAAAATCTCTGCCATTAAATTTTACTAGGTTGTTGTGTAAAGCATTCTTGTATGGAGGCCTTTCAAATTTGTGCATGTGATGCCAGTCTGCTATCAAATACTGCTGAAAATACTTTTGAAAGAAGAATAAACCTTCAAATACTTCTTTAAGTAAATAAATCCACAGATTTTTTAAATAAATGTTGCAGCATCCTTTTACCCCAGATGCACAGCCAATCGCTTTTCCAGTTGGCTATTAGGCAGTTGTAATAGCAGTTTTAGACCACTTGGGCTTCATCATCTCATGAATGATTTACAGGTTATGTACATGTGTTTTGTGACTACCAGTACACTGTTGTTGTTCTAAGGTTTAACGCCATTTTTCAGCACAAGATAGGCCATATATGGCGGCCAGTATAACTGGTGGAGGAAGAACCCTGGAAAACCCAGGAAAGAACCACCGACCCACGAGAAGCTACTGGCAGGCTTTCCCAGTACACTGTAAGATAGTGGCTGGACATCAGTCATTGTTGGCTTAGATGTGCATACCTTGTTGGACAATGCTTGAAATATTACAAGTATAATTATCAGGACAGTGTGCAATACCAAATTTTTCATTTGGTTCAGCATTATTAGCAGCAGTAACCCCATTAAAAAATGTTATGCCACTGTTATGAAAGTTCTTGCATCCACACATGGTATTTTGCATTTATATATATATATATATATATATATATATATATATATATATATATATAGTGCTTCTTTCTACTGTATGAGCTGTTCATTGTCCTTATTTCTTCAGACTGATTCAGCCTGAAAATGTATTTGATAGCAAATAATTGGTCACTGATAACTCTCTTTATTTGTTTGTACCCGATCACTCACTTATAATGGATAAGATTCAAGAGACAAAGATTGGCAGTGGCAGTAGCCAGAATATTTTACATGTGTACAGAATGATGATAGCACTCGATTCTTGATGTTTCAGTAGACATCAAGACTATAATCTGCTAATGCCTTGTGCTATGGTAGATTTTTCTGCACTTAGATAAAAATATGAAACAACACAGAGGACAAAATTCATTTATTTTAATGGGGATCTATTTTTGTGGAACAGGAAAACTGACATTATACTTACTAATGCTAGTCTGACATAAAAAAGTGGAATTTTAATAGCTGTATTACATTACTTGCTGTTACCTCATTACTAAATCTTTTCCTGGTGCTATTCCCCAGTCCAAGGATGTTATTCCATCCACAAGTTAGTGATTTGAGGTCTAGAAAACAAAAAATCCTTGGTCCCAGTTTGATACCTTAGTCCACTTCCAAAAATCAGGATATATGCGTTCTTTTCCTTCTTGTATACATTTGAGTACATTTCTAGCAAACTACTCATAAATTCTGTTAGGATAAGTATTGCCTACTCTTTGATTATTCCAGTTTTTTGTTTTGTGTATGTATTTACATTCAGCATTCAATAATGCCTCAAAGGTACACAAAAGTGTGGTCATAAAAATGCAGCATAGGACACTTACACCACCTGCCTTGCATAAATGTGTACATACGGATGACTGCTGCATTTGTTTGTCCCCTGATGAAGTTTGGTACTTAGTGGAAAGTTGCCTTGCCAATAGAGCCAGGAAGACCCCTTCCATTCCCTGGAGAGGCTAAGGCACTCCCCAGTGTACAAAAGTTACCTGCTACGATTATACTTTTCAGTGTATGGAAGTCACCAGCTTCAGTGACAGCACTTTTGGTGTAAGAAAGTTGCCTGATTAATGAGAGAGGTTGCTAGGCACTTACCATTGTACAGAGGTCACCTATAGCTATGTCACTTCCTGCATATAGAAGTTGCCAGCATCAATGACAACTCTTCCTAGTGTACAGAAGTTGCCAGATTCAGTGAGATGGATATACAGAGTTAGGAAATTGCCTGCTTCCACTAAAGGGTTAACTCAGAGTTAGGGATCTTCAACTCCTCCATGCATAGGGAAGATGCCAGCCCCAGATAACAAGCCTCACCGTCCAGATGCCAGGGAAGCATGGTCATTGTCTTGCCCTGTTGACCTAGAATGAAAATATGATCTTGTTCATTGGAGTCAATGTCCCAGAATAGAGGCTTTCTAATAAGATCTGAGTCACTTGGTGAACAGTGTCAAAAACCTGGAACCCAGTGCCAAATCTACTCAAACTTTAAATAAACACATCCCAGTGACCGACACTGACTGACCCAGAGGTCAATGTTTGGTGACAAATCTGCACTGTCATCTGACACACTATGTGGTGACTTGTGTCAGGTCTTTGTGCTGTGACTGAGCACCAGTCACCACAAAGTGTGTCAGATGAGTCATCATAGATCTGTCACCCATTACTGGCTTTTGGGTCAGTGCATGTTAGTCACTGGGATATGTGACAATTGACAGTTTTATAGAAGGCTTGCATTGGGTCACTGGGTAACTGGCTCCAGGTTTCAGACACCATTCACAGAGTGATGCCCTAAGCAACATTTATAGTTTCTGTCACTGGGCTCCAATCACCAGGCACCTCTCACTGCCTATGGAATATGGTGCTTTTCTTCTGTTTTGAGTGCTGAGCACTGATCAGCATAAGCTGGGCATTCAATATTGTCTTTGTACTGAGTACCAGTTTTTAACCACCAGTGTAGAGGAAAGGATCAGTTCAATGATGCTTCTTTTATTTTTCATTTAAATCCCTACCAGAATGTACCTTTTGAGTATTGAGAACCAATCAAAGGGAAGGGATCAAGTCAGTTCCTCCTTTTGATGTTTCTGTTCAACACTATGAAGGTTTGAGACTCCTACCTCCCAGTGGTGAGTTGCTCATGTCTCATTTTCCAAGCATGCCACCATGGTGACTGCCATGGTACCAGGGTCTGGCAGACCTGGCACAGCCCAGATCTACCCTGCTTCCTCTGACCTCATTTTTTAGGAAATGGGACTGGAACTAGCTTTTGCAAGCTCTGGCACCAAGAGGGAATTGCCAATCCCATTCTCCATGGAGAGGGGATCAAAGAGCTAGTTGCATCTCCCCACATGGGACATTAGACAAAATAGTCCTGCATTGCCCCAAGAGGACAATAATAAACATGTGCTAACAGATGGACATAGAATGGTTTTTTCTGGACACAGATGAATCCCAGAAAAAAAATCATACCTGGTCTTCTCCATCAGTTTGGTTTGCTTCCTTATTCCCACTACATGGGACAGGTGACAAAGAAGGAAGAGATGTGGCTTTTTAATAAGGTGTTAATCAAGGGTTTACCACTTACACCAGATCTATGTCCCAAGCCTTCCATGTCTTCCAAGACCAAGATCCTGTCTAGTTTGGATAGGCTCTCCAGATTCAGCCCAAGTCAGACCTAATGTTGCTCCCTTATCATCAGTGGTGGTCTGTCCCCACTTTTGTGTTTTAACCCCTATTCTCAGCCAGTAGCCACAGGTTCCATTTGCCTTCTTGGCCATTTATGTCTTCCACTTTGAAATTAGGTGCCTGTGGAATTATTGCTGGGATTTGGACCCATCTGCCCATCAAGGTTCTTAAGGCATTGGAACTGAAGGCAGTGACACTAGTTACTATTGTCTCACACGCTGACCTCTTTTGGAGGCCTCCTTCAGCCTGTTGAAGGAGGAATCATTGTCTTCGGTGGCCTTTCAGAAACTGTTTGAGGCCTTGGTTTATACCTCAAGATATGGACTCCTGATGTCTATGGTGTTTCAGCAGAGCTGCTTCACCTCAAGCAGGATGTGGCATTGGAGACGACAATGTTTTATTGGATCACAGCAAAAGCCTTTTATTAGCCACCCATATGGATGCAAAGGCTAGTTCATAGGGCTAATCTCTATATTAGCCTCATAAGATCTAGGGGATCAACAACACTGTTCCCTTTACATGGTACTTTGCCTGGCTAAACTGGTGAAATGCCCACATTCTGGAAGGTCCATGGCTCCCACTCTCATGTACTTTAAGCAAAAAAACAATCGAAATCAAAATCACATCCCAGTTTGAACCCATTATGCCAGTCATTGTCATGGTGAAGTGGCAGGAGGGGTCAGCAGAGAAAGTCTAAGGATCCCAATCCCTTTCATATGGAGGGAGATAGCTACTTAAATGGTGTCACACCCACTCAAATTACATTGTGATCCAATGCCTTGCAGTGGAACAAAAGAAACTATAGTCAAAATGAACTTAATTAAAATTTACTACATAAGTAAAGTTAATGAATGACTTATGATAAAGTTATTAAGCCTATATAAGATAAAATACATTTGTATATTTATATTTACCATATTTTGTCAATAATTACTGATGACACAATATATTTACAGTAATTCGTTTTCCAAATAATGTGTACTATAGTTGAATAGTCGGTAATATATTATTATTAGATGACACAGCATTTGAACAGCAATTATGGGTCATAAATTCAATACATCTTTATTGTCATTTCAATCACTAACTCTCATTCAAAGCAAGTCTTATTTACTACAATCCATTTGCATTTCCAATGAAGGTTGCAATGTTCTTATTTTATATGGCACACAGAAAAACAAGAATGAAACTGGGAGTAGTATTAATTAGATGAACTAATGTGATGGAAGAATTAGTTGCAAAATTTGTGTGATGAAATTCAGGAATTCTGTAATAATAATAATAATAATGACTTTTTTAAAAGATGGTAACACAATTAGTTAAGAACTAATCTTCCTTAAGTACCTTAAGGTCCTCATACAAAGGAATTTATTTATTTTAGCTGCATCTCTGAAGCCACTGGATATATTGGGTTTGGAAGAAGGAAATAGAGTGGGCATTTCTAATCTCAACTGGAATACTATTCCAGAGCAAAGTTCCAGAGTATTGGAAACTTTTTAAAAATAATTCCTTATTTGGTTTGGGAATTTTATACTGTTTGGTAGACATGGATCACAGGTGGGGAGTGTTACCAGGTAGCCTATACTGGAACAGTGATTATTGTAAATATTCAGGAGCACTATTATTGGATATCCTGTACATTAATTTGGCTTTTCTCAAATGGATTCGGTCTGTAGTAGGTAATATTTTTAACTTACCAGATAAATTTTCCTTGCTCTCTTTCTGGATTGATATTAGCCCAAATGCTCTTTTTCAAAGATGTGCCAGCTTTGCTATGTTTTTATCATTTGAATTACCCCATACTGTATTACAGTAGTCTAAATAGGGTTGTATGTAACTGTTATAAAATAGTTTTCTGTGTCTTTCAGGGAGAAAATGTCTTATCCTACTGAGAAGCCATAAACTTGAATTGACTATTTTACTGATATGTTTGATATGTTCAGTCCATGATAGGTTATTATCTACCAAAACACCAAGTATTCTATCATGACAGACCATTTGCAAATTTGTATCTTCCATGTCAGACATAGTTCATCACTATCAAGATTTGGCTTTTTGTGCCATGCTGAGATAAGTAATATTTTAGTTTTACATGTACCAGTATTTACGACTGCCATTGCATGTGCACCAGTTGTCCAGTTAGAGATCTGGAGATGATATTGACTCCCTTAGTAAAAGTGGTTGGTCATTAATAAATAAAATAAATAGTAATGGACCTAGAATTGAGCCTTGTGGTACTCCCTATCTAATTGTTATGGGTTCAGACAGAACATTATTTATATAAACATCATGTTGTCTTCTCTCACTTACGTATGAAATCAACCATCTAACTGTGCTTTCATCACATCGGTAGATTTCCAGTTTCTTCAAAGGATTTCATGATCCACTGTGTCAAAAGCTTTCCTGAAATCTACAAATGCAGATCCTATTATTATACCTTGGTCAAGTGCTTGAAGCCATTTATCAGTTAGGGAGATCAAGGTAGTCTGACATGAATGTTTCTGTCTAAAGCCTGATTGATTAGGGTGTAACAGCAAGTGTTTAGTTAAATATGACATGAATGAGTCATGGACATGTTTTTCAATCAATTTTGACAAGTTTGGTAGTATTGAGATTGGCGGGTAGTTATCAGCATCATCCTTAGAACCAGATTTGTGAATAGGAGTTACTTTTGCAGTTTTCCCTATTTTGGGGACAGATGAGGTTGCAATACTTAAATTGATTATGAATGTTATGCTATCTGAAATAGCAAAGGCAGAAGATTTAATGAGTCGTGGACAAATCTGATCAAATCCTGTTGCTTTCTTGGTATCAAGTTCACTGAGACATTTTTTAACAAAGTTTTTGGATATGGGTGGGATAGAGAAACATACCTCCTTAGAGATTTTGCTGCTGCAGAACTTTTTTGGTTCATTAAAGTCGTTTTCTATCACTGGTTCTTATAATTTTGTGGTATTGTTGGTGAAAAAATCATTGAAAATATTTGCAGTGTCATTGTCATCAGTGACTATGGTGTCATTTACCAGCAGTGAGTGAATTTAATTTGTCTGATCTTTGTGTGTTCCTCCAGTGAGTTTATTGAAGACTTTCCAGATGGAGTTTGTGTTGCTCTTTTTGTTTTCAAGCAATGATTGATAATTCAGTTTTTAAGCTTTTTTAATCATACTTATTATTTTACTTCTCCATACTTAATATTGCGCATGGTTTCCCATAGCCTTGAATTGGTCTTGTGTTTTCACAGCATCTAGGATTTCAATAGTAAGCCAATTAAGTTGGATTTCATTCTTTACTTGATGTACTTTCAATGGTGCATGCTTAGAGATTACATCTATAAATAAGTCAGTCCACACCATCAGAGCTGAATCATCTATGTCATCCAAATTTTGGATCATATTCCATGGAAATTTATAAAGTTCATTGAGAAATTGTTCTTCATTAAAAAAAATTAACGATCTGTAAGAGATTGTTTTTTTTCTTCTTATTTCTCTTGTATTTAAACTTTCTTGTCAAAGAAGTAGGACAGTGGTCACTAAGACCAACATTTGGAATGTTAACACAAACCACATTATCTGATAGGTTGGTATAAATGTGATCAATAAAAGTGCTTGATTTTTCTGTAACACTTGTGGGCTCATGTACCAGCTGCGTTAGGCCTGATGATTTAATAAATTCCATCTAGTTGTTCCTTATTTGAGTATTGAGAAGGTCTTTATTTATATTGCTGAGTATTTATGTTTCTTTCTCCTTTGCAAGAACATTTTCCATTTGTTTAAAAAAGTTTTCATTTCAAATTGCTTTGGAGGAAGGTGGCCTGTAATTAAAACAAATTAGGAATGATTTTGCATTATTTTGAGAAATTTTCACCCAGATACTGTACTCTCAATTTCATGTGACTCCAAGTCAAGTCGTCTCTCTGCATTTACATCTTCCCTAATGTATAAAACAAGACCTCCCTCTTTTGTCTCTCTGTCCCTGCATAATGGTTTATTGTACCCTTGACAGTGAAATAGATTATCATTGTGGTTAGCATTTAATTTGGTTTCAGTGAGTCCTAAAACACGTATATTATTTTCCTTGGAAGACAACATTAACTTAATCCGGTCTATTTTTCCCACTATACTTTGTACATTTGAGTGACCTATGTTAAAACCTTTTGTATTTAGTCTCATATCAATCATATGTATGTCGTCATTATTAAACAAGGTGACCATTTGATTGGATATGTAACATTTTCAAACATTCAGACAAGATGCTGAAAAAATGCTGGGTGTGATGCACACACCTCTGCTGCATTGATGCATATAGGAATATTGAAAGTACCCAAGCAACGAAGGAGATAGGGTTGCTAATATTCTACACCCTTTCCAGCAAGGTGCCCTTCTTCATGTTGTCCAGATAGATGCCAATAGAAGCCATTTTCCAGAGTTTGGTTGGACTGCTAGAAACATGGGTTCTTCAGCAGCCATCATTCAAGATGGTTTGACTGTACTTTTGAAAAGAGCTTATCAATCTCTCACTGACTCTTTCAGATCGAATCCCATGTGGTTGAGTCTGTTGATGTTGTATGGGGCCTTTTTGATCCATTCCATTTTAGATGGTGTCATTAAAGCTGCCTTTTGGTATTCTCGTCCCATTTTGAGTCATTTTACCTTCATTCAGAGGTACATCAGAATGAGGGTATTTATGCTTTGGATTCAATGGGAGCAGCCCAACAAGTTTTCAGGCCATCCACCAGTCATCTGTGGAACATCCTACTGACAACAATTTTAAGTTCACTTGACAGCTTCTCTTTGGCCTACAGTCTCCCACCAGGTTTGCAGATTGAACAATGCAATAATAGCATGTCATTTATTACTGCTATTCAAATGTAGCTTGAATAGGTAAAACAAATTTTAATGCATAATATTTACCTGCTTTTGTTGCACGGTTCCCTCCCTCCCTCCCTGCTCTGATGTCTTAGTTCATTTCAAAGAAGGAAGATATTCTCATTGACTGAAAATCACTGGGATATCAGACTGGAATCATTTTTTATTCTGGACCTTTAATTGCTAATTGGAGGGAATAATGTCTTTGGACTAGGAACTAATGCCAGAAAAAATATACCTGGTAAGTATTACATAGTTAACATTTTTTAATACAAGCTCAGTAAAACAAAATCCCTACATTTATTGTGGTGGGGGGAGACATTTTACATTGGGTATTTCAGTTCATGATATATGAAAATTGATACCCAACAAATAAAAGTGAAATCAGAGTAAGTAAAATATTTATGTTCATCTGTTTGGTAAGTGTAAAATGAGTTGAATGATTGGGTGTCAGGAAGAAGACTTTCAGAGCTACTTACCTACCATGAGGAGGAATTTTTCTATCCCATGCTAGACTTAATGATGAATTGTTCACACTTTAAACTGCCATGATACCCTAGGTTTAATATGGAATTATTCATAATTATTGACATGGCTGTAAGACTTGATTCAGCTGAAGGAACAAAGAACCATTAAAAAAAAAAAAACACCATACAATGTCAGCACTCCAACAAATAGATGGGATCTTTGAAATTAAAAGTATTGAAGAAATACATAAGATGAAATTTTTACTACTGAAAGGACATGTAAAAAAAAAGTATCTGTTAACCACATTACAATGCTGACTGAGACAAGCTTGCTATCAGACAGTAGGATATTGTACTGAACATAATTCTCTATAACCGTGCTAATGGAGGAAAAATAAGTGAATAATATATCATATCTACAGGCACCTGTAAACCATTCATTATGAACATAATGTGTTGTCAAACAGGATTGTTCCACCAATCAGCTGGAAGTGGAATTTTGTTTTAATTTCAACATTGGCTATTCTTCAGAACAATGCAGTATTCTGTTTATATATGGTGTTGGTCTTAACATCTAGCATGAATAAAAATTATATCACTCAAGAATACAAGAGATGGCTTCAGCAATTGGCAGTTAAAAGAAGAAATGGCCCTTTCTTAAATCCTGGATAATTTCAGGCAGTGGAGGATAAGTCCCTTTGAGAGACTCTTGTTTGCATGCAGTAAGTTACCTGTAGCAATTTTATGTCAAACTCCGTAGCTGGGCTGCATTTCAGGTAGAAGGAACAGCTTAATTTATTGATTATACATAGTGTGTGGGCAACAGCTGATTATAGGATCAGCCACCCTTATGATGACTTCATATGCAAACTTTTTCATAAAATACATGGAACCCATTGATAACTTGTTTTGATCTTTGTTTATGTGTGTGTCTGTGTGAAAGTTAATATGCAAGTTCTAATTGTAATTAATCTGTTTAATTTTTCTCCCATTTTGATAAAAGTCTGTTTGTAAAGAACACATTGCATTGGTTCCTAGGTTTTGTTGTTAGTTCCACTGCAATAATTTTCATTATGTCAGGTCAGCCACTTCAGTTTATCAAAATCAGGATGTGGGAATTTACAATATATTTGATTACCAATGCGGTAAAGTGACACCATTGGATACTCTGCATTGCCATGTGTGTCACTTAAATGAGAACTTAATAAAAATGATATCCTTTATGAAGATCACAAGTACAAGACCTGTTTGTTTGAGTATGAATTACCCTTTTACCTTTAAAGCTGTTTATGTCAGTTTGATAAACCTTGAAATGTGTTATCTCTAAGGGCATAAACATTGCACTGTCAATGGCAAGGATGCATGTAAATATTCTTTCTTTGAGTAGGTTTTTATTTTTAACCCTGATATGTATCATTATAATGAATTATTACACTATAAAGTGCAGCAGATGAAAGCATTGGAGTTTGATTTGAAGAATTTATGAATGAAACAAGATTCGCAACAGTTGTAACATAACACTAGGAAGCCCTAACGGCTATAACCTGTGCTTATTTTTCAGATTCCACCCCCTTGGAAGCCCGATGTGAAGAATTCATGGGACACAAAGTACATCCCTGATGAGTTTGCCAAGGAGACATTAGCTCTTTCTCCACCAAACGACCGAATGGGCACACATGGACATTTGGACTCCATTAGTGAGGATGCAGAATTGCCTTACTTTGAAGCATTCTCGTACCATGGAGGTAGTCGTGACAGCTTTGGGAGCTACTTCAGCACTTCAGCAGCACCGGATGAAACATTTTAACTGCACAGACTCAGTTGTCTGACTCAAAATTTTCTGAGACCTATAAATGCATGTTGTTAAATTAACTTGTCTGTATAATGCACCCACTGGACTACTTTAAACTGTCCATTATTAGTGGGTGATGTACAGGTGGATATCCATTATTTAATGGATAAATGGGACATTTTAAACCAGGACTGGATATCAAACAGCTCTTGAGCTTGTGATTTTGTACCAATCAGATGAGTTTACTTATGCAACATTCATTTTGATTGGTTGGGAACAGAACTCAGAGTTTAATGATTACCAGACCTTACTTCTATACATGTGTACAGCTTGAGATTTTGTACCATTCAGATAAGTTTACTTATGCAACATTCATTTTGATTGGTTCATAACAGAGCTCAGAGTGTAATGAACACCAGACTGTACTTCTATATGTGTCTACAGATTACTGCGGTCAGCTGATGACCACTAATGAAGGTTTGACTGCATGTCTTATCAGAAAGGTCCACAAACAATGATGACCACTTACAATTTTATTTGAAGGTAATGCTGCTACGGACTATCACGTATATAAAAAGTTATATGTTAATATACAAATTTTATTGTATTTAGCAGTACAAGACTTGACATAATAGAACTAGTTTGTCAGTGTTTACAATTAAATTCTACTTTATATGTCTAACATTTCAAAAAGGACATTCCAGGGGGAAACAAAGTGTTCCTTGAAATGCATTGTCTTGTAAAATAATTTTAAAATGATATTGTATTACATAGCATAATGCAAAGAGTTAATAATATACACACTTGTAAGTCCAGTCCAGTTGTAAACAGATTATGATCTGCCTGCACATTATGCAGTGGCAGGTCTGGGTATTTGCAGTTTGCACTTGGATCCAACTTGTAAGGGTGTAATCATCACATGTTATAACACTGTTCTCCAGATCCAATGACAATGCTGCTGTCAGTGTACCTCTTTCCATTTTCACATTTGTTTGGAAGCAGAGTTACTAATATTGCCCATTTCCAACACATTCAAAGCAACATTATTATCTGCATTAGTTCATGTCTTTATCATCCTCCCTTACCAAGGGATGAATTACAAGCATAAATTTATGAAAATATATTTATACAAATTTATATAAAGTTTGTGCCATACACCATAGCATTGTTGTGGTGCCCTCTGTGCAAACGTTCAATATAGTGATTGCTTTGGCATCCATGCGCATGTATGGCTATCTATACCCTAAATTAATCTCAATGTTAAATTTTCTTGCTAAAAGAATGCCCTCATTGGAGGGCTTGACATGCATGCCATGGCCAGTATCTTTTTGACACAATGATTGAATTGTTTGCTACATTGTTCAAAATGAAAATGTTTAAAAACTATTGCAGTATGTAATAATTTAGTTTTAATATTTATTACTTGTATATTAAACTCAGCCTTTTGTATATTATAATGCCTGTAGCTGTGGTTTAATTCTCTTGATGAAGCTAATCATTAGGTACGCATTAAGAACCAAATTGCATTAATGTCAAAAAAATTTTTAGCATTGTTTAAGTGAAGGAATTTTGTACATAGTTAAGTATGCATTAATAACACCAGAATAATTTTACTTCACTACAGAATGTACTGAAAATTAATTTGCTGACTGCTGTTTACACGAACACCTCCAGTATCAGATACATACTCTGTATAATAATACATATTATTAATAGAGTATTAACAAACAGAAGACAAAGCCAAAAATGTATTAGTCTGGGATGTACAGGTAAATGTCCATTATTCAGTGGATGAAAAGGACATTTTAAACCAGGCCTGGATATCATACTGCTTTTGAGATTTTGTACTAAACTAGTGTCAGAGAACTCACAAATGCAGTATACTTTTTGATATGCTGAGAAAAAAGCTCGAGCTCAAAGTTGAATTACCAAATCTTACTTCTTTACATGTATACAGGTCGCAGCTGTCAGATGATGACCTCTAATGAAAATAATTATATTATTATAATTAGCTACAAAACTTGATTTAATGAAGATATTTTGTACATAACTGGTAAGAAACAATAACACAGGAACAATTTGTATTCTTCACTATGCATTGTTTCCATTTTTATGCTTATTCCCTACTTTAGACTGATCATTATGGTAAATATTTATGTCCGATGAGCATTGTTTCCATTTGCAGCTTACTCCATACTTTACATTGATCATTGGTCCACCTCAGGTAAATTTGCATGCCACAATCTGCTTAAATTAATGCACCCACTCATTTAAATATAAGCAACTATCTATCTTTGATTTTGAATTCAATCAAAGGTTAAGGTACCTGTGACTGAAGAACAAAATTGGTTTCTATGCAGTAACTCAAGGTCACCACCATCTGCAATTACCAAACTTTATAGGTGGCTTGCATTTGGATAAGGAAGAACTTGGCTGATACTTGGGTAAAAGTCATTGGATTGGAAGAATAAAAATGGTTTCTACAGAATAACACGGGTTCTACTGCAAATATCAGATGCATGTGCAGCCTACAACCAGAAGGCCATGTCCAGCCCATGACCTGGTTCTGTCAGGTTACATTTACATCATATGGGTACATTGAAATATCACTATCCAGCCTGTGCCCTGGAGAAAGTTGCACATGCCTGTAACACCCAAATCAAACATCTGGAATATTTTTTCACATGGGTTAAGGAGGAAACCTATCAATTTTGGAGTCAAAAAGTCAAAGGCCAAGGTCACTGACCAAAAGGAGAAGAATGGTTTCTACACAGTAAAACATTAGTTATGCACCACAGGTCTGAACCAAACTTGTGAATGACTTAAACCTGTGGTAAAGAATAAGCCTATCAACTCTTAGAATAAAAGGCTGATGGTCAGGGCCAATATGACTGAAAGATGGCAAGTTGTGAAAGCAAACAAAATATCATTTATCTTGATAGAGTACAAATACAAGGAAGTTAAACATAATATGCCAAAAGATATCAAAGAAAGACAAAATTCAGAACAAAACATAACATGAGCATGCAGTCATAATGCCAATTCAGCACTTTACAATTCTACTGAAGACATGTTTATGTGGGAAAATGACATCATCTCAAGTTATTTTTAGAGTTCTCATAGCCTGAAGGATGCTATCTATTTTTGTCTTGAGTGAACCAAATGTTTAAGTACATGCACAAAAATGTAATTAGAACAAGATACTTTAGCTATTGAGGTCTTAAATATGATAATAGTCCACCTATTATCATATGTTTGATGTGTCTATTAAGCAGTATATGATAATAAAGGTGTTTTTAAAATAATTTTAGTATATCAGGTCAGTGAACATTTAAAGACAGAAACAAACAACACATCATTTTTATTCATCCCAGAAACTAAACATATCCTATGCTAGATATAATGCAATCATACAAGTGATAGTCGTTCTGCAAGCATGGACGCAGGTATTTTGTAGTTTATGTGATACATCGTGATACATAATGTCAAAAACAGATATAATATTACATAGCATAATGCGACATGGCTGATGATATACACCTCTTTTGCAAATGTGTCAGTATATTATATTTTTTTTGAATGCTCAAAGAATAATTTAAGTTTCTGCTGCAAATTGTATATACTGTAGAGTGGGAATTGTCAGCAGCAGAGAGATATCATTTTAACAGTATTAGAGATCACAAAGGAAACCTGGTTAAAATACATTGTTGGATGAAATTCAGTTGTAAATAAATTAGTTACCAATGACCTAGGCATTGTGGTTTAAGATTTTCCCCCCAAATTATCAAAATTTACATGATTTCTATAATTTTATGTGATCAGCAATAGCGTTTTATGTTTTATTGAAATGGGTTCCTTTCAATGAGTTGGTGACAATTGTCATGAACAAAATTATATTTTTCTGTCAAATTACAAATGAGTATTGCAGAAAGGCCTATCTATATTGTCTATTGAGTTTTAATCACTGTCACCGACCTTTTCTTTCATGTAAATTATTCTTTATTACTTACTTTTGATATACCATCTATTCTACACATGTACAGATGAGATAGATGTGCACATATAGACTGTCCTAACTTATTCTATTACAGAATGTTACAAGTCATTACATATCTTTTTAAATCTAGAATATATTCGTTTTGCATGTACTAACTTGTTACTGAACAAAAATATTCTGCTTTTTTTAGTCACGCATGTATCATCAAAAATCAAAAAAAGCCAAATCAACCTTTATTTATTCCTAGTTGAATTCTATTGGCAAAATTCACATGCAAGAAGCTTTCAGTTGAAAATTTTAGTCTGAAGATCCCATGACTGGATGCACCTTGCACTTTCCTGCATGCATACAAATGTCTCATTTTTTTCTGATGGTTTCACTGTTGTGGCATTGGGGACATTCAGCTTTTGTTGTTGTTGTTGTGGGGTTTAACGCCATTTTTCAGCACACGATAGGCTATACATGGTGGCCAGTATTAATGGTGGAGGAAGAACCTGGGAAAACCCTGGAAAGAACCACCAACCCACGAGAAGCTACTGGCAAGCTTTCTCACATACCCACATTGGCTGAATCCGAGACTCGAACCACCGCAGACAGAGGTGACATGGTAGTGATCCGTAATGGAGAGCGCTTTAGACCACTCGGCCACTCGGGGCCCCAGCTTTTGTATTTAGCTCAATGTCTCCAACAATTGCATTTACAGTCATAAAACAAAATGACAGTTCATCTTGGAGGTACTGCCCATCATAGGCAGATGGAGGTCAGAGGGACCTAGTTTTCGTGCTCCAGGGATTTTGGTGGGTATTTGAAATATGCCTCAGCAGAGCATGTTGTAGACATGAAGTCAACAGAATTTTTGTTGAGACTGACCGACCATATTTAACTAGATACAATCTGCATAACACAAAAGCCATATTTGCACAAAGTGTTGAAAGATCTGGGTCTATACTGTTCATTCTATTACAAATTACAAGTGAACAGCTAAGACATTCGTCCAAAGGCACATCAGGGTCAAGTTTATAGTATGTTGCACAGTATACCCTAGTAAGTAAGGTATTGTCAGATTTGTGTTATTTTCTTGTTTTTCTTTTTTTAATTGTTTTTTTAATTTTATGACCCTGCATTGAATATGGCCTGGGGTGTACAGTCATGTTCATCCATTTTATAGTATTTCCCTCTGTTCATCCAATATTGTGTTATGTACAAATCAATCTTGCGTTGAAACTTTGATGTTGTGATAGTGACATATAGATGAGCATGTTAAATGCAAGTTTCAAGAATTAAGTCTTAGGAGCAGTTCTTCCTATGGAGAAAGTGCTGTTGGCAGAAATATACATTTTAAATAAACTTTCTATGATTGATCAGTGATTAGATTTTAACGCATCATGTATTTCTCTACATATTTCAGCCAATATTTTGTCACCGATTTGACCACTCGTCAGACAAAACTCAAACTCAAACCTATCTCTTTGTTATAAGAAATTTTGTACAGTCTGTGTCATTGATAAAATATCCTCCAAGAGTGGGGGCCAGCAAAATGATTTTTTTGTTGAAAAACAAATGTTGATTTAACAAGATATCTTGCTTTAGATTTACATGTACATAGAATTGGTTAAAAACTAGCAACATCCCATTTCATGTTCATAATTTTAAATGAATTAAAAAAACTGTAAGAAAGCTCAGTATACAGTGTATTTTAAATGAAATCTCACTGACCTTTTGAGTAGATGTGCTTTTTTGGCATCTTTAGAGACTAATTGTTTTTATTCTAATCCAGTAATCACCCCTCCCACACCTAATTGCCTCAGAATCTTCCATTATTAGATCTAAATTTGCATTAGATGCTCATCCCCTCTACAGGTTACTGCTGAGAAGAAAAGGGGGCTTAATAGTACTTGTACTATTCTTATTGTCTCATTAACAGCCTTGCATACAGTTTGGGTTTTAGTAGACTTTTTCATGACATCCTGTTTTGAATGGTGGCGAATGATCTAACTATGCAAGTTCCAAGTAAATAATAGAAATATAGTTTTAGATTGAAAATGCTTGAAATTTCGTGAAACATGATTTGTAGATCACAAAAAGGTAATGACTTAAGATCAATTTCAATGTCAGTTATACTGTTCTCAATTTCTACCTGAGCATTGGTACATCCAGTAATAGCCCACCACACTCTTCAGAATTGTACTGTACTCAATCAATTGCCTGGCTGATTATAATTGTTACAGCAGCTGTATTTGACAGTAGTGATATATAATATCTTGTTCTTGTACTATATGTAATGTTAAAATGTGTAATGTCTTAACTTTTAGTCTGTTATACCTCAGTGGCACAAGTTGTTTGGACTGTAAAATTAAATTAAAAATGGTTGCAATGTAAGACTGTCTTTCTGTTTTTTGTTATGCATGATAAAATACACATTTCTCATTGGCAAGTTAATATCAAATATACAGCAAAATACTTCCCATACCCCAGAGATGCTTTTGTGTCCACAAAGTTCAAATAAGACACAAGGACATGTACTACTTTCTTGATGACATTGTTGTTAATGTTCTGGGTTATTCTTTTTTTTCTCTAATAGAAATTAAGATTTAAGTATTGTTGCATGTACAGTCACATGGGTACATGAATCTCCAAAAGTAATTAGTGCTAGCCATATCTGTTCTGTGACCCACTTTTCACATTCTAGCATGCTTAAGGCATTTGTTTTTCTAGCCTATATCCCTGATAATGTACCATGTAGAGCTTTCAAAGACATAAAGACTGATGTTCACACTTTAAACAATAGGCCAGTGTGACCTAATTTGCTGTCTTCACTTAATTTGTAATGTTTTTAGCCTACCTAGCCATAACCAAGTAAGTTTATGGTATGACCCTCTGGACTGCATTGGCCTTCATATACTTTCCATCAACAATTCCTTGTTATCATTCTGGAGCCCTTATTTCTAATCCAATTTCAGTCAACTTGGAATGTGGATTTATATCACCAAATCTCAGTGTTGTGTTTATTTGATTTAATTTAACTGTCTGTTTATAAGTTTTAAATTTTTTAATTATTAATTTTATTACATGTCAATGTAATGTATTTTTGTTTACTAGGAATTTGGTATTTTCCCAATACCAAATAATGGAAACACCGTTTCTAACTTAGACTTAGTTCATGACCTGGGTTCAGAAATCAGAGACAAGAAAACAACATTTTATTTTATTTTATTCTTGGAGTAAAATGTTGGTTTTTATCAAGGTCATGTACATTATTTTTGTATGTAAACAACCTCTATTTAGTAGTCTGGTTTTATACCAATGTCTATAGAGATATTTCTCAGTTTGGCTTTTTCTCTACACTGGAAAGCATCTTTGTGGCAGTTTGGAGTTATATTTTAGTTTTTATTCAAATTATTTGGATTCAAAAAGATTAATTCTTTTTCCTGGAAATATTTGAGTGCCCTTACAGAATTCTTGCACAAAGCCATTTCATTAAATTTTATTCGAAAATTCAAACACCAGATTATTGTTTGTAAATAACACAGAACTGTAGACCTTACAACCATAAAGGCTACATTATACGTCCTCACTTTCCATCTTGGACTTTTCGTCGGGACTCTAACTTGAATTCCTTAAAGCATTTCATTACTAGGACTTCAAAAATTTAGTTCTTACTTTTTCATTTTTACAGTGTTTTTTCTTTCTTCAGGGAAATGAATTATTTGTTCAGTTTTACAAAGCTTGTCATTTTCACTCTTTCTTTTGTTACTGTTTACTCGAGCCTAAACACGTAACATAAGATAAGAAGCAAGATCAATGGATATTAATGAGGTGATCTTTGGTTAACGACTCTGGAGGCCATTTTTCTGATCAAGTTACGATGAAACTCAGAATAATATGCATATATCATTAAGATCTTTGACAAGTTCAATCACGAGTGATATCCATACATACTAATGAGGTGATTTTGCATTCAATTGGCTGAGCTTGTTACCCTTCTGGAGGTCATATACCTAACTGGTCAAACTGGAGAGATATGCTTATATTATGAAGATGTTGGATGGTTTCATTAATGAGCAAGATCCAGAAATACTACTTAGTTGATCTTTAATCCATATGCTTAAATAATCAGTCTGAATTAGTTCAGAGCACACTAACTTTAGCAGTTACTAAACTAAGGAAAACAAATTTTGCCAGAGGAAGCAATACCAGCTCTAAAAGTGTATTGAATGAATTACAAAATATATAAAAAGCAAAAAAAGTTATCAGCTTTTTTTTTATAATTTTCCTTTGAAATCCAGGAAGTTAAAGTTACTAGCAGAGCTGGTAGTTGTTTTTTTAGGTGCCCATATTAAGTAAGGCCAAGCTGTATACTCTATAACCAAAATTACACCTAGCAGTTCTTTTAATAATACCTAAGATATACAAGGTCTTTTGTAAACAGCCTGGACAACCTAGTGGAGATAACCTGGGATATTTGTGTTCTCTTTAAAAATCTAATTATAGGCAAACTATGAAACTGTAGAGCATTACCTAAGGTATGTAAAGAAAAACATAAACCAAATTTATAACAGGCAGGTGGATGGACAGACTGCAGTACATGGTTGTAACATATGCTTTCCAATAAGCAGAAACAGCAACTGAAAACTGACAATGGTCTGTAATGTAGACTGGTCATAGGATTCTGGCTTGAGTTGTATAGTATAACCTTTTAAAACTCAAAGTCCTTGGGACCAAACATAAAAGTTTGGTTTTGAGATTTCAGTTAACCGAGTTAAATTTAATTAAAGAGGGCAAATTAGAGTGCGTGTGCGCGCGTGCTTGAGTGCGTGTGTGTGATTTGGATTTTTAACTTAGCTTTAACAATGTTTCAGTCATATCGTTATGATGTCTGCATTGTGGCAGTTTATAGTGATATCTAGCACTGCGGCATCATGCCGCAGACATGTAGCATGATGTCCCACCCAGTCACATTATCCTGACATCAGGCCAACCAGTCCTAACATTAACCTCTTAATGCTGAATGCCAAGTGAGGCAGCTGTTAGTACCATTTTTATAAGTCTTTGGTATGACTCAACAAATTAGAGACCAAAACCTTATTTATTTTCAAGGGGATTTCAGTTAACCAAGTTATATTTATTAAATAAAGGCAAATTAAACATCAGTAATCTACCACTTTCAAGGCAATTTCAGTTGAGGTATATTATTAAATGAAGGCAAATTAGAGGCAAAATATTACATTAGTTTCAAGGGGATTTCAGTTACCTTAAGTTTTGGTCTTGAGGGGTTTCACGATATATTTTGTCTCTTCTATCTTATAATAAGCAAACTGTAATTTTTTTAGACCTCACGTTTACCATGCAAGGTTGCTAAATTTGTCACAAGATGAACTCTGATCTTTGTGACAAAGTTGTAGAATGACAGGACAAACTAATATCGTGACACCAGGGTTAGTAGCATATTTCATTCAAAATTTTCAAGGTTTTTCAAGGTTCCAAATCATTTTTTTTAAGGTGCATTATTACATTAATTTTAAAGGATACATAAATAAAACTATGTAAACACAATGCTTACTTACTCAATATGAGGAACATTTCTTGCAAATTTATTTTTAAAAGAAACAAAATAAAATATAATGTCTATAGTATGATCATTGACATCTTTACCATTAATATTAAACATCCTACATCTGGGCATTAGAATAATGGAGGCACTGAACAAAGTTCATTTTACTCTGTCTACACTACACTATTTAAAAAGTCCAAAATATTTTAGAGTGAATTTTTCAGTTCTTGTAGCTTGTCATCAAGCTATTTTTCAAGAGCTCCAAGTTCAGCGATTTTGTCCTTTTCACTTTTCCTCAAATTATTTTAATGTCATGATAAAGGAAATTTTCCTATGGATCTTTGCTTTCAATGCATAGTCATCAGCAGCAGCTGTCACTGTCTCAATGTCTTTTTCAGTACCTTCCTGTCTTCTTCACTCATCGCCATAAACAAAAAAAGCAGATATTTTTTTTATTATTGCTTTTTTAAAAACTATATGTGGATATTTTAAACCATTTCATATTAGACATATTAATATTTCTCTCAGCTCTGCCATATTCAATATTTTTAGATTTATCCTGTTCATTGCAATTATCATCTGTCCTATTTCCACTCAGTCCCAAAATAGAACCTGATTCACAATTAAGACTATATACAGTTTCTATTGTAAAACTTGAATCTCTGTGTTCACAGACGTACCTCTTTCATCAAAAATGACTTCATACTGAAGGCTTCTTGTTCTACCTGTACTAAGCACCATTACAAGAGCTTGGTTTTATTTTCTTCAGCAGCATGCGACCAAGGAGCACTCCTTCCCATTGCATGCAAATCAATATCCTTCTGGCATAATTTTGCAAAGCTCTCCAAGAAAAATCTCATAATCCAAACTTTATATTTTTCTTCATCTAGCCACTGAAGTTGGAATCAGCAGCCAGCCATGTCAAAGCGAATGATTCAAATTTATATCACTGATAATCTGGGCTTCGTACAATTGGAAATTCAAAATGTGCACAGTGGCCAGTTGTGGAAAAATTTCTGTTCCGCCACAAACTTTGCGAGGGATTGTTTTTCTGTTGTTTTTTTCCCCATTTCTTTTTATCTAGTTCTGTAAAACAAAAACTAATTAATAATTCTTTTTGGTTTCAAGAAAAGCATGGCTTATCATGGGTACCCAGACAATATTTTGAATTTTCATGGTGTTTTCAAGGCCTTGAAGGAACAATTCATTTTTCAAGGTTCCCTATGAACCCTGTGATACTATCTCAAAGGGATTCAGAGTAATAATGTATAGGGGGAAAATAAACTTGACTTTGATGCGGCCTTAACAGTAATATGTGACATGCCATCAAACTGAGAGACACAAGTGTACCAAGGTTCATCCCTGTACCTCAAGCAGCTTTTGCAAAAGCTTAAAATCTTAACCGTAAAGATAGGATTCCAAACAAGGCATGCATGTCAAGTGTCATTTATCTAAAATGACTCTTACATTAGATAGCAAAAAGTATCACGAAAAACAGAATCTCGATTCATGTCCTTGACCCTGAAGGACCCCCAATGTGATGATATATAATTATATCAAGGTTCATCCATTCATCTCAAATGGCTCTAAAGTTATAAGGAGAACTTAATTTGACTTGTAAACTTCAGCTTCAACATAGGAACCCATCCATATGTGGTGATTGACACCTTTTACTGATGACATAAATAATAAGAATCAGTATACCAACTTTCACATATATATCTCCAATGTCTTTAAAGAAGAGAAATGAAATTGCAACAGACAAAGCTGGATGGAAAGGCAGTGACAACTTATAACACACTGAAATGTAGCTTAAAAATGTAAAACTGAACAATAGTACATTTGTATTTTTGTCCATTTTATTGGAATCCACATTTGCAACGATCATATAAAGTTATACAAAACTGCAGGATATATATATATTTTTTTCAATTTTAAAATGGCAAGTGCAAACCAGGCTTTCTTTAATTATGTAAATAATGAATTGTAATGGGTACCTAGCTCTAATATGCAGGTAAATTATACAAGGCTCATGCTGCTGGAAAAAGAGCATCTTAAATAAGTGCCAATTTCATATCAAATTTAAAAAAAAGGTGATACTTTAAAAGTTCCGAATATTGTTGCAGCATACAACAAAGTTATTAATTAGTGAAGATTACATCAATATATCACTTCAAAATATTCTCCATTCACCTCTACATGTTTTTCTAACTATTAAATGCCACTATGAATTAAATTTTTCAAGTGTTTTTCTTAAACTAGAAAATCTATATTTCCAACTACACGGTGGCTTTTAAAATTACCAGCCCCGCAACAAATCTTGGATAACAAGATGTTGAAAGTCCAGATGATGAGTTCCTTCTGGAAATATGTCAAGACAGTGGAATTATGTGCCAGTGTGCTTTCACGGAGCAGATGGATACCTCAGGTACTGGTTTGTTAGTGTTCTACAAGTTTTGGCAACACTTTGGAGGCACAATAATGTCCAGTTACACTAGCCAAGTTAGAGACGTGACTGGATGACTGGGCCTTTTGCATACAAATAATGCATATAAAACTCTCTTGATGGTCCAGTTATGTAAAGCAATTTGTGGTCTCAGCTCATTTTCTCTGATCCAAACTATATTAGTTTCTGTCTAGTCAGGTTGACAATCTCATTCAAATGTCTCTAGTCGTTCTCTTCATATCTGGCATGTGGTTGTTTGGCTGTTTTATCCCAAGTCTGATTTAGGTAGCCATCAATAAATACAGGACACATTTTGCACAAACCAATTGGACCTTCATATAGTTTTCTTCAGTATGTTACAAACAGCTAACGAGTTAATGCCTGAATAACATAAATATCTTCCAAAGTGTATCAAACATTATCATCAATTTCCCCTTTCCTGCTCACCAGTCATAGACAATGGTCTTCCATAATGTGTTGTCTTCCATGGTTTCAGGGCCATTTTTACCCCAATGAAACCACCACAAAATTATAGTATATAACAGAATTACATCCATAAACTGCATTCAAGCCAACCTTGATATATTATAAGAGCACCCAGATTTTACAGTATGTTCTTTGCTCAGTTGCAGAATTACTTCTTCTTTTACAGTTTTAAATCACTATCTTAACAGCTAACCGATGTTATGTCACATGCATATATCTACAGGTGTCCAGCATGCTGTACAGGCAGCTGCAGATCTCTGCATCGGATGTCACTTTGTCTATCAATTCATATTAGAATTATTAACTGGTTCACAGAAACAAAAATGGCTGTAACAAAATATTAGAACTGTTCCCATACTCCTGTAACACCCTGTGTGTTATATATCGAAAAGACCAGAGTTCAAGACTTAAAAATGCTTTTTATAAATAACAAAGATGAGATGGAACATGCCTTTCAATATCTCATGGTAACTTTACATCAACACAGTGTTTGTCAAAACAATATCAACTTCTGATAATATACACAGTCTTGTGTGTCTAAATGCCAAAAGATAACTATGTAATACACCATATTATGGTGAAATTAATTATATTATTAAATTCATGCGTATATTAACAGCAAAATTTATTAGATTGACTGTAACACATTCTGACATAGCAGCATGATCTCATGAAGAAATTTTTTTGTACTAGTGTACTTGAGCAGTTTCATGGGAGATATCAGCGGCTTTATAAAGAATTATATAATAATTATAAAGCATTTAAATTCAATAGCAACAATGTAATAAATCTATTTAAAATTTCTCAAAACAATTTGACTAAATTTTTGGATTTTAAATTGCCAAAGTTAATATCGGTTATGTAAAAATATAAGTGATGGTTTTAGAATACATGGCTGAAATTCTTTTCTACTTAGATGTTCATACACCACACCCTGATAACTCGCGAACCCGCTTATAATGCGGGGTCAGGTGTGGATCTCATTTTTTATATCAGAAAATACCAAAAAAATTAATCCCTATTTGTTGAACTGGAAGAAAATCGCGATCAAAATTGGTAACAGAAACTTCGATGTATTGCTTGCTTTATCATCGAAAACGGTAGATTGGACCTGGAAATTTTAATCAACACTAAGAAATATCAAATTTAAAAATAGGTCATACGATTTTTTTACATTTTCTTTCCAAACAACGTTTCTAGTTCACCCCAATTAACGATGTGTAAGGAGATTTCAATCAATGAAAATGTCACTTACACAGTGAAGGCAGTACTTTAATAAATAAATACAAATTAAATAATTTGTTTATCAATTGAAATTTGTGTTCTAGTTCTATCTTTTAGTTCCTTTTAAGCGTAATCATCATAAATGCAATGTGTCCTCTTGAAATTAAACGTAAAATGTGTCAATCAACCATAACAGCTATGTCCATGAGCATTTCTCTGAGAAGCTAATTAAGTGACGACCGTGTTTTGATAACTGACTTCTGGAAGTATTTGTTGTATTGTTGCACTGAATTAAAAGCTGGCCTCCTTTGTATTATCATGTTAATTGTGTCTTTTGAATCAAATAAAGGAGGTGGAATAAAAGAAAAGTTAAAAGGCACGAAAATCCAACAAACTTAAAATCTAGCAGCCCCAGTCGGATGTCAGATGAACTCACCTCATTTGATCAATCAAACACTTATAAATGTTATTGTGGATGTAATAAACACTACCTTAAATTAACCGACTCTTTCATAACTGTGATCAAAGATAACAAGGCAGCCCAGCGAAATGAATACTTCGTAAAATAAGAGCTTAATTTCACAGATACGGACCATTATGGGTAAGCAATTTTTAGAGAATTCTTGAACAGGCACTTAGAGATATCCTCAAGGAAGATAAGAAGTTTCATTATTACTTCCAATGAAATCATGACATCAATACTGTACTAATTGAACAATACAAAAATTGAGTTTCAACGTCGACAATTGTCTCACAAAATAAATGTCGTACGTTTTTTTAAAAAATGAATCTTGTTTGGTGGTGTATCAACAATTAGTCTAGTTCCCTGCTCTGTGAACTCCCGATTTGGCAGGATAATACTATACACCACTACGGGAACCAGACTCCTCAAGAAAACAAAAAGCAGTGGCATAATACACAGATTTTTTCTTGCATACACGTGATGGTTGTTGAAACCAGTTGGAAGGATCTTTCATATGTTGAACATTTTGAAAATAAATGTTATTTAAACAGAATAATAAACAACTTCATTAGGAAAAGCGTGTTATTAAAAATTATTATCGACATGATTGTAAAATGATTCAGGCAATAAACAGACCAGTACCCTAACACCGCACCCCCCCCCCATGGTTTTCTCAATGCCAAAACGATTTTTTTCCAATTTTTGGAGGTCCCTTGGTAACATGCGCCTCCCTTATAGTGCGATCTATGTTTGTGGACCCCGTTGTGCATGAGTTATCCAGGGAGAGGTGCACTTTGCCGCTCTGACAGCTATCTGCCAGTGTACTGTCTGCATTCATATTTATAGACTCATATTCACATCACATGACCTTAGTTAGCCAATCAATGTTTATCATTCTTAGGGTTAGCCATGGCGGTAACCAAGTCAACTGTTCAAACTGCATGGAAAAATCCCTCTGAACACAAAATTTAGACAGAATTAAGTTGTCCTCTCAATGTCTGTGGTGTGTGTTTACTTTTAATCTTATTTATATATTTATATCTATGATTAAGTAGAACTGAATGAAACGGACAAGTGAATTTCAATGCGAATCGAGTGAGAGTACAACATATTGATGATGCAATGAGTTGTAATATGGTTAGAAATAGACCCTATCAAATGCATACTATTTTGCACATTAAAGTTAAATAATAAGCTCTACATAACCAAGAACTTACAATAATGAACAGTAACATCAGTTCTAACTTATTGTTCAACAAAAGTCTGACAAGAAAAATGTGATTCTTTGGCCGGACACATTGATTCCATCATTATCCTGCATCTCCACTGTTTTGGTAACAAAATTCCACCGGATGGACGAAGTCACTAATTTACGGACTAACATCCTGTTTCTGGCTTTGATATTCCAAAGTCATTAAAGGTAAGATAATTCATTTCCTAAACTATTCATGTGAAATTCCAGCACGACACGCATGGTCCAACATGCAAATGAATATGGCACAATAACTGCTAGCATGCAAACTTCTTTCCACTTAATGTTGATGTCCTAGAGCTTGTAGAAATGTTGATGTCTTTAGATGAATTCCTTGACAAATTCATTAATACTCTTGACAAAAGTGAGGACCAGAGCAGGGTTTTATACTCACATTTAGTATAAAACAGAGTACACATTTATAAAAGATGCAGACGGAGATCTAAACAATGGTGGGTGGGTGGCATACATTCAGAAATGGAAGAAGTAATTCACATGTGGTAGATGTTTTCAGTGACAGATAAAAATCACATGATCAAATATGTCAAAGTCTCATAGGTCAAACATCATCTCACATTTCAATGTTTAACATCAAATAATATACCCATATTAATTGAACAATATGCATGCAAACTCCATTCACAATACCGTGAAGGTATTACAACATAGTGAACTGCCTCATGTTTTTCTGACTTTGTTTCATATTTTTACATTATCATTATTAGTATTACTATTGGAAAAGGAATGTAGTTCTTAACTGTGCCAAGTATCCCTCTGTAGATTGGCTAATAGTTAAAATTATGCTGTTAGTGACATAAAAAAATAAAACACAGGTACATGTAATACCTTACCAATCAGGTGATGAAATATATTATGCTGCTAGTGTCGTGAAATAAATTTTTAAACAACATACAGGTAAATGTACTATACTACCAGTCAGCTGATAATGGAAATAATGCTGCTTGTGTCATAAAAAAATGAATCACAGGTACATGTACTATTCTATAATTATGCTGCTTGTGTCATAAAAAAATTAAACTCAGGTACATGTACTATTCTACAATTATGCTGCTTGTGTCATACAAAAATGAAACACACAGGTACATGCGATATCCTAACAATCAGGTGAGGAAATGTATCACAGTGTTTTGTTCAACAAACCACAAAAACGTCACCCAAAATACCCCAATACACATGTACCTCAAATGTTAAACCATCATGTGATATAATGTCAAAATTACTGCAGAATATAAAATGTGAATGTGCTTTTTCATGCATCATGGCAATTACATTATGTGATGCTGACACTCAAAAACTGCCTTGATGATTCCATCTCATCACTAGATATCATAATTGGCACAGTAATTGATAATTTAAATAACAAGCAAGTCAGAGCCCCTGGGACTACTGAGATAATTGGTACTTTGACAGATTCAAGTTGACGATATGTGAAGTATAAACAGAACATGTCTTACCTGCTAAAAACACTTTTCATTGGCATCAATTTATAAGTGTAGCATATAAAAACAAAATTTTCTCAACATGTTACAAAAATAAATTGCACTTATTTTAAGACAAAAATGCATCATGTGGCATGATGCTGTGAAACAGCATCAATGCAATATTACAAGTAGTTTTGAAAGTCGATAACTTGGAGAAGAAAAAAAACACAATAAGGCCGAGTTACAACATTCTGTGGTGGAACCCCTGTACACATATCACAGCCTGTAAACCACCGGAGATTAATTAATGTGGCAGAAACCCAAGTATACATTGTTTTATCACATCCTGTATACTGCCCAATTAATTAATGCACTTGATCCCAACCAAAACAACGAAACCCAAACCCTCAGTGTATGAACCATGAACTTGTATAAAAAAGTACAATTTTTATATACATGTAATATAAACCCAGACATGAGTAGGTGATGAATGATTTAAGTTTTAAATTTATAAAAAAAAGTTCATTACATAAAGATATGCTTGAGATTTAAACATGAAGGGTGTTTTCAATAACAAAGTACAACCAATGAACATCCTGTATCCTGAGAAATGAAAGCGCATTTGTATCAATCTACCCCTAAGGAGTACACTAACCCATGTAAGGAAATGGCCACATATAATAAAAAGCAAACAAACATAATTCAGACATGTAAAGTTATTTATATTTGGTCCAAATCATTATTACACTTAATTTATCATTACCACTGACAACAATTAATTAATTATTAATTATGTTAATTACTTTTATATCATCCAATCTATCAGATGGTTTATCAGTCTGTTTTACTATGACAGATCCCAAACTTCATAGTTTCAGGGTTTTTTTTTAAAACCACTCACTTCTCTTTAGGGATTATGGTATGCCATGACGGCCATATTTGAGGTATGATTGGCAGCATTTTCATTTATAATCAACTAGACATCATAAGAAGTCTTCTTGGGAAACATAATGATGATATGATTTTCCAACTACGTGGAACTGAAAAAAAATTTGTCAAGATCATGACTGCAATGGCCATATTGGAGATTGGATTTGTACAATTTTTATTTACGACCAACTTGATTCACAACGAAGTCTTCTGGTGAAAATACCATGCTGATATGAGAAGCAATAAGGAGATTTTCAAGCTGACTGGCATGGTGGTTATCAGATCTGCACTGTTTTTCAATGAAGATCAATTACACATCAAATGAAGCCTTTTAGAGAAAACCTCATGTTCATATGACCATCCATGATTTTAACATAAGGAGGAGAAGAGATAAACTTTTAAATATGGCAGTCACTGCAGCTATATTGAATGTCAGATCTGCACCATTTTCATTTCAGACCAACCAGACATTATAAGAAGTTTTAAGTAAAACAACATGTGACTATTAAGGAGAAGTAACAATAAGATTTTTAAAATGGCTGTGTTTGCAACCATTCTGGACATCTGAACACCACTTTCATTTAAGGGTATCTAGACCTTGGGATAATTGTTTACATAATGGACAACAGCAGTCCCATAAGCTCTTCTAGTCTTGTGCTTCAATAGACATTTTTCAAGCAAGCACATTTTAAAATGATTTATCAAAGATATGCAAAGTATACATCATGTCAATGGTAGAAACACTCAAAAGTTAATTTTGGCAACAAGTTTAGGAAGGCATTACAATACATTAAGGTGAAATGTTCAGCATGCTTTACTAGTAAATAGTTTTAAAATCCACCATTAAATGCCACTCATTTTTCCATAAATGCAATTCATAATATTATTCAAAATTTCAAATGCAACAATAGAAGTGTTCCAAAGGTGGAGCAGAAGCAACAATGTGATCACAATATTTTGTCACTCATAATACTCATAAATCTAAAAATGTGTCTATACAAAATGGATGCCTTTAACATTATGGAGCAATACACGGGTTTGTGAATGCTGTAATTAGCCACAAAAGTTATCCACCTTAGCCTGGCTGCCTGGTGTTCCACATTTAAGGCAGGTTAGTAACCCAATTGTTGATGTTGATATGTGCTGTAAGGCAAATACAAAATATGGAAGTTTTTTGGAAAGTTTGAACTTAATTTTTTTTTTAAAAACACATTTGCGATGCTGCTGCGAGTGTTAAAGTTGTGACCTCTTATCTGACAACCCGGACAGGAAGACAGAAAGAAAGAAAATGTTCGTGTTTATATATACGATAATGGAGACTGGATAAAGCCAAGTAGAGTTTGCTTTAGAACAAAATTCCACTTGTCTTGAAAAAAATGTGGAAATTAATAGCCAATTAGTCATTGCACCTAATTATCAGTCTCTTTATGAAGAACTAGCATACATGTGACCATCAGTGTACAATACATGGTCTTTACGTTATATCTGTCAGCTGCATTAATCCAGTAAATTTACATGTAATGGCTAATGTCAGAAAAATGAGTGAGTGTGCATACGAAAAAAACATCCACCAATATTAAAACCACAAGACCACTGACATTAGTTCATGTCATCTACATTTTGTTAAATACTTAAGATAAAAAGTACACAGGTTCTATCTAAAATCTACTAAATCCAAGTTCATAATGATCCCAGGTTAAATTGTATACTTACTTTTCAGTAATATAATCTTCTTTACTTATTCGTAATGAACCCTGCTTTAAAAATAATGAGTTTACATATGATGACTAATTATGCAGAAAGAATCATTTGTTTCCAAGAGTGAACCGGTGGTGGTACAACTTGTACAAAATTATAACACCCCTGGCCCCTGGTGCAAAGGATTCCCAAGTCTCTGGGTCATCTTGTTGAATTGTAAGCACATCTTCCATGGAGATTGCTCTGATGTTGGTAGATTCAAAAGACTCTTTTTGGACTCCTTCGTGATATCTTTTAATGACCTCTTTAGAGCTCAGGCTGCATCTAAAATATGAAAAATTTTCCTGTACCAAATAAGGCAAGTAATATTCAACTTTCAACTTTAAGACTTAAGTTCCATTTTCATATTGTAGGGTGTGATTTTCTTACCATTTGGGTAAAAGAAGGTATATGTGGTTGGTATGATATAACTTCAAAGAAAGTTTAATATATTAAACAAATGCTATACAGATGTGTAAATAACATCAAAAACAAAATAAACTAGCAAATAAAAAAAATTCAAATGTACAGTTTATTATTTTTTCATCTTATAGCTGACTATAACCTTGTTTTTAAAGCCACACTACTGTGGTACCTGTCTCTCTGACTGCATGAATATGTAATACGATATATAACATCTCTGAAGGTTACAAACTTTAAAAAGTATCAGCTAAATTGGTGTACAATGTACTGTCACATATCTTCTTCCCTATTAACTTATGAAACAATTTTCATTAAAAAGCTGATAAACTTTTATTACATTGATCTTTCATCAAGGAAATTAACTGTATCTAGTAAAATGTTTCTTCACGAATACTTACCAAATCATAATAACTTAGGAGAACTACTACTACCTTGCAAATCCAGTCCTCCCAGGTTAAAAACTTTTAGCTAAAAAATCTGAAAGTCATCTGTCCACCTGGGTGCAGTCAGGCAAAGTGATCTCCCCTTGGTACAGGGAATGGCACCAAATCCTATGAATATCTCAGTTACTACTGGAGTGAAAGGCACGCTCTCATTATGGATGTAACTGCAGGGAGGCTGTATATTATTATGATTGGGTAAGTATTCATGAAGAAACATATTTTACAAGAAGAAAAACATTCTTTAAATACATTAATCAATACTTTTGGAGAACAGGTAAGAGTTGAAGGAAGATACATCCTCTTACCCTGGAGATGCCAATTCTGATCCCCTATAGTATGTGAAACAGCTTCTAGATAACCTGATTGGAGAAGACTCCATTTGTCAGTGAGAAGCTTCAAAAGGCAAAAATTCCTTCCTGCAAATCCAACAGAGGTCACGAAGCCATGTCTTATGAAGCTGCCTAATGACCTTGAAAGGTGACCTGTTGCACCAAGGCTAAAAGTCCTACCAGACTGAGTTGATGATAGATCTCTTAGATAAAATCTAGAAAAAGTTGACTCTGATCTCCTTCCCACAGCCTGGATAATGCCAGTTAGAGGACAAATAGTCCAATGCTATGCTTGTGGCAACCTCATTAGCTTTATCGTTGAGCTGGTGTTATTTCTCTATATGCAGTGCAAATAATCCACTTAATCCAGGATGAAATGGTCTGTGCTGATATATCTTTGTGTTCCTGTCTGAGAGGTAAAAATAAGTGGACACCACTTCTGAAAATCCCAAACAAGAAAACAAAGGTCAGGGTACTTGTTCCACTATGCTGTTTGAAATCAGTCACCACAGTGAAGTTATCGGGCAGAGTGATAACTCGATTCCCATGTAGGTTCACCAGCCACCAGTGACAGGCTAAAAAGCATTTTCCATTTTGATGATGTGGACACATAAATAACGATCCTGAGAGGGCCAGGCTCCTATGCAAGTCCAAGACATGCTCCCTCTGCCCACTGTGTTCACATCCATAGTGATCATGATTGTCTGTGGATGTGTACGCAGAGATATCACCAATGCGAGTCCAAAATGCCTTCATGATGCAACCTCAAATGGTTTGGTCCAATTGTCAATGTTTGGATTCCATTTGGACCAGGTAAACATTGTTATGAGAGCCCATTAAAGCGACCAAGGACTAAGACATCTGCTGCCATAATGAGCAAAACTCTGCCAGCAAATGAATAGTCTACAGTAGGATTGTTCCAAAGAGGCATAGAACTTACCACTGCATGAATTCAATCTCTTTCCCAGGGAACACATTCTTCTTCATTGAACATAAGAGTCCAGACCTAGTCAACTAAACTATGAAAGGTACTAGATCTAAGATGTTCTGCTGACAAGAATGAAAAGAGAGTAACACGTAAAATCATGTTTTACACCAAAATACAACCAGTCTGTTGTTTGTAGCCTGTTGTAGGTGAATCACAGAGCTTATGAAAGCCATCTGAGTGAGGCATGAAACCACATCTCATGCAAGTCTAACCTGATTATGCAGTCTTCAAATTGGACAGCATTATGGCCTGTTGTTTTATTCCATCGCAACCCAATAATGTAATCAAGTTGAATGTGCTTAGGGTGACGATCAACTGATAGGTGATACACTGTAGCTGAAAGAGTGGTGGCCAAAGGCTTTGTACATGCGCTGAACATAATACCAAGTCCTCATGAACTACCACGGGATCCCCATGTCGTCATGGTAAACCTTCTCCAATCACCCACGAAAGATTTTAGTCTTCTTCCTACCGAGATCTGAGATAAGAGTAGGTCATTGAGATGTATGTCATGTTTGAATACACTTTAAAGTGTAAACTTGCTTTGTTACTGAGTACTGGTTTTAAAACATTCTAAAGTATATGCTGTTTTGTTCCTGATTATAATTGTTAACATAATAACATTTATGGAAAAAACTTTGATTTTAATGAAATCACATCAAATTCAAATTTCAGAAGACAATTTCACACAATTTTGAGATGCAAATAAACATAAAAATGAGTAAATTTAAGCATTTTTGTATATCCTTCTTTCACTTAAAGTATGGAACTTTTCACATTGTCAGAATAATAGCAAAACAATATGGAGCTTATGGAATTTGAATGAGGGCAAATTAATTTTTTAAAGCAATTTGCCCTGAGCCTGTTTTGAAAAATAATCTCTTTGAGTACTTTAAGACAAAATCCAAAATGTCCCTCTATTCCTATCTTTTCAAATAATTTTCATTTTTCATCTTTTTACCTTCTTGATTCATCAATCAACTGAAGAAAAAAATGTAAACAAAACAAATTTCTCATCTTAAGAAAATATTTTTACATATACGTTATGCTTCCCTGACAGTATTTATGATGTCATTATAATCCTGAGCTTTCAAGTTTCTTAATATAATTTAACATTTTGCAACTTCTTGATCTGATCTCCATTAAATGAGGTTCTTAAAATTAGAAAACAAATGTTGATAGGCGACTGAGAAAAATATTTCATTTAAAAATACTGGAATAATATCAGCATTTCTTAAATTTTATCACTATACCTAATTCATCTGTCCTACTTTCCATAATTTTTAGGACAGGTAACCATTGATGAAAAACAGGTAGTAATGCAAGTCAGCAAACAAACTCTTTAGGGGATGGGGGTGGAAAACTATATTTAATGATATAATACTTTCCTGTCATTAATGCATAACTCACCTTTACAGAATGGAATTACCATTGTCTATATAATAAGAATTCACCCTCCCATAGGGTCAACAGGTCCAGGTACAGAAACAATCATTTTCTTAAAGGCACAGACTACTTTTGGAACATCAGAAAGTGATTGGAGGAGGGAATCTGGCAACAGTGACAGATATGTATTAAATCAGAAAAATTAGTTTTACCCTCCCCAAAACTACATTTTAATGTCAGTAATATATTCGTTGTCACTATTGCATTGCTGAATCTGACAGTTCTGAGGGAGACTGATGGTCTCAAAAACCTGATATAAACAAGGAAATTCTCACCCAAGTCACCCCATCTGTATTAATGCCTACTGCTGTGAGCTGGTATACACTTTAGTCCCTTTTTTAGTCCATCTGACCTAATGTTGCAATGAGTTTCCGGTTTAGAAGAAAGAAAGCAACTTTATAACTACCGTATATACTCGCATATAAGCCGAATAATTTAGGAAAAAATAAAGGCCTGGAAGGGGGGGGGGGGCTTATCCATGAGCCTATGTCTAAGCTTGACAGTTTTTAGGTCTTTTTGTTGACTACTCTAATGTCTGTGGAATCTTGGGACACGAAAAAATATTTTTTTCCTTGACCTAAGACATATGCATGTAAAAAAAATATCATTTTCAGTGACCCAACTTGTTAAACTATTATAAAGTACTGTGATTGATTTTACTATTTTTTTTTTGCATGTGCATATTTTCTGATTTCTCCAACATGAAATTAAATAAAAGTAAATAAAGACTTCGTAATTCACGGGCCAGTTGAGTTTACCCAGGATACCAGGCTGAACTAAAATGTACAGTACTTACACAGTGCAAAGTGTGCATAGCGTCACTTAAGTCACAGTGTTTCCCCTAGGGGTACAAGAGTGAGAGTCAAAAATCTCCTTGGTGTCAAAACTGGGGGTCAGACTGAGTAAAAAACAAACTTTGGTATCAAAACTGGGGGTCAAATAAAAAATTTGGGGGTCTCTGAAGCACAAATGAGGGTAAAGGGAAACACTGCTTAAGTCCTTATTTATTCCCAAACATATTTGATGCAGATTTTGCTTTATTCATTGTTTCAACCAAATTGCATTCTTCCAGATAACATTTCAGCTAGTTTTTAATAGCTGTTTCATTTACGTTGCATCATGTGCTCATGAGTTACTTATTTTCAATGATATAAACGGTCCTACAACTTGAGATAATATTTATAAAAATGTATGCATGTTTAATTGTACAAGGCACATAACCAGCATAACTTTGTTCACAAAGAGTGGTAATAATAAAGGCTAAAATTCTCATATAGAACAACTCAGATCAACATCAATCAATTTTAGTTTTGTGTTTTGGCTGAACAAACATCACAACTTTCCACACAATGGAATGCTTGATGTTTAAATGTCTCCTTTGTTGATAGTCAGTGAATTTGTCTTTCGTTTTCCAACAGCAATACAGGCCAGTTAATCATTAAAACCCTGAAACTGGCTTCTGTTAAGAAGGAATTTTGACCGTCAGCTATACCAGTACATTGATGCGTAGTTGCCTATTATCCCATAATATTAGCACAATTACTGTAGTTTTGGCATACCTGCCAACTTGTCCAAAGCCAAGTAGGGAGACTGAATAAAAAAAACAGAGATTGGGACCTAAAATTAGGTTTTTCAGGGCATTTTTAAAGCCTCGTTTCACTAAATATTGATCGATCTTCCTGGTCCAACATGTGTGAAATTTGCAAAAAGACTCACCGTTTCGCCCTGTGAAGTGCCCTATTTTCACCCAGGACATGCCCTATTTTCATATTCTGTTTAGTGGTGGCTAAACTGAACAATAGCTAAAGGTTAGTCTTAAATAAACAAGCAAGAAAGCTAGCACGACTAATTAAAAGTTAATTCTTATCGATGCAACTATTTTGTGAAACAACTTGCCCTCCGTCATAATTCAAAGAAACCATGTTCTACACTACTGTGCATTATGCAAGCACCAGCAACTGATTGACAAATAAAGTATTCCCAATTTTGTTGAATGAAAGGTACCTAAATAGGCAGCCTCACGGTAATGTACATGTGGCAACTATTTTCCCCTCATTGTATATCAGACCTTATTCCCTTACTGTCAACCTGTAAGGCATTTAGTATTGTTTGCTATAAAACATATGTATTCTGAATTAGATTTTTGAGGACACATTTGCTGTGTGGTATGTATTTTCATTCCTTCTTTTAATTTAATGATGGCATTTAACATTGGTATGTATGGTATAAAAATGCTAGGCGTTCACTAGTGTAAGTTTCTTCGGTGGAAATGGCGCTATGCCGCATATGGAGTTACAGCATTGGTAGTGATTATTCTTGGGACTGAAATTAATTGTCGATGATTTTATTGTTGTGGGTTTTTTTTCTTCTGGTTATTTTTTTTTTATTGTTCTACAGGTATAAAAAAAATCATTAATTGATGTGAATAAAGTTTAAACATAACATTCTATTTAGTGAAGAAGCGAATTTTTTCTAGTAAAGTCATTATTTCATCACAACAATAATTCACAGGTGATGCAAAAGAACATGTAGGAATTTTCTTTTTAGGAGAAATGAAAATCGAAGACAGTTCATAATCGAGAGTTCTATGCAAACATCAGAAGATATTATGATATCTGGAGGTAGACGTGGAGTGACCCCAAAAATCAAGAGTTTTCCCCCCTCCCCACGTGAAGTTGACAGGTATGGTGTAAGGTCGCTTACATCAAAAGCAAACTTCAACTCATATTTTATGGTATTAGCATAATTTTCAAAGCATTATTTCTGAAACTTCATTATTGTATTTTGGAGATATCATTAAAGTTAAGCACAGTGATGCCCATGATTCGACTCCAAGGAATGTACTTCATTCAGCGCGTGTTCAAACACACAATGTACATGCGGTGGTGCCATTATGTAAATACGGTCATTAGCCTAATTACAAGCATTGAATCGAACCGTATTGTGCACTTATATAAAATGTCCAATGCAATGATGCATAAACAAAACAATAATTGAACCAAAAGGAAGAGGTAGTGTTACAGCAACTCGCGATTGCTAAATTCTTGTCATCATTATACACAAATCTAAAGTAGGCAATAACAATCAGAAAACAGAAAATCAAATAAATTACTTTTGAAATAAGTTATACCATTTCTTTTTAATAATCATGCAATCCAACCTCGAGATAAGTATACATGTATATTTTGTTAATATAAGTTTGCCTAAACAAATGCATTTAGAACTTACCTTGTGCTTCTTGTGATGTCTCCGAGTTGAGGGTTGAGTCATGCACTTTTCAGTGTTTATACCTGTTCAGTTTTTTTTGGGGGGGCCAGGTTGGCTTATACGTGAATGGGCTTATCGTGAGTATATACAGTAAATACATAAGTTGCAAAGGGGTGTGCTGGATTACGTACACAAGTTAACTTCTTGTAAATTTACATCTCAAAGTTTCTCTCAGATCAGATTCAAAAGAAAAGCTACTTACCCAACAAGGAATTCCATGTTGGGCTTGCCTGTATTCAGGGTATTTCTAAACAAACCTATGATCTTGGGTTCATCTAAATATTGAGCAGGTATGTTTACTTCATCTACAACCTCTCCGATAATTGAAGAAAAAAGTTCTTCCACAACAGCTTCTGACGACGAAGAGTTTAATTCGATCATTTCCATGGGGATATCTCCATACACGTCCTGAAAAAAATGAAATTGTTAGCCTTCTCTTTTCCATGACATTCTCAACTTTCAAAGCAATAATAGTTAATGTGAATTTTACACACAGTAGTTTAAATAGGTACCTAATAGGACATCTGTGACCAAAAGGGTTTCATTTAAAGCAAAATATCTGCCCCTTAATCTTTTCTATCTGAACCATTCATTTTCAGAAAATGCAACACATGTTCTTAAAGTGGGATAACATTAGGTGTATTTTTAGAATAATTAAAGGCAGCATTTCTATTTGGAATGTTCAATATAAAGTCTGAATGGAATTATTTACCATGTTTCAATCCTTACTTACATATTTTATGATTAAAAATATATGATAAACATGTAACTAAATTACCTTTATTTAATTAAAATTCAACTTTACTGAGATGCCAAGTGCAAGACAACAAGACACACACACACACAACATAAATATGATTACTGCATCTTTTGTCAGTCATGTGGATGAGGAAATAGTTCTACTTAGTTTTACAAACTTAAATCCTTTCTCTCATTTGGGGAATTATCTGTCAGACTAAAAAGAATTTTTTTTACAAAAATGTAAAAATCAAGATTCCTTCAATCATTTGGTCTTTATTCTTGTAATAATCTTTAGTGTTGAATGTAAGCTTATACTATTCACTTTATTAAAATTATTTTGTAAGACATTTCAACATTCATATCAATAAATAAATTAGTGAAGTAAAATGACTAGCTTCTTTTGTTCAAAATCAAGGCTTTGATAGTAATAACACAAGGATTCTACTAAGTAGAAATGCATTTTTCAATGTACAGAACCTGAATGCATGAGAGGCACACCCATAAACCTCACAAGTTGTCTATGCTATAAAGCCTGCTTACACCAGGGGTAGAAAAATTCCATTGCCCATGAGACTGGCACAACTATCTATTAATGATGGGAAACCATTTTCCCAAGACACAAAAACCTGGCAGGGCAAATTAAAAATAATATTTAAGAAATGATCATGTTATAAAACTATAACTGGATTTTATATATTTTCCAGCACAGAACATTTAATCATAAAACCTCTCTGGTTACCTATAGCATGGTGCCAGAATCATCTCGATATAATTGGGCAGTTGACTACTGAGTCAGTACGAAGCCACACCAATCAAAACTGGCTACTCATTATCAGATTAAGTAATCACTGTTTTGTCAACACACCAACATATGGTAGCAGTTTCATCTTTCATTTTGTGGAATCAGACAACAAATTATGCCGCATTTGGTATTTACATCGGATGGAAATGAAACAAGAGGGACAAATGTTACTGGATTCATTGCCAATCTTTATTTATCAAGTCAAAACAGGGCCAGTCAATACATTCCAGGTGAAAACAGCCTCATTGTGAAGTAAATAATGGACCATCAGTGTCAAATATATCATTAGAAGACAACAATAACACATACACAACATTATAAATATTTTTACATGTATTTGTTCTTCTCTTTATTTGCAATTGGTTGCTGCAAAGCCTATAGTGATATACTGTATTTCTTCTTGATGTTTTATATAAATTCTTTTTTTTCAAAATCATGTAAAGGTACTGATTCTTTTTCTTTCTAAAGTGCAAATAACTGCTGATCCATTATTTACTCTATACTGCATGTCATTACATTTAAAATTGCTATTGTCATTGCTTGAAATTTAATAATTAGACTGGTTTATATAAAGTCACGATAGCAATTTGTACCATTTTTGTGCTTGAATCAGAAATACACTGCACCTGGTTTATACAATAAAATAGGCATGAAACAAGCACAAAATAAGAATATTACATATATTCTAATTGAACCACAACCTGAAGATACACTATCATTTCACAGATCTAACATGATGATTAAAGGAGTGTGTATGATCTGGATTTTTAACATAGCTTTAACAATTTTTCAGTCATATCACTATGATGTCTGCAGTGTGGCAGTTTACAGTGATGTCTAGCACTGGGGCAGTGCTGCAGACATGTAGCATGATGTCCCACCCAGTCACATTATCCTGATACCAGGCTGACCAGTCCTAACACTAACCTCTTAATGCTGAATGCCAAGTGAGGCAGCTGTTAGTACCATTTTTATAAGTCTTTGGTATGACTGCCGTGGATCTAACCCACGACCTCCCACATCTGAGGGGATGCTCTAACCACTAGGCCACTGGAGTGGTGTGATTAAAGAAGATGAAAAGTTTTAACAATGTGTAACAACAGGTATGTTTCATTTGATTTACATCATGTCTGTGGTGGCTTTGGGCAGGTTTTGGACAATTTTGGGTGGTTTGGGACAGATGTTGGGTGGTTTTCAGTGACTCATGCAGCATTTTCCAAATCTGTTTGCCCAGCAGCAACCATAGATTTCAAAATTCCATGCAGATGTTCATGAATAATTGTATACCCTTTTTGGAATGTTATACTGCTTATGTACACTTAGTCTCAACAATATCTTTTGGTAAGAAACTAAACTAGATATTGGTAACTTTTCTTGGAGAAGTTATAAAATAATTTACAGTGTTCTGAAAAACTTGTTTCCTCAGAATTCCCATTCTGTGTTTTGTGCATGCATATTTTTACGCTTTTAAGGGCTTACTGCCGCTGCATTACCTCACTGTTTTCATGCAATTTGTTAAATCAGTGTACATATTACACAAGACCTTTGGTTCTGCATGTCCTCCTGGTCGATCCCACTTCAACTGGTCTTCGCCACATTGATCACTTCGTTTAAGTATAATCATCTTGTCATCGGCCGTCCTCAACATGGCTCCAACTCCCAAAGCATCAGACATATAGGCTTGGGAGTCATCATGTTGTTCTAATCCCAGACTCTGCAATGACAGTGCATCTGGAGACCAATTTGTTCCCAGAAAATCTTTATAGCATGTCACTCCTATATTTAAATGTAAGGTCATGTCACCTTCGTTGTAATGAGCTGACTGGAGTCTAAATTTTGTTCCATTGAATAATGTAGGATTTTCATGCAACCTTTTCTTCCAAATTGTGTCGATATTTTCCTCTTGTATAGAAGGCAAGGTCTGTCTATTATATGATTTATCCAATGATATTTTGACCTTTGATTTATCTGTCAATTGGCCAGACTTCGTTGCAAAGATAATATTGACGACGTCTATTAATAAACTCATTTTCTTAACACACGAAAATGTATTTGTTTACCGATTTCCACGTGTTCACATGAATCGGATACCTCTCGTAGTTATGCACTGGTAACGATCATATTTTATTCATGCAGAAATAGCAGAGAAAGAAACGAATAATTGATTCCGGTGTTTTCCACAGAGGCTGGGTCTTTTTATTTTTGTGCTGGAATTGCATTACATCACAAGAAACATTAGCACATTGGAGCTATTTTACGACTGTCAAATATAATATAATAATTTACTTTAGCTATCGGATAAACTTACAATTATACGCTTTAATAGTGTTTTATTGATAAAAGTATGATTCCTTGTTAAAAACTGCATAACCCTTCCCAATTTATAATTTATATTTTAATAATCCTTGCAATAAAATTGTTTTCCATGAAAAGACCTCTCTCTCTCTCTCTCTCTCTCTCTGGCTGATGACACACTTAAGGTATCCCCTCCCCCAAATAAAAATGTAATTGTTTAAAAATGCAATACCGAGAAGTAAATTTGCGTGAATAGACAATATACTCTACATTTACATGCGGTGTTAAAATACACTAGTTAAAATAATGTCTGTCCAGTTCATCTTTAAGATATCATTTACATGTATGCCGATTTTAAATATACAAGTACAATTACTAGAGTATATATAAAAAAACACATACACATGCACACTATATTCTTTAGATAACATATATAAGAAAAACGTAAGCAATAGATGGTAATAGAATGGTTTTCAGCTCCTCAGTTTACTTAAGATGGAGGGTGGCGATTGTTAAATGTCTAGCCGAAATCAGAACAAAATAGATATGAGCTATTGTCTTTATATTTAATTTTTCAACCACAATAACTTTTCAATGTGTTCAGTAAAGAAAATTTATTAATATATGTGAAAAGCATCGCGAAACCTTTCATAAATTAGGCCAGTATGGCCGACTTTCAACACTATCAAACGATAAGGTATATAAATTGACCCATAACTTTAATTGATTTTTCATGCAAATCGTGTTTTTTTTTCGTATTAAATTAACCAAATAAATATTGTGCAACTAGTTATAAATTAGTGTTACCCTTATGAAAAAATATATTAATTCATTTAGTTGTTAAAATGAAATTTTTGAAAATAAAACTACATAGAATCGCAATTGCGTTATGTCCATGTGCAATTACAAGCTGTGATTCAATATTACTAACAAGGTATGCAACGGCCCACACATTGTCTTATAAATTATAAAATATGTTTGTCGTATCCAAAAATTAAACGAAAGACAATAGCAAGACAAATAACACGTAACACATTTTTATTCACTGACTTTGATTAACCAAAAAGGAGAAGAAAAAAATACATAACAAATCTATGTATTAAAACGTATGCCCCTATAATAATTGTGTATACTGATTGAACATCTTTATAGTTTGAAATTTATTATATTTACTGTAAATATCATTTAATTTGGTCATTTTAGTTGCAATGTCATATATTTCTATATTATTTGCGTATGTTTATCCATAATTGATAGTTGTGACTATCTGACTTTTTTATGCTTCTAAAAGGTGAACAAGATGTTTACTTAAATTCGAGCTCAAACCCATATCTTGTTTACGAGTTAGTTGTTTTTTCCGTAGGAAATCTATTACATCGCAGATCAAGTGATATTTATATATAAAGAGGTTTGGTAGACGTTTATTCATTCGCATTTTATGATCAGTCTGTGAAATCACTTATAATTGTGTTCAGGTATAATTTTTAAGGAATTATTTATTTAAATTATTCATTGGAATTACAAAGTGGTGTTCATTGATGTTTTGGACTAAAATGCTATTTTGGGATTATTGAGAACCCATTAAAAGATATTCTGGATTTCATTCATGTGGTACACCAGCCCTTTCAAGTCTATTGGAATTCATTCCGAACATTCAAACCTTTTGAACTTGTGATAGAACATTTAAGACTCTATGGGATTTGCTTATTTTATTTTATAGATTTTATTATTTAATAAAATATTGTATAATATATTCTTTCGTGTCTACTTATACCAACTTTTAGTACTTTTAAGAGGAGTGTGTGTGTATGTGTGTGTGTGTGTGTGTGTGTGTGTGTGTGATTTGGATTTTTAACGTAGCTTCACAAAATTTTCAGTCATATCGCTACGATGTCTGCAGTGTGGCAGTTTATAGTGATGTCTAGCACTGGGACATTATGCCGCAGATATTTAGCATATTGTCCCACCCAATCACATTATCCTGACACCACGCCCACCAGCCCTAACACTAACCTCTTAATGCTGAGCACCTAGCAAGGCAGCTGTTTGTGAAATTTTTAAAAAAATCTTTGGCATGACTTGGTCGGGATTCGAACCCGCGAATTCCTGCATTCAATTAGCCTTTGGAGATGAGCACTTCCCTCGGGTAATAAAAGTAAATTCAAATCGAAATTTAATTATCTCCATTTAGAGCTAATCCTTAAAAAAATGAGTAGGAAAGGAAAATAGATATTAAATATTCTTTGAAATTTAATTACTTTGGTTTTTGCAATAAATAAACAAAAAGATAGGTGAAATTGTGTTTCATACATTAGTAAACATGAAGATATGCTTTAGCCACGCCTCCACTTGGTATCGGCTAGAACAACAACAATAATACACGTTTGCTAACGCAACACACGTCCGCTAACGCAACAGAGAGATTTTATGTATTAAGTTAGCCTAGGTTTTAAAAAAATTCTTATTTCTAAAAATCAACTTTCGTCAAATCGATGATACCCAAAGAACATACAATGTATATATAATGTAATTTGGGTGTATTTGGGATATATTTGTGCACACCTAAATACACCTAAATACACCTTCAATACCTATCATATGCAGTATATACTGTACCCTTCCTAGTTGGGTATCATACAACTATGACACGAGAAGAAATTCTAAATATTTAAATTTGTTATGTCAGTGTAAACAGATTTAAAAAAGTTAAAAAGTACCTTCAGGAGATTTATACATATCAAAAGTATACATTAGCCTGTTGAAACAAACAAACAAACAAACACATGCACACACAGAGACACGTTTAACTATATGCTATGCTATGCAAAGAAATCTTAGTTGTAGAGGATATTGATTTCTGGCTCAAGACCCATAAAAAAGGCCCAAACAAGTAAAAAGACGAGTTTTTGGTCACCCCCATCCCCGGCCTATATCTCAGAATATATTTCGATTTTTTTAAACAAAATTTGTGACCATTATACGAAATGAACTTGCTTGGACCCTTTTATGGCCTCGATCCAGAAACACCCAAATACCCTCTCCTACTGATATTTTTTTATTTATTAGATAATACCAAATATTTTTTATTGTTAGACAAAAAATATTTACACAACCTCATCACCTACTATCAAATATTCATCGAAATAATACATACAAAACTTTATTCTTTCTCGCACTAGTCGACGACAAGCAAATAAATAGTTCATCGTGGTTTTACTAAAATAATATTTACCACCACTGGAAAATACTTTTGACCGATCAAAGTTTTATTGGTAGCGATAAACTTCAATTAGCACAACAAAGAATTTTATAAGCAACTCCGCAAGGGATATGATTTTGAGTTTTTCTTGTACTAGAATCATTAGGATTATTTCCCACACAGATTACTGGCTGTAACAAACACTCAAAATCAGTGTAAATAACAAACGGCACATTTAACTTGTGCTTGTGTTTTTTCAAACCGCAATATTTTTTCTTTTCGCCAGGAATTGTTATTCGCTGTACTTCAGAACAGCATTGAAAATGATTGTTAAAACTTTTTTTTATCCCAACAACCATGCAAACAACGAAAACAAAAAACGTTTCATTCTTTATATTTGTTGTACTGTTTTCCAACTAGTCCGTTAAAGTTATTTTATCCAACAGTAATGATTTTTGTAAAACAGCAAGTTGATTGTTGATTGAGATCCAGTTTTGGAAATATAACTTGAGTAAACATGATTGTGTTCGTTAATACGAAACACATTGACCGAAATATTATTTTTTTGCTCAAACTTTGGTATTTGATCCTCTGCAACAGGAAAATCAATACTATCAATTTTTAATTCACTCACATACTCGAAATATTTTTCACCCCGGTCAGAATTTTTATCTGGCGGATGCAACGCAGAAAGAACCGCCCATTGAAAACATTTTGTTGTCGCTGTTTGTTTTTTTTTTACGTTGATGCAGCAACATATGAACTACCGCGTAAAATTTTGTATGTTACAATATGAAAAAGTACTTTGGGAATTGTTTTAAATTTCCAACATGAACAATATGATGAATACTCCTCTATTTTTTTAAATTATTTTCTTGATGAATTTTGTCAGCAAGCAAATAAAGATTTGTTACAAGTAAAACTCGTTTTGATTTTGTTGCAAGATACAGATCAGCAATTTCTTCGTCAGCGGTTTCGTCGTCGGTAAAATGCAACTTTCAAAATACAACCCGATACTGAACAAGAATTTTCAAACCCTTGTACAGATCAAATTCTTTTTTAACTGTCTGTTGCAGCAAATGAAATAAATTTGTTGACGTAAAATTTTCCAATACTCGATGATTGTCATAACGATAACTGTTCTCAAATCCCTCGAACGTGGTTGCAATTTTAACAGGTGCGTCAATCAAGCTTTTTGTTTTTGCAATATCCTTCATCTTTGGCATTCTATACTATAAATGTTACAAATTTCTAATACGATTTGTCAAAATAAATACAATTAGAGATATAAAATACACATAACAATAATGACAGAAAATTTGAGATACAACGAAATAAGCGCAGACGAGCAAGAGCAGACCGATAAATCAGCCCTTCACCCCTGATGATATTGATTTTCGGGTGAGGGGCTGCATCACCTATTCATTAAAAGCTGCAATTATCTGCATGCAAATTTGTCTGCACACATAGATGTACATGTTATACACTTACCGGTATTTCTCATGGCTGTGCAGCTACCATCGGCTGAAGGGTTCTTTTGGTGACATGTAGATTATATTTCCTGAGAAAATCATATGCTTGGTGACTTGTAAATCCAGCTGGAATAAAACAACCATCTATCCTGTGGCCATTTTGAATTTCGCGCTTGATAACTACCGGTATGTGTCTAAAGTGTACGCGGGTTTGTTCCGGAATGATTTGCATGCAGAAAAATTGCTCATTTAATGAACAGGTGACATCATACTCACAACATCGTCCATCAGTATCAACACAGATGTGTGGGGTTGATTTATCGGACTAGAGCAAGAGTACTATTACGTACATCCGAAGTATAATTTATACGCTGGAAAGATGCTGAGATCGGTTATTCCCATAAAAATCACAAACGCCCTTTGGTAAAGCGACGCCAGCGGGTTTTGAAATCAGCGTAAAATCTAAAGATGGAGATTGTGTGGATGTTTCGGAAATATTTTATTTACTCGCTGTTTTGTGGCTATAGACCAGAGGAAGTGAGAGTGTACAGAGTTAATGGTGCAGTTACTGATGACAATATTGCAAATCTTGGTTTACAAGATGAATCTCAACCACATCCAGTATTTAATCGCTATGAAGCGAATGATAAGAGAATTTTTCATAATAACAAAACAAAAAATGTTGTTGGTGGAATAACTCAGCATTGTTATTTACGGGTGAGTGTTCGAGGAACATAAACAAATTTTATTGCTTATCATTCGCACAGATTTGGTTTTTAAGTTTTTCATAAACCAGTTCCGAATGGTTTGGTGATCAATCACATCAATAATATCAAAACAGACAATCAGTTGGAAAATCTTGAACTTGTTACTCAAAAAGTGAATGTAAAGAAAGGAAAAAGTTGTTGTGGTGGTAATTTTGAACGTAATGGTAATAATATTATCTTATTCAATTTGAAACAAATGAAGAAATAAAAATTTCCGTCAATTTACGCTGCTGCGAAATACTTCAACATTACTCCAATGTCAGAAAAAAAATTGCTGATGGTATTTATAAATCAGCCACATCAAATTCAACCTTTGAAACTATCTTGTTTAGATTTCACAATACGTACCGATAATTTGTGCCAGTTGTCTTTTGCTCAGGCAGGAATGGGCATAGTTCATTACGTCATTTCTAGTGTATTTTACTACTATGATAAAATTGTCTTCCAACATTTTTTCGCCTGCGGTCAGGAGTATCTTGTCACTTTCTCCTTTCGAGATTATGACCTCAACAACATCAAAATAATCTTCCATTAAACATCTTCGAACTGCTTCTTCAAGTTCGTCTTTGTTTAGAATATCCACTTTTTCGTGATATCTTAAATCGTCCATATTTATTTTATTTATTAGACAAAAGTAAATCAAATATGGATGTGATGGAACGATTGAGGTGTATTTACTCGAACGATAAAACTATTGTTGACAAAGAAGAATTAAGTTTGTTTAACAACAAACCTGAAACTATTGTTGGCAACGACGAAGAATTAATTTTGACTATCTTGAAAACGAAGATCCATTTTCGTTTGACAAAGACAAAGTCGTTGACGACGAATTTATTTCAGTCGGTGATTTTATTATTGTTGATTACAACATTAGAAACACAGTTGTTGATATAAAAAAAATTACGACAGACCAGCAACTGGCAAATATGATGTTAGGTATCGCATTTCCAAAAAATAATGAGGTTTAATTTTATGATTTACCGAAAATCAATTATTTTTGTGAAAGTGATACAGCTGTTTACAAACATCAAATCAATAATGTTATCGCTTGATCGAAGTCCAAATGAGTCAAAATAATACTTATTGTAAACTGCTACCCAATGCGTTCCTGATCCGTCGTTGAAATCTTGTATATTAATTACACTTGATCATAGCGACTCTGTCGCTACAGGTGCATTTGTTAACTCATCTTTAGAATAAATTCCATGAAAATATTTTATTAGTTTTAGTTTGTCAAGTATATAAAAATTGCTTAAAGCTTGACGATTGTTAGCTTGACCATTGCTTAATGCCTGGTTCCTGGTATCATCAGACCGCGACCTTCTCCTCGTCCGATTCCTAGCAGATTTGGAAGTAGACTGCCCACTATTCCTGCCAAAAGTAGACCTATAAACCCGCCTTGTTGTATTTTTTACTCTACCTCCAAAACCTGTTTATGATAACAGGGGTTTTCGTTATCCCCCTCTCGTTATCAGATCTTACTAAACAGATGCTAAGTCTATCAGTCGGCTCCACATGTCCTATAATGACCCTAGTTAGTTTAATGGCAAATTCCTCACGCATAACACCACACGAGGCATAACGGTTCCGAGCCAGCCTCAATTTATACAAGTGAATGAATGAGATGCATTATATGATTTACTACGTCATTTCAGTCAATACACACTCAACCTTAATCATACGTGAGATCTTCTAAATTCGGTGAATTCAAACGGATTCTCGTAACTCATGTTACTAATGTAATGCATGAAATTCTTAGAACCTAATTCTTATGCAAACAAGACGACTAATTCAAACAATTCGTCAAACTTATCTAAAAATTAATGTACAACTTCCTATGCATAAACTCAACACAGTTATACTTCATGAAGCAAACTGATATACGAAGGTAGCAAATGGATTCATGCAAATATAAGTAAATAAATTCAGCAAAGCATTATATATGGCATCAGTAAATTACATGGAATTGTCACAGATACCTTTGAGCTTTCATCGTTACTCGCTTCTACCGCCAAATTTGTTCGTCGGTTTTCCTCGACAACAGTCCTCTTGGACAACAGTTTTACGAGAGAATTTCTCCCAGATTTACTCACTGAGTCTTCTTACACCTGTTTTCTCCTGCAGAAAAGCTTAGACTGATTAAAATTTTCTATGTGGCGATATTAAAACTAGGACATTTAGTGTGAGAAACACGCCCTTTATTTAGCGTAACCAATCAGAATCAAATATATCTGCCACCTTTTTCCAGAGGCGCCAAAGTCGTGGTCAACTTGACCTTGTAGTTTGAGTAACAGTGTTCTGCGATCTTTCAATTTTGACATTTACATTATGGAATCGAAGTTAGCTTTTGTCTCCACCAGTCTTCTGTTGGCTAAATAAACGAATGCTTAATTAAGAATAAAATTCTCCTCTCGAAAAGACATTACCGATCATGGCCGTATGGCGATTTGATACGCGCCTGTCCCCATAAATCTAATAATTGTTCTTTGGCCCAAGTTAATGTGTACTTCATAGATCGCCAGAAATTTGCTCCTTCACAAAGATGCTCTTTTTTGACTGATCAAAAATACGTCTTCTCCCGCACCAAATTCATCACGCAGTTTGTCATTTTACAGAAACTTTCTTGCTGATCCTGATCGTGAGTTTCTTGATACAGTTGTTGATATTTTGACTTTTACTCTTGTGTAACACTATTGTGTAAAAAACAATTGTGTAAAAAAATAACAGTAATGATAAAACAAATCATTGACTTCAGCCATGTTCCGAGGATATTCTAAAATTTGAACTTGGTGCGTTAATTCAGTGTTATAAATGTTATCACAAAATCTCTGGCGTGTAAAAGTGGTATCGGTAATTTCTTATTTACCATTGCTGGTAACAGGCACTGGTATAGTTTCCAGCGGAGCAGCATTGAATACGTTTTTTGTTAATAATATCAGGCGTTGGCGTTAGTTTATCAACAGCTTGTAAAACGAATTGAGCCTAGATTTGAAGAAAAAAAAGATGCTTGTAAAACAGCAAGTGAAACTTACTACAGAAATTACTTGATCAAATACGATCATACTTGCCTGGCGTCATGCATGATATGGATGATTTGATACATGAATTCCGTATCATTGACAGTATGTTGACGGATACTTTACCAATGAGAACAAGTAAGTTCGAAAACCGTTATCACAAAAATATCTTGTGGAATTTGTTAGAGATAGTCAGGCTTACAATCTCAACAAGATTGTGTCAGTTTTTTTTCTAAACTTTATAAATAATTTTATCTAACAATAATTTTATCTTACAGTAAGAAATAATCTGAATTAAAAATATTTGTTTAGCAGTAAGAAATAATCTGATTAAAATTTTGTCTAGCAAATAAAAAATATCAGTAGTAGAGGGTAATGGGTGATTCTAGCCCGGGACCATAAAAATGGTCCAAACAAGTACATTTTGTATAATGGTCAAAAATTTTCTTAAATTTTTAAAAAATATATTCTGAGACATATGTTACAGGGGGTCACCAAAAAGTCGACTTTGTACTTGTTTGGACCTTTTTAAATGGGTCTTGAGTCAGAAAACCCAGTATTCTCTACTACTATCTTAACCATTTACGGCAACTGACAATTTAATTTACCAAAAAAAATAAAATATTTCTTTGTAATATATGATACTTAAGAACATTATAATTTGTATATCATACGTATAAAAGGCTTATTTGGGTGGTTTAGATGCTTCTACTAACTCGTCAGATATGCAATATGCGAAGCACTCTGCGCTATCGCCTCATTTTCGTGGACAGGTGTACGGTCATTTCATCGTTACTTATATTAACACCATATAAATTAAATCATCCTTGCATACTTTGTGGTTAAAATGACTATTAAAATTTGCGGGTTATATAAATATTCATGCGAAACAGCCGAGGCACCTTTCATAAAAATTTATTGATGGTTCATTCTTAGCATCGATCCTCAGATTTATCCAATTATTGTGAGTGATAACCGATTCGGGTTCGGTGATTACAGTCACAGCATTAGGTTACATGTGCATACGGAAGAACTATAGTGCGCATGCTTGTTGCTAATAGTAACTTGTTTAACACTTTTCATCTGGTTGTGGGGAAGGTAGTCGAAGGAAATATTTTGCTGCAACATTTGATATCCTTAAGTAAAAATGGAATCTGAAAGCCTTCATCTTAACATTGACTATGTTGGCAGTAGCGGAATCGTTCTGAGTCCCGAGCAAAAAGCTGCTCTACAAACATCTTTGGTGATTCTGCAAAGTGAAAACAGATTTTCGAAAGTTTATTTTTGGGGAAAAATCTTGGGAATCAAAGATGACTATTTCATTGCACAGGGCGTTGGGAAAGATGAATTGGAGGGGAGAAAAACATTTTACAGGTATGATACTTACGAACTCTGGGTATTCACGATTGACCTAAAGTGTAAGTCAGCATTGTTATGTAGGCGCACATATACGCCAGCGTGGTTGTGTAGTTTGTTTTCTTTTCTTTTCATACATCATTCTTACAAATAAAATATTGTTTTCGTAAAATTTAATACTAATATAGTTTTGCCAAAGTATATTAATGACTTACAGATGAGTGATCTGTATCTAAATTATTCTCACAAAACTTCCAGACGAACCTTATTGATTAGCATGGTATTCGCACACTCTCCCATTTGTTTGTACCCCCTTACCGATTTTAAAAACGAAAGCATCCGGAATTAAAAAGAAAAAATGCATAAAACGTTGTGATTTAATTCATCAGTGTATAATTTCAAACCTGATTGTCCTAGGAGGTACCCAACACTGTAAACTTATTGGTGTATCAAACCAAACCGAAGCTCTCTATGTAAACAAGCAGGGAGACCGCTCACTTTCTTTTTCTGGTTTCTAGAACGGCCTATTTCAGTAAAAGCTGTGCTGTCTGCATCCAGTGTTTGCAATGTCTAATTTTAATGTTTCTAAAACATACTGAACAAATAAAAAGGAGGAACTCTTGTATGCATGTGTTGAAAGAGATGTGACTCCAGAATTGATAAATTAACAATGACAGTGAACTACATCACATCTGTTGCTTGAAAACATAGACTCACATGTGCAGATATGGTGACCATTTATTCAAGAAACTCCTGTTTGATTCTAAACTCCACCAAGTTGATACTGTTTGGTACCCCTTGGCGACAGTCAAGTTAGAAATTATAAATTGATGAATGAAATGACAAGTTTTGTTCATTTATTATATCACTAATGCTTTTTGTTTTTTAAACTAGTAGGGGGTACAAAAAAATGGGAGGGAGTGTGAATACTATATGCATTTTTACAATGGAGACTGGGGTAAGAAAAGAGAACCATGTATAAAAATGGCCACACGCTTTAAGTTGATTTTCTCCCATATGATTTATGTGGCTGTTATTTAATGATCTTGTGAAGAATATTGATCAGTGAGCTGTGAAATAAACTGAATAAACACCATTTGAAGGTATATACAGGGTTGCACTGAGGACACCGGATTGTGAAAATCCATTTGAAAAAGCTGATAATTCAACAAACAATAAAGGATTATGTACAAATGTTCATAAATCATGTGTACTTCACTTATAACTGTAAAAATTACTGTACTGCTGTACAGTGTTGATATTGTGAACACCCATTTCAATTGAATGACAAGTGACCGAAGCCAAGGAACTTGACTTAACTACATTTAAGTTTCTTTAACAAAATGAACATGTCTGATCACATTCAGGCAAATGTAATTAAACATTCATTTTGTTATTTCTCAGGTACATCATTCTTCAGAGAAATGAAATGGTGGTTAACAGAGTTTGAAAAAGTTTCCAGATTTACTTTGATAAGGAATAGTGACACATTACTTTTTTGTTCTTTTAAAAAAGTTCTAGTCTCTCAATCTCACATTTTGGACACAGTGTTTGTCATTATTTATGTTGGTCAATGCATGCAGTTTTTACTTTGTCACTATAACTTGTAAGAAGCTCACCTTTCTATACTATTCTTATTGAGAGTTAGGTATCCAACATGTTATCAATGTTTTTTTCCCATCCCAATTTTAATTGAAAATAATGTTATTCCAGTCTGTTCATATTTTCCCTTTTATTTGGAAAATAAATCTTACTCTAGTAAGGAATACCAAAACTTTATGCATGAAATAGTTAAGGAAAAAGTTTCCTGTGCTTGAAGGGTTGGTACCAGTTATATAGCCAACCATTTATTTGTATTTCAACTGCAAGCTTGGAAGCTTCAAATAACTAAGTACTAGTGTCACTGATCCTTTGGTCATCAAGTATTTTGTAATAATTTTCAAATGTGGTTACCTGTTTCTGAAATTTTCCACTCATATAACTATGTAATAAAAATCTCAGTTAAAAAGGAGACTAAAGAAGGTTAAAATATTAATAATAGCAAGGAGTAAAATTGGACTATATTTACTTATATTACAGGTAATAACAATATTTGAGTGTAGTTTTGTTTGAGTGTAGTTTTCCTTAAGAAAAGAAGAATTTTTGAATCAGAGATGGCCATGTGCATCTGTCTTCATTCTTCATAGAACTGGCGAAGCCTTGATACTGATGCATCATCAAATTAATATCTTTTATTTTCCTTTAAAGCAAAGATTGCATACATTGGGGTCTTCTGCCACCCGCTACCAGGCAGATGAGAGACACCAGTAAACTTGCAAAGGGAAGATTTACAGGAGACCCATCCTTTGAGTTTGAACATTCAGAGACGAAGAAAGTTGGGGAGGGAGAAGAAGCTGCAGAAGAGGAGGAGACAGTAAGTACACACATCTGTACCCATGTATGCAAATTTGCCCATATACACTTACATGTTTGTTTGACATGCCAACTGAATATTCACTTAATTGGTATATTGTTCTCAGGTTCTCATTTGTGTGCAATAAAATCCAGAAATACAACTGGGAACCAACTGTTCAAATTTGGTACCTATTGTATTCAGCTACTCCATTAGATTTTGTTGACACATACTCCTTTGCAGGTTATTGCAACAAATACAAAAACTGCATGCAAGTGTGTGTTTTGTTCCTGTAGATGCCATGTACATGTAATTACTATCATTACAAGTAAAAAATTTCATTGTGTTCATTATTATACATCATATACAGTAGTATATCGGCAGTATATGTTGGCATACCTGCCCATATTGATCATTAGAATTCAGTAGTTTGCATTATTTGCCATAAATTTTACCTGTATTCATGGATCACTTAACACAGATGGCAGCTATCTTGTTAATTTTCATTGTACTCCATGCAGTAATTTTAACCAACTAGGTTGTATTATATTTTCATTTGCAGGAAAAAGCATTAATTTTTAATGTCCATAATTACCAATATTCACTGTATTTTTTATTTTTTTGGTGTCAATTTAAGATCAAATGACTATTATGATCAACTTTAGTGACAAAGTTTTGCACATATCTGCAAAGAAGTGCACCTTGGTATGTGGCAAGTTCTCCAAACATCTTGTAAACTGTAATCATGAATGCAAAATGTAAATAATAACTATTATATACAGACTTCCATGTATGCAAATTGTAAATTATAACCATTTATTGCAGATTAACATCAAGGAAGAAGACAGATTGGCATCAGTTATAGCTGATATTGATGAGGATGTCAGAATTGTTCCTCGTGCAGCCTTTATCAAAACACCAACAGCACATGTCATTCCAAACAGAAGCTTTGAGGGTAAATAATAGAGCAAGCCTCTGCAACTTAATACATAAAGACATGGCAGCAAAGGGTAGAATTTCTGTAATAAGCAAACAAATCAAACTGACCCAAAAAGAATGGGCAGTTGTATGCATTTGTGTTAAAGATTTAATTTTCTCAGAATTTATCATAGATTCCAACACCTGATATGCATCTACCAGCATGTAAGAGAACAAGACTATCATTGATTATATATTATGAATGTATATTGTTGTGTGAAGTTTGAAGAACATTTTTCACATGATCAGAATTAATAATTAAAATGTCCTTTTGCATCTTTGCCTATCAAAAGAATTATTCTGGCATAACTAATAATTGTAAAACTTTTATTGAGTTATATTATTTGTTAACAGGCAGTGTCTTGCACATCTATTTAAGTGACAAATTCAGTTAGCCAAAGAAACTGGATGTTTAGTTTTAAACAATATCAAGAGCTATTTGATTTATTCCAGAATATTTTAGTTCACTTCAGAAATTAGAGTATGTTGGAGAGAGGTTGGAAGATACAGTGCATACTTGCTTATAAGTGAAGTCTAACTGTAAACAGCATAGACTTTGATCTGCCATTGTGTAATGTGCTGACAGATCTGGGTCTGTGTTCTTTGTTTTATCAATTGCCCCAATGAAATGCATAGACCCAGACTAGTCTTATAGTAAGTATATATGGAACTTCTTTAAATCAATATGGTTATTGGGGATTATGAAGTGTAGTCCAGTCTACTAATAATTCTTACATGATACGTAAGATATAAATTTGCTATATTTAATTGCTTTTGATAATGTTTTTTCTCCAAAATTCCACATTAAACATATACCAATCAGCTTCTATCAAGAATGTCTTGCCAGAATTAGTATTAAACAATAATGCATTCTTGACTCAGGTTTGACAGTGTCTGAATCTGCCAAGCTGTGTAACTACATGCATTTCCGACACCCAAAATTACTGCTGGAGAAATCACTCCTCCAGAGGGCAAACCTGGACAAGGCTATCGACTTCCTAGACAGTCTCGAGGAGGACATACCCAAAGGTAACTCAGAACTTATTAAAATCAATAATCAAGAATATTTTACTTCTAAAAGAATAAAGAATTTAATGGAAAATTACATCCAGATGTTTTAGCTCACGTGGCTAAAAGCTGATGGCATAGCCTTGTGTCTACTGTGCATTGTCAATCCATCCAAACATTTTGCTTCTTAGTAATATTTATCAATAAACACAGGATAGATAGAAATAATGAAGGATTAATGAGTAATAGTAAGTTAATGACACTTTAAAATTAATATGGATGATTTGCAAGAACTAGTGACATGAAGATTCAGTCAGAGAACTTTTAAGTTAAAATAGTGTTCTCGTAATGAAATGTTCTGATTTGGCACCTGTATCTTGCAACCATCAAAGCTCAACAACCCTTACTCATATTTGGATGTCATTTGGTAGGTGAAATACCTATCACACATAAATTTACCTTTTAAAGGTTTGATCTTTTTGGGGTTCAATTTTGATGGAGACATTGCCCTTTTACTAGTATTAAATATCAACTACATCTGATCCTTGTAACCAGAATAGCTAAGAAACCATTTGATATATTCTGATGGAATTGGTGTGTACATTATCTTACAGATTTGAATGTGCCTTTTACTGGTTTTGTTTTAGTCTACTCCCATTAACTGTATATCTTTACATGGGTTATTGCTTGTTACCAGCACAGCTGAAGAAGAAACATTCAATAAGATCTGATGCAATTATTTATGAACATTGTTTTATAGATCTTGATGTACTTTTTATGGGTTTTGTATTGGCTACATTTTGGGTAAGATTTTTAACTTCATGTCCTCACATGTCATTGCTTGCAACTGGCGTAGCTCAAGAACCATCAAATACATCCTGATATAATCTCATTGTGAATATTTTGTATTTTTATATATGCCCGTTATGTATTTATTTTTTATCTACATAGTTTTAAACTCAATAATCATTAATGCAAGCCCACAGGACCAGTACCTGGAAATGGCACTAATCTTGTGTTATGTTTTAGACTCTTTAAAACAGTTACAAGAAAAAGAGTGAAGACAACAAGCTTTGTAAAATTTAACAACTAATTTATTTCCCTAGAAAAACAAATTAAAAAATAGAAAACCCAGTAATAAAAAGTCCTAAATGAATCTGAGTTGGAGTACTGATGAAAAATCCAAGATGGAGGATGATGATGTATGATGTGGTCAGTGTTGTCCTGATGTGTCAACAATTTCTTGTTGAACCACAGAAAATAATATTCCAGTTTTGAATTCTGAATAAAATTTCAGTAAATGTCTATGTCCAAGAATTCTGTATGAGCACTTAAATATTTATAGGAAAAAGAATTAATAATTCCATAAAACAGAATTTCAACTCAAACTGGTCACAACAAAGCACCTTTGAATGGTTTATAGCCCAACTGACTAAATTCTCTAAAGAAAATAGTTACATCTACACTAAATTCAAGATGCAAAAAGATTCCCATATGAGGGTCACATGATCATAGTTCTAGAGCCACATAGAAGCTTTACATGCCTAACATCACATATTTCCAGTATGACCTCGATTTCACTTTATGAATCTAAGCTAAGAAATAGTATTAAAAAAAATATATATAAAAAGTTGTTTACTTCAACTCACTGATTTCTGAATCAAAGTCAGGAACTGGGTCAGCAATTAGATACAAAGTTTCTATTATTAGGTGTTTATGAAAAAAAACAGGGTCAAACTAATTTAAGGAAAATGTCAAATCGAGTAAATAGTTACATTACAATAGCATGTAATGGAATATAAAAAAATTAAAACTAACAAACAAAGAATTAAATTAAATCGAATATAAATTAAATCAAATATACATAACACTTGTATATAACCAACTGGTCCTACATTTCATGATACTAGACAAAATGTTGTCAAGACTCAATGGTAAATGCAAGTAAACATGCAATGAAAAATTGAAATATAAATACCAAATATAAAAACATTTATATATCAATTTTTTAAATTTAGATAAATATGGCATAACAAGGCCACTGTTATTGACCAGGACAGTGCTTCTGTCTAGCTGATCCAGATCCATACATACCCCATCTAGAGTCTGGGCATCAGAATCTTAAGTGCCATTAAACCTCCTTTGATTGGACCACTCCTATAACAGTAGGTGTGGCCATAATGCATTCACAGTAGATAAAACAAGTTTATTCTGTTGATGTGGATTGATATGATAAAATGAACTTGCTCACAAGTGTGTACAGGCAGCATTTCAGTACAGTAAATGTAATGCTATGTTTTCATTTGGAGTTTACATTTAAAATCCTTCCTTTCTATTACTCAGGCTCCTGGAGCTTGCAGTTTGAGCGTGGGAGTGGACTCCTCACTCTGAGAAGCCTACTGTGGCAAGGCTATGTTTTCTACCATATCCCTGGTACCAGGAAGTTTGGATCTGTCTATGTGGGTACAGGAGAAAAGAATCTGGATCTGCCCTTCATGTTGTAGACGACCATTGGTCAGAAGAACCACAAGGATTCAGTTCTAGTTTTGATGGACGGAAAAACTGCCCATGCCCAGTTACACACTTCGTTGACTGAACAGCCACCTAAATATATAGACTTTTATTACCACCCCATAAATCAGTGTAATTTCCAATTACATTTAAAGCATTAGTAAAAAAAAACTCAAGGTATATTTCTTCATATTAGAGTGCAAAATCTTGTGTAAAAATTATATTTGAAAAAATCAGAGAAAAGTATGGTCAAATGCGATATTGATCATTTAATAGCATCTAAAAATGTCGTTTCTTTTACAAAGTCTTCATTTGAAATTGTAGTTGTAAATAAAAAGGTATATGCTTGTACAAGTATTCAGACTTTTTCATTTATTTTACACCGTATCATTAAAAGCTCCTACTGTTTTTGCATTGTCTCATAAAATAGTTTGTTGATTTTACAAACTTCTTTTGAATCCAATTGCAACTACAGTTAAATTCTGACAACTCTATGATCAACTACACGCATCCTTGCATCACTCAAAAGCCTGGGCAAAGGTCGTGTTGGGTAAAAAAAAAAATGTGTTTCCAGTTGCCTGATCATCTTTGTTTATCACTGCTGACCCTAATACTTCCCCATCCCAATGGTTGCCCCCACAACCCCAACCCCAACCTGAAGATACATTTTAAAAGATCGCATTAAATATATATGTTGGAAAATGAACCTGGCTAACTTAATTTTAAAACAAGTGCAAAAGGAAAGGTGAATATCTTTTGAGGGCCTAAAGCATTGAGCAGCAGAGGGGGCAAATGGGACATTTGGCCCAATCGTCATTTGGTTTAATTGATACCTTCTGCACTCAGCGGATCCAGCGTCGTCAGCGCCTGGTAAAAAAAAAACGACGTCGTCGTCGGGGGGGGGGGGGGGCAAATCGAACATCATTTAGTTTAATATACTTTCTGCACTCAGCGATCCAGCGTTGTCAGCGTCGGGTAAAAAAGCGCATCGACCGCGTTGATGTCATCGCCCCCTCTGCTGCTAAGGGGTTACAATGAAAATCTTTATGATCTCACAAACAAACTAATCACCAGCTCTTCATCTTGTAAATCAATTAGATTATTTGACTGATCAGTTAGTTTAAAATTAATTCTTGTTAACAATTTATTATGGCATCTCATATAGACCGGATTAATCGGACTATCAATAATTAAAAACCCGGGAGGAGCTGTTGGTGTAAATGAATAAAGAATATATCCCTGTTGAGCCTGATTTGATTGCTCTAGATTAATTTGATAGCTTCCTTCAATTGCATCACATACTAAATTGAGCGCAACCACCGATGATATATTTACTTTGTACGGGGCAATATGTCTGCCGCTCTCATCTGGGTCATTATTGTGAGTCAAAATTGTTGTTTGTGATAGCTGTTTTGGTTTTTTTACCCATTTATCATGTATTTTTTGAAAACCCTTGTCGATGGCTTCGTTGAGAAGTTTTTTCATCGTTGGGATATTATAGTAGGTCAATTTGTACGTAGAAATATCTTCCACGGGTATATTAAATTGTTTGGCAAACTCTACTCTTGTTTGGGGATTATTATTTAATATTTCCTGAATAATTTTCAAATGAAATGTTTCCGCGTCGTCAATAATTTTATTGCATGTCGCTACCACGCTGATAAATTCATCTCGGGTGAGAGTATTGGATCTGAGAGATATCAACAGCAGTGAAAGATCGTTCATCATCGCTTTAAAATTTCTAGCAATTTCATTGTTGCGAACTATGATATATTTCTGTTCGGACCATACTGCTGATTGAAAATTTCCTATAAAAAACTTCAATTTATCATAATTGTCATAGCTCTGTGTTGGATTACTGGGTGCTATCTTGTCGGTGGTATAATCAGATTTTTTAGGTTCGGGTATATCAACTACTTCTTCCTGGGGTTTTTCAGGCCATCCTAGCACTGTTCTTATCGAGCTGTTATAAATACCAACCATGTATCCCTCCATTGATATCTCAATGGACGATGATAGCGTCGGCTCATGAACTTTAATATCTATCTTTGATTCCTTTCCGGTGATTGATTTTATTCTACGCTGAAATGCGGCACTGATTTGTTCCATTTGGTAGGACCCAGTTGGTATGGAAACCATTTCCCAGTCCGGGGTGCCATCGGTTTTTTTTTCCCACGCGAACACCAGCGAGTTATTTGGTTGCTGACCATTAAATGCTACCGATCGGATATTGGGCCAACTGTGATATACCCGTAATTTTGCCAGCGCGATCTCGTGAACAGGAATCGGAGAAGGGAAGTTTACACTGAATTCGGTTTTTTTTGAGGTTATTGATATCATGCTTGTTTGCACCGGGGCGGTGTTTTCCACAATTCGTTGGAGTAATTCCATCGACATTATTATTATTCGCTGTTTCTAGTGTTCAATTTTAACACCGAATATTAACAACCTGCTTGTTTTCAGGAGAATGTTTTAAGCCCATTGAAGTGGTTTTAGCTTCCAGTTGAAAATCTTCAATTTTTGACATCGCGGAGTCATATAACTGGATCATCGTGGAGAATTCAACATCGGATATATACGAGTTATCAATTGACAACGAGATCAACTCGGATAATTTCGAGTACGCGTTGGATATTATTTGATGTTTTACTGTATACTCGTCGAGTTTTTTCTGAGAACACGATGATATCTTTCTAGTGATTGCGTTGGCAACTCCAGCAATTGTTGTCGCCGCGGAGATAGCGATTGGAACAGCTATCGGGGCCATCATGGTCACCGTGGATAAAATGACACCGGTACCAGCTACTATACCTGACACCGAGTACACGGCCACGTCGATGGCGGTTATTTTTCGACGGTATTTTTTTATTTTTACACGGTATTGTTCGGAGAGCGTTTTCAAGTTCGCGGAGAATTCTTTTACGGTATTGAATCGATATTGATGTGACGTCGGTGATACCTCTGATTCAATTACCCTGGTGGTCATTTTATTTTAAAAGAGCTAGTGTTTTCAATTACTTACTTAAATTATCACCACGAATTCCACATACCATGTAATGTTTATCCTAATTAGAATGCTATCAACGGCTCTAATTATAAACCGTTCAGTTGCATCCTTGTCAATGATTGTTGATATTGTACTGTTAAACCCGGATGAACTCGACGATGATATATTAAACTGGATCGGCGAAATCAATGTCAATCGATAAATACCCTTGACAGTTGCGGTGATCATTATAATATTCTGTGTAGGAGTCCAGGTAAATGATCCGTGTTGAACCGTGTATACGCTATTGCTGATGCTCCCATGAGGTGTTTTCATTTTTTCAAGTTGCTCTGTCATTTTCGGTAGTCTGTCTTTAATCGCTGTAATATCAGTTTTGATTGTTTTTATTTCCTGTCTATTCGCGTCTATATCAGTTTTGACTGCTCTTATTTCCTGTTCATGCACGTTTATATTAGTCCTGATTGCTGTAACATTAGTGTTGACTGCTTTTATTTCCCGTTCATGCACGTCTATATTATTTCTGATCGCTGTAACATTAGTGTTGACTGCTTTTATTTCCTGTTCATGCACGTCTATATTAGTCCTGATCGCTGTAATATTAGTTTTGACTGCTCTTATTTCCTGTTCATGCACGTTTATATTAGTCCTGATCGCTGTAACATTAGTGTTGACTGCTTTTATTTCCCGTTCATGCACGTCTATATTAGTCCTGATCGCTGTAACATTAGTGTTGATTGTTTCTATTCTCCGTTCATGTGCGTCTATATTATTTATGATCGTTGCAACATTAGTGCTGATTGTTTCTATTTCCTGCCTATGCGCGTCTACATTATTCTTGTTCGCTGCAACATCAGTTTTGATTGTTTCTATTTCCTGTCCATACGCAGTGATATCATTTATAGTTGTTGTAATTTCATCCGGCTTGGCATTTTTTTTACCAAGGAATTTATCAACGCTGTCATCGATCCTGTTAACATTTTTTCGTAACGTGTAAAATTGGCCCGACAGCGTTGTAAACTCCAAAATAATATTTTTTATCCCTGCAACATTCGGTTCGGTCACCGGGGGGGGCTCCAAAAAAACTAGCAGTAGTGAGTTGTATATCGGTGACAGACTTTTGTATCCCCGCGAACTGATTTGCTTGCGCGTTAAATCTATCATAGAAATTTTTTAACGAATTCGACATGGATATATAATTGTCGCCCAGTGTATTTATTTTTCCATTTATCGTCAAGATGGATTCACCTGATTTAAGTCGTCCGTCGCTGGAATACAGCGCTATACTGTTTTCAGCGACATCGCTCTTCCGTGTTAAAACGTCATCCAGCGACACATTACTGGATTTCAATTTACCCTGGCGATCTTGAAATACAACTACTTCACCTGGGTCAACACTTGTTAGGTTCAACGTCTCAGCGATTTCATCCTCAATTAGTTTTTTTACATCGGTTTCGGGTGCTCCCGTGGCCGGTTTTTGTAGCATTGAAATAGATCGTCCCCAGATATCAATCATTGTTATTGTAAAAAAACACTAGTGTTTTTAATTGACCCGCTGGGCCTCTACGACCCCACTTGTATACTCGTTTACAACCACATGAGGCGGTTTTTGCGATGATGAAATTGCCGCGAGTACGTTTAATACCTCACGGTCGCATATCGGTGGATCATTTAATCGCTGTGTTGGCAGCGTGGAATAAAAAATCGGGGGTCGAAAATCAGAAATTTTTCGTCGTTGTATATACCGCATGAACTCGCTCGGCGGTGCTAACCCGTATGAATCAAAATAAACAATCGCGCGTGGATCAATCGCGTGTGCAACCCAATGAGTCCCTGATCCACTACTGTCATCGAGATTAATAATGCCGGTTTCAACGTGTTTTGGTTGTGCCGGTAATTTATCTCTCATAAAGACCCCTCTGAAGTTTTTTAACGACAACGCGCGGGCAGCATCGATTAAATCAAAATTGGACAACGGGGCTATAGACTCCTCAACCACAGGTTTCTGGGTCATTGACGAGTCAATTAAACCGTTCCTGGCAATCTTAAGCCCTTTCCGCTGTACCACGAATACGGGGTTCCTGGCAATCTTGAGCCCTTTCCTTTTTTTTTATGCCTGGATCCACGAGCGGATCCACCGGTTGCTTTTTTCAGTGCCATTCCCGCCGCGGTACCAACGGCCCCCAACGCCGCCGCCTTTGCCACTGCTGGTGCGGCCGCGGCAATCAACGCCGGAATCGCAGCTAACAACGGAAATATCCCACCGGTCTTTTCCATGTTTTTGATTGCTGCGGCTGAAAAATTTACTTGAATACCTCGTTGTTTCTTCATTGCATCATTGAAATGTTTTATTTGACGTGTCGTCAATGATATTTTATGCTTGCCACCAGTCATCTGTGACGGCTTTAACGTTATTGTGGTTCCACATTGTCTAGCGGACTTTGATTGTAATTTCTTGACTTGACCATCGGTCAACTCTACACTGACAACACTATACGACATTTTTATTGTAAAACATTTATGTTTTTAATTACATATTTTCCACTGGTGCATCAACGATTCTCATTCGTCCACCAACACCTTCCAACAGCATTGATTTATCGCTGAGAATGACAGCAACCGCTCTATAATTAACACCACCCGGGGCTATACGAGCTCGGAAGTGTATATCAACGATGGATTGTCTCATTAAATCAAGATGTTCCAACAAAAAGTAATAAATCGGATACAATTTTTTAAAATCAAGTTGTGATATTTGCAACCCGGTGTCGACGTTTTGATCACGACCCATATATGACAGCAATCGATGATACACACGTGCGACATGGTTGTTGTCGTAATTAAGCTGTATATCCTCGGATGGTTCCTGTTGTCCGTTTATTCTCAGCGAAACCTCCTTGACTTCTAATTGATCAAATATCATATGGCTGCGTTCTTGATTACCCAATCGATCCCTATTCTGTAGCGCTATAAATATATGACGTGGAGCTGAAACGCCTTGTTTTGATGCCAGGTGCCATGTAAATGTATCAGCGACATTATCCTCTTTAGCATCAGTCGTTGTTGTTAGCCAACTCAATAATGATTTTCCCCCTTGTTCCATAAATGATAACAATCGTGCTTCCATGGTAACTGATGGAGTCAACACCGGCATCCACAATGCTATTTTAGTTAAAACGACTTTACCGTCAGCGACGCCAGCAGCACACCATATTGCATTGTTATCATCGCCCTTTCGCACGAGTACTACTGTATGCTTAGCCCCATAGATAACTTTTCTGACATTTCTACAGAATCCAAATATGTGATGGAGTGGAATCGCGCATGAAAACTGTCGGCGTTCTCCTTGCAACATTCCTACTCGTGTTGCAAATCCTAGATTGTAATTACCGTTAACACTTCTTATAATAGTGAAATCAGCGCCTGGTCTTGCCCTGCGGTCTGGATTAGCTGCTTCAGCCTGTGGGTCAACTGCGTTATCTCTTCCCGTCAGCACGTTAATGTACTGAAGATGGTCAGCGTTATTAGTGGTATCCTTAGCGAACATCATAGATGGACCGGCCGATCTTGTATAATCATCGGAATATCTTGCTAACCCAATTATCGTTGTTGCAACATCAACCTCGCGTTCTATTGATTCAATTTCTCGCCCGTCAATGAGATATCTGGCACTCTCAAATAACGCCATGATACCGTTGTTGACGAAGCCAACTCGAACACGAGGGTCATCTGCGTATGGTGTATTATTGGCAACATTTGTCACGAGTTCTCCCTCGATTTCGATAAACGCTTCACACGGCAAAAAGTATTTACTGGTATCATGGACTTGAAGTTCAATTCGCGATCGTAGGTCGGCTTGTGGTGGTTGATAGGAATAAAATTGATAATCATGGACAGAATCATCCTTGCGCACTGGGGCATCCATATCAAACGCGGGATCAGCGGTTCGCGTAAACATTTTATTATTATCATGTGAGTGTTTTTAATTGCGAGACTCTTTGAGTGAAAATCTATGATTTTCAACGTCGTCTTCGTTTCGGTTTGAGACCACTTCCCGCTATCGCGTTCATGAGCGCGTTGGTTGTTGCATCAGTGGACGACGACGGGGTCGTTGGCGAAGCCATCAACGGCGAAGCCATCAATGGCGGGGTCGCCAGCGACTCGGTCATTGACGCTAATTTTTTTTCCACCGCGTTATTTATTACCCTGCTGACATTTGCAGGCATTGCTGTCGTAGAACGCAGCGGCGTTTGTTTTTTTCTTCTCACCAACGACATTAGTTTGTCCTTTGCTGCAGAAAACGCCTTTCCGGCAACATCTCCAATAGAGCTGATTCCCTTATCACGAATAACATCAATGGCTTTCATAGATAATTGTTTAGCTAACGGCGCCACTTTTGGAGCCATTCTTGTAAATAACCACGCAATGGTGCTACTGAGACCATCTCCGTACAACGCGCGGTATACAGGCAATCATGAGTTTACTACATACACGCTGACTGGTTTATCATGGTTGTAGTGTATGATCATCTTTATTATAAAAACACCAGTTTTCCAATTAACCGTCCACAAGTTCGTCTATGAGCGTTCAATATACATTAATGTCCATGATACCGCCTGCAAATAAACGCCTGCAAATGTCAGCGGCCTCATTGATTATTTCCGTAGAGTTATTTCCGGCTCGTTTTCCTCCGATTAGTACTTCCAGCCGTAATATATCACTAAGAACACTACCAGGACAAGTAACACTAGCGTTTTCAACCACACCGCTGTATCCTTTTCCTTTTTTTGGTTTCCTATTTTTAACCTTATCGAGGAATGCTTTGTAATCGGTATCACCACGTGGTATTGTATCTTTATATTTACTTGCTAAATACACCATTCTTGTCCATTTTTCCACCGAATTTACATTTTTCTCGTAACCGCTATTGATATGCTCATCTCGTATATCCTTAGCAAATTTTGTAGCAGTAAAATTAACTAATTCTTCATTGCTGTTGAAGCCTCTAATTTTATCTATTGTGCTCTTTTTAAGTACATTACGGGGTATATTCTCCTATCTCTCTTCTTGTTCTTGTGGTATTTCTTGTATTTCTTCCTGTATTTCTTCTTCTGGTTCTCTTGCAGTAGCACCTAGTTCTTCTTCATCGGCCATTGTAACATAAGGTTCTTGTGGGACTGTTACAGCGAGTGGTGGTGGTCTTCCCCCCCGTTGGTATGTTGTAGCGACTGCTATTTCCGCAGGAAGTGTTTCCAGAGACTTTTTTGTTTGTTCGGTCTGAGCTGCTATCTTTTCAAGCGCACCGAGGACGGGCACAGTTGCGCTTTTTACCGGGGCAAAGAGTTGTTCGCTTCCAACAGCAAAATCAGTTTGTAGTTGTTGCCACGTTTGAAGTTGTTTTCGGACCCTGTCTCGTAACGGTATGAACTTTTTAAGCTCTGCTAGCCGCTCTCTGGCTAGCCAAGTAGTAAGTGATTCACCGACCATTATTGCAAATTGCTCTGCAATTTCTAATTTCCCGCCGAGTCTTCAATTTTCAATCCTGTGGCAGGAATATACCCGAACACCTGTCGCGTCAGACTCAATCGTCTTACTATTTTAGTATTACAGTAGCTGGCCGTGGACTATTGTAATTAAAACGTTACCACGACCTATCGGGGGAAAAAAAAATGTATACAACGTAAAAATTCACTTCCGTACGCTACGTGAACAGGTATGCCATTAAATTGGGGGCTCCACGGAGTTTTCGTCTATAATCTTTCTAATGTTTTTAATCTTACTAGAAATCTCCCGCCGTCGTTCATAAGCACGTCCAAGTTTTTTTCGTATTGTTTCAATGGCAGTGAATAACCCAATGAATGCATTTACGTCATTGCGGTACAGGTTCTCATTAATCGTGTGTTGTAATCGTTTTACAAGAGCGTACTCGCGGGCCAGGGTAAAACGCCCCCTTTTCGATTGTTCGTTAATAATTTCATAATCGGATAATATTCTTTCACTGTTAAGACTATCAGATAATTCAATTCCTTGATTTTTCAATTTTGAAATCTCGGTTAATATATTATTGATGTCTTCGATATTCATATTCTTATAAACATCTTATTTCTAATATCAAAAAAAAATGTTTTTACAAAATGAACTCTAGGCACATAAAGGTGCTGTTAACATCTTTACTGCCTAGAGAAATATGTGCGTGATTTGATGGACTCGTATAACATGAAGTTGCCACCGCATCTTCGTGTTAACAGAGAGTGATGTACTTAATTAAGGGACGGCACCAATACCGTTTGGCAACCCCGCTGGCGCCTTTTGACGTCAGAGGGGCCCATCGGTTACATGTATTGACATATACGACAATACATCTTTGGAACTCCTTGATTGCCACCGCATTCAAGCAAAGCCCAAAGACACCCGAAGCATTAGATCCCCATGGGGAAGTCTAACTCGGCAAACACCGTGTTAGGCCTCCCAGAGGATATGCTTTGGAAGGTGACAATACAAGACAGACTTCGGAACTCCTTGGTTACCACCGTATCCAAGTAAGTCCAAAGGGTAATGGGACGGCACAGACGGCATAAACACATAACGACGGGGCCCCCAACCGACCAATCAAAAACAACCTATAAAATTAACCTCGGTTGTATGATTGAAAAAAGACCAACCACACTTCCGTGTTAACGGTATGTGATTGTTTTTGATTGGTCGGTTGGGCTTCGCTTAAAGCCCCGGGCTTTATACAGACGACTTGCTATATAAGGCGACGAATACGACCGCATCAGTCACAAGGTGTGTTATTGTATTTCGTTAAATTACTTAAAAAACGCTATCAATAGCGTTTAAACAACACTAAATACTTCGATGAAACATAAAACAGAATATTACAGTTGTTTGTAAAGACAATTTATTCCATCAGTTTTCTTTAAAACAGACAATTTATTAATTGTAATAGATTGTAGCATTCACACTGTCGGTGACATACCATCACGAGTTATTCCCCTTGATGTTATATATGAAAATCGAATTCTGTGTCCGGTCTTTTTTGAGATTGCTGAATTTTGTATTCCTTCTGCAACAAATCGTACTGAGGTTCTACAAATGTCAAAGTATTTACCGGCTTCATTCATTGACTGAAATATTTTTTCTTCGTGCGTTATTGTATCAAACGATTTGACACTCTTTGCTTTTTTTGCGTGTTTCCCTGTTTTACCTTTTTTGCTATTCTGACTTTGAGTAATGGATTGCAGGTTCATAAGAGAATTATTTAGACAATCAGAATCAATGTGATCAATAACGAAACCATCCTCGATTGGTCCCTTAAATATTTCATATACCACCCTGTGAACAAGATATTTCTTCTTTCCAGCACCAAATATCAAATACCCCTGATTATTTACAGTACCAACCGGCTTTTTCAGAATATGATGTCTAACAACGCCATCACGAGATGCTTCATAATTAACAAGCACAGGGTGAGGTAGAAATTCTTGGTTCATTTGTATAATAATACTACTTGTCTAATTCATTATTTGGTTTAATTATAAATCTTTCAATGTAGTCTTGAGGAGTTTTGATAATTTTATCGTTGTTGGAGTCAATTACGGAGTTTTTTATTCGTTTATCATAATAACGTTTTAACTCTCTGTATCGCTTTCCGCCACAATTGATACACAACTGCAATTTTCCTCTTACACCAACGTGGCAAACCAAGCACGGGAGGGGGCCAAGAGAACCATTACGAACGCTTTGTAAATGATATCCACAAAATTCACCTCTACATGATTTATTGCACGGGGTTGTCGACCCAATCATCAACCATTTGCAGTGATTCATTATACTATATTCTTTCATTTAAATACTTGTTTTAATTATAATATGGGGGAGTTCAAGAGATTAGCAGCAATTAAGCCCTGGAAAAATATTAAGTTCAATCTCGATAGAGTCCTCAAAGACGCACCAAAAACGGCAATAAACGATAGAACCCTAATAAAAAAAATACGTGATTGTATCAATGAATTCAAGCGTGATGGTGCATCTCATAGTTGGTCAACATTTCAAATTGATGGCGTTGTTGATGCTACCATGAACGACAAACGCGCAGCAACGATAATATCACAACTTGACGGTAAAAAGTATTTCTTTAGAGTGAAATTCATTGACCGGATGGAATCAGGAAATTGGATTATACGAGATAAATTCAAACCAATTCTCAGCGACAAGAAAACAGTCATTGTTAGCCGCGACTCCAAGCCGGGGTTGTTAACCGGAATTGACAAACCATACTATGAACGAGCGTATCCTGAAACAGCAGTTGTTTATGGAATATACCCGTTAAATAAGAAACCTGATATCGGAAAACTAGCGCCGATGAAACAGTCAACGGGGGTAAATTGTGTAGCAGAACGAATAATGGAGCATTTTACAAATGCGTGTCGAGGAAACAAATTGACTAATTTACGACGTAGCAAAATCAACCAATGGGGGGAGACAGTGCGCGAGCGAGGAGCAACCATCAGCGACATAGCGAGATTAGAAACGTCGTTGAGATTTCCAATAACCGTTACAACGATAACCGGTGAAGTATTATACGAATCAAAGTATAAATCAAAGGGAGCTCCAATCAGGATTATTGATCATAACGAACACGCATGGACGTCCGCGGTCACAATATTTCCACGGGATAGAACAGTAAAGTATATACCTGAAGAATTCCTGGGAGAACAATTCTCCAAGGATAGTTTTCTCGCGGAGAGGAAACTATTTGATGCTATTGCCTACTTGTGTAAAAACGACCCTGTATCAGTGTGGTTACTTCGCAGCGCTGAAAACGATGCGGATACCTTTGATCAGTTTGTAAGACCAAACGATGAATTATATCGCACTGAAGCGTTTCACAACAAGATGAAAAAAACCGCCATGGAATTTGGAGAGCATGATGAACAACTGCTAACAAATTGTTTTACAATTCCATCGGTTGCGGCTCATGTTGCAGCAAGGAAAAATGCATGGAGACCAACACGCAAGGAATTTCTACCGGATGTACAATCCAGTTGTATGGAATACTATCACGGTGGATTATGGAACACTAGATACAACCGCGACGCTATGATTTCCGTTGATATGGTTGCCTGTTATCCAGCGAGTTTTCTCGGGTATGGATCCGCCGCTGAGTATTTCAAACGATTTGGACACCCCAGACATGAAATGACTTGTGTTGCTATTAATGGACCACTGCCTGATTTTGATTTAACCGGATTCGCTCACATAGTGTCATTTGAATTCGCGGCAAGACTTCATCGCTGTTGCTATGTTTGGATTGGTAGACACATGACTGAAAAAACGTGGTTGCCAATAGCGCTGCTACGGTATATGATTGATTGTAAAATGCTAATTTCGTTGATTGTCAGCGACGCGATTATATCATACCGGGCGCAGACTGAAGTCTGGTTACCAGAACCGGAGCGTCTAGATAGTATAATTGACGAATCCAGAAAACAGATTGATGCCGATGAGGAATATATCGTCGAATGGTCCAGAAAGATATTCAACCAACGAAACATAGAGGCAAAAGATCTCGGTAGAAGAATAATTGGTAAGTTCACACAAGGTGGAAAAAACTGCGACTACAAACGATATTGCTCACGGCTGATTATAGATGACGCAGAATATGTTTTCGTAATCAAGGACGCAGTGGCGAAAAATAGATACGTGAACTGCAAAACAGCTTTCTTGTCCAATGGAACAAGGTTGGGTACAGTTGTTACTTACAGCGATGGAGACAGCCCAGCATATCCACATTTGAGGGCGTCTATGCTGGGTTATGCTTGTATAAATTTATTTTCAATGTTAAATAGATTTCCCGACACTGCAGTCAGAGTTGCGATTGATTCAATGTACATAGACGTAAAGTATAAAAGCAACGTAGCTGTGCTTACTAATCCGGACGAGAGTTGGGGTACATGGAGAATTAAAAATGAAATACGACGCGATTATTCCCCGTCAGCAGATGTCACCGTTGAGAACAATTACTTACGCGGTGATAAATTGTCAGAATGGTCTAATGCACTGCCAATATCCGACCCAATTTGTAGATACAAGACGGTTTATTTAAGCGGCTGTGGTGGGTCGGGAAAAACGACTCGGGCAATTGAATTATTTCGAACGCGGGCAAGTATGATCGTGCTTACACCAACCCATAGACTAGCGCGAGAGATAAAACAACGAAATGTTGACGCCGTTACTTATCACAGCTTTTTTCAATACAGCGGAGGTGCGTGGACTCCTGATCGAATGGGTGAAAAATTTATTCCTGAGGTTATCATTTGGGATGAGATATGTACTGTTTCGTTAGATGTTTTACAAATGTTTCTTGATTGGTTGCTGCGCGCGAATACAGCAGTGATAATGTGCGGAGATCATGGCCAACCACCACCATTTGTCGGCGAGGGTCCACATGATTGGTTAAAGGGTTTTGTGGACTATTATGAAGAAACCGATACTGATTACCGAGCACTTGATGAACAACTGCGCGAGGTTAAAAAATTAATCAGATTACAGCCGGATAGAATTCAATGTGAAATAATCCGCGAGGTGATTCCGGAAACGCCATTAAATGAATTCTGGGAAACATGGAGACCAAACGATTTGATTGTAGCGAGTAGAAAGATAGTCAGAGACACACTTCAGCAAAAGTTGTTTACGTTGCATAAGGAAAAGTTTCCAACGCGCCCAGTGCCACTGTGTTATAGACCCGCGGATACACGGCGGCAGAACATTCAAGTTGAAATTCCAGGACGGACAGAAAAACAAATTCTTGTGCTGAATGATATCGTGCTCGTTGATATCAGCGTCGTCGAGGACGTGCTACGTGCTGATAAATCCCCGTGGACGCTAGGATACGCAACAACAATACATTCCTCGCAGGGATTGACTATCATGGATACAATTGTTTGGATAGTTGGTAATCGCATCGAATGGTCAAATCTAGTCTATCTTGCAGTGTCCAGAGTACGGAGGATAAATCAGCTTCGAAGAATTGTTATTGACGAAGCCAGTGACAAGGACATCATCGATGCAAGCGTCATTAATAGAAAACTCTCGGGTTACCGCCAACAGGATAAAAAAAAAACAGCGGAGTTTTGATATTGATGCCGAATTAATAATTGCACTACGACAACAACAGAATAATCACTGCGCGAGTTGTAATTGTGTAATGAGTTGGCGTTATTCGGATAAAGACGCTCGCCAATTTACCGTGGACAGGATCGATAACAGTCTCGGTCATGTCAAAAACAATGTGAGGTTGACCTGTCTTGAGTGCAATAGACGCAACGGCGCTAGTTAAGACCACGCGGGGGTAATTGAGTATCGTCAGGTATCACTTGTAGTTGCTCGCGTGTAAACCCCCGCTGTGGGGCAGTTGAATCCAGTCTATAGATCGGTGGTCTATCAGTTGATCGTGTTATCGTTGATATGTTATGTGTGGTAACACTCCAGATAGGATCAGTAGCTCTTTTTTTACCGCCTTCAAGCTCTCCTGATTCATATAGATATCTAACAGTGACATCGCCGAGAATCGGCTTGGAAACGCTATCTATTTTTGGTCTTTTGGGTATATACTTTTTTTTAATCGCGTCGCTGGGCTTCATGTTGATTGCTCGGGTAATCTCGTTATTTAACGCCGCAATTACGCCTGGCAACCTTTTGACCCATTCACGAGATCGTTTTTCTTGGATGAATTCTTTTGCGTATTGATATCCAAATAACCATTCAGCAAGAGTCCGATTGAATCGTTCAACAATTGCCTGATCACGATGTATCGCAGTATGACCTCGTCATACCGCGACGCTATGATGTTTCAGCGTTGATAAAACAGCGCCGCGAAATTCACTACCAGGATCAACTTGTAATAGATTTGGCCAGCACAGAGGACCTCTTCGATAAATCCGCTCAAACGCATCGGCTACTTCAGTTGCTGACTTTGTTTTTAACGGTTCCGCTTGTTTGTATCGACTCGCAACATCAACTACGGTTAGCGCGTATTTGTAACCGTTGTCATGCGGCAGAAATAGTATATCAGCTTGATGAACTTCATTTGGTACGCTGACATCAAAGCGCGAAAAGTTGATTTGTTTAGGCGGTGGCAGATAGATTTGCCATATAGCCTGTTTGGATAACCAATTAGCCGCAGTGGCCCTTGTTACTTTTGCAGCGCTTGCGAGTTTATCAATTGCGGCCTTCCCCTTCCAGTATCCTCTCGGAGAATAATAGATGGATTCCATGTTGTTATTAATTACCAGCGCCCATCATTAATTTACCTTTCATAGCCGATTTTACCAACCATGAAGCCAATTTTTCTTTGAATGATTTATCAGGAATGGTATTTAACGCATGAATTAATTTTACATCCGCGATATGACGCTGTTGCAGATCGCTACTTTTGTAAGCAACATCATGAGCATGACACGCCTTATCGGTAGCGTTTATTGGATACTCACCGGGCCGGGGTTGATTTTGATCATCGAGTCTGATATCTAATCGTGTTCCGGGGCCACAGTAGTTATATCCTGGGAGGTGCTTTTCTCCTGGATACTTTCCCCATGGTGTTCCCGGGAGTTTTGATAACTTGGCTGCAATATCACCTCCTCGCTTTTTTTTAAAACATTCCCGGGTCTAATAGAAATAAATCTAAATTTCTTTATACCGCATTGTACACACTTACCAGTAAGTGCTGATCTATTATTTTTTGTTGTAACGGTTGTCATATCATTTGTGCCAGTACGCACTCTACACTTCACACAATATAGATCCATAATTTATGTATAGAGATATGAATATAATTGATTTTTCGGCGACTAAAACAAGAGAACCAGTTAAGCATGTTGCAGCGTTACCAAACTCGATCCGGATGATTATCATCGGACCATCTGGATCCGGCAAGACGCAATTACTACTTAATTTAATAATGAGATGGATGAAGTGGGATAAGTTGTATTTAATCGCCCCTAGCGTAGATGATCAACGATGCTACGAGGTGTTGAAAGACTTTAACGAGAATGCATCAGCGATCACTGAAAAAAATGTTATTGAGTTTATTACAGATATCAATGATGCACCAGGTATTGATGATATTGATGGCGACGTTAACAATCTAGTCGTGTACGATGATGTTATGTTAGACAATCAAAAAAACCCAGCTAGGATATTTTCCAGAGGCAGGCATAAAAACACTGACGCGATATATGTCACTCAACAATACACTCAGATTCCAAAAGTAATTAGAGATAACTGTAATATTCTTGCTGTATTCAACGGCGTTGATACACACACGCTACGAAATATTTGGCAGACATGGTGCGGCGGTGACATGGACTTTAATGTTTTTCGAAACTTTTTTAGTCATGCTCAGTCGACCCCACATGGATTTGTAACGATAAATTTACATGATCCTCGGACACGATATCGTATCGGACTTGACCAAATATTCGGTTAAATTGTAAATAACTTCTAGCAGCAGAGGGGGCGATGACATCAACGCGGTCGTCGCGCTTTTTTACCCGACGCTGACAACGCTGGATCGCTGAGTGCAGAAAGTATATTAAACTAAATGACGTTCGATTTGCCCCCCCCCCCCCCGACGACGACGTCGTTTTTTATTTACCAGGCGCTGACGACGCTGGATCCGCTGAGTGCAGAAGGTATCAATTAAACCAAATGACGATTGGGCCAAATGTCCGATTCGCCCCCTCTGCTGCTCATTGTATTAAACAAGAGTGAACATGAAACAATAGAAAACTTTGACCAGACATTTTGGTCTGCAGCACATCTAGTAACAAGTAATACTGTAGCTTATATACTAGCTTCCAAGTCCAGTTGCAAACTACACAGACCCAGATCTGCCATTGCATAATGGGCCAGCAGATCTGGATTATGCAGTTTGTTAGGAGTAATCTGAAGAAAAAACAATAAAGATCCTGACCGAATTACACATTATGTGATGACAGATCAGGGTCTATGTTGTTTGCAGTTGGACTAGACATACACAAGCAAGGGTGTTTTTGTGATTTTTTTAAGGCATTTAACTTTGAACAAATGGTATTTCAGTTCTTCTTGTGATTTTAAAGTTCTACGATCCTTGTGTTTTAAAAAGTATATATTGCCAAAAAATGCATGACTTGACACTAAGGTAATCTGAAGCACAGAAACCACCGTCATTATTGTAAAATATCCATTCACAAAGTTTAGCAACGGTTTGACAAGTACTGTTTGAACAGAAAATTAGCTTATACAATAGCTTTATATCTCTGAAGTTCAGTATTCAGTTACTGTTTACTATAGTTATATGCAAGACATAGTGGACACTTCAAGGATTTTTTTTATTATTCCCAGGTCTTCCATCTCAGAAAGAAATCATCTTGAACAACTATTGCATGTAAATAGCTTGCAAAACTTAGGTAAATAAACTGGAAGTTTTACCAAGAGCAACATCCAAATTCTTGTTTCCAAGTCCACAGCCTTTAATGTTTGTCTTGCTTTCATGAAGGATATGACTAGTTAATTATACAGATTAAATATCGGCATATTACACAAAGCTAAACTTTAATAACACAATACATTTTGCAGATCCCATATTCAGTCTTTAAAGTTTTGACTGACGGACAGGTGGCAGATCTGCAGGATGGCAATTAGCCAAATTTGATGCATATATAAATATTTACTGTTTGCTGTATATGTAATTGTAAAATTTTATAAAAAAAACAGTTGAAATAACAAATGTAGTTTGATGCTAAATCTATTTGTAAACAAAGTTTTGTGGTCTGCCATTGATAGAATTAAGTACAAAACTAAACTAGTACAAATGGTCAAATGGTTTTTCGTTGTTGAGTTACTTGTTATCACATAAACAATTATGGTTCCAAATTACAATTCTGAAGACAATGGCACAAGTGTTTAAAGGAGATCACCCCTGCAGGGTTATACCAACATCTGGCCATTCTTATAAAGTGCCAAACATTTACATTATGAAATCCCTGAACTTTCGAGGGTGAATGGAATGTGTATTGTCCGTATTACTGGGAAAAGAATGTTACAGAATTGCTGAAACTGTTTTTCAGGATGTTTGCAAAAATACATTTTTACATGCAGTTCATTTGCAATGCGGGGCCCTGAGTGGCCAAGTGGTCTAAAGCACTCACCATTATGGATCACTGCTATCTCACCTCTGCCTGTGTGGGTTCAAGTCTCGGTTTCTGCCTATGTGGGCATGTGAGAAAGCTTGCCAGTAGCTTCTTGTGGGTTGGTGGTTCTTTCCGGGGTTTTCCCCAGTTCTTCCTCTACCATTAATACTGGCTGCCATGTATAGCCTATACTGTGCTGAAAAAAGGCGTTAAACCCTACAACAACAACATTTGCAATGCAATTAAAAAATGACCATAACCATTCTAAATTGACCGTAACTATTTTTTTTACCAAGGATTTCTCTTAATGATAAAATTCAACTGCAATAAACAGGGTCTAGATATTTATCAGCTTTGATGACTAAATTATCTCTTTTAATTAGTAAATTAGCTATATGTGCATAAATGGCCAACCTTCCACTGTAGGAAAGGTTAAACTATTCAAAACAAGCTCTAGAACATTTATCTGCAATGACAAGGATAAACTTGCAATATAAATAGTAGATCAATCTTATACAAATGCTCACCTGGAATGAAATTTATTAAATGAGTCAATTAATGTCTATCTTTTGTGAGCAATGGCAGCAAAATCTTGAAATTATTTGACAAGTTTCATATATTTCATTTAAAATGAGCAGAGAATACTGATTTTATTTGAGCAAACTGCTGAATATTGTTGTGAAATGACTTTTAAATACCTCCATAGTTATTCCTTTCCTTTGCATAATGTTATGTCATTTGTGCCATGAAGTATTTTTATGTGTATCACATATCTGAAAATTCTGATAATGTACATTGATGCAGTTAGCACAAGTAATGCGATAATATACTGTCCCATCTGACGGCTACATAAACAAGTGTTTACTTAAATCCTAAGCTCATTGGTTTTGCTACAAAATTAACATTTTTTGTAATTGATTTTTACATACTGTAAAATGGTCTACATGCATAGTTATTATTAAAATTACAGGAGGTTGTATGTACTTATACTATATATGCTTAGTAAAATGTATTGTAATAAAATGTATAGTTTCAAATCAGCCTGGCTGAACAGTATACTTGTACTACTAATGATGGAGTAAAGAAAAGAGGGACAGGAAGAAAGAACTGGCAGAAGTAGTAAATAACAAGTTCGTCAAAGGGACTGACACTCTACTGGGCCGATTTTTTTTATACAAGAATTCAATATAAGACCATTTCTTCGCTTTCATTTGAGTGTGTCAAAACCATCTTCGATATTCTTCAGCCATAAAACAAAGAATTTCAAAATAGGTGCTGTGGTGCAACCAGTAAAATAGTTATACGTGCATGAATGGCTCACCTTCCACTGTAGGAATGGACAAATTGTTCATTCAAATTCTAGAACATTTATCTGCATGTGTGTGATTTGGATTTTTAACGTAGCTTTAATAATTTTTGGGTCGTATCGCTACTGTGTCTGCAGTGTGGCAGTTTATAGTAATGTCTAGCACTGGGGCATCATGCTGCAGACAAGTAGTAGAGATAATATTTTTAAGACTTGACCTTCCAGCAAAACAGTGTTATTTTCATTTAGGAGCAATTAAACATGATAACAAGTCTTTCAGTGAATACTCCAAGCTGATGTCACCATCCATATAGGAATAGCAATAACAAGATTTTCAAGATGGCTGCCATGGCAGTCAAACTGTACACCAGATCACCTCTTTTATTTGGGACTACCTGGACATCTTAAGAAATCTTTTAGTGAAAACTCCTTGTTGATATGACCATCCATTTAGAAGTTGTGTTGATAAAAAAAATAATTAAAGATGGCTGCCATGGTTGCCCTGTTGGACATCAAATCAGCACCATTTTTAAATTTAGGATGAACATATAAAAAGTCTTTCTAAGAAAATCTTATGTTGATATGACCATCTATTTGAGAAGAGCAGGTTAGATTTACCCAAATTTTTGTATTAATGATATTATTGTAAAAGCTGCATAGTAAATATAGAGTAATTTCCCAAATCTATTGATCTTCAAATCTTTGATATGAATGTTACTGCAGAAAAAAACATGAATCTGAAGAAAGATAATAAAATGTATAAAAGATTTATTGTCTATTCATAAAATGGATAATAGCAATAATATTGTCTCCACTTGTATCTTGATCTTAGTTCTTTTTCTTCATTGGGTTCATTGGCAGCTGGTGGCATCAATCCTGCAAAATAATACAGTGATACCTTTCATCATCTTCTTTTAATGATGTCTTAACTTCTTCCAAATATCTTGTAGAAATATTTTTGGTGACTTGTATATTTCAAGTCTACAATTGGAGAAATTTGCAACATTTTTATCCACACTGAATGCAGCAATTAAATAGGTTCCATCATGACAAAACTTTAGCAACACTGGCAAAATTTTTATTTTTGGGAATTAATTTTAACCAAACAATTCAATATTTGCTTAGATAAAGTAAGCCATGAATATACTCTGTAATATTTCATACCCTGTAAATTCTTTTCACAATGAGATAAGAAAATATTATTATTAATTGCAGCACTAATTATTTAATTTTTAAATCATCAAAACTACTGAAATAGTTTTTGGGACGTTAAACTAGTTCTAATTATGCAATACGTACCTGCCGCTATTGTGTAGGTAACCTATTTTCGTGTCAAAAACTCTCCATCTGTCTGATGTCAATACATCCTCCCACTGAGTGGAGAAAAAGTCAAAATGACCTTTTGCACTCCACTCTCTTATTCTGCGCACCACTCTATATGCCATATGCAGAAGGTATATATTATTTGTCATCTTTTTCACAGATGCCAAAGCTGTCATTAGAAAAATTACATCTGTAGCAACTTAACACAAACAGTGGTCTTATTCTGCAGTTTTTAATTAGTCTCGGTGTTAAAAATGTGTTCCGTTTTCTAAGAAAACTGTATTGGTGCTTTAAACAGTGAGTTTTTGACACAAAAATAGGTTAGCTACGCAACCGTGGCAGGATAAGTAATTGCTATTATTAAATAATAAATGTACATACAAACCAAATAATGCAGAAATCCCAATCTATTATGACAAGTCCAGGCTTAATTTCCTAAAGCATCTCAAAATTTCTTCATCAACAAAGATTGCAGAGTATTTTTTTACTTTTTAGTGCTCAGTTGGTAACAATGCATTTTTTATAAACCATTCACCGAAAATCGGGGATAAAAATACAATCATATTATCTTAAATTATCCTGATCAACATCTGGCTTTATTTCTCAGTAGTTCTTTTCTGCTTTAAAATCAATTCAGTGATTTTGCATTCTTACCACTGACAAGAATCCTCACATTTTCTGAACTATCATAAGCAAGTTACAGTAAAATCTCCATTTTTGAGAAATCTTCAGCAAATAAGTGATGCTGGAACCAGGTATCTGATTTGGTCATACAGTGCTGTGGTCCATATACTTCATTTCTTTATGTGCCAGTGGTTTCACCTTTCATCCTTCTTTATGTAGAGTAGACAGTGTACCAAATACTCGGAGATTAGCAATCTCTAAATTATCAATGACATTGTACGTCTTTAATAAAAACATCCATACAATTCAATCCCAGTAAAGCAAGAACCTCCACAATTCCTATATTTGAATCTGCTCCATCTTGTTTATTGATTTTACATGTTCCTCTATCAATACTATCAGAACTTGTGTTTTGAGATACATACAGTGGAACCCCGCAATAACGCGATAATTGGGGTCCAAAAAATTGGATCGCGTTAATATCGGGGTTGCGTTAATGTGGAGTTTTACAGTATTTTACTTTTTTCAGTGAACAACTCAATGGGAAATATTAACAGCAAAATTAGGTTTAGAAAGGTGAAGCACGTGTATAGTTCATCACATTCCAGGGTCTATGAACAGTGTCTGTACAAATTTCATACTGCTAAAACTTTCTCATATGCGTTTCATGTACATTTATCCATTGCAAATTTCCAATAATTAATGCTTGTAAGTCTATTCGTTTGAACAACTACAGCAAGAATAATTAACAATCAGCACTTACTTTCAGTGTGCATGTAACTTTTACTTCAGATTTTGTGACAATTGAAAAAAAAAACGTGAAAACTACTAATCACTGTGCAAAGTGCAGAAAATGACATGCGTTTGTGAACTTGCTTTTCCACAATGGTAAAATATTTTTTCATAAAAAAAAAGGAAATTAATGAGTTCATAAACAAACACCATACCCATGTAAAACCTGAGAACTAAGTGCAGTAGGCCTGCGATGGTCACGAGTCACGTTTATAATTTTTTGTAAGCCGAATGCATGTACAAGTTCATACCCTTTTAATTTCCAGCTAATAAAGACGACATTATTTACTGGTCAACTGATTGCATCTAATAACACCACCAAGCCCAGCAAACATCTTGGCGGCTTTCATTTTTTTAAATGTTTATAAACTGTGAGACTCTTTTATCAACCACCACATTGTTTGCTGCTTGGTCGTGTATGCAGTTAAAGAAGAAACACATGTCAGCTATTGTTTCAGTAACGACTGAATACATAATTAATTGAAGACAATGACAAAGACAACTTACTGGTTTTACTCATGGATCAGTAATAAGTAACATTTCAGATAATGTTTATTTTGGCATTACACTTCAAGAACCTGGTGAAATTGTTAAATTTCAGAAGCCAAGCCACGATTGTATTAGATTCGAATTTGTATGTGAACTGTTCTCCAAAATGATAAAAACACTTTACACACACTTTCTCATACTTTTAAAAAAGTATTTTTCCGGGTACAAGAAAAATAAACATACATGTATTTAAAATTTCAGGAACCATGCTACAATCGTATTATATTCTAATTCATACATGATTTCTTCCCAAAAATGATTTTAAAAAATTTTGTGCAAAGTGCAGACCACAAGTTGCATTTGTGAACTGGCTTTTCCATAACGGTAAAATATTTTAATAAAAAATAGGAAATTAATAATGAGTTTATAAGGAAACCCCATACACATGTAAAACCCAAGAACTAAGTGCAGTAGGCCTGCAATGGTCACGAGTCACTTTTATAAAAAAAAATTTACAGTTTAACGCATGTACAATTTCATACCTTTAAAATTTCCAGCTAATAAAGCGGACATCATTTACTGGTCAACTGATTGCGTCTAATAACACCACCAAGCCCAGCAAACATCTTGGCGGCTTTTGTTTTTTGATGTTTATTAAACTGTGAGAATCTTTTATCAACCACCGCATTGTCTGCTGCTTGGTTGTGTATGGTGTTAAAGAAATACATGTTAGCTATTGTTTGAGTAACGATTGTATACAGAATTATTGGAAGACAATCACAAAGACAACTTACTGACTTTATTCATGGACCAGTAATAAGTAACATTTCCGATAATGTTTATTTTGGTGTAACACTTTAAGAACCTGGTGATATTGTTAAATTTCAGAAGCTACGCCACGATCATATTATATTAAAATTCATATGCGAACTCTTCCCCAAAATGATATTAAACATTTTGCATACAATTTCTAGTACTTTAAAAAAAATGTTCTTTCCCAGTACTGGAAAAATACACATACATGTATTTAAAATTTCAGGAACCAAGCTACGATCATATTAAATTCGAATTCATACGCAATCTGTTCCCTGTAATGATAACACATACTTTTACACTATTTCATGTACTTTGAAGATTTTTTTCATGTGCAAATGAATATACGAAATTTTATTAGCCACGCCACGACTGCGTTATATCCAAATTTGCGTTAAAGCGGGGTTGCACTGTATATAAAATAAATATTTGAAGTCAAACTCTAATTATAACAGGAAAAAGCTCTCACTATTTACCTGCACATCTGGCTCTGTAAACAAGTGTTTCCATGTGGTAGTGTTTAGTTTTACATAAGCCTGTGACTTCTCTGGGTAAAACAGAACCATCAGGACCCACAAACTGATTGATAATTAGTACATCCTGTCGACAGAAGAGAAAATGTTTTAGAAACATGGTACTATAACGCAGGTACAAAAGAATCGCAGTATTTCTCCCATGATAACGCTGTGCGCCAGTCTAATAAACTGATTAAAAAGTGGGGTGGGTGGGCTTATTATCACATAAAGCTATTCTTTGTGAATATCTGCCAAGTTTTGTAAAAAGAAAGGATTTGGGATTTAAAAAAACAACGCAAATGCCGTTAATTCTGTGCAACTAGTTTTGCATTTAATGTATGCTTCTTCAGAGACAAAATATTTTGAAAGAAACAGATCATGTCTTTATATTTTAAAATAAAATTTATGTCACTGATGTCATTATATCTTAATGGCCTTAATACCAAGGCACTATATAAAATTGTATAAAATTTAATAACAGAATTTATATGCTGTATATCCTTTATAAAATTATGATTGTATGTATGACTGTCTCTATTTTATTACTTTACCGAGTAAAAACAAGAGGGATTTGTGAGATTATCAACTTCATTAAATACATCACGTATTATCCTGACTGTATTACTCAGTTGCTTCTTCACTATGTGATATATGTTTGGTTTTAAACAAATAGAAAAATATGATCAAAGTATCCATGATACTGAACTTGCTTTCAAAAGAAAGTACAAGTGTATGTATTTGTAATACATTACATACATATACCAATATTTATGTTTTAAGCCTCTGGGCAAAGTACCAGATGGAAACAATTGTCTCTGAGGCTATTGTAAGATGCACAAGTGCATTTTGTCTTTTCAAATCCAGTAAGCATATTTACCGCTGCATATCACTTTAAGATAAAATCTTCATAGATCCCAAGTAATAACCTAAATAAATCACCAATGGGGGTGGGGGTAGGTGGGTAGGCTTGACCAAAAGGCCAATATTAACTGCATATCTGAATTTGCATTTTATGCCCACTAAACTCTCTCTGTTTCTGTCTGTCTGTCTCTCTCTACTACAAACAAGAAATTTATTTATGAAAACAAAGTACTGAGATGCTGGCTCCTGATTGAGATTCATTTGTTCAGTAGCATGATCAAATTCATTTCAAACAAAAACTGATTACAGGTCTTTAAATAAATTAATATAAATGTTATGTTTCTGATGTTGAATGATTAAAAGGAAGATAAGACTTAATTCCATCATTTCCACTCACCTAACTCTGCAAGAACGCAAACTAAAAGTGTCATTTTACATATCAGTAGCCAGTAATGATTACATTTTCATAACACCATAGCATTTGTAATCCAAGGCAAAATTGTCAATCACCTGCCTGTCATATGATCTAACCAATATGTCAGACTTTCCTTCTTTGTAGTAAATCACTGTTTGTTTATAACCTGAAGGTGGAGGTCTCAGTAGTTTCCAACATATGGCACAGGGACTATGTACATGGATGCCCAGGATGGACCAGGAACTATTGTCAGCTCCTTATTTGCATTTGTATTTATGTGCAGAGTCAAGACTGATTATAACATTTCACACGAGACTGAGATTTTTAGAACATTATAATTTCTTCTTTTCAAAATATTTATATACTAGTCTATGTTGATGATGTTGTACATACCTGTAGTAAACAATTTACATGTATACTGATTACTGGTATAATTACTATCAGAACTTATATGTAATGCCAATACAATTTTCAAACAACCTACATTTGCATAAATACATGCTGTCACAAAAGAAGAAAAAAGATAAGTCAGTAAGTGTCAACATATACGTACTTATACCAGCCAGTCAGAAAATCATAAAAATCAATTTTTGTGAAGTTGTCATTGTTCAATAACCCTGTTTTCTCATGGTAATCACTAATTTCACAAACATTATCCCTATTTCAGTTGCTGCTACTGGCAAGCTTCCTCACATACCAACATAGGCCGAACCCACGCAGACAGAGGTGAGATGGCAGTGATCCGTAATGGTCAGACCACTCAGGGCCCCACCAACGTGAAGAGAACAACCTCATGATAGGCTTTCACTCATAATGACATCGATTTGTTCACTAGGCTCTGTCGGTACACTGAGAGTTTGCCATGCATGCTCATTTTTTTCTTTTGTCAAGGCTTGCCAGGAATCTTTGGATTAGAATATGTTGGCACTTTGACTTCTATTGTTCATATTTTTAATTTATAGCTTTGAGTCTAAAAAGATATATTTTCATTTTTTGACTGCTGAATTTTCATAACAGTCAGAACTCGAAATGAACACAACCGCTTTACTTCAAGCTATTTCTTTGATCACCTTTTGAATTTATGGGCTATTCTATTGAGGTTATGAATTTTGCGTCTTAGCTGAAATCTCAGGTCTGCAGTCAACACAGCAGTAACTAAGTCTAGGAAACTTCATCCAAACTCTTTTAGCTGGTTTGCCAGTAGTAAGATCATTTGTGTTTTGGACAACAATGAAAACAGGCAAACATCTCTTTTAGTGATATTTCTCAGCACAATGATATGATTATTGCAATATCTTACATTCTGATGTAGATCCTGTATCATTTTAAAATTATTCTGAACAAAATGAAGTACAAGAACAAGGCTCTTAGAGATTCATGTAGGCTGGGCAATTAAGACAATGGCTGTAATTGATATAAAGATGTGTATGTATGTAAATGAAGCACTAATAATTAATATTAGTAAGTTGATTAATCAGTAAATAATTTGATACATACTGTATATGAATTAAGTTACAAGAAGTGTGAAACGTGAATTGATTTCAAGTGCTCTATATTAAGCATGGGCTAGAGGGTTTTACAGATTGTGTTGTCCTACGTAACACAAATCTTGACTTTGGATGCATGTTTTTGTCAGGAAAAACTGAAAAATATGCCTACAATGTTTCTTTAGCTGATGTCCATCCACATCTATGTTGGCACTAGCAATGGCCAAAGTCACTAAAGATAATAAAAACCAAAAGATGGCAATGAATATTTATTTTAAAACAATGTATATGGGAGTGAAAACATTCATTGTCTGTGGTGTTGGTTGAGTTGCAATATAAAGTATTTGATAGCTACTAGTATAAATTCACACCTATGGCATCGAAGATTTCATTTGTTTTGAGGCTGAAGTAATGACAAAATCAGGCCAAATGTATGCAAGTACACAATTTTTATATGAATTACTGATTTATTACTTTGAGAAGAAAAGTAGTTAATGAAAAAATAGGTATTTGTTATAATAAATGCTTGCTAGATACTGAGTGAATAAGTAAGTCAAATGAAAGCAAGATCTGGAACAGAAAATTCCAGGTGCAGCTCATTTCAGGTTAACTAGATATTCAAACATATTACTGCTTTCATGAGTCACTTGAGAACATGATAAAATGTTTACTGGAATAATATAACCATCTGAAGAAAATATGATAGTACAGTGTAGATGACAAAATTAAGGTGTCAAAACCATTATAGCATTATGTAATACAATTTTCCTTTATCCCTTTAATGTTGTGTGTCCCCCAAATCGGGATGGTGGGGGACACAATGTCCCCTGCTCTGGGATTATAAGTGCAACAATGGACTTCATACAATAAAGAAATATAAGACTAATGATTAAAGTCATTTGTGACACTATTAACAATAGTCAAAACAAATGTAAGCTTAGAAATATTCTCTTTGTGGAAATGTGAAAATGGAACATTGATGAACTTTTGACAGTGGGACTTTCTTTAAGGTAAAGAATAGTATTCCACATTGATACAAAGTACAGGTACTCCACACTGATACAAAGTACAGGTATTCCACATTGATATAAAGTACAGGTACTTCACATTGATATAAAGTACAGGTACTTCACATTGATATAAAGTACAGGTACTCAACATTGAGACAAAATACTGGTATTCCACACTGATACAAAGTATAGGTAAAAATGTAAACTGTCTTAGAAATATTCTCTTTGTGGAAATGTGAAAATGGAACATTGATGAACTTTTGACAGTGGGACTTTCTTTAAGGTAAAGAATAGTATTCCACATTGATACAAAGTACAGGTACTCCACACTGATACAAAGTACAGGTATTCCACATTGATATAAAGTACAGGTACTTCACATTGAGACAAAGTACTGGTACTCAACATTGAGACAAAATACTGGTATTCCACACTGATACAAAGTATAGGAAAAAATGTAAACTGTCTTAGAAATATTCTCTTTGTGGAAATGTGAAAATGGAACATTGATGAACTTTTGACAGTGGGACTTTCTTTAAGGTGAAGAATAGTATTTGAAATAAACAAACAAAAAAAACAACCTAGTAACTTTATAAGTATTTTCTGACAGAGCATAGGATAGGAAATAATTACTAAATAAACATGGTCAGTGTCCATGGAATGGAGATGAGGCTGTAAAACTTACTGTGTACTTCACATTTAATCCACACAAGGTGCAACTAGTAGGTGGCTTGTTCAACTTAACCAGGTGGTCCTTCCTTGGGGACTCTAACATCACCCCTTCAACCTGTACAGAAAATGAATGTGCCCTTAGTAATCGGTATATATCACTTAGGCCATGGAATCCATTATTACTGAGACATAAAATCAAGATAATTGTGAAAACAAAATGCATCATACAAAAAGGAATGAAATAAACATGACGTCCAAGTGGGCCTCAAATTGCTCACCTGCAGATCTTAACAATTAACCGTTAACTAAGCAGGCTGATGTACGTGAGAAAATAACCCAATAAATGTTCTCCAAACCTTTATATCATGTAGATTTTTTAATTATTTCAATATAAATCCTGATAAAAATTATTCCCACAGATAAGGCAACAATAATTCATGTGGCTCTCACTCACAATCTACCTCAGGCATGTATTACTTTCTTCATGGTGCCAAGTCTGTAAGTAATTTATTCTGATTAGATGTAAAATAGCCTGTTTTACATCCTTTCAGAATAAATTACATTCAGAGTTGGCAACCTCAACCAGACTGAATTTGTCAATGTTCATTTAAATTCAGTCAGGTTGAGCCATTGCCAGGTCTGTATGTTTTTAACTCATGCTTAGAATGTCAGAGCCTGTACAAATTTAAATAGGTTGAATTCAATCATGTTGAGCATCCCATTTCTGAATGCTTATTGAAGTCTGTTAATTATATTTTTCAGTTCACCTTTTCTGTAGCAAAGCATGCCCCTAAAATTCTTGCTGAAAGATACCAATTTCTGAAACTGTTGGATCTTTTTCTCATTCAAGTCAAGTATTCATATTAGTTAAGATGTGATTTTCCAGTAAGTTTGCTGAATCTGTGATGGCAAGCTTCCAAACCAGTCTTAGGCTCTTTGTGTCTTAATAGTTCTAAAGTCAAGGAAGGAATTTAGTCAGCTATATTAATATAAAGCATCAGTACTCCAAGCTGATACAAAGTACAGATACCCCACATTGACATAAAGTACAGGTACTCCACAATGACATAAAGTAAAGGTACTCCACACTGACACAAAATACTGGTATTCCACATTGATACAATGTATAGGTACTCCACATTGATATAAAGTATAGGTACTCCACATTCATATAAAGTACTAGTACTACACATTGATACAAAGTACAGGTAATCCACAATGACACAAAATACTGGTATTCCACATTGATACAATGTATAGGTACTCCACACTGACATAAAGTACAGGTATTCCACATTGATACAAAGTACTGGTACTACACATTGATACAAAGTACAGGTATTCCACACTTATACAAAGTACAGGTACTCCACATTGATACAAAGTACTGGTACTACATATTGATACAAAGTACAGGTATTCCACACTTATACAAAGTACAGGTACTCCACATTGATACAAAGTACTGGTACTCCACATTGATACAAAGTATAGGTACTCCACACCAATACAAAGTACAGGTACTTCACACTGATACAAAGTACTGGTACTCCACATTGATACAAAACACGGCATTCCACACTGATACAAAGTATAGGTACTCCATATTGACATAAAGTACTGGTATTCCACATTGATACAAAGTATAGGTAGTCCACATTGATATAAAGTACTGGTATTCCACATTGATACAAAGAATAGGTACTCCACAATGATACAAAATACTGGTATTCCACATTGATACAAAGTATAGGTACTCCATATTCATATAAAGTACTGGTACTACACATTGATACAAAGTACAGGTATTCCACACTTATACAAAGTACAGGTACTCCACATTGATATAAAGTACAGGTACTTCACATTGATACAAAGTACTGGTACTCCACAGTGATACCAAGTACTGGTACTCCACACTGATACAAAGTACAGGTACTTCACATTGATACAAAGTACTGGTACTCCACATTGAGACAAAATACTGGTATTCCACATTGATACAAAGTATACATACAAATGTAAACTGTCTTAGAAATATTCTCTTTGTGGAAATGTGAAAATGGAACATTGATGAACTTTTGACAGTGGGACTTTCTTTAAGGTAAAGAATAGTATTCCACATTGATACAAAGTACTGGTACTCCAAATTGATACAAAGTATAGGTACTCCAAATTGATACAATGTACTGGTACTCCACATTGATATAAAGTACAGGTACTCAACGTTCCACAATGATACAAAGTATAGGTACTTCACACCGATACAAAGTACTGGTACTCCACATTGATACAAAGTACTGGTACTCCACATTGATACAAAATACTGATATTCCATATTGATCCAAAGTATAGGTACTCCACATTGATCCAAAGTACTGGTACTCAACATTGATACAAAGTACTGGTACTCCACAGTGATACCAAGTACTGGTACTCCACACTGATACAAAGTACTGGTACTCCACATTGATCCAAAGTACTGGTACTTGACATTGATACAAAGTACTGGTACTCCACAGTGATACCAAGTACTGGTACTCCACAGTGATACCAAGTACTGGTACTCCACACTGATACAAAGTAGTGGTACCCCACATTGATACAATTTACTGGTACCCCACATTAAGGTTAGTGTTCCTTGGACTAGTTCAAGTTCATTTCCCAAGCTTATGGGCACAGCTATTTTGATCAGCCATCTGCTTTAGGCAATGTGTTGTTTCCCAAATATCACATTAAGAAATTTCAGTCACAGTATAGGAAAGTAGAACAGACTTTAGATACATATACTGTAACCTCTTAATCCTGTCATTTACTAATTTCATTCATCAATGTCTTATAATATCTTATTATTTATAATCGCTTAACAGCTCACTGAACTAATGTTTTACTGTTATTTTTCTCATCAGACTAATGCTTACAGCTATTTCCCCATAGAACTAATGTTTACTGTTATTTTTCTCATCAGACTAATGTTTGCAGTTATTTCCCCATAGAACTAATGCTTACGGTTATTTCCCCATACAGCTAATGTTTAAAGTTATTTTTCTGATCAGACTAATGTTTGCAGTTATTTCCCCATAGAACTAACGCTTATGGTTATTTCCCCACAGGGCTAATGTTTACTGTTATTTTTCTCATCAGACTAATGTTTGCAGTTATTTCCCCATAGAACTAATGCTTATGGTTATTTCCCCATAAAGCTAATGTTTAGTGTTATTTTTCTCATCAAACTACTGTTTGCGGTTATTTCCCCATAGAATTAATGCTTATGGTTATTTCCCCATAGTGCCAATGTTTACTGTTATTTTCCTCATCCATCTAATTGTACTGTTATTTTCTCTATAGATCAAATGTTTACTGTTATTTGTTTTTTGTTGACTTTTTACAGAAAGAAATGTTTACAACAGGTTATCTTAATCCTTCTGATTGCCAACTTATTAAATAATTCATGAAATGTCTGAAGTAACATTTAATTAACAGAAAACTTGGTCTATTGAGTAGGAGACCACACGTTTCACCAATTTCCTGGGAGGTATCACATGCATAAGTAACAAATACTAATAATAAAATGGATTATATCAAAGTCATGCACGACTTAAGAATACTTACTGTTGTAACCTTGCCATCTGTATTTTCCTTAACTGCAAAAGAAATTGAAAACAATAAGTAGGAACAGCTGTATCAAACTTAATTTTATGGGTTGATGATAAATGTGTGTTTAAGAACTATATAAGAAGCATAAAGTTCCAGGAGGATCTCAAGTTATGACCCAGGATCTAAATTCCTGAGGATATGGATGGACCCTAAGGTCAATGTCAGCTGCATATACAAAATTTTTCTCTATATGCCTAGTATGTGTATATGCATGAATGATTACTGGGATGAGATCTCAATAGTTTACAAGTTATGGCTGAGGGGCTAGGCCTCTCAGGGGATGGCTGAAGCCCATAATCAGTGTCAGTTGCATAAAATGGGGCTCTCAATAATTTCTATTTTATGTTCTTGGGGGTAAGGACAGATCCTGTCACATCACCATGGGTCCAAGTCTGGCATGTACTGAATCGGGTCACTGATCATGTATACTGACCCAAAAAACATGTAAGACATACAACTTACTCACCCACCCACACCACCATCACACACACTCCAAAAGGGTTGCCACAATCTCAGAAATAAAAAAATTAAATTTCCTGTGGGACGGTGGTTCTTACCAGGGTTTTCCGCAGGTTCTTTCTCTACCAGACATACAGGCATCCATGTATAGCCTATCATGTGCTGAACAATTATGTTAAATCAATTACGATAACAATAACATACTGTACACCAAAAAAAAACAACCATGCATAACACATTATTTTCACATACAGATTATTATAAAAAGACACTCCTGTCCTAAATAGCATTCAATGGGTGGAGTAAATTATGGATGATAAAATGTCTTAAATACTGACCTGGGAAATTACTCAATTACCATTAATCGATTATATTTACAGAGCATCAAAGATGTTTTGTTTATGAGATTCATGTATAAGGGAGTAATACTGTACTGAATTCAATTCCTTCATTGCCATAAGAGTCATGCATGATATACGACAATTATATCAATGAGAATAAGGATAATAATAATAATAATAATAATTTTAAAAATGCATCATATAAAAAGGATTGAAATAAACATGACATCCAAGTGGGCCTCATACTGCTCACCTACAGATCTTAACAATTAACCGTTTAACTAAGCAGGCTGACGTACGTGAGAAAATGACCCTACATAAATGACTTCCAAACCTTTATATCATGTAGATTTTTTAATTATTTCAATATAAATCCTGATAAAAATTATTCCCACAGATAAGGCAACAATAATTCATGTGGCTCTCACTCACAATCTACCTCAGGCATGTATTACTTTCTTCATGGTGCCAAGTCTGTAAGTAATTTATTCTGATTAGATGTAAAATAGCCTGTTTTACATCCTTTCAGAATAAATTACATTCAGAGTTGGCAACCTCAACCAGACTGAATCTGTCAATGTTCATTTAAATTCAGTCAGGTTGAGCCATTGCCAGGTCTGTATGTTTTTAACTCATGCTTAGAATGTCAGAGCCTGTACAAATTTAAATAGGTTGAATTCAATCATCTATAGACCTTAAAAGTGCTTGGCAAGTTTTTCTTAATACCTGCACCATGATTTGTCATGTCTGTGTGTCATGTTTGCTTCATGTGTCTGTGTGTGGTCATTATGCCTTTTATATGCTGAGAGGCCCCTTTTCTCAATTCAGATAAAAAGTTTCCAGACACCTATAAAAAAGAATGTAGAGTTTTCTTTTAGAATGACTGATGCTTTGAATGTCCAAAAATAATTTTCAAGACTTCAAGATTTTTCTTTTCTTTTTAATTACCAGGTTTCTAAACCATTTCTGATGTTCTTGAGTGACAAGATTTTGAAATTAGTTTCTGCACCATTTTCATTTAGATCAAATAATACTTTTTTTTGTTGAGTGATTCTTATCTTGACATGACCATCCATTCTGGAAAACTGGTAACATGATTTTCAATATGTTCATTGTGTCAGCCATAGTTTTTAGGTCAGATCAGCAATATACATGACCAATATCATAAATAGTCTTTTGTTATAAAAATCTGTGTTGATATGACTTTTGATTTAGGAGAGGCAATAATAAAATTTAAGATTTTAAAGATGGCTGCCTTGGTGTATTCTTTGGATATCAGATCGGCATCATTTTCATCTACAACTAGACACTATATGAGTCGTCTGGTGAAACCCCCACATTTATATGATTTCCCATTCAGGCAGAGAAGCAACAGCAAGATTTTTAATATGGCTCCTATGGTGAAAAAAAAAGGATGCCAGATTGACACCATATTCATTTATGAACAATGGGTATCCCAAGAAATCTTTTTGGGCAAAGCCCATACTGATATGACTATCCATTCAGATGGAGTAGCAATAACATATTCAATGTCTTTGTCCCATGACTTTTTTGTTTACATTAAATGAGATAGCATAAGAGGTGTTCAAGTGAAAACCGAATGCTCTTGACTTTACATTCAGGAGTACTGAATCAAACTGATAACAAAATATTCAAATGGTTATTGTGGTGGTCATATTGTATGTATGAGCAACACTATTCTGATTTAGGGTCAACTAGACCTTGGTATGACTGACTAAACAAAGTCAATCCCTCAAGCAATTAAGAGCAGCAATAACCAACCAGTGCTAATGAATGAACAGATATCAGATGTTAGATCATGTATGACTGACAACAGCCATTCCATAAGCTCTTTTATTCTATTACCAGTAAAGCTAAAAAAAACAAAGCCCCTTTCTTTCTAAGGGAATTCCCAAAAATGTTCCTTTCTCAGATACTCACAATGATTACATATCATTGGCTACATACTGTCAATGAAACTGGAGATAATGGTAGGACCTTTCCTAGGGACATAAAAAGGCAGTGAACCTGGGATGGCATGAGTTCCTATGGCTCCTAATTTATAACGAGAATGTCAAATTTCAGTCACTAAATTAATGTATGCTGGGTATCCTTTAAAGAGATCATGTTAAAGAGACTTATCATGAAAGAATTTTGAACTTCTGCACTTCTGTATAATGTATATATTAATCATTAATTTGTCTTATTATATCTGTTATTATGACTCTATGGTCTTAAACAGAGTAATAGAAAACAGCAAAAAGCAACAAATTGTGTAAAACTCAACAAATAATTTATTTCCCTAAAATACAAACTGAAAATTTATGTCACAAAATCAGTAACTGGTGATAAAAAATTTAACTTCTGATGATGATTCACTTTTTAAAAAAACAAGGTGCTCACTCACTATAATACTATCCATGGAAGCCAAACCATCTCATAATGTGGCACTCACCAGTTTCATATTTTGCGTAGGGTTAAAATTTTAAAGAAAAATAATTTCCCCAGGTGTCCTCAATGGTTATACAGGCTATTTAAAAGGGACCTTGTATATCTTACATATTACTCAAAGAACCTTTAATTCCCTTTATTTTGGTACATGATTGATGGGTGTAATATGGGTTATAGGGTATACAGCTTGGCATTATTTCAAATGTGCACCTATCAAAAAATTGCTAGCTCTGCTTGGTCATTTTCACTTCCTGAACTTCAGAAGTAAAATGTATATAAAAAAAAAGAGCCAATAACTTCTTTTACATTTTATATATTTGGTAATTCATTCATTGCACTTTTAGAAGTTGTTATTGTCTAATCTGGCAAAATTTATTTTTCCTATTTTAACAACTGCTAAAATAGTGTACTTTAGACTAATTCAGGCTGATTTTTTTTAGCACAAGGGAACAGTGATTTTAGTTAGCTGTGTGCTTAGATCATTTACAATTTCCACCAGTACAATATCATGAAATTTCAGCCACAGTACATGAAAGTAACATAGAGGTATTCCAACATTCTATCAATTTTGCATGTTGCAAATGTAAACAGCTTAACCTTACACACACCACTTTCTCAGAAGTTTATAATATCTGTAAAGTGCCACCTAAATGAAGTTGCCTTTAAAATAAAATTTTATTACTGCTTAATGAGATTGCATCCATTACCATAAAGCATTAAAAAAAGAACTGTGTTATAATAAACTGCCTTGCTATTATGGGACAACTGAAAATGTATGAATTTGATGTGAATTGTTATCTTTATATTTCTGCAATCAAGTCACTGACATCTGCCAGTGTAATGTATTTTGAGGTTGTATAAATGTAATTTACTAAATTTCTTAGCAAAGGAAGATAATGAAAATTTAGCAATAAACCAAACTTGTATTAGTTTGAAAACAAACATTTCAGGAATAGAGATGAGTTAAGAAAGAAAATACTAGTCAGTGAAAGTAGTAATCAAATCAGGAATGGGAAATTCCAGAGTACACTCATTTCCAAAATAAATTCCGTACAACACCGTGAATGATATCTGTATCTGTAGCTAAATGAATTTTCTGGTTAATATCAACAAATGTACCAAAAAGTAACTAATTTCTTTCATGCAGTTAGTATTTCAACACTGTCTGAATTGATACAGCGCGTAACACATTTCATTATTAAATACAAACCACAACAGGGTGCTCTGTTTACATCAAATTTTCAAATTGTGCCATGACCTGTGGAAGAACCAATGTGTTTATTAAGGAGTCCTCAGCTTTCTTTTTCAGCTATATTCTGCCACAATGTCTTTGAACTATCAAAAATGGACTCTTCCAGAACTCAGGATGAACTGAGACCAGTCTTTTTCAGCATGTATGAATTACGTTTAAATCATTTGTGAATGAAACGAATTTTGTAATTTCAGCCCCATTTAGAGATGATGGCGTGAAAATGCAATGATAAACAGATGCAGATATCATTGGTGATGCTGTGCAGAATTAACTACAGTAAACAACTTAATTAAACATATTAGTATTGTTAAGGCCAAAATTTCGCAATGACTTGGAAAATTCATTCACTAAAATAGCATTGCCCACTATTATGTAGAAATTCTCGTCTACCCCTTCCCAAGATAATTATCTCAAAACATGCTTTAGCTACTGCAACAATATAATTAAAATCATAAATTTATCCGTCAGTTTATATTTTTGTTAATAATGGGCTGCACCTTTTAGCCATATACTTTAAAGAGGAAAACACTAATGAAATTTCTTTATGCATTTTAACTATTTCATGTGTGAAGCAACTGCACGAAATAGCAGCACAGTAGTGGAGTACCAGCGAAAATTGGTGACTAATTGTACAATGCAAGTTCATGTAGATACGTTTTCGTTTCAGGCAGATAATCACCTTCACGCAAATATAATCTAGATGAAGTACAAATTAATCGTTTGCTACTGATGTTTTGTCTACTTTGCCTAATTTGCGCTGCAAAGAAATTAATTCGATTTGTCAAGGCTACCCTTGCCGATGACATTTTAAAGGATGGTGGTGGTGGTGAAGGGATAAATCTGTAATCTATAATAACTTGTATTATTATTTTATCAATATATTATTTCTAAATGTATTACTTCATCGAGCCAAACTAATTAAATAATTTTATATTTATAGATCTTTAAATCATTTTTCAATGCAACTAAATATCCATCTTTTATTTATTTCTTTACATTGAAAACAACTACTCCCAAAAGTGTCTGCAGACTTGGACCAAGCGCACGTATAATCACGACCGTTTGAAGTCACTTCCGGATAAACTGTCAACATCTCCAAGCGCTCCAAAACATTTATTTCGTCTGATGGTTGCGCACGTGTGTTGACATTTTAAAAGAGAAATGTTACTAATCTATCATTTCTATATTTAAATATGACATTTGATTTAGTTGAACAATTGAATGCCACAATTAGTTTCCAAAATCCATTAGTGTATGCGGCACAACTGATTTGTACCTGTCCAAACACATCTTTTGCCCCCGCCAGTTGAAACATTAATGCCGATTTGTATTTTTTAGCAGAATCATTATGAATTATCTCCGCTGTGCGACAGAATTTGAACTCGTATCCAATTTTGCCATTTAAAAGTCTACAGTAGTATTTTGTGGGTTACTCTTTTAACTTAGTTGATTTTCTCACAAGCATTTAAAAAAATGGAGGGGGAGAGTAACGCGGTGACAGCAGCCTATGTCTTTCGTGGCATAGAGTATATTGTGACAATGACTGTTCAGCCAGCTACAAATGTAACAGTGGAAGTCGAGGATCGCTTGACAGCAGATCAATGGAGAGCAACATTTGATGCAGCTTGTAAGCCCAAATTATGATTTATATTTCTATCTATTAGTGTTTCACTAATAATATTAAGCATGTCACCATCAGCCAGGATCACATCACAGTATTAACTGGGTGGATGGTTGAAGATATGTAACTTGTAATGGGTTGTGGAAAATCAAAATAATTCCAAAACTACACAATGTTTCATATATTCATCTTTACATTTTCAGTTTAAACAGTATTCTCATCTATTAGAGAATTGTCAGACATGTACTTTTTTCTGCCATCCAGGTAGTGATCCAAATGACCAGTCTTGCAGCCATATTACATAGTTTGTTGGGGATGGTGGATGGAATTTGCTTTCTTAATTCCCTTTAAGTAACTCTGGATATTGGTTTCAACTTGCTTGGATCCTATTCCTATGTGGTATTTAGCCACCCCTCCCCTCCCATTATAGTTATCTATGCACAGAGATCAGAGAAAGGTCAAGATATATTTTTCCAGTCTGTGTTAATGTGTGAAAGAGCTAGTTTAGATATGACAGATGATACACGCTCCATGACAAAAGTGAAAATGAGCATTATGGCATGAAATGAGAAAGCAAAATTGAGCTACTGTACTACTGTAATTTTATCCCAGCCTTTCTTTCTTTCTAGGTCCTAGGCAACAGTTCAAAGTGGGTTTCTTATTTGACACTTCACTGAATTCAGTTAAATTTTGGATTTGATTTTATGGTTTTTTTTATTGTCTTCTTTCTTAACAGTTTATGGGGTGGTCTGTTGTCATTCTGTCATCTGATGTCTTTCCATTAGCACAAGTTTGTTATCACAACTCAGTGCTCAAAGAAAAATTATTTTAGACACAGGCCCAGGGTTTGTGACTGTAAAAAGAAATCACAATCCCAGACTCAAATTCAGCAAGATGGGACTAAAATTAAATGCATCTGTCCAATATGGGTGGTAATGCTTTATCAACACAAATCAACTATGCAATCACAAGCATGTGCTTATTGTTGTCTGTCAATAATCTATTTCATTACTAAAATCATCCTGAAAAATATAGGTCAATTAATAGTTATTATTTTAACAAGATTAAGATAATGAATAATAATAAAGAGTACTAATTTGAATGTTCAAGTCAATGTGTTGAATATGTTACTTACTGGTTGTGTCCCTATTTCAACAGTCATGGTACACACAGGAATGATTGTCAATATGTTGTTTGCTGTATATACAAAGAATTAAATGCACCACGCTCTTTTTTTCCTGGCATGCTTCACAAAGTAAACCTCTGTCAACCAAGAGTTCAGAAATTTACTTTTGCTTCCTAAATCACCTTGAAAAAATGAATCATACTTGAACACTATTCCGACAACTGTAATAATCATGCTTTCCGTTTTATATATGTGGTAAAATCTGATTTCAAAGAAACATCATTGTTCACAAACTTGTCAGTAATCTTAAATACAGATGGCTTAAACATTCTCATTCAAGGCACTGATATGTAATAACTTTTGTTCACCTACACACATCTAGCATCTATTAGATTTACCTATATTGAGTTATTCCACTTCATAGTCTTTATTACCTATGCAAATTAGCACAATGGGCTCAAACACTGCAGTCTTCCAACAATCACACTAGCTATTGTGAGAGCATTAAGTAATACATAAAATGGTGGTTGATACCTGACCTCTTTTAATTACCACTGTTAAGACTTCCCAAAGTATAGTTTTACATCAGCTCCAATCGTGACTGTTTGCTGTATAAAGGGTGTATACTGAAGTGGTTGGGTTTTTGTTGTTGTTTTGTTTATAAAGATTACTGAAATGGTATTTTTCACAACATGACCATATCAGTGTTTTGGGGAGTCAGAATTGTGTTTTAGCATGACACCATTTTATGGCAGATCAGCATCTTAAAGATAAATATTTTCCCCACATTTCATCAGTGCAATTGAAGTTTTCTTATGTAAATTAGATTTTTTCAACAATTTTAAACTGTGTGATTGTTTAGTAGCCTCTTGCCTTCCCAGCCTCTTGTACAATAATTATCTGTTGAACACTGGAAAACTGTATGGTAAGACGATGATTCGATGTGCTCAAGATTAAGTTTTAGTTACTTCACATGATTCATTATGTACTGATAATCAGGCTTCTATTGTTAAACTACTTGTCCAGTAGATGCAAATTGAAAATTATTTGTCAAGCTAAAAACCACTTATTAAGCATTTTCTTGTTGCAAAATTGTTAACTGTATTTAATAAAAACAAAAACATCTTTAAAAATGTTGAGTTTCCTTTTCCTTTTAAACTATTGCATGTTTTACATGAAGAAGTTAATTTAGCCCAGTTATTTTTAAAAAAATCACATTTTAGCAAATGCATTGGGTGTTTGGAGTTTGAAAAAAATGTTTTCTATGTGACATGCTATGTTGTGGTTGGTCTGCCAGTTTGAAAATCTACTTTTTAAATAGATAAAGTGCAGTTGCAAAATTCTACTTGCCTTTTGATAGAATTACCTGCAGGTTAACAAGCAAAAATGTTCAACTTTGCATAATGATTTCCATGAATGTTGCTTTGCATATTGATGATCTAAATTAGTTTGATGCGGAGTCCTCAGAAGCTAAAAATATTACTTACAAATTATGGGTCTCAAGAATAGTGGATTTTTTATATACTAACAATGGCAATGGAAATTTGCTGATGTTGTTTGTATATGGTATTTGTACAAAAATGTATGCTAGCAAAAGGTGGCCTGATTGTGTAGGATGCAGGATGTCATGGGTTTGAACCTTGGCTGTGTCATACCATAGACTTATACACTATATAAAAATGGTACTAACAGTTGCCTCCCTTGGCACTCATCAAGAGGTTAGTGTTATGACTGGTCGGCCTAGTGTCAAGATAATGTAATTGGGTGGAACATGATGCTACATGTCTATGACATGATGCCCTAGTGCTAGACATCATTATAAACTGACACACTGCAGACATCATAGCAATATGATTGAAAAATTGTTAAAGCTACGTAAAAAATCCAAGTTTCTTTCTCTCACACAGACACACACACAAGGAGCTGCTTACAAATTTACTAGCATTTGATATTTTTACAGTTCAAAGGTGTATTTACAATAACTTTTAGTGCATTTTCATATCTGTCCCTATTCATACGATTTATGCCAAGTTACATGTCAAGCACAATAAAATGTGAACATGTTAAACTGCTCAAGACACTAATTCAACAAATCTTGATTTCTTTTTAGATATTGAAGATTTAACACACAAGACTGGAAATTTTAAACAGTTCAACATATTTGTCAGCATGCTTGAATCAGCAGTAATACAGGTAATCAACAGTAATACAGGTACTTGGCAATATACAGGTAATCATCAGTAATATTGGTAATCAGCAGTAATACAAGTTCTCAGTAATAGTATTGGTAATCAGCAGTAACACGTGTAATCAGCAATAATACAGGTACAAGGCAATAGTATTAGTAATCAGGAGTAACACATGTAATCAGCAATAATGCCGGTAATTAGCAATAATACAGGTAATCAGCAATATACTGGTAATCAGCAATAATACAAGTACTCAGTAATAGTATTGATAATCAGCAATAATATATATAGTCAGCAATAATACAGGTAATCAGCAGTAATATAAGTAATCAGCAATAACATATAATCAGCCATAATAAAGGTATTCAGCAATATTATGGGTAATCAAGAGTATGGATAATGAGGGGTACTCAGTAGTAATTTGATTAATCAAAAATAATATAAGTAAATAAGCAATAATATGGGTAATACATGATAACCAGACCATTGTTACCTCTTGATTGCAGACTCGTTGAAATTTAATTGCAGTTATTCAGTAATAGATGTAAAATATATACTTCCATTAAAGACACATCCAACTGCAACTGCATTGACACAGATTAGCCATCACATAATGTGCAAGCAGATGTAGGCCTATGCAATTTGTTAGGTTTAATCACAGAACAAACAACATAGACCCTCATCTGCTGATGCATTTTGCAGTGGCAGATCAGGGTCTGTGCTGTTTGCAATTGGATCCAGGTTATTTGTGGACACTAAGGCAATGGTAATTTCTCTACGATTTCTCAGTTCTAAATGAAATGAAAATGAATTCAGTTTAACATTTGGAACCAGCTGACATCATACAATCTGTAAAATATCTGGACATGGACTAAATACGGAAGATAAATTTTGTTTTTCAGGCATCAGACACTGTGTCCCTTGACCTCCTAACATATGCAGATTTGGAATCACTCAGACAAAGGAAGGCAGGAACAGCAGTGAAGTCATCCATACCAGCCCAGAGATCTGTCTCTCTCAACTCTAAAAGATATCTCATCCTGACTTACACAGTAGAGTTTGATAGGTAACGATAGTCTTGCACACAATTAGTCTGTACTCAGAAACAGTTTTAAACGAAACAAAATTTGTATTATATACCAAACTTGCTCCTCAACTGAGCCTCAGAAGATTAAACTGACCCCCACCACCCTTTTCCTAAATTCACGTCACTCATTGGCTGAGCATATGCATATATGGGACTCAAGTGAGCAGTAGGATTGGGATGACCTAATCTTTAGCGGTCAGGTATTTTTTTGATATTTTGTACATTATTTTTTTCTCTTAGCAAGTCCATTTTAGCAGTGCATCACAGCTGGTTTATCATTCTTGTCAAGGTAGTAAGGGAAAATAACTTCAATGAGACAGTATTGAGTCTAATTTCTTCAGCAAAAGTTTATTTCCACTTCAGAAATTAGTGTGATTTTTATTTGTTTTAGCTTACAAAGTGTTCATTTTTCTAGCTGCAGGTTTTAAGTTCTGTATGCACACACAATCAAGCATTGCATGGCATGATGGGAAATCTTCTATTTTCACATGAAAATATAAGGATATATTATTTGAATGTGAAAAGTTTGGGTAAAAATTATTAGAATCATTTTACTAATGTTACGTATATCTGATTTAATTGTTTGTAAGTTTTAAAATCTCTCAATTTTTTAAATTTCATTAAATGTCAAAATAATGTAGTTCTGTTTACTAGGAACTCATACACTTTCCTGAAAATAGTTTTACCTTGACTGCTGTTCATCTTAGTAAACACATAAGGCTGACCTGGTTCCTAACCTTGATTCAGATTTAGTAACAGTCACGTCAACAAGTTTTTTAAAACTTATTTTTATTTGGGAGTAATAAGGTTGAGATCGAGGCTGTATTGAATACGTGACCTTAGGCTTGTAAATAGTTTTAGTGAAGTAAACAATTTTTATATATTTTATTCTTAGAGTAAAATAATTGGTTTTTGTCAGGGCCATGCTGAGAGTATGTGATGTAAACATGATCACATGACCCTCATACGAGTACGCATTCTGCTTCTCAAAATTACTGTATAACCATTGTTTTAGAGAAATAATCTCAGCCTGGGCTTATAACACTTGAAATCAAGGTGTTCGTTTGTTGGGTCAGTTTGGAGTTATTTTGAATTATTTGGATTCAGAAGGATTAATTCTTTTTTCCTGGAGAAATATGTGTACTCATACAGAATTCTTGAACAAAGACATTTCTTAAAATTTTTATTTGGATTTCCAAAACTGGAGTGATATTTCTTGTTTCTACAAGGAACTGTAGACTTCAACACAGTACACGATACAGCATACGTCATTGCCTTCCATCTTGGATTCTTCATTGGGACTTGAACTTGAATTCCTTGGAACATTTCAATATTAGGACTTCTAAAATTTTATTCTTGGATTATTTTTGGATTTGTTTTTTAAAACCATAAGTTTTTATTTTTGTCATTTTTACAGTATTTTTCCAGGGAAATAAATTATTTGTTAAAATTTTCAAAGCTTTTGTTTTCACTCTTTCTTGTGTTGCTGTTTATTCAAGCCTAAACACATAACATAAGACTAATAATTTACAATGTTTCACACTTAAGAATATATGTATAATAAAGTAAGAAATATAAATAACTGAAGCAAAGTTCTAGATAAGTGGCATATTTGTGAATTGGATAAAATCAAATAAAAAATAACTGGAATGCATTCAGAATACACTAATCATTAATTTTAAGTACTTATTCCATCATCCTGAATAGTTGACACTGAAGTAAATTCAATGCTCTCAAATACAATAAGTCTACCACATCCTGTTCAGTCATTGCAAAATTAGCAGATAAGAATTTCCAAGCACATTTAAATTAAAGTACATATACTCGATAATAGTTGGACACATGAAAAACAGCACTGTTAAATTCAAGAATCTAGTTTACCTGGTTTTTGTTGATGGTTATAAAAACTTACTGAGATTGTCCATAAACTAAGTACATGGAGTACATCATTTGTTGATGGTTGTAAAAACTTACTGAGGTTGTCATAGACAAGCAAGTTCCCAGTCTAACAAGGCAGAGGAATATATGAAAGCACAAAGACTGTTAGTACTTCAAAGCAAATTATGGCATCATTGTAACAATCATGTCTTCACAAAGTCTTAATATATGTTCCATACTAGTCATGCTGTTGCTAAAAAAAGAAAACATTAAATAGATTTTGTTTGAGTGTGATATATATGAAAAGAAAGACCCCGGTACTTGATACAGCTATGTAAGTGATGTTAGGGTTAGTAAAATGTTATTATGGTGATCCTGTGGATAAGTGGAAAAATAAAAATTTCAAGTCATGAAACTTGTTGAACATCATGACCATGACTAAGTTTTGTAAGGAATCATATTGTACACTGCTAAAAAAATACTTCTTGTATACTTTAAAAAAATGCTGTTAATTCCAAACATTGGAGCAAAATATTTATTTAATTGAAATCTTACACTGAGTTCTAATCTGTATTACAGGATTCACTACCCTTTACCGCTACCTTACATGGGAAAACCAGATCCAAGAGCCTTACAGGAGACGATAAGGCAGTTGAGGCAAGAGATAAAAACACTTAAACAACAGGTAAGGATAATCTTTTGCATACATAAATTAAATTCTGTCCATGGCAAGGAGTTATGGTGTTTAATGCCATTTTACATGTTACTTAATTGGTTGACAATAACTAGGGTGATGTGGCAAGTCCTTTGGAGACTTATATTGTGGAGTCCATTGTGCTAATTTGCATATGTTTATTTCACATTGATTTGAGATAACTACTTGTATTTAAACTCTAAAAGTCAAGTGTCAGAATCTGTTCAGGACAACTTGTCACTGATCAGATAATGATTTGGCACATGTTGACCTTTTGCTGAAAGACTAACTGCACAAACCACACCCAGTATAAAAATTTGATGTTGAATAAGTTGATATAATGAGTCCTTTTGTTGAATTTAAGCCTTGTGATAAGATTGCATATGAGAACATTATCATAGCAAAGAAAGAATTAGGCAAGGCTTTACTCTTTTGCTGTTCATGGATGGTTTCTAGTCTGAAGACTCTCTCAGAGAAATACAGATTTATTGAAAAACATTACCAAGAACACGCATCTTTTTTTCCCTGATCATTATGTATTAATGTTATAGAAAAGCAATTTAAACTAAGGAAAATGTTATTAAAAACACACATCTTATAATCACTATGTATGTATTCAGATTGTAAATTTTGTTTTCATATTAAAATGAAGTATTGTCGACCAAAGTTAGTTACTTTCCTAAAACATGAAATTGGAATAAGTTCCCTAGGTAACCCCAGTGGATGAATAATACCTGAATAATACAGCTATACAGATTTTGTGAAGGACAATCAGAGTTATTTTGTATAATTCAGAACTTCAGATATTGGTTTATTTTAGTTTTCTAAAAAAATTTCAAAATGTGAAAGATTGTGATCTGATCAGCAACATAGTTTTATGCTCAATGACAACATGACCTTGAGAAAGTTGCTATTGTCTTCCTGAACCAGTTGTGTCCCTGGCACTTTTCTATTAGTAAGATTAGAAATAAAAATGTCACTGAAAAATGTATGCAGAGATCACATATGGTAAGAATGTATAACACCCTTTTCTGGGATCTGAAACTTAATATGTGTATATTGGAGTTTGTAACATTATACTGATGTTTATTTACGTTCTGATTGTATTAATGTTAGGAAAGAAGCTCTGCTACCTCTCGATTCAAGCAATTGTGTAAAGACAAAAAATCTGACTCTTTCCAGTCTGTATTAGATACAGATAAAAAGGAAAAATCTTTTAACCATTGGAATTGGTTGTTTACTCAGCTTTTGCTGGGTATGATCAACTGTCAAGATGAAGGAATGCCACTGGATAAGAGCAAGAACGTACTAAGGTCTGCCTGATTTGAGATACAGATGCTTTTAAAATGCCCTCTTCTCTCAGTGGCATCTCAGGATTTAAGGGACCAACAGCTAATCCTGGCCTTTCAGAACAGGTCAAAAGGTGTGTTCACCTGATGCCATTGGAGATTTTTGCTAAAGTTCACAACCTCAGCATTCTCAAAGGCAGCATCAATTGATAACTCCTTCTTGTCCATCATTTGCCAGAAGAGCCAGCCAGAAAGGCCAAGAGCAAAATATTTAAGATTCCTCCTTATTCCCCAAGAAGGCAGGGGCAAGCCCTGGGGACTTGCACATTTTCTGTCATGTCTTCCTTTTCCTGGCATCTCAGTTGGAGCTTGGCTAACCCTATTTTTAGGGTTTGGTTGAGTATCATAGATGATGTGTTGGCTCTTTCCACAATAAAGGATGGTTGTCAGCTTTGCTTAAAACATTACTTTGTGGTCATTAACTCCATCTTCTTTCACCAGTCCAAACTGTCATAGTTAAGAGAACGATGCAGTAGAAAGGGTTAAAAAAACAACTAGGCCCTGTCCTTCTATTCCCTGATCATTAGGCTGACTTTGAAGCATTCTCTAATCTCATAAGGGTAGATACTCTTCAGGAAGGTCTCAGCTAATGAAATGAGAAGTATCTCTGCAAGCCTTCTGTTTATATGGAACATTTTGATCAGAAACATAGAAACCATTATCTGGCAAGCAGTCAAGCTTCTCAAGGTTTGATCTGTGTGAAGTAATGTTGCAGACCAGAACTGAATCTGGTAGGTTCAGCGGCTACACACCAGACTATCACCAGCCCAGTTGAAGTAAGAGTGGCCTTACTATGGGTGTAGAACAGCACTTTAGCTGGATTCACCTTAAATTTTTCTTGTTAAGAAAATGTATTTTTTGTTAGGGTATAGTTTTCCCTGTTTCTGTGACGGTTGTACTAGTCTCATGTTAGGATTGCAGTTTATACTTTTATAGGAAAAACAGTCTTTTACCCTCAAAAGAATGACCATGGTAGAGGCAGAATGTTCAACATTATCTCCTCTTATTGCCAAGTCTTCTGATGTTAATATGATTGGAGAATTTATTCAAAAAGAGAATTTTTAGTATGTTTCTCTGAGAATATTTAATAATTCACATTACTCTGAAACCCTACCAAGCCTTCCATCAAATTTGAGCATCCTTGTAGATATATCACTCAAGCTAAACTGAGTAAACAACTGTAGTCATGATGTGGTGGTGGTCTGGGGAGGTAATGGGTAAGAGTTTCTTCCCTTTGGTTATATGTTATATAAACAGAAAGAAAAAATTGTCATCTTTTCACCATTGTTGGATAGTTGAGCTACTTTCCACTTTTCAAACATAATTTGATCACATAAGTGTTGTTGGCAAAACATGATGTCCTTTTAAAAAAACTTTCATTGTTTGAAAAAATTGTAAATACTGCTTTTTTTATGCCCCCTTGATTGTGGGATTTAGCATTTTGGTTGTCATTGTATGAATTTGTTTGACTTAAGTTAAAGTTGTTTTTGCAACAAATTCATTTATTTTTTGAGTATACTATCATCACTTACTCCACTTCTGTCAAGTACCACTACTCCTGCCAATGTTTTCGGGCCACAAATGGAGCCATGAGGTCTAGAAGCAGGGATCGTCCTGGGCTTCGCCAATGTCGCAAATTGCGATTTTTTTTCCTTATTGGCGACAAAAATATCCCACCTGGCGATTTTTTTGGCGACATACTTTTTGGTTATTTAATTTGTACATACAATCATGGATTTGGACTGAATAAATTTAAAGCCAGAACGAAAGGAAGCCACAAGCTTGACTAAGCAATGCATTGGAATCAATCTGTTACACAAACGATCCTTTGTTCTTATTGACAACCCTATCTTTACAGTGCATTGTTACGTCATAATCTGCTTATGCTGACATCTGGGCTGAGTACTACTGTATGCTGCGATACAGTCAATCATGCTACCGCACTATACCTACAACTGACCGACTTCTGAAGACGCGAATAGAACAGATACAATTAATTGTATGGCTAATCCTTCTGTTTTTTTTTTGTTTTTTTTTATACATATACCAATACAGTAGTTTTGCTGAACCTTCATAGAAAACTGATAACCTTTGAAGTACCGACTACTGTGTATAAATACAAAGCAAATGGAAAAAATCTCAAATCACAATTACATCTGTCGCCAGTGCAGCATTTTACTCATTGATCTTTTCCTTTTGCCATCAGTCCCGTGTTACGGCTACAGAGACTTAAACTCCGCAACAAGAAATAGCAAAAAAAAAAAAAAAAAAAAAAACAGTTTTGCATAATTAATAATAATTATTTATTTCTCAAAATACAGGAGTGAAAGAATCCCTAAATTGGGTGTGAATTTACGCTTATATATACGGTCCAATATTGCCAGGAGTTGACTCGTGTAAGTTTCATTCGTGGGAATGGAGATCCTATTTTTCTTGTCGAGAAAATTTTTACAGCATTCAGTGATCATTCTTGGGATTTAGGAAGCAATTCCCTACAAGCTTTGTGAAGCTAGCCATAAAAGGGGGGGGGGGCTGCTGAGAGACTACTGGTGTCACCTGCCAGCACTGAGGACTGTGAACGTGGATTCAGTAAGATGAACCTCATAAAAAGTGACATCAGAAATAAGCTCTGCATCTCATCTCTCGAGAATTTAATGAGAATCAGCATGTACAGATGTGAAAAATTAGACTTTGAAACTGCATTCAACAAGTGGGCAGCCCTAAAATGGCGACAGATCTTCATGTAACACTTTGTAACATTTTGTTAATGCTTGTTGTAATTAAAGTAGTAACTAATCCATCTTTTGTAATTTTCATTGCCTGTTACATTAATAGACTAAATTAACACTTGGAAAAATGTACACTACTTTTTTTGGCGACACTTTTTGAAAATTGGTGACAAAATATTGAGGTTGGCGATTTTTTTGGCGACAGCTTTTTAAAAGCCAGGACCATCCCTGAGAAGCAAAGCAGAGAATGAGCTTGTATTTTCATAACTTGTATTTCCATAACCTCTTTACCTATTCACATCATACATCACACACTCCTCATCTTAGTCACACTCTAGCCTCTTGATCCTGCCAGGATGGGGTCATGAAGGTCAACAGTTATACTGGGTACACATTGTGGTTAAATTGTTTGTTGAATGATTTTTTCATCACTTATATTTTTGTTTCCAGCTTACGGCCTATTTAGAACATGTACCAATATATCATATATTTTCCATACTTCCTGTGGCATTCTTAACCATGGGTCATGCCACAGATGGGGTAATGGGGTTATCAATAGCACATCTCCGGAGTATATCATACATTTTTTTAAATGTAGTTCTTGTTCTTGTGCAGCCTTTCTGCACAAGATTGAGAGGGCATGCTAAAACAGAAAGTCAGTCATCACTATAAACTTAAACCCAGATAAATGTGACATTACATTGTCATTGGAAGGTAGCATTTTTTATGCATAAGATTAGTGCTTAGTAATTTTCATGACTTCACCACAACCAGAGTTGCCCATTCTGTTGTTAATATCCCAAGTTGACCTATTTATAATTTTGACTGAGTATTTATCATTTATACCAATTGTGTGTATGCATTTGTGTGCCAAGTGATGCAGGTGCTAGTACCATTTTTATACGTCTTTGGTATGAATAAGCCAGTGTGCAAACCATGACCTCCTGCATCCAAGGCAGATGTTCTAACATCTTAGGCCACCTGAGTGGTATGTATGTATGTGTGTATATATATATATATATATATATATATATATATATATATATATATATATATATATATATATATATATATATATATATATCCGTGTCTTTAATATCTTATTTCAGGGAGCTTCAGAAAGTAAAGCAAAGGAATTGGAAAAACTTAGAAAAGAGTAAGTATATATTTTATTATTAGGCTGAGGTCTAATATTCGTCAGTCTTCAGAATTTACTTTATTTATTACATCTGTTAAATTTCAACACAATCGGTCCTGAAGTTGCAAAGAAATAAGTGTTTAATTGTAAAAGTTTTTATGTGTGGAATGGTCACCCTACCCTTGTACAGGGTGAAGTATTTGTTGTTGTTTTAGTGCTGTAAGGATCTTTGGTGTGTGTGTGTGTGTGAGATCGAGAAATAGAGAGAGATCACTGCATTTTCATTCAGACCTTTTCAGATATGTAGTTTTATTAATAAACAAAAATTATGCCAAGATTAAAGATTAAAATTATTTCATCTCATTCATGATGTCTATGATCCTAAAACTCTTCATGTTATGAGGGATTATGATAAAACATGTAATTCATGCCATATGACATATTCTAACCTTGATCAGTTTATTTCTGAAATATGATTTAGTATCTTATCTTAGACTGTTGGCCTACTCACACTAATAAAACATAAATGTAAAGATAGCCCTGAATGTATTTGTATATTTTTCATTTAGAATCAAATTTTCAGTTTCTAACAAAATTTTATCAGTCTCTGGCAGGTACAAGATTTTGTTTGAAAAATGTGGTTTTTCTATAAATGATATGTGAATCAGGATTGAAGTGCCAATAAAAAATTTAGAATTCTTTTCCATACATGGTTACTTTAATTAATATCCATCTTCATAAATATGATGTGAAAAAAATTTAGTAACTAAAAAAAATGGAAGCAATCTGAGGAAATTAATGTAGATTTAAAAATTTTACATCCCAACCACTGTTGCAAGTGTGATATATGGGTATGGTATTACTGGAAGAGACCAAAGTTAATTAAATTCATCCTGGAGTACCTGAGCAGAGCCTACATGGGTTGACCCTGTTATAATTAAATTGAAGCCTGTACCTTTATTATTTGATTAGCCATACCATTGCAAATAGTTACAACAGATTAGAATTTAATTAGGATTAATATAGCAATGACAAGTTTAAAGGCCAGAGTTTTCTTTTAAGAAACAATTCTGTGTTAATTTTCCTTATATCTTTCTTTTGAACCTATATTGGAATTAGGGCATTACCAGTTTTTAAAAAATGAATGCATGTTCTTTTCATCTTGGAGTGCTGTGTAGAACTTGATTTGGGGAACTTTTACACCAAAATATTGAGCTGAACAATGGCATTTTTCTTATAAAGCATGTAGATACATGCTATAGTGCATGTCCTGTACATACAAATGTATGTGATCTGTTACTCAGACACTGGTCCAAGCTAATGCCTATTTCCATGTTATAATACTCACACTGGTCCAAGTTAATGCTCTTTTTCTTGGGTATAATACTAATCACACTGGTCAGAGTTAATGCCCATTTCCATGTTATAATACTAATCACACAGGTCAGAGTTAATGCCCATTTCCATGCTATAATACTCTTCACGCTTATCAGAGTTAATGCGCATTTCCATGCTATAATACTAATGACACTTGTCAGAATTAATGCCCATTTTCATGCTATAATACTCATTACACTGGTCAGAGTTAATGCCCATTTCCATGCTATAATACTCATTACACTGGTCAGAGTTAATGCCCATTTCCTTGCTATAATACTCATCACACTGGTTAGAGTTAATGCCCATTTCCATGTTATAATACTAATCACACAGGTCAGAGTTAATAATAATAATAATAATAATAATAATAATAATAATGCTTTATTTATAGAGGGTGACTCATTAGTCAAGGACTATTCTCCCTAGAGGCCCTCTTAAGGAGAGTATAACAATGCACATTATATGAAGATGGCAATAATTACTGTTATTTTAACATGTTTAGTATTAAAATACTAAATTCCATTATCTGTTACAAACACATACATGCTCATGATATCTTTTCTTAAATACTCTAACATTTTCAGCAGATTTTACATGTAGTGGAAGCTTATTCCACAAAACTGTACCAGAGTATTGAAAACTCTTTTTAAATTGCTCTGTTCTTGGTTTTGGTATTAGAAGGTTTCCATGTGATATTGATTTCAACTGGTATTGTGTTGAAAAGGCCTGAATAAGTCTTGAAGATACTCTGGTGCAGTTCCATGTAGACATTTATATAAAAGAACTGCCTTGTGAAAATCTATCTTGTCATATATTGTGAACCATTTGAGTTCTGTAAATAATGCTTTTGAGGGATGATCAACAGATGCATCTAAAATTACACGTGCTGCTCGTTTCTGAAGGTAAATATTTCTTGATTCTGCTGAGAAGGGCAATTTTGGATGACAGTGTTTTACAAAGCTTATCAATATGCCCATTTCCATGCTATAATACTAATCACATCCTTATGGATGGCTCTATTTGCATTAGATTTTCACCAATAGACTTTTTGTTTGATAATTGGTTGATCCTAAATGAAAATCATGCCAGTCATGTATCTAATATGGCTGCCATGATGACTGTGTCAACAATCTTGCAGTCACTACTTCCCTAGAATGGATGATCATTATGAGCAGAAGTTTTACACCAAAATACTTTTAATGATGCCTGCTTCAACCTAAATGAAATGGTGCCAAGGTGACATCCGATATGTTCAACATAGCACCTAATTTAGAAAGAAAGAAGTCATATTGAATCCATGGAAATTCTTTTCATCCAGTAGAGCATCAGTCCCTTTGAGGGACTCTTGTTTTAGTTTTTTAGCATGCAGACATTTATTTATAACCATAATATTTATTTACTTTTGTTTGCGATGCACCAATTTGTGTGGATTTCATTTGATTGCTACAAATAACAAATGTTAAGACAACATGATAAAAAAAGAATCCTTTTTTAATAAAACAGAACATCACCAAGAGGGGCATATTCCTGAATATATCCACTAGTAAAAAAAATTCAGTTTTGTGGAAAATCATGTAGAATGTTCCCAATAAAAATAAATTCACAGCACATAACACTGTATTTGTTTTTGTCATTACTAGTAATGAAACCCTGTTGAAAAACAAGGAAGAAATTGAGACAGAGTTTCTGCAGTTCCGACATGAGATTAAGAACACGTCAACAGGGAGTGCAGTGAAGGAGATCAAGGTATTGAAAACCATGGTACGAAGTCTAGAGGAAGAACTTATGAAAGAGAAAACCAAACACCAACGGTCAGCTGCAAAGCATGGACAGCAGTATCGTGAGCTACTTGAGGAGGTAGTTAAAAAAATTACATGCAGATGTTTTTTCCCATTATGAAAGCTTTTTAAAATTTAATGTATACATTTTATTACACAATCTTCTTCACATTATGGACATGTTTTATAAAATTAGAGCCTGATTTTATGAATTCTAGTAGACAAATTGAAGTTTTAGGACCTTTACTCAAAGGATAGTTATGTTATAAACACTAGATCTTTATAACTTTATGTAATGGAACACTCAAATTAGGTTCTCATAGCTTTATTTTCTGAATGACTCCAACAAAATACCATCTGGTAGAAGTTTTTTTTGTTGAAGTAGAGAGATTTTTATGATTCAGTAGACTCATTGAAATCAAAAAATAAATCTCATGGAAAATTTACCACCTTAAATTTATACATAGTTTGATTTACAATAATGAAATTGGGCCATATCACTATCATGGGAGCCATAGTGTCATGGTTGTTTGATTAAGGAACACACATGTTCAATAGTATTACCCAAAAATTACTTGGCTGAATGCCAAAACAGTGACATGCAGAAATGATGGCTTCTGACATGTTGATATGATGTTATTGTCTTGCATGGTGACTCATTTTGTCAGTAGAGCTTATGTGATGGCCTGTTGTCCATCGATCTGTCCACCCATTAGTTGAACTTTATTATTTCTGCTTCTCCTCAACTACATAGAGGATTGCTATGAAACTGTACACACACATTCGATCCTAGGTGTAGTTCTAAATGAAAATGACGCCTCTCATCCAACATTGCCACCACAAAGTCTTCCTTGAAAAACATTTTTTATTGCTACTCCTCCTGAATTGATTTCATATCAACATGGCATTTTCAACAACAAAAACTATTTTACCATGCTTAGTTGGTTCTAAATGAAACTGGTGATGATTTTGAATTCCTTGTTATCACTACTTCTGAAGAACAGATATTATATTGATACATGGTTTTCACTAGAAGACTTGTTATGATGTCATATTGGGGCTAAATAAAAGTTAGATCAATCACGCATCCAATATGACGGCCAGAGTAGCCATCTTGAAAACCATTTTATCGCTACAACTGCTACATGGATGATCAAATCAGCATGGAGTTTTTCACTACATGACTTCTTATGATATTTAGTTCAGAGATTCGGCAGGGGTTATGCAACTACCAAGTACTTAGTACAAGGTCACATTTGTATGGTACAGATGCTAATCTAATCAACCAGTATCATCAGTGCATGATTTATCATTTGCACAAAGTAGGGAACATATGTTGTAAACAGTCCTTTTGAGAAAGCAAATGAAATTAATGTATTTCTTATCTTCACAGAAGCTGTGTTGATAATAGACAATATCACAAATGAACACCTTGCCCATACCTCCCCTCACCACCACTATATACCTATGGTTGTTTACCAGTTTTAGCTTTCACTTGATATGTTACACTTTGTATATGGTACCTATCACAGAATCAAAGTTAATTTTGTTGCTTATTGACCATTCATTGACAGAGTTTGTATAATGTTGAATGTGAAGGTATTTACTATGCGTTGCAGTCATTATTTTGTGAAATGTTTTATATTTATGTGAATTTCTTGTAGTTGTGGAATTTATTTCTGATTTTATACCCCAGTATCATTGGTGCCCCATTTTTGCATGCACTGCTGAGATTTATTTGCTTATTTAGTAACACACTGATTATTTGTAGGTTTATTTGCTTATTTAGTAACACACAATGATTATTTGTAGGTTTATTTGCTTATTTAGTAACACACACTGATTATTTGTAGGTTTATTTGCTTATTTAGTAACACACACTGATTATTTATAGGTTTATTTACTTATTTAGTAACACACTGATTATTTGTAGGTTTATTTACTTATTTAGTAACACACTGATTATTTGTAGGTTTATTTGCTTATTTAGTAACACACGCTGATTATTTGTAGGTTTATTTGCTTATTTAGTTACACACACTGATTATTTGTAGGTTTATTTGCTTATTTAGTAACACTGATTATTTGTAGGTTTATTTACTTATTTAGTAACACACACTGATTATTTGTAGGTTTATTTGCTTATTTAGTTACATACACTGATTATTTGTAGGTTTATTTACTTATTTAGTAACACACACTAATTATTTGTGTAGTTGAACACTTTTGGTGGGACTATCAGATTCCCTGATTGCACCAGCATTTATCATCTCCTTAATATGCTGATGCACCTCCTCATACATCCCCGGGGAGGGGGGTGTATTCTTCTGTACGGTTGTTGGAACGGTTTATCATCGTTGAGTACTATCTCTTGCTTGATGCAGTCATTCTTTCCCAAGTCTGGGGGCCCCTTTGAAAATATGCAGTCCCATTTGCCCAATACTTGTATGAATCTATCCAGTTGCTCTGGGGTCAGATTTTCCATGTCCATTTTAACCTTTGGATCTTCCAGAGTAGAATGTAAACTGTTCTCTGACCTGTTGGGGGGGAAAATCAGAAGCTAAGTTGTCAACCACTTTGACTTCACTTATGAGACATATCAGACTTAGGTCTTATTTTGACACATTTGGCAGACATATTGCAAAGTTTGTCATAAACTTAGGAATGTGAGCCCTGTTGATTAACCCTGATCACTATTGGACAAACTGTAAAATGTTCAGAGTTTCCTAAGTTCTCTGTAATCACTTCTGTTATATGATCATCAACATTGTGGGCAATGCCATTGATAGTAATAGTTTCATGCTGCGCAATGTTGACAGTATGCACATTGGTAGATTTGACTGTAAATGACTTAACACTCAATGCTATCCATAGCAATCTTCGATGCATCTCGAATTCTAGCCATAGGAGGATTATCAACCATGCAATCCCTACACAAACAAATGACATTTGTCCCTATAACCACAGGACAGGTATGGTTGCACTCTTTATCTGGTACCACTAACACTGGGACACTAAATTGAAAATCACACAAAAATAGCATTAAAATTGGATACTCATTGTATCCTAGGTAATTTAGAAGGGAACTATTTGCAGTTTACTTTGAGACCCAGTGATTTGAGAGAGTGAAGCACTGGCTTATCACTAAGTGACAAATACAACCTATTTGATAGAATAGTCACTATGATGGACCCACTGTCAATAAGGACAGTGACTGGGACATTGTTTAAGTAAACAATACTAGTGTTGGAAGAGCCAATTAAATGCTGAAATAGTGTAATTTGGCCATTAGGATTGTTACCTGCCCCCTTATAGCCATCTAAAGATATGGTTACTCTTTCTAAATGCCATGCTTCTCTACCATAGCCATGCCATTGGTTGTTGTTGCCTTGATTTCCATCTTCCTTGGTAGTTGTACTGGTGACTATTACTGTAATGACCTTGTTTATTGTTGTCATTTTGGCTCTCTTGGTTGTTACTCAGCTCTCTGTTAATTTCCATCAGTTCTCCAAGGAGCAACGACTGCTCATACAGCTGATTAGTAAGAGTGTTGATCTGAGATTATTTGTTGAATCCTTGAGTTGAACTCTCTGTCTCTCTAGTTCATGTCTTTTGTGTTCGCCATCTACCATGGACTGGTAGTATATGTTTTTGTTGGAATTTTTGCCAGTGTCCTTCGGCAAGTTCAGCTGCTTGACGACTTCCTAATCTCCTGCAATAACTCATCATAGTTAGAGATGGTATCAAATATATGGTGAGTGTGTCTCTTCAGGAGATCACTCCTCAGTGAAAACCAAAACTTCTGTCTGAGGAGGCTGTCCTTATCCTCTTCTCTGATGACATGGTTTGTAGAAGTGTTTCCAGTCTACAACCAAAGGTACCGGTAGTCACTGATTCCCTTCTCTTTGGAAAGAGTTGAAAATTTCTTGCATGATAATGCCTTGAGTTGTCTTCTCTCCAAAGGCAGTATCTAAGCACCTCAATATAGCTTCAATGGATGCTCTCTCTCGCCTAATGATATGACGGTATTCTCGTCCTGCCTCGTAGAGACCTTTAGAACTCCTGAATCATAATAGCCGGAGGATGTTCAGGTAGGAGACATTTTACCTCAAATCTCCACTCGTATGTGAGTTATTTCTGTGCCACACATATGTGGGTATAACTGTGCTGCTAGTTGGATTAAAAAAAATGATCTGTGTAACTGTACCAGTTAGCGAAACTAATGAGTTAAAACAAAATGACTAACAGTACTAATGAGCCCAAAATAAATGAAAAATTTAACTTACAGTATCAAGTATTCATCCTTCTGAAAATATATAATCTTAACACATAACACAAATTTTTTTATACGAGTTCTATACACACAATTGTTCATGTCCATTAACTGTGAAGATAATGACATCCTCATGAAAAACACTTTGAAAGAAAATTGTCTGTGCACTTCCTTTGTCAGTTAGGTTTGGAAAAAAACACTAATTCATCAGGAAAACTTCCACTTCATGACTTGCAGTCTTCAGTCTGCATTGGTAGCAGTACTTTGGTCTGCATTGGTAGCAGTACTTCGGTCTGCATTGGTAGCAGTACTTTGTGTCTGCATTGGTAGCAGTACTTTGGTCTGCATTGGTAGCAGTACTTTGGTCTGGTTTAATTGTTCATCCGCCATCTTCCGCCCTGTCTTGCTTGCAAGATTGGTGCCATTGTGAGCCATGCATTGTAAAAAAGAAATGAACACAACACCCTTGGGTTGTGGAGTTTATTTAGCATCAACAATACAAGACCAACACAAAAAAACCCAGACATGAAGGCCTAAATATTCAGATATAACAATTCTTGTGAATTGTATTCCCCACCATAGGCATAGACACAATGAATAAGATGTAGTTTGTCTAGAGACAAGATGACGAGCGCGTATCGCATTTATTAAGTGCATGGCACTCAACATTGTCATCCCCTTCATGCACCCTGTGCACTGATCAATTACTCACTCATGCGCTCACTCATGATAAACATGCACCAGGGTCACAGTTAATTTAACACTATTCCAGATGCTTTATAATTCCTTGAAAACTTGGGTTATCCTATAAACTCCTGCTCACGGGCAAACCCAGTTTACAGTGATTTTTAATATTTTTCATTGATATCAGTTTTGTGATTTTGCACAAAAAGGTAAATTTTTGTGGAAAAAGGGGTCGCAGATTCTTTACATCATTGGTAATTGGACTTTTAACATCATGATCTGTAGCATCAGTAAAATTTGACATAGGTTGCTGAATTCACAATATACTAATTTCTTTGAGTTGAAAATTAAATAAAGACATGAAATTTGATTTTGATTGAAATATTTTAGCTGTATTCCCATTGTCTTAGATTGACTATACAAGCAAATAGAATCATCATCATATGCCTTCATATTTGGGCTAGTTCAGATTTGATTTTCCTTTTCTGTTTCAGTTAGAAGAAATCAGAGCATCAGAAAGAAATTTAAAAATACGGGTGAAGAGTTTAACTAATGAACTAGCAATGTGCAGAAGGTGAGACATCTTTGAATCAAACTTTTGTCTCTCAGGCAATGGATGAAAAGAGATTTTATTCACTAGAACATTTACATTTTCTATATTTCTGGAACATTTTCAGTCAGTTAAAGTTCCAGTGGTTATTTACATTTTATGTCCATATTTCTCCTTCAGATACGTTCCCCGATCACATTAACGTTAGGGGATATAAGCCTGCTACCTCACGAATTCAGCCCTACTAAAAGACGAAAATTCGTCTTTTTGGTCTATCTCATATAGACCAAAGGGCAATAACCCTTACCTCCCCTTGCCACCGCCAGGTGTCGCCAGTTTTTAAGCTTCGCTTGTACGGATAACACGTACATTATACCTCCAAACAATCCAAGCCATCTTAGCATTAAATTGGACCATCTGAAGTTAAATTTGGATTTATTGCGTCGGACAATCATTCTTCTACAGATTGTATACATTATTTTAACAATTTTTTTCAAAATTGAGTGACTTTGTCACCCTTACGGATTTCGTCTACTGAAGACCATGTTACACACGTTATCACTGAACTCGTATTGTCAGTTAAGAGTGAACGCGACACCGACTGATTTCACTTACTCCGTTAGTAACGGTTGTGGTATTAGCAAATTAATAACATGCTGAATTGCTAATTTGTGCTTTGTTTTCTTTTCTTGTGTCGTTTCAGTAGAAATGTCAACCAAATGCATGAAATGCAAAAAGTTCAAAGCAAAAGAAGACAACCATGACTCTTGTATTTTGTATGTACCAAGTGTACATCATCTATACCATGCAGCGTGTGTAATACTTGGACAGAGCAAACATGGGCTGATGTAGTCCAGAAGGCAGCAAAAGGGAGTGATAGACGGAATATGTCGAAGAAAGATAGCATTGATGTCTTCAGTATACATCCAAAGACAGCCTCCATTGCGAGCCTTGTGGGGGACGTTGGGGTCCCCCCTCCACCTAAAGTTAGTCGTTTGCAACAGTCAGCCACAGTAACATCAGCAGCAATGGAGGAAAATAATGTTGACAGGGTACAACAGTCCACCTTGGAACAGATGCGTCGTTTGGGCCAGGAAACGATGACGCAGCTATTGACATCAGCTCGCTCGCTTCCACAGCTTTTTCTGACTCTTTGGGGGAATGTTCCCCCAATTTTAGGCTGCCCAGTGGGTGTAAGTCCCCCGCATGTCCGAGCATGGCCTTCGGGCCTGTAAGTCAGGACGCATGGGGTTTTTACTGGATCCATTTCATTATACAACCTCTACGTCACCGGCCGTCCAGCTGTCCCAGCATGGGGACCCTGTTGCTAAAATGGTCCGACCAAATATGACTTACGAGGATTTTAGTGATAAATCCGTCCATCAAGCTGTACCGCCAGCAACATACCAATACTATGGCGGAGATTTTAGTAAGAAATCTGTCCTTCCAGCCAGGCCGTTGGAGCAGCAGGTACCGGTGATAGCAGGACCATCGCCAACATTCAGGCCGACCACAAGCCATACAAACCAAACGACAGGGCCGGCCGTCCATATGTTCACGGCTTATCCACGAGGGAGAGTTAGTGACAGTGTTAAGGATAAGGATGATGGAATCGCGTCATCTATGCCACCTGGTATGCTCTATCCAGAAATGAAAGCTATTCCAGAACACGACTTGGCACACAGTGAGGGTGACGAAACTCCTGCAAATCAGCCGTACACAGATCCAACCATGGAACGGATTGAGTTTGGCTTCAAGGCAGCAGTGGAAGAAATTTATAGGGTGTTGGCAACTTCAGAATGCCCTCCACCTTCTACCGCCACTCAAGACTACAAAGTTAAGGTGTCTGTAGATCTTGATGGGGAGGAAGAGACGCCATCCTTCCGACTCCTTCCCCAGTCGGCAAAAATTAAGGAGATCAAGGATCACCTTTCAGGACGAATAGGTGATCCAGGGAATGCTAAGGCGTTCTTTTCAGAAAGCCAAATACCAGCGATGTTCTCGGGTCGCTGGTACAAAACTCATTCAAACGCCTTCAGTACGGATCTTCCGGCCCTGGACAAAAATATGGCAGCAGTTCACATGTCTGCTCCACTGTTTTACAAAGTGGACAAAAATGTGTTCCATGCCACGTCAAAGCTAGTCCGGAACATAGTCGCTACGTCTTCAATGTTAGACTTGGCTTCATTAGCCATGTTCCGACTGGCAGAAAAATCCGACAATGACCACGCTTGGGAAGCGACGGCCCGGATCGCTAGAGTTATTAACAGGGCAGCTCACCATTCCATAACTAATGCGTTGGCTGCTTCTGCCAACTTAGACCTGATATGACGTGATGCATCTCTGTGGTCCACGTCGCTCAAGCCCCATCATACTCTGGTTTTATGGATGACTCCGTTTGGGTCACCTTTACTCTTTGGAGGAAAAATTGAAGAAGTTCGGAAGCAGGCAGCTCAGGAACTGCCCCATCAACTCGCTGCCCAACCCTCGCAGACGTTTAGAAAAAATCAGCCCCAGCCACAGCGGAGGGATGTTTGGCGGACCAGGGACAAGGGATCCTTACAATCAAATGAAAAATGCAGTATAGATTCCAACCCAATGCCAGGAGACAACAGTCTAATCGAGCTAGGAGGCAACCATACAGAGGCAGTAAGAAACAAAGTTTTTCCGTCTTCAAGCCTCCTAACTCTAAAAAATTGACATACCTTCTCCACCACCTGTGGACAGCCTACCTGTGGGCAGCCGCCTCCTGAAATTTCAGGACCACTGGACCACCTTTTTTCCTGAGAAAGATTGGGTGATCCAGGTCATTTCGGAGGATTTCATTTATCCAACCCCCTCCCCTGCCCTCCTCTCCCCTCTTCATGGACATACCGTCCGATCGGGAGAAGGATACCTTTCTACAACAAGAGATACGGTCGCTCATAGAAAAACGGGCGGTGGAGATTGTGAAAAAAAAACCTGCAATCACCGGGGTTTTATTCCAGGCTGTTTCTTATCCAGATCATCATCCTGAGTCACCTCAACCAATACATTTTACCACCAAAATTCAAGATGGAAACGGCGAGATCAATCTGTCTTTCCATCCGGAGGGACGAGTATGCCGTCAGTCTGGATATGACCGACGCATATTTTCACGTCCCAATCCACCCCGCGTCACGGAAATTTCTCCGATTCGCTTACCGCGACGCGGTTTATCAGTTCCAGGTCCTACCCTTTGGCCTCAACATCAGCCCTTGGGCTTTTACCAAGGTTATGGATTGCATCATCACCTTGTTCCACTCGACTTCATCTACAGGGATGGCAGTGTACTTGGACGACATCCTCCAGAAACATATGGTAAGTTCTATTCTGCTCAAAGGCAGAAACGATCTTTTAGCACTTTTAGATCATCTAGGCTTTCTCGTGAACTGGAAAAGTCCAATCTCCGTCCATCCCAGCATTTTGTCCATCTGGGTATGGAGTTTCTCACTGATCTGAATCTGGTACGGCTTCCTCGCGCTCGCGTAATCCGGATCGTCGAACTCGTCGAGTCCGTTTCCAACAGGACGTGGATTTCAGCGAGAGAATTCTTGCAACTCCTCGGATTATTCAATGTGGCGGCGGACTTGATCCCGCTTGGCTGTCTTTTTATGCGTCCCTTACAAATGACGTTACTGGCACAATGGCACCCCTTTTCATGTCCCCTCAATCAAACAATAATGATCACGCTCGAAATATGATCGTTCCTGCATCAGTGGCACAACCCCGGTTGGCTGTCCACTGGGATTCCTCTGGAGATGCCCCAAGCAGAGATAGCGGTATGTACCGACGCCCGTACCTACGTTTGGGGTGCCCACCTGTTGCCGGACTTTGCTACAGTCAGCGGCACGTGGGAGCCAGGGGAGAGGCCTCTCCACATCAACCTTTTAGAAGTGAGGGCTGTCATCAATGCCTTTCATTTCTGGAAGGATCAGCTCTCAGGAAAAACTGTCCTCATTATGTCAGACAACTCTGTGGTGGTGACTTACCTCCTCAAGCAAGGGGGCACAAAATCACCAGACCTGTGCAGTCTGATCTGGCAGTTTCTACGTTGGTGCGACAACCTCCACATCAACATACAAATCAGACACATTCCCGGCAGACTCATTGTCTTGGCCGACACTCTATCCAGGAAAGGTCAAGTCATTCACACGGAATGGTCACTCCATCAATCAGTCTTTCTTCGGATTTTCACACTTGGGGGCGTCCAATGATTGATCTTTTTGTGACAAGGTGGAATCGCAATTTCGTCTCTCCGGTTCCAGACCCAGAGGCTTGGGCCGTGGACGCTCTGTCAATCAGCTGGGAGGGGTTGTAGGCTTCACCTACCCTCCCATGCTTTTGGTACCGAAAATAATCCAGAGGTTAAGGGGTCAGAACTGTCAGATGATTCTGATTGCCCCTCTCAGATGGAACAAGTCCTGGGTCACTGATCTACTCGATCTAGCGATAGATCTACCCAGGAAGATTCCAACCAGCCCAAATCTTCTCAAACAACCGCGGTCACAGGTGTTCCACCCCTGCCCGGACCGTCTCCTTCTTCATGCTTGGCTCTTGTCCGGGCAGCCTTGCAAGACAAGCAATTTAAACCTTCGATTGTGGAGAGAATCTCAAGAGCAAGAAGGCCCTCCACTATGAAGGCTTACGAGGGAAAGTGGCAGGTTTTCAGTGACTGGTGCCATATCAATAACATCGTCCCTTTGAGTATCTCAATCCCTCAACTGGCCAACTTTTTTCTCTGGCTTTTCAAGGAGAAACAGTTGGCCCAATTACTATCAAAGGCTACTGCTCCATGATATCAGACACATTCCGCCATCATGGTAGATGTGATATTGGGCATAACAAAGATCTATCAGATCTTTTAGACAATTTTGATTTCAATCGACCAAAATCCCTCACCCTGTTTCCAAAATGGAATCTGTCCTGGGTTTTAACATGGCTCAATTCAGACAAATTTGAACCTTTAGCCCACATTCGTTAAAGCTACTATCATACAAAACATGTTTCTTGATAGCCTTAGCTTCAGCATGCAGGGTGAGTGAGTTAATGCCCTTTCCAGTGACCCGAACATTCTTCAGTTCAGATCAGATGGTTCGGTGGTCCTCCTGACGCAACCAGGCTTTGTAGCAAAAAAATAGGTTACCATCCATTGGCAATCAAAGAATCGTCATTCACTCGCTCTCTTCCATAGATAAGTCAAGAGCAGCAGCCATGCAAGATCCTGTTCGTGCACTCAAGCACTATTTAAAATGCACAGAGGCGTGTCGGGACACATAAGCACCTCTTTCTTCCGGTCAAAGCTGGTAAACGGGATATCACCCCTCAAGCCCTTGCTTCATGGCTGAAGTGGGTTATACGCTCAGCATACTCTGAGGTCTCACAAGATCAGAGTCGCCTCATGAAGATTACAGCTCATGAGATTAGAGCAATCTCGGCGAGCCTGGCATTCAAACGCAATGTTTCAATCTGAGATATAATAGAAGCTGTTGGCTGGCATGCAGAGTCAACCTTCTCCAGTTTTTATCTCAGAGATTTGGTTTCGCAGAGGCAAACCTTGAATCTGGCTGGTCCGGTGTCGGCAGCCCAGATGACCACCAGACACATTTAAAACAATCAGCACAGCCTATCAGCTTCGCTGGATTCGCCAGTGAAATTTCGTAGGTAAGAAGATTTCAATAACTATCTTCTTAACCATATATAAGGGTCACATATCACGTGACCCTAGGCTGTGTTGCTGATGAAATTAGGAAAACGGGTTATCATTCAAATGGGGAAGCCAGCCATCATTCCCTAGAATGTACCCGGGGTTGAGGTATGATGCTCAGCATTCCCTCCTCTTATTACTTATTCTCCTAACGTTAATGTGATCGGGGAACGTATTTGAAGGAGAAAGCAAATTTTTAGTAAATTGTGTTTCTTCGAGAATACTTACCCGATCACATTACTTAAAAACCCTCCCATCCACCCCGCTTTGCAAGCATCCTCGTATAATATATATCTCTCAGTTTAAAAAAACTAGCGACATCTGGCGGTGGCAAAGGGATGTAAGAGGCAAGAGTTATTGCCTTTTGGTCTATATGAGGTAGACCAAAAAGACAAATTTTCGTCTTTTAGTAGGGCTGGATTCGAGAGGTAGCAGGCTTATATCCCCTAACGTTAATGTGATCGGGTAAGTATTCTCGGAGAAACACAATTTACTAAACATTTGCTTTCTAAAACATTTTCATTTAGTTCAAGTTCCAGTGGTTCTCAACCTATTTACTGTAGTGGGCCAGATTTGCAGCTGACAGTGTGTTATATGGGCTGCACCCACACAACTTAATGTGTATCAGTTTAAAAATAATTTGTATATTTTATTGTCATCTATTTTCTCCACAAACTACAGAAGAAGAAAAATTTCTGCGTTTAACCTACTCCAAAGCTCCACTCTAAGAAAACCATAGGTGTCAATGTAGCCTTTCTGTTGATTTTTTAAAAACAGGATGTCATGTGATCTAGCAATTTGCTGATTGGGCGACATGCAGGTTGAAAACCACTGAGTTAAACTATTAAGCTTCAGATTTTCATCTTATTTCAGTCATAGTGTCTCATGTCTTTTATTCATTTTAATATAATAATATTTCAGAATCTACAGGTGATTTTAATTAACTGGGGGTTACTTCCTGGTTTGAAACTAATTACATCCTTATAAATTTCTCTTGGGTACTTTGTGCACTTTGTAAAATACTAACTTAATGATACTTTAGGGGCATGAATCATTGATTTCTTTAGTATGCCTTCGAAAAATTGTTAAACATCTCAGGGCAAAGACCAAATCATGGTGTATTTGATTACCTGACAGTATTTGATGACTGATCTCACCAGTTTCATGGAGGCCTTTTGGTGGCTGAGTAGCCTAATGTGCTCACCTTTATCTATCACTGCCATCTCACATCTGCATGGATTTGTGTCTTGGATTTGGCCAATGTGGATATGTGAGAAAGTTTACCAGTAGCTTCCCGTGAGCCAGTAGTTTTTACCAGGGTGTTTTCCAATTTCTTCCTCCACCATTTATACCGGCCATCATGTATAGCTTATTGAGTGCTAAAAATTGTTGTTAAACCCACAGCAACAGCAACCAGTATTGAGCACTATGAGTGTAAATGTGCACAGAATGTCCTGCAACTCTCCCAGATGCATAATTTACATATACATTCACCAACACAAATCATTGACTTTGCTTATAGCAAAACAAATATGGCTACATATTTGCGTGAATGCATGAATAAAATAAAACTTTTGCCTACTATCAATGCATTTAAACAATTCTTTATGTTTGTTTATTGAATTTATAGGTGTCAAATGGGCAATTTATTGAAAGATTGGTATTTTTCAAATGGAATTGTATGATTCTATATTAGTACAGGATAAAACTGAATTGACATTTTTGATTTGGAATTGTAAAAATTTTGGGGTTTTCATGTCAACATTTAATGTTTCAGTAACACTGCACTTTCTGTGATCCATTTCCTTGTCAATGACATTTGTTATGAATATAATAATAATAATAATAATGAGGACTTTGTATAGCGCCTAATCTTTAGAAGCTCTAAGCGCTTTACAACATTAGACAACACCTATGAGATAAGAAACATAATAATATTATTACAAAAACAAAGAACATGAAATTAGAAAAATATTAAAAAATAAAAAACATGCTGAGAATATTTCAGGTAGGAAACATTATTAGGTCTTTAAGTTTGTTCTTGCTGTCGAAATAAGTGAGTTTTGAGAGCCCTCTTGAATGTGATCACTGTTTCTTTGTGTCTAAGTTCAGTGGGCAATTCATTCCATGTTGCGGGGCCCTGGTATGCAAAAGAACGCTGTCCATATGACTTTGTTTTCATAGTAGGAATAACGAGTATACGAATGTCAGAAGAGGAACCTAAGTATCTTGCTGGTGTGTACACATTGGTGAGGTCAGATAGGTATGTTGGACTAGAGTCAGAAAGTGAAATGTAGCACAGAGAACAAATTTTGTGTTTGATTCTGGATCGAATGGATAACCAGTGTAGGGTACAGAGCAGCAGGGAGGTGTGCTCTGATCGTGTTACTCTAAGTATGATCCGAGCAGCTGTGTTTTGAACTTTCTGGAGTTTCTGGAGTAGATATTGAGATGAACCAGACAGAACTGAGTTACAATAGTCCAGTCTTGAAAGTACTAATGAACACACAAGTGTTTTTGTGGCATCAACTGAAAGATATTTGCGAATTGAGCTGATGCATCTCAGCTCAAGATATGCAGCCTTGCATATGTTCATGACATGTTGGTGCAATGTGAGAGTACTGTCCAGAGTAACACCTAGGTTTCATACTGATTGTGTGAATTTAATGTTGGTGTTGCTGATATTTATTGTTTGAGGTAAAGGATGTGAATGAGAAAGTCTTTGTGTTATGATCAGAATGGCCTCAGTTTTATCATCATTCATCTGCAGCTTGTTGTAAGTCATCCATGATTTCACATCAGAAATGCACATCTCTACACCTTGGATGGTAGCATCAACTTCAGTTGGGTGGCTAGATTTGTATATTTGGGTGTCATCAGCGTACAATTGGTGAGATACTGGATGATGATCTATGACACTTGAGAGCGACTGAGTGTAGAGAATGTAGAGAACAGGTCCAAGAACAGACCCCTGTGGAACACCACAACATAGATCAACTGGGCTGGAGTGTATTCCATTTGCAGATACAATTTGTGTCCTGTTGACCAAGTAGGACTTGAATCACAGTAAGGCTGTATCATGAATGCCAAATACATGCTGGAGATGGTGAAGTAATATATCATGGTCTGTTGTGTCAAATGCTGCAGACAAATCAAGAAATCAAGGAGGGTGAGGACTGTAATCTTTCTGCTATCCAATGCAGAGAGAATGTCATTAACTACTTTTAGAAGAGTAGTTTCAGTACTGTGGCAAGGGCTATATGCAGATTGCACATTGCTAAAAAGACTGTTTGAATTTAGATGAGATTCTAGCTGGGATAGAACAACCTTTTCTAAGATTTTTTAAATGAATGGGAGATTAGAAACTGGGCGGTAGTTCTTTAAATCGTTATGGTCTAGTGTTGGTTTCTTCAGCAGAGGCTCTAATGGTTTGTACTTTGTCATGGAAGAAATTTGCAAACATGTCCGGAAGGTCGACTGGAGAGAAGGTAGTTGGAAGTGGTGTTGATTTGTTCCTTGACATTAGATTGTTAGTAATCTCAAAGAGCTCTTTGCAGCTGGAACTTTCCATGATCTTAGTAGTGTAGTGGGCTCATTTCGCTGCATGGACTATGTTTGTGACATTCTTCTTAGCGACTTCATAGATTTAGTTATGAATAGTGAGTCTGATGGAAAGCCAAAGCCTCTCAGCTTTACGGCGGTTTCTTTTAGCAGTGTGAAGCTGATCCCTAACACTGCTATACCATGGAGAACACTTTTGAATTGATACTCTGCACTTAGTAGCACTTGGTAGCTGGGGCATGTTTGTCAAGTAATGAACGCAGACAGTTATTGAGTTGTTCTGCGGTAGGAGGTAAGCAAGTTGTTTGGTTAGCTTGGATGTCATGCATTAATTTGGTTCTATTTATCATACGGAGGTTTCTCTTAATAGCAGATAAAGGTGGAAGGTTAGGGACTGATACGTCAAGATGGCATATAATGCAGAGGTGATCTGATGCAAGGTCATGGGATACCAGGGAGGACTGTAGAATGTTATTATCAGGGCTATGAAGAATCCAGTCTAAAATGTGACCATGTTTATGGGTGGGTTGGTTAACTGACTGTTTGAGGTTGAAAGCATTAATGGAATCTTGAGTTTTGATGTATTTGAGTTTCAGGGACAGTCATAGTGAAAGTTGAAATCTCCAAGAATAATCGAGTTGCCACCTACAAAATTTCCATAGTCCAGGAGATTAGGAAACTGCTCCAAAAAGAGAGAGTCAGCCAGCTTGTTTTTTCTACCAGGAGGAGGGTGGTATAGGCAGAAAAAATGGACTGACCTTTGCTCCAGTGTGAGTGTGGTTTGGACTAGTTCAAACGATGTGTAGTTGAAATTAAATGTTGTGGTGAAGTTAAGACATTTTATCATGGCGTTCTTTGTGATGACAGCAATTCCACCTCTGCAAGAATTATGGGGGAGCGACTTGATGGATTAACCAGTGGGTGTTAGATCCGCGCACTTGGGCTCATCGCCTGATGTTTTTAGCCATGTTTCTGTCAAGAAAAATGTCAACATTTTATTCGTTGATAAAATTAACTATTTCTGTGCGCTTGACATTGACTCATCACTGCCATCTCACCGCTGTCCATGTGGGTTAGATCTTGGGCTCTATCAGTGTTGGGATGTGAGAAAGCTTGCCAGTAGCTTTCCATGAGTTTGTGGTGCTTACCAGGTTCTTCTGCCACCAATTAAACTGACCACCTGTATAGCCTGTCTCAAAGCAAACAACTTTGGAAAGTTACGTTGACATCACCTGGCTTTGTCCTGACACCTTGCCACTTCACGATATCCCACCCCAACCCATTGTTCTTGGAGTCTTTTCAATTTTTAAGCAAGTAACATCTCTCATATTCCTGTATGAATCAGATTCTCCATTCAAATTTTGGATGCTAAAAGACATTAATTTGAGTGGAGGTTTTTTTAAACTGAATATTAATGAAGTTAAAATGAGTTTATCCTATCCATTAGTTTATTTTGTACAAAAGGAGATTGCTTGGATTTGTATACCACAAAATATCCCAGTCATCTTTATGCTTGTTATAGATAGAAAGTTTTTTAAACTTTTTGATTGGACAGTAGAATCAGTAGTGCCTTCATGCCATTTATCAGTTCCTTTTTGTTGCACGATGTCACTCTGTATATTTCCTGTGTTGAACATTTGTATTTATATTTCAGAGATCGAATCAAAGGGTCACAAAGAACCTCACGTAATCCCCACAGAGTGGAAAGAGAAAGATCTTTTGACAGATTTTCATCGAGAGAGAGGTCATTATCTCGTGAAAGGTCATTATCCAGAGAAGGGTCATGGTCAAGTGACAGACTGTCTGCTAGAAATAGCTCAAAGGAGCGACCATCATCTGCACCTAACAAAAGCCACCTTAGTGATCGCTCATCAAGTTTCAACAAAAACAATTGTCAAATTCGACGAAGTAGAACACCTTCACCTTCAGGTTAGGACATATGACAGTCTGCTTTAAACTCCTGTAAACATTCTGTTGGCTCTCTCTCTGGTGAAGTCTCCACATGCAACGTTTTTTAAACAAATGAAAATTCAGTGTTAATTCATGTGCATGTAATTCATGTTTGTCAATTCAGACAGGTTAACTCCCCTTTTTACCCACTAAGTGGCTACCATTATACCTGATCTGACCAGTTTTCACTTCTGTTATCATGCTGCAAAAATATCCTCCATAGAATTTTATCTTAAATTTAATCTTCCACATTTCATTTTCAACTGTACATTAAGTCACATTGTTGTTTTATGTGGTGCATGCAACATTTTTGTAAAAATCTGGCAAATTTATTGCTATTTTTTCACATTATCATACCACTTGCTTTTATCACAAGTGACAACATTTTCTCTAACTGAATTTTCCAGGTGCTGTTTTTAGACATTTACTCTAATAATTACCGTTTTTTTATAATGCAGTTGGAATTTATTTAAAATTATATATATATATATATATTGTATACACTTGTTTGTTTATTCTTTTCTTCATTAGTGAGTTGAATGCATGCAATTCAAAGTCATAGAGGACATCGACAAAACATGTTTGCTCTGTACCAAATGCTCATCATCACACATGTATAAAGTGTGTGTGTTGTGTGGACAGAGAATACACAAGCAAATGCTCTTGAGAAATAAGTCAAAGGTAAAAAAAAGAGAGTACTATCAATTTCTTCTCAGCATGAAGTGCTAAGTGTATGTCCTAAATCAGAATTGCTAGCAAATTTATTGGGCATGTCAAGAAGCACCTTCCACCCCAAGAAAATACAGAAGACTGTACCAGGTAATACTGCCGTTGGAATGATAAGGCATTATTGTCAAGATTATCAGTGATGGAAGGGGAAGAATTTTATCAGGACCTGTTTTGAAAAGTTATTGTTATAATGCAAGACAATTTCTGTCATGCTTGCTTACTTCCTCAGATGGGGTGGGTGGGGAGGGGGCAGAGAACTAAATCATCCGACTTATGCATTTTATTATGGGAGTTTGTACACTGGTGCTTCCAGCACTGGATAATGGTCCAGATCAGACACACTCATGGCAGACTGAATATATTGGCAGATTGTATGTTATGATGGGATCAAACTCTGTACACCTTATGGTCCCTTCATCATCTGATTTTTGTTGTACACTTTGAAGGCATCCTGTGATAAATCTCTTTGTGACAAGGTGGAATAACAGACTGTCCATCTTCATCTGTTCTGTCCCTGAGCAAGAGTCGATGCTCTGGCAGTTAGTTGGAATGGGATTTGTTGCTGTGTTTTGATTCATCCTGTACTGATTCCAAGAGTCATTCAGAAAATTGAGGACCAGAATTGCAAAGTCGTTCTGGTTGCCCAACTCTGTTGGAACAAGTCATGGGTGAATGATCTGTTCAAAGTAGTGATTGACCTCCCCATGAAGATCCTGTCAAAATTCAGCAGTCTGTTCCAACAACCCTGCATGCGGGTGTTTTTTCATGCCTGGCTTATCAGTAGAGCCTTCAACCTTCGGTCATGGAGAGAATCATGAGTAGGGAAGTCTTTCACTTTGAAAGCAAATTGAAAGTCTATGAAGTGAAGTGGCAGGTATTCTGAGACTGGTGCAAAGATCACAATGTCATCCCCTTGAATGCCTCAATCTGTCTGGTAGCTTACTTTTCTCTCTGGCTTTTTGAGGAGAAAAAATTAGCCACAGTTACTACAAATGATATATCACTCCATTTATTTCTGATATTTTCAGACATCATGGTAGAGCCAGTATAGGTCACAACAGTTATCTGTCAGGATTGCTGTCCAACCTTGAACTGAATAGCCAAAATCACTCACCCTGTTTTCAAAAGGGATCTTTTATCTGTTTCCAAAATGGAATCTTTTATGGGTTTTAACTGGGCTCAAATCAGAGAAATCTGAACCCATATCCAGAGCCTCTTTGAAGCTGCTATCTTACAAGATATGCTTTCTGATAGTGCAAGCCTCAGCATGCAGGGTTAGATAATTGCTTGTCCTTTTAAAGGATTGAACTATCGCCAGTTCTGACTGGATAGATCCACGGCATTAATGAACCAACCAGGTTTCATCGATAAGAATTAGTTACCATGACAATCAGAAGATGTTTATCTAAGCTCTGTTCTCCATGCGAATGTTGCAAGAGGCATTTTAATACATATCCTGTCCATGCTTTCAAATGCATGCATTCTCTTTAATTAATTACTCAGTTAAACTAGTGCCATGTACTGAGGGCAGAGGTTTTAATGGTCAAGAGTTTCTTTTCTTTGTTGCTGTCTGTCTTTCTCTCTCTCTCTCTCTCTCTCTCTCTCTCTATATATATATATATATATATATATATATATATATATATATATATATAGTGGTTCCCGTCTTATATGGCCTCCCCTTTTGTACCGTGACAGTGGCCTTTCCGGGGGGGGGGCTAAATTTTTTGTGAGAAGTATTTGTAATGTAAGTGGTAAGAAAGCTACGTACTTCAAAGCATTTAATATCTTCATTTCGTTTTAAAGTAACATTAATTATTAAAAGGTTCTTCTTGTTATAATAATAGTCTTATTTCAACTGAATATACATAATAGTTCTAATTCTTGGCGTAAGCATGATATATGAGCGGGTATTGTTGTGATGCACATTGCAAAACCAATAAAAATGTCATTTAAGTCTTTTTACATACATAATTCTCTTTCCATTTGTTCCATATTCCCGCTGCTGCTGAATAACCTCCTTATCTTTTATGATGTTGTTTATTTGAATCTTTTCAACATAAAATTGTTTTATTCGAGTCTTTTCTGCATAAAATTGTTCAGCAAGTCCCCCTCCCCACCTCACCTGATGTTGTTGAATAGAATAACTGACTTTCTTCTAAAATAATATGTCTCAGTTTATGAGATGACATGTTAATGTTTGGTAACGATTTATTTGGATGTATTCGGATTTATTCGGATGTTGCTAACTGTATGTGATTTATTTATGCAGACAGAACTTTTGTTGAGTGGACGAAATGCCTTTTTCGTAAAGGAAAAACGATAAATGTGTTGTCACATGATTTTTCGGTCTTTGTCTGGTACCCTGATTTGTTCAAAGTTAATTTCTGTGTGTGTGTGTGTGTTAATGCACAAAATCTATTTTTAGCCAGTGCTGACTATATTATGATCTTGACAATTACGTCCAGCTGTAATCATCAAAGAGAAGAATTCGACAGATGTGTGAAGCCCAAAACTCTATCATAACATTGTTGTGCCCATTTCCTGTAAACATTGGCTTTTATAGACGATGATATAATATGAATCTTATTGTTACATGTATTTTAGTCAACACTTATTTCAGTAACGGAAACTTGACATTGGGAGACATGTATTGACGATAGAGATAGTCTGATTACTTACTTTATGTCACGATATGAATTATTGGCTCTGGATACATTTGGGGGAAAAAAGTGTCTGCTTATGCGGGGAAAATTGTCCATTTTTGTACCAATATGCTGGCTGCTGTTTGCATTAGAGGGGTGGCCATTCTTGAGGGGTACTTTTGAATACTAACTCGTCAATGTCAGTGGATTCTGAATGTAAGAAGCAGGTGGCCGCTGGTTTGGGTGGGTGAGGGGCATTCAAGAGAGACTACTATAAATATATATATAGAGAGAGAGAGAGTGTGTATATATATATATATATATATATATATATATATATATATATATATATATATATATATATAGGGGTGGCCGAGTGGTCTAAAGCGCTTTCCATTATGGATCACTGCCATCTCACCTCTGTCAGCGTGGGTTCGAGTCTCGGATTCGGCCAATGTGGGTATGTGAGAAAGCTTACCAGTAGCTTCTCACGGGTCAGTGGTTCTTTCCGGGGATTTCCCGGGTTTTTCCTCCACCATTAATACTGGCCGCCATATATAGCCTATCGTGTGCTGGAAAATGGTGTTGAACCCTACAACAACAATATATATATAATATATCCAGTATAGACTACTGTCCCATCAAAATTAAATCCTGTCAAAGTAAAAACTTCATGTATTGTAATTATGATTTTGTTATAATGTAATTTTTCAGGTGCTAGAAATACTAGATTTAACCCAACAGCATATATAAAAGAAAAGGAACGAAAGAAATCAGAGGTATCATTAGACAGGTAAGATGAATTTAGATTTCTCCATTGTAAGGCAACATTGTGATTAAGTGTTTGTTTAGGAACAAAATATATTGGTAGTTGTTAATTTGTTCTTGTGAGAAAAAATAAGCAGCTTGAACAGTAAGTAACCAGAAACTTGCAAAAATTCATCATCATGAAGGATATTCAGAATGCCATAAAAATTGCTTCTGGCATGGTTGTCACACATCATTTAAACAACTGCCAAACATGGAAACAGAATATGTTTTTCGTATGATTTTAGGTCATCAGTTGACATGGTAGATTTGTTTACTTCTTGTCATCTTGTCTGCAAAAACCATGGGTCAGAAGAAATTACAATAGCTTAAAGGTTATGTGCTATAGAAAATTGCAGAAATTATCCTATAAATTCTCAACAGTATCAAGTTATTGAAGCTTTATAGTTGAACTAAATTGCTGAAACAAAAGTGGCAAAGTAGAAGGAAAATTGACATGGAATATTTAAGAGGACTGTGAAGATAAAGCAGAGAAGTTTGGAAGATTTGAATGGTATTTTTAAATTCATCATTGTCAATGCCAACTCCATTTCACACTGTCTGAATAAAAATTGAATTATTTAACTACAGTAAGAGACATGTTAGAAAGACACTCCCAGTTTTAGATGTCAATAAGAAAACAACCTAAAATGGTGTGGAGGTTGACTAGTATTGCCTGCTAATTTGCAATAGAAAAAGTAATGAGATCCAGCTCATATCATGATCATTATCATCATCATCATCATCATCATCAGGGCTGGTCCAGTAAAATATACATGGGGTCCAGGGAAGGTACTTTTAATGTAGAATAGTCACCCATAGATGCAGTTTAGAATTTTGTATTATTTTCATATTAACTCTCTGAGTAATCTGAGTACCCTGGCATCTGTTTTTTAAAAAGTGCCTCCCTGGTTACCTTGTATTATTATCATTATTATTATTATTATTTAAGGCAGTTGTTATAATTTATATTCAAAGAATTCTCTGTAAATTTATCATTCATAATTTTGGATGGAAAAGAACTTCATTAATAATTTTCTTCAAGCATTATCTCTCTATATTTTTTTGTGTAGCATGTTTTTGTGTACATATACATGGTAAGAAGGTAGCTAACAAGCTAACAAAGCTGCTTGTGTGTTGCAGCTGGAGAGCTAGGAAATACAGAAAGTTTCAACCAATGATTGGCATGGCACCTTTATTCAAAGACTTCTGATGCCTTTTAAGTGAAACACTTTTCCCATGATGTACTGAGTATTCTAACTGATATTGCATAGCTGATTTATGCATGTGCATTTAAATATATTCTATATATTACACATACTGTTGATATTCTTACGGAATTTGCATAGATGATTTATGCATGTTATTATGACTCAACAGACACAAGACCTAATGCTTAAAGTTCCAGATAACCTTTAGTGGAAATCCAATGCTAGAAGTGTTGATGTGACTGTGGTGTCATGGGTAGTGGTGATATGCCAACAATCTCTTGTTGAATCACAATAATACAATCAAATAATAAATCCTTATTTTTTGAAATTTGAGTATAAATGCAAGTCTTTTTTTCCAGTGTTATTTTTGAAGAGTGCTGTGTATTTGCAGTGAATAAATAATTTGAATAAATAAAATTCCAGCTCAAATGAACTATGTAACACAACAGCATTAACAACTGATTTTGCCTCAAGATATTACAGCACAAATAATTCATGTATAGAAAGATAAGATTATATAGTCCTCTACCTGATCTTGGGTCACAATTAGCATTTTCTCAAAAAAGCTATTTCCTAATGTAAAGATTCTTTCTGGACATTTCATAATGTGTATAAGATAAAATCATAGTTATAATAAGAAGTCTATTTCTAAAATTATAGTATAAAATGAAGTAAACAGCAGGTAGACCCAGCAATTCAAGGGTAATTTTCAAAGTTGTCTACTCATATTGAGATAAACATGTTGTTTACGAAATCAAAATCAATGATTTAAGTCAGGTAGAAATTGAACTTGACTTTGGATAAGGTCAAGTTCAACATACAGTGATACATTGTCATTAGCATTTAATGAAATACCCCCCAAATTTTTTAAAAACCTAACTAACAAACAATGCAAATTAAATATCCACAGCTATGTGCATTTAAATGTTTTATGTATTATCGATACAGTGGATTCTTACAAACCACACATTTTTTATTTATGCTTGTTTTTCTTTCCAGAGATAGGAGGAGAAGGGCAAATACTTCTAGAACATCTGTGTCAAGTAGACCATCCCCTGGAAATAAATTAACTAACAGCAGATTATCCTGTAAGGATCATAGATTTTACTTACTTTATTTCATTTTGTTTTATCTCACCTGACTGTAAGACTAAGTGAGTTTATGGTATTTCCTATCACTCAGTGTGAAGCTGGTATCTATCAACAATTGCTATGTTCAACTTTTCTCAGAAACTGCCTGACCAGTTTTAACCAAAATTGGCACAGGGCATTCTGGCATAAATACCTTTCAAGTTAATACAAACACTGACCAAACTTGACAGACAGTACCTTGGTTTTAAGATATGGCCACCATTACAGAATAAACCTTTAAACAGCTTCTGCTCCTAACCACCACATAGAATTGGATCAAATATTAACAGAACACCTCCATTGCTTTTATGCCATCAACTATGGTTTCCCTTGTTAAAAATAGGAAAAATGCTGTAAATGGCTTTTTCTCATAAACTGCTTAGCAGAATTTGACCAACTTTGACAATGCATTCAGGTTTAAAGGGGTTTCATATTTGTTCAGATGATGTAAATTTGCCATCTAATGTAGCCACCATTATTCATAATCCTATAAAAGCCAACATTTCTAAAATTACACCAAAGATATTGATCAGATTTAAAGAAGGCATTTTGGCATGAAGGGATATTAATTTTGCACAAATGATGGCATTCTGGCATCAAATATAACCGCTCTTGCTAAATTTAGAAAAACCTTCAATAACTTATAATTAATTGCTTAACAGAATTTTACCAAATTCTGCAGAAAGTATCCTATCTTGAATGCCTATCACATGGATCCCAGTGATGCCATTGTGCCATCAAATATAGCTGTTATTACTAAAAGTAGAAAAATATTTGCACAACTTGAGGGACCCCCCCCCCCCAACTATACAGACTTTGAGCAACTTTTACACAAAGTGTCTCAGCATAGGTGCCTTTTAGTATTTGACAAATGGTGCCGATACATGATCAAGTATGGATACTGATGCAAACACTTGAGGAACATTGAAACAGTTGTTCTTTTAACTTTTGGAATCATTAGCATTGGAGAAAATTTAACAGAAAGCATCCTACAGACCCAGATGTTTGGGCCAGCTTTTCATGCCTTTGGCTGTTAGGCTGATGTCAGCCAGGTGTGTTAGGCTGATGTCAGCCATGTGTTAGGTGGATGAAAGCCAGGTGAGCAATCTCAAGCCCACATATACCTCTTTCATATTTTCCAAGCCTTATAACTTAAGAATGTCATTAAACCTTTTAATTTCCAGCTCTGTTGTACTTAAGACGAGTGAAAAATATGCAACGTCCTATTACACCTGGTAAATCTTCCATCTGTTCCGCATTGGAACTGTTCTTAACCCTGGTTGTGCAGAGTTGTTTTTGCATGACATCATCACCTATGTAAATATGTTTCTGATTGCTCCATCTGTGTGTGCTGAGTTGTTTCTAAACATTTAGCCAAATCCATGTAACTGCTGCAAAACAAGAATTTATGGTCAGATTGGGGTGGAGTTGCAAAAAGTGAAGCATGGAGATTGCTAACACAAAAAACATTGAAACAGGTTTGTGTTCATCGTTACCACTGCAACTGAAAAGGGAAATACAGTAGCCAAATATTTGTTGAAGAAAAAAATCAAATATAATTGCTAGTATTCCATCAAATTTAATGTGTATATGGATAGAGTCAAATTTTTGACAATATATCACTTATATTTTAGTGTCAGTGTTTTGGGGTCTGAGCTGGATTAATAGCATTTCAGTTTCTAAAATGTCCATGCATTTCATTATGTTATAATATTTAGTTTTTGCAATATTAACTGTAAATGGTTTCGTATGAAATATGACCATTGCATTATTTATAGCCATATAAATCATGTAATCAATACAGAAATTATAAATGATTATATAATTTTCTTTGGTTGCCATGGTGACCAAACACGTGTTAGAAAAGATTAAAAGAATTAAATGACATTGCATATATTACACACAAAAAGTCTATTTGCTGAATATTTTATCCAAATGAGACAATGTTCATTCTTCGAACAACAAAATGTAATCAGTGTTTCAACTCTACCATGAAGGAAAAATGCTAATTATTGTACATGCAGAATAATTTTATAGATTATATTTACACACAAAGAGAACACTATCTATGCAGTGAGTCAAGCTAAGGTGGCTTAACAGAAGGCTAATGTAATTTTCTCATTTGAAATTTGTTCACGGGAAGATATCTCCCAGAATTTTATGCAAATATATGCAAATTTTACAGCAAGCAAGAAATCAGTATGTTAAATTCATGTAATAATATATGTGATGTGTGTACCAAACCCAATTGCAGTTATGCATTCACATGAAATAGACTCTTATAATGATTCACATAGAAATAAATCAAAAATTTATTTTTATTTTTAACATTTAACAATAGTTTGAAGAAATACCTTTTTATTGATGGGTTTAAAAACTTTTAGGTTAATCTCATGCTCAAGAGTTTTATGTTTTGACAGCTTGAATGTTTTATTTACAAACTGAATATATATCACTAATATTAGATAAGTTGTATTTTGATTGCTTTCAAAGATGTATCAATAATGCACTCTTTGCTCTATGACCAAAAGCAAAGTTTTATAACTTACAACTCAAGGTATTCTGAGACATTACTCTGTTCATTTTCCAATGTTGAGCTAGTTTGAACACAACTATGAAAGGCTACTTTGTCTACATATTTTTTTGGTAATCTTCTACAGTCTCTGCAAGTTGGCAAGATTATAATGTTTTATTTGTTTTACATTGAAACTGTAATTAAAAGAAATTCATGTGCATGAAAAAATGTTTTCAAATATCTTTTTTTTTCATAGTTATCTTTTTTCAAAGTTCTTTCTGTGGAATTGTGCAATTTATGTGCTGCAAACTGTTAAAGTTGCCCAAGTTTGAAATCTAAATAATTTGCAAATTGTCGTAATGAGCTCATTGTCAGGGTTAAGCATTTTTCATCGCAGAATATTTTTTGTTATAAATTGATGAATGAAACAAGTACATTATGTACACTTTTTTTATCCTTTTTACTTTACGTCTTTAAAATCAGTAGAGCGTACAAAGAAATGGGAATTATATTTTTCAGTGTTATGTCTAGGACATTATTTGATTATGCCAGTATCTTTTTAACAGTATTATTTTAATGGATGAAATTTTCATGGGAGATTTTCAAGTTAATTTGTAACATGTAGGTTATAGACTAATTTGGATTAAAACATCTATTTTTTTAAAGTTTATATACAGTGTTCCACCTCTTATATGGCCACCCCTTCTGCACATGGAAAGTGGCCTTATAAGACAGGTGGCCTTTCATGAGGGGGACTAAATTTTTTGTGAGAAGCATTTGTAATGTAAGAAGTAAGAAGACTACATACTTCAAAGCATTTAATATCTTCATTTATGAGTAACATTAATTATTGAAAGGTTCTTCTTGTGATAATAATATACTTATTTCAATTGAATATACATTAATAGTTTTTATTCCTGGTGTAAGCGTGATATGCAAGTGGGTATTGTTGTCATGCACATTGCAAAACCATTCAAAAACATCATTTAAATCTTGGTACATACATAATTCTCTTTCGATTTGCTCCATTTTCCTACTGCTGCTGAATAACCACCTTATCGGTTACAACATTGTTTCTTGAAGTCTTTTCAACATAATATTGTTTTATTCAAGTCTTTTCTACATAAAATTGTTCTGCAAGTCACCCCTCCCCACCTCACCCAATGTCGTTGGGTAGAATAATCGACTTTCTTCTAAAATAATGTCTCCATTTACGTGATGACATGTTATTGTTTGGTAATGATTTTTTCGGATGTTGCTAACTGTCTGTGATTTAATTATGCACATATAACTTTTGTCAAGTGGACAAAATGCCTTCTTCATAAAGGAAACAATAAATATGTTGTCACATGATTTTTTGGTCTTTGTCTGGTACCATTTAGTTCAAGGTCAAGGTTAATTTCTCTGTGTGTGTGTTAACACACAAAATCTATTTTTAGTCTGTGTTGACCCTGTTATAATCTGACAATTGCGTCTGGTTGTAATCATCAAAGAGAAGAACTCAACAGATGTGTGAAGCCCTAACTTCTATCATAACACTGTTGATCCCATATCCTGTCAACGTCGGCTTTTATAGACAGTGATACAGTATTAATCTTACTGTTCCACACACTTTAGTCAACATTTCTTTCATTAACGGAAACTTGACATTGGGAGACATGTATGAATGATAGAGATACCTACCTTACGTCAAGATATGAATTAATTATTGGTTCTGGATACACTTGGAAAAAAGTGGCTGTTCGTGAAGGGAACATTTTCTATTTTGTACTAATATGCTGGCCACTGGTTGCATTAGAGGGGTGGCAATTCTTGAGGGGTTCTTTTGAATACATTATCGTCGCTGCCAAGGGATTCTGGCCATAAGAAGCAGGTGGCCGCTGGTCAGGGAGGCCATTCAAAAGGGAGACTACTGTATTTGATATATTGAATGACAGTAGTGGGTCAACTTTCTTCAGTTTTTTGGATTGGGTGAGGCAGCTAGTTTTTATTATTATTTATTATGTTTCTGTGTTACTTCACTGTCCTAAAACATTTGAGAAAATATCTGTATTTAGCCTTTCATGTACATTGGTCTACTTTTGAAACTAGTTCCTTAAAAACAAAACAAAACTGAATAAACCAAATCATAATATCAGAGATTTAGATAATGTGTACTGAACTCAATGCATATCACACATAGTTCCTGTTATTGTCAGAAGTTCAGGTGATGAACATTTTTTATTTGAGTCTTTTAAACATAAAATTGTTTTATTCGAGGCTTTTCTACATAAAATTGATCAGCAAGTCTCCCCCACCACCTGATGATGACATGTTATTGCATACATTGCAAGCCACAGATAGTTCATATTGTTGTCAGAAGTGCAGATAATTAGTGTTGGTCTTCATGCATATATTGCAAGACACAGATAATTTCTGTTGTTGTCAGAAGTGTGTGTAATCAGTGTTTGTCTTGATGCATACATTGCAAGCCACAGATAATTCCTGTTACTGTCAGAAGTATTGGTAATCAGCATTTGTCTTGATGCATAAGTCGCAAAACAGCGATAATTCCTGTTGTTGTCAAAAGCGTTGGTAATCATTGTTGGACTTGGTGCATATTTTGCAAGTCAAGTCAAGGATAGTTCCTATTGTTGTCAGAAGTGAGGTAATGAATGCTAGTCTTGATGCATTATTCTCAGAGCTAGATATTATAAATATATCTTGATTTTAAGTATATTGGTTAAATGGTTTTCAGTCTTCTCTCGCATTGTCTCTCTCTCTCTCTCTCTCTCTCTCTCTCAGATGAATTTCATTTACAGTAGGATTTAAATGGACAGAGAAAAAAAGCAGAGCAAAATGAATCTTATGTCTCAAGAAGACTTTAATGTTTTATGGAGTTTTTAAAATGTAATATTATAATGTTTCATGGACACCACCCTGCCAACTTTGAAACTTACATATTTGGTCACTTTAAAAGTTGTTACACAATTCTGAATCTCAGAGGTACATTGTATCTTCCAATACCAGAAATGTTGTATAGCTGACAGACTGATTCATGAGCAGACGTGATAACAAGTTTAAGCTGCAATCTATTGAAGCTCTAATTTTTTTATGGAAGGGGATGGCTGTGTCCGAACACCAGAATATGTATAATCCCACAGAAAATCAGTTACGTCTCTGACTTGGCAGAATTCTGCCCCTGAATATTCATACCTCCAAATTTTCCTTAATCAGCTTCAGTCTAGCTGAGACTATCCCATTCATAAGTAAGATAATCGACTTCAACCAGCTTTCTGATATAAGTAATACTTTGACTAGTAAACGGCCACCATGTTGTTTACATAACTATTTGCTGTCAACAACTGTCTTAGCTGGAAAAATAAACCTGTTCAAGTGCTTCTTTCACTAATGTATAGTTACAGTTATGTAAAGCTGATATGATTTGCAAGAATTTGACATCTGTATAAGTAATTGTCTTGATCGTTTTTATACTACCCACAATAGACAGAGGTTCTCTTTGACAATAATTATTTGGTTGCATATTTAGAGCTCTGTGACATAATTGATGAGTATATGTTTTCTGCACTACTGGGGTTAATAACACATGACAGATTAATTTGTGATTTTATTTTAACTGCAGTGTTTTGTCCATATTTGAGTTACTTCAATTTTTTTGAGTAACCATTTTTATTTCTGCAAAAATTTGTTTGCTGTTCATTTTTGTTGCAATTTTTCCTTTTTTAAATTATTTATTTGAAATGTTATTGCATAACAGTCTTACAAAACAAATGTATATGTTTTCAGTTGCCTTTATACCAAAATATATTTGTAGACCTCTTACAGTATAAATGGACTGTAATGCATTTTGACTGGTTCCATGAAAATAGCCAATATAAATGAATTTTCCATTCTGACATAACTTTGTCATTTATAGAAGTCACAACTCATGATAATTTTTACTGAAAGAGGTATTGGATAGTTGGCATAGTAAAAATATAAAAGAAAGGAAGTTTAAGATATTTCAGTTGCCAAGCTTGAATGTATTTATGATGTCCATTGCCATCTGTCATTTATAATATAATTTTTTACTCAATAATTTTAATTGTCCACCATCTATAGTTACCAGACTTTGGGGATAACTTGCACATGGGGCAAGGAAGAACCTTATTGACTTTGGGGTCAAATGGTCAGAGGTCAAGCTCATTGTGATGAAAGATAAAAAGTGTTTTCTCTACAAGAACTCAAATTTTCCACCCATTGGAGTTCCCATATTTTTTAGATGGCTTGCACTTTGGAGAAGGAAGAAGCCTATTTATATCAGGGTCAAAATGTGAAAGGACAAGGGCATCTGCAACTGAAAGAATAGTTATACCTCCAATAGAAAAAACAAACTTTGTGGTTAGCTTGCATTTGGGATTTGAAGAAGACTATTAATTTTGTAGGTCAAAAGGCCAAAAGTCAAAGTCACTGACTGAAAGCAAAAAAGTGGTTTCCACACAATAACATTTGCCTGACATCACAAACTTGTACAAAACAATGTTGATATCATGGACTTGGGGGAAGAAAATAACATTCTATTGATTTATGGTCAAACATCAGTGTCACATTGACTGAAAGAAGAAATTAGGGTTTTGCAGACAAATATAGGTTATCAAGCATATACCTTTATTAGAATACGTGGATGATTCCACACATGGGAAAAGAGAAGCCTATTGATTGTGGGGTCATAATGTCAAGGTCAAAGTCATCGTGACTCATGGAAGAAAATAGTTTTTGGCATAATAATTGTTGCTCAATACCATGACCAGGCTTTGTGCATAACTTCCACTTAAAGTATGGAAGAGTCCAATTGAGTCAGGGGTAAAAGGTCAACTTTCAGTGTTGTAGGTCAAACAAATGTTTGCAAAATTTTTTTTTTTTAAAGAGTAAATACTAAACTTTGTGGATTTCCTGCAGTTAGGAAAACTATAGATTCTGGGTTCTAAAGGTCAGAGTCTAATTTAAAAAAAATAATGGTTTCTGCATGTATTAAGTTCAGTACAAGACCTCAGATCTGGAGCAAAAGGTCAAGGTCATTGAGACCCATTTGTCAATAGTCTCAATAGTGGCTCCATAGAAAATTATTAAATATAGGGAAGATATATGATGTGCCTGCCATTCACAGTACACTTGTTTCCTTGAGGTGAGAAAACTTTGCATAGTAGAGGATGTACACAAAAATTCAATGCAGATGTTTTATTTTCAGTAGAATGTACACAAAATTCATTGTGGGCTTTTTCAGTTTTATTTGGAAAGCTAGAACATATTTTGTCTACACCCTTTGGAAACAGTGATGTTTCTTTGCCCAATACTTGTGGCTGTTAAACTTGACTAGTGACTATAGTATTCTCATACCATCCCATATGTTTGTAATCCCCCTACCGATTATAAATTAAAGCAGAAGGCATCAAGGATATAAAAATGCACAAAACTATGTCATTTCAATCACTGATTTATAATTTCTAACCAAATTGTCATCGTGGGGTCTGAACCACTCCGAAGGCCTAGTGGTTAGAGCTTCAGCTTCAGATGCGAGAGGTTGCGGGGTCAAATCCCAGCTGAGTCATAAGACTTACAAAAATGGTATTAATAGCTGCCTCGCTTGACACTCAGCATTAAGAGGTTAGTGTTTGAACTGGTCGGCCTGGTGTCAGGATAATGTGATGCCCCAGTGCTAGACATCACTATAAACTGTCACACTGTAGACATCATAGCGATATGACGGAAAAATTGTTAAAGCTACGTTAAACAATATAAATCACACACACACACACACACACACACACACCATGGGGTCCGAAACACTGTCAAGTTGTTGACATTTTATGTCAAACAGGAGTTTGTGTAGCAACACGTTCATCATATTTGCTTGGTCCAGTCTATGTTTTCAAGCAATAGATGTGATATAGTCCAGTGTCTTTGAGAATCTCAATAATTCCGTAAATTTTGGATTTACATTTCTCTGAATATATGTATTCAAGATTTCCTTCTATTTATTTGTTCATTCTGTTTTGGAAATATTAAAGCTAGACATTGCAAATATTAGATGCAGAAGACAGTTTGTACTGAAATAGACTATTCTAGAAACCAGAAATGGACAGCAAGCAGTCTGTTTGCTTATTTACTTCGGGAGCTTTTGACAGGGTTTATGGACTTCTTGGCAACAATAAGGTTAGAAATTATAAATCAATGAATGCAATACTAAGTTATGTGCATTTTTTTATATCCTTGATGCTTTTTGTTTTTAAAATATGTAATGGGTACAAAGAAGTGGGACGGTGTGTGAGCTGTTTTGAGGTATCATACCTGCAACAAAATTCAGGTAAAACATTGTGTTTGATCACAGTCATCCACTGTTGCTATTGCTTTTGGGTTAAATCACCATATGTACATTTTTATTATAAAAATTCTAATATTAAGTCTACTTTATCTTATTGAACTACTTTTAAGTACACCACCCCACAGCCTATTTGTAAATTCATTAATTTCATTGGCTGATTTATAAAATATCTTCAACTTAAGTCTGTGGTAGTATTTTGGTGATGTAATCTATTGTAGATAATTACATTTTTGTAGTTTTGTACATTATTTTTCCTTATCGGACCACCAAGCAAGTCTGATTCAGCAAATGCATCAGGCTTGGTCTGGCATTGTTATCAAGGTGGTAAGGGGAAATAACTTCTTTGACATGAACAGCATTGCGTCAGATTTGTTCAACAAAAAGTAATTTCTATGTTTGAAAGGTAATGCAGTTTCCATTTATTTGTTCTAGGTCCAAAAAAGATATAATTTTTATTGTTGCAAGTATAGGATCACATGGTATGGAGGGAACTCTTATATTTTAACAGGTGAAAATATAAGGATGTATGTTTCACATGTGAAACTATAGGAATGAAAAAATACAAATATTATTTCATGGCTATTTTTCACACTTGAGTAAATAATAATGTTTTTTTCCCCACAGCAAATGGCAGAGTAAGGTCCAGAACATCATCATGTAAGTTTCAGTGATCATTATTTTCTTCTTTAAGAATGTTAATTCAGCTGAATAATGTACCACTTCCCTCATCCACAATTAAACTAATGTAGGTGGCTGAAGATCTCCATTCTCACTCCAGAGTTGCCATAAAAATCAATGCATCTAGCTAGAAGAAAAGTATACATTTTGCATATATTTAGAGGCATTTATCATACTGTGTATTAAATTAAGAATTCATTTTTGTTACATAGTGATGGTCTAATGGTCATTTGATACTGAGATTTATTCAAAAACTTGAAATATTTATAAAAACAGCAAGTTTAAATTATTGGTAGTCTAACTTACTGTTAAAATATAGAAACAAAAGTTCAGGCTTATTCTGTATTAAAGTTAAATATTTTGGGCCATAGCTTGTCATATATTTTGTCCTACTGTTAATTAATATCTACATATACTCTGATATTTTTCAGATGGCAGCAATGGTGAATTCAGTGATGGTGGAATTTCAGATTCCTCCTATACTAGACTTAGGTTAGTTACCTACTCTGATCTGTTTTCCATTTCGTCCATTCCAAACATCTTCACACCTATAAGTGCACTTCTTTCTGTCTTCTAAGAGTCAAATTTAGTATGTTTCACTTAGCTGAATGATGGTCACGACATTTGCCATCGAATACATTACCCAATTACATTAACTTTAAACTCAGCAACGTCTTGACCTTGAACCTCCACTACCTCTTGAATCCAGCTCATCCAGGAAGACGAAATATACAAAGTGAAAGAGGTTTAAAGAGAGATGTGCAGTATTACCAGTATGCCGGTTCATCATGGTATTTGTCCCCAGTGGTACCAGTTTACCATAGCATTTTTTCTGGTGGTACATAAATATTTTTTCACTGTACCTGTACTTCAGAAGTTTTTTTCTCATTAAGGAAGATATGGGAATTCCAAAGTAATCTTGTTAAAAAATTAGTGATATTACCGTGTTTTCATTTTACATGACAAAATTAAATTTTTTGAGAAACCGTTTTAGGAAACGTCCTTTTTTAGTTATTTGCTTGTCTAGGTTATTTTGTTAACCCTTACCTCATACAGCCGTCTTTGGACGCCTCTACAAAAGTCACATCGAAGCGCCTTTTGACGCTTCTACAAAAGTCCCATGGAAGCGCCTTTTGACGTTGGCTGTAAACATCAGCCATTTTAAGCCGGTTTTCATAGTGCCACCTTCGGGGAAAACCCCTTATTAGATACTACATTCATTTCTGCGAATGACAATTATGTCAGATCACGTGGTCACTGTTTATGTACTGGTTGATATCTGCTATTTAAAGTAACTGGGTTGTAATCTCCACTCTCCAAAATGGCAGTCGCAGATTTCATTCAGTACTTACAAAGTTTTAATGATTAGAATCACAACTATGAAAGATTCAATAACCTAGAAAAAGGCTCTGATATTGATATAGGCTGCAATTAGTTTTTATAAATTATTAAATTTAGATGACTTTTTGATGTAGACACAGACGAAAAACTTGTAAATTTCAAGTATGAGAAATGGCAGCTACAGTTGGTCACACGGCCTCACTGACATGACGGTGAATGAGTTCTCTCCAGATTTTAAAGCACATAACAAATTCTTCCGTGATAAATAATTACACAGCTATAACAATCTGACTTTACTCTTAAATTGTTCCATATATAATAGATGTGTACCAAAAATGTAAAATGGTTAAAATTGCTGTTAAATGTAACATACACTACATTGCTTAACAGTTCACAGGCAGGCTATATGTATGCGGTCGACTAGGTAACATGTGTTCTATTTATAGCGAGCTGCGCTTTGTCACTATGCTCTATGAGGTAAAGGGTTAAGCACATATGTTATTTGTAAGACTGCAAATCATCCTCAAATTTTCAGGAGACCAATTTTTTTCTACTTGAATTTAATGTAATTTCTCAAGTCCACTAAATACTTTCTCGTTTGTTGAGTTAGTGTGTTTTATGTTTACTGGCCCTCTCTGATAAATATCTTGCACATGTGCTGGCATACCACTCAAAGTTTCCCTGCCTAGTGTATCAATAATGCAGCCAGAAAATTGTAGGCTTCAGTGTCAACAGTTCCTATTTTTATCAACAAACTCAATAATGCTGGCTTATGGCAAATTTCTGTCCCTCAATCTATCTCATATCTGCAATAGTGGCTTTGAATTCATTAAAGAGTATGGTCCCATTTTATGGCAGCCCAGTGGGTGTAAGTCTCCAGCAAATCTGAGCAGGATCTCTTTGCTTTGAAATCCAGGCACATGGAGTATTCTACTGACTTGATTATCTGTAATTCCAGTCTCCAGTGCTGTACATCCATACCCTTTGACTACCAATTGGAGGTCTGTCACATCAGTTAACCATGCCACATACCAGTAAACCATTCTGTTCAGTGTGAGTTCTTACGGAGAATTTTTGTCAAAACAGTCTGTCTGTTTCATTTCAAGTTCCAACCAGCTAGCCACCGAGCTGTCCATCCAGTCATCTGCCAAGCCAACCATCCAGTTTCCCATTTGGCACACTTTCTGGTCACCCTCCCAGTCATCCATATCTGCAAGACAATCCATGTTGATCATCCAGACACCAGTTCAACTGATGCACCCTTTATTCACAGTATATATGGTGGGTGGATACCATGCCACATGCAAAGATGATGTCACTGCCCTGTCCATGCTGCTGGAAATGATCTGTGCAGTAATGGAAGCAATGCCTGATAAGGACCCCACACACACAATTAGTGTGGGGACAACCTTGATCAGTTAGCATACTTTGACCATACCATAAAGTATACAGAGTTAAACCTATAATGTTACGGCTTTAGTAGACATGGAAAATGGAAATGAAAATCCCTCTGTCGATCAGCTACTGTAGTTGGTGAAGATCATAGATAATATTTTAGACAAGATACAGGACAAGGGAATTGTAAGGCTTTTTTTTAGAAACCCAGTTGCCAGTATTGTTCTCATCCTGCTGATACACCTGACACTAGGACATGTGAATTATTAACTTGCCAGGGCCCTAGGTGGATCAGTGGTCTAAAGTGCTTGCCTTTACTGATCACTGGCATTGCTGTCCTCATGGTTGCAAGTCTCAGGCTCAGCCAATGTGTGTATGTGAGAAAGCTTGCATTATCTTCCCATCATCAGTAGTTCTTGCAGGGATATGCTCAGGTTTTTCTCTGCTGGTTATATTGGCTGCTATGTATAGCAAACCTTGAGCTAAGAAATGACATTTAACCCAAAGCAACATAACAGTTGACTTACCAGGCCTGGATAAAATCATTGACGTGGTGAAGGTGTCAACCCTACTGTCTTATAATATAGATTGATAGTTTTTCAACACTTCCTCCAAGTTAATGCAGAATATGTTCGCCACTCCACCCTCAATCTGGCAATACTTGTATTTTATTGCCTTGATGAAAAATTGGGTAGTGATCATGCATGGAAGTCTAATACCCCTGTTGCCAGGATAATTAAGGGCTGCACATCATTCTATGATTAATGCCCTGATACCTTCACTGAATTTAGACCTGGTGAGCTGAGACACCTTTCTCTGTTTGTCTTCATTCTTGGCAGCTATAATCAACACTCTTTGGTAAGCTATTACTGTTGAGCTATAGAATTGAGGATATACAGAAATATGTGCCACAAGAACCTTCTTTACAGCTTGTCTTTATACCTTCTCAAGTATTTAGGCAACATCAGTCTTATCTACAATGGAGAGACAACTGTCAGCACAATGAGAGATTGCCAAACACTGACAAACAGAAGCAGATTTGACAGTCTATGTTCAGGTTGCAACAGGCCCTACAATATCGGAGCAGTTTAATAAAGGAGAAAGGAAGCAAAGTTTCTTGTTCCCTAAACCTTCCAAAAACAGAGAGTGACTTGACACCATGTCCACCAGCCAGAAGCCTGCATGTAAACACCATAATGAACATTCATCCATTCCAGAGAACCAAGAAAGTTAATAGATCTGTTCTCTAATCAACATTTTGTTGGTGGAGAGATGGGGTTTTATTCCAGGCTATTTACAATGCCCAAAACCAATTCAAATCTATGACCAGTTATAGATCTCACCTTGCACAAGAATTGCATAGCCACACTGAGGTTCAAAATAGAAATGGCATGACAGTGAAGCATTTGGTGAAGAGTCACAAATTATTGACTGATCTAAATCTAACCAATGTAAATTAGTACATCCCTATTACCCAAATTCACACAATTTCCTTCAGTTTCACTTCCAAGGACCATTATACCAATTCTGTGCAGTACCATTTGGTCTGAATATCACCAATAAGCATTCAGGAAGACCATCCCTATTCACATCAGTCTTGTCAACAACAAATGCTGCCTTCAAAAACATGTTAAGTTCATCTTTTGTGAGGAACATGAACAATCTTCTTTCCCTTTTGTTTCAGCTGAGGTATCTGCAGAATTGGGAGAAGTTGGATCTTACCTCATATCAGCATTTTGTCCATCTTAGTATCGAGCTTTTGACCAATCTCATCCTTATTTGCCCCCTCTCATTCACAGATTATTGAGTTTGCAATGTCAATTTCCAAAGAGGACTGGCATTTAGTGATAGAAATTTTGGAACTCCTTGGCTTGCTGAATACAAATGCAGACTTAATTCTTCCTAGCCATCTTTTGATATGATCTTTGCAGATGTCACTGCCGGCCCCCTTTACCACTCAGCTTGATAATTGAGTTACAGTCTGAATTCAAATAAGAGTGGTGCTGCTGTTACAACTCTATGGTCTTAAACTAAGTTGCAAAACAGCAAAAACCATCAAGTTTTGTAGCATTGAAAATTTAATTTATTTCCCTAAAATAGAATGTGAAAAATTAAAAATAACTTACAGTATGGTACATGAAATCCCAAAAGTTCTAAACATTCTATCAAATTCAGAAGTATTGAGTAATCCAAATGAGTTCCTGTTGTATTCTGAATGATGTTCACTAATATGCTGGTGTACTCATGTTCACTAATATGCTGGTGTACCAATAGTAATAAATGAAATATAATCCCTAAATGTCTAAAAATGAATTCACAGTCATTCCATAATAGCTATAATCCCAAAATCTGAATAGTTTTGGCACTTTGTAAATCCAGTGAATGATTGAATTATGTAAATGGATCCTCTCAATTAAATACAACTGTATATCTTCCAAGACTGGTGGTAATACTAAGAATGCCTAATTCAATAGTAAACATCTCACATAGATAACTAAGATGTAATATGTAGTGTTGCATTTGATTCTAGAATTATCTCAACTTATAAATGAGATCAGCTGCTTTAACAATTATCAATCAGAAATTAGGTCAGGATGGCATTTCAAGAACTCATGTCCTGAAAATCAAATTATGTGATGTTTACTTGGATTGTTAGTACAACACAACCTTGGAACTTAGGAATGGATTTTACATACTTGATACAAGAATGATGCAACTTTAAAGTGCAAATTATTGATCATAGAGAACACTTGTAGTAAAAATGCCATGGACTAAATGACCCTTACAAAATATTATAATAAAAAAGAATATGCCTAATATAGATTAAAAAATACTGCATTAATTGTGCAGCAAATAATGGATCATGGAAAGGTCCCAGCTGGAGTTACAGATCTGCACAGATGCCAGTTCATATGGTTTGGGAGCCTACCACTTCCTCTACTTCACCATGGATGATGGCAAGTGAGGGCTGGAGATGTCATTTCATATCTGTCTACTGGAAATGAAGACTACAGTAAATACATTTTATTTCTGGAAAGATCAACTCTGTAAAAGGGTGGTTCTCATCATATCAGCCAATGCATTGGTTGTGACTTACCTCCATAAATGGATGGTAGAGATAAAGTTGCACAACCTATGTGTTCTGGTCTGGGATATGCTGATGCTGCAAGTAAGCATAGGGTCATAAGTTAGCAAGAAGTAACCAAACCATTCACATCTTTTATTCCATTCATCATTCAGTTTTGCAAATGATCTTTGCACTGTGGGAGAATACACTGATCAGCCTTTTTGCAAAATCCAGAAATCTAGCCTATGAAATCAATATCAATCGGTTGATAAAGAGGTTTTGAGGCTACCCCAATACAGTTCTGATACTTAAGTAAGACAGAAAATGGGGGTTCCAGTGCCACAAGTCCTGAGTGAGTGATCAGCTTGTTCTAGTGATGGTGAGGACCAACCTGCTCTGACACCCACCTGCCAGGACTTACTTATTTTTGGGAACTGGTGCAGGTCAGCATCATTTTTCCTTTGCATGATTTGATGCCACTAATGACTATTATCTTCCTTTTCTCTGTGGCATTTTTGAGAGAAAGCCATTAATCCATATTACTGTCAAAGGTTATTGCTCCATTATCTTTGGTACTTTAAGGCATCATTGTACAAAGAATCTTGGTCATGATTAGGATCTATCTAACCTACAGTCCAACTTTGACTTGAATAGACCAAATCTCTCACCCAGATTTCCTAAATAGATTCTTTCATGGTTTTTGATATGGCTCAGATCAGTCTAAGATTTTAGCCATAACCTCACTGAAACTTTTTCCCTTTAATACATATTTTCTGATTGCCTTAGCTTCGTTGTGTGGTGTGTGCAAGTTGCATGCATTTGTGATGGACCGAAACTATCTCCAGTTCAAATCAGATGGTTCAGTGTCTCTAATTATACAACCTGGCTTTGTAGCTAAGAATAATTTTAAACAAACAAGAAAGGTAGTCATCGGCTTTCTCTCCTCAATTGATACATTGAGCCAGGCAGCAAAGCACCACTCTGTTTGTGTTCTCAGGCACTCAATCATGCACGGAGAAGGGCAATGTCCACAAAGGCCAATAAAGAGGATATAACCCTTCAAGCTCTGGTAGCATGGCTAAAGTAGGTTATATCCTTCTTCTGCTCAGCTTGTGAGTTTAAAACAATCTCTATAATCTCACTTTTGAATGCAGCATTTTAATTCCAGAGACATGATAGAAGCTGTTGGCATGAACAATGAAACTTCTTGAGCTTTATCTTTGAGATCTGATATTGCAGAAAAACTGTATTTGTTTGGTGGGTCTACTGGCGACTGTCTTGATGACGATCAGTTGATATCAGCACAACCTACTCATGGGCAAGGGTATATCACTTTTGCTGGATTTGCCCAGACCTTTTCTCATAAGAAAAAGTAATTATTTTCTTTTTATCCATGTATTGTTATCATGTACTATATGAAAGTCACTTGTGCTATCGAAATGTTAGGAGAGCAGTTTATCCTTCCACATGAATTTCCTCTTCCTATTACCCATTCTCTTAATGCTGATGTGATCAGAGAATGGATTTGACAGAAAAATATAAATGCTTCTCCAAGAATACTTAATTGATAACATTAGTATTACACACACACACACAAACACACACAAGCAAGCATTCTTATTGAGGTATCACTTAGCTTAAACTGGTAAAGGGGCTTTAAGTAGCCAAATGGTCTAAGGGTCATGCCTTTACAGATGATTGACATCTCACCTCAGTCCACATGGGTTTGAGACCTGCCTAGCCAAATCGAGTATTTGAGAAACCTCGCTATTTGCTTCCCTTTGGGTTATTTGTTCTTTCATGGGTTTTCCTGGGTTCTTACTACACCAAATATACTGGCCACCACATATACCTCTCACATGTTGAAAAAATGGCATTGAGCCTGCCAAACTAAACCAAACCTAAACTGGTAAACATTCTCTTGATGGATAGTCACCTTGCAATGGTAAGGGGAGGATATGTGTAAAAGCTTCCTCCCTTCATCTGTATAGAAGAGAAAGATGAAATGTTTCATCATCTGGGATTGCTGGATTTAAGAGGCAACAGAGTTTATTTCCTAATGTTAATATGATTATTTGAATATTCTTGGAGAAACAATTTGCTAAAAATTTACTTTCTGCAAAATTCTGCAAAGAAGATGCTTATGTAAATCATGATTGCTGCTTAATTTAAACAAGAAATTAACCTTTTACATCTGGCTAAGAAAAACCCTCAACATTGTTTTGATTAAAATTTCTGTTCACAAATTCAGGATAAAAATTAATATTCCATGAAATTCTTTTGTCAGGAGTTTTTAATCCATATAATCACTTTCATTGACACAATAAGACACTGTATTTGAATGTATATCTTGTGTTACATTTTCAGTAGAAAGAAACCTTTACAGACTGGCCTGCCTCCAGCCTACCTATCTAGTCCAGAAGTGGTAAGTTCAGGGGAGCACACTTTTATGCCTTGTTATCACATGATGACTACTTTGGCTAATACACCAGTGGACACTGGGTAGCCAAGTCACATTTACAGATTACTCACATTTCATCTCTGTCCATGTTGTTTTGTGTCTTGGCTTCAGCAGTATGGGTATATGAGAACGCTTGCCAGTAGCATCCTTTGGGTCAGTGGTTCTTCCTAGATTCTTCTTCCACCAAATATACTGGCTGTCATTTATAGAGCCTTTCATGCCCTGGAAAAAACATTAAAGCCCACTGAAACGAAACAGCTAATACCCATTTCATACATTTTCTATAAGTAACACATAGAATAACACCTTACAGCATCACAAATGACAACAAGACAGATTTGTTGGGTAAAGTCAGTCTGATTCAGTCCCAAAGCAAAGACATAAACTGGCTTTACCCAACAGATCTGATTCAGTCCCAAAGCAAAAATTTACTGGCTTGACCCAGCAGGCCTGATATAATCCCAAAGCAAAGACAGACATGTTTTACCCAACAGACCTGATTCAGTCCCAAAGCAAAGACATAGACACTGTGCTTGGATATCATGAATGCACTGTACATTATCCCTGACAACATATACTGCATTTACACTGACAATATATACTGCATTTACACTGACAACATATACTGCATTTACACTGACAACATATACTGCATTTACACTGACAACATATATTGGTGTAGTTACTCCTGTGTGCACCCACATCTCTACTTCATTCACTATTTTTGCATTCATAGAAACTGTGCTCTGTGTCATTTAAACTGTAGTGACTCGGGAGTAAACATGCCTATGCAAAAACAAAGTGATAGATATTTAATCAAATGTACATTAAAATATCATGGCATTCGTGGGTTTATTTTAGCTGTGACCATTTTTCTTTTATCCCTGTTTCAGTTACATTAGTAGGAATGTAGTTGTTTATCACAAAAATTATTACTGGTGCTTTATCTCGCTTTTGTACAGTCTGTACATATTTTTCTCATATTTTTAACCATGGCTAGATATTTCTGTCTTACCCTAGAAGTAAAAATGTTCAAGTGCAAAAGATGATGTGAATTTCAGCACACATGCTATTATTCTATTCAGCATATTTTGACTGATATCATTTCCACCAAGAACCACTGTTATCTTTCATATCAACCCCTCAAAGTGATGCCTAAAGAAGGCGCTAATTCCATAGCCTGACATCTAGGACAAGTGAGAATTTCTAAGATGCATGTCTGGGACAAGTCAATTTTTGTCATTGTGAAAAAGTTGGATAAATGCAGATATCTGACTTATTCATAGCTATAATGTAAATTAATCTCTCAGGTAAATTTATTGCTTTCACATGGTGAAGAATTATTGTCACTTAAAATTACATTGCTACTTTGAGCTTATCACATACTTATTTACTTAGTTTATTAGTGACTACTTTAAAAAAACAAAAAAACAAATCACTTCATTATGTAATACATTGATAAATGACTCATACGTTTTACTTCTGTAAGATAATATAATAATTTGCTTTTGCAGTAACAGACTGCTCCAGTGGCCTAGTGATTAGAGCATCCACCTTGGATGAGAAAGGTCGCAGGTTCGACCATGGTCGAGCCATACCAAAGACTTATAAAAATGGTACTAACAGCTGCCTTGCTAGGCGTTTGGCATTAAGAGGTTAATGTTAGGACAGGTTGGTCTGGTTTCAGGATAATGTGACTAGGTAGGACATCGTGCTATGTCTGCAACATGTTGCCCCACTGCTATATATCACTATATATGCTGCACTGCAGACATCATAGCAATATGACTGAACAAATGTTAAAGCTACTTTGAAACTCAAGAACACACACAAACACACTCTATAACAGGTACTTTGGCAAATTGTAATTTCACCGACTTTGTTTTATGATTTTTCTCTCCAGCCACAGAAGACAAACAGCAGAAAACAGAGAACAAGGAAGAGTAAGATATATCCTTTGCTGTCTTATAAAAATTCATTTAATGTTTTTACCTCACTGTTCATTTGAAAATTCTCAACACATTCAGATCTTCTTGGACAAACACAATTTTCAAAACTTTGTTTGGCTAAGATAGAAAAAGTTGACTATTTGGACTGGTTGAGAGATGTGGATTTCGCTCAGTATTAGTTCTCATCCACAAGTATATTAGATGTGATGGCAATGGGCATTGTGTGCATGGTTTGTCATTTGTCTTTTAACATTAGCTATTTTCAACTTTTTCTCCAAAACCACTTGACTTATTTCTGCCAGTTTTGTTAGATAGCATACAAGGCATTTAAAGATTGTCCACACAATGCTGATTCACCATCCATTATAATAACTGTTAATAAAATAAGAAAATCTGGACTCTTCTCAAAAGTTGGCCAACACGATTTGATGGAAAAGTTTCTGAATCTAAATTTGACATCAAAATGTTAAATTCTGTCAGGTTGGAAGAAATAGTAATGTACCATTCTGTAACCACCATTTCTGGAAATCACACACACACAGAGTAGATGACTTCTTTAAAATCTCTTAATTGACATGACCAGATTACAAGAGCAGCAAGTCATGAAGTACTTTCCAAATTTTCCATATGGTATAAGTTCCTTGTAAAAAAAATAGCCATTGCCCGCTAAACATTGAACACATTTGATTGAACCTTTTCAAAAGCCATCACCCACTAAACATTGAACACATTTGATTGATCTTTTTCAAAAGCCATCACCCACTAAACATTGAACACATTTGATTGATCCTTTTCGAAAGCCATTGTCCACTAAACATTGAACACATTTGATTGATCCTTTTCAAAAGCCATCACCCACTAAACATTGAACACATTTAATTGATCCTTTTCAAAAGCCATCACCCACTAAACATTGAACACATTTGATTGATCCTTTTCAAAAGCCATCATCCACTAAACATTAAACACATTTGATTGATCCTTTTCAAAAGCCATCATCCACTAAAAATTGAACACATTTGATTGATCCTTTTCAAAAGCCATCGCCCACTAAACATTGAACACATTTGATTGATCCTTTTCAAAATCCATCGCCCACTAAACATTGAACACATTTGATTGATCCTATTCAAAAGCCATCACCCACTAAACATTGAACACATTTGATTGATCCTTTTCAAAAGCCATTGTCCAATAAACATTGAACACATTTAATTGATCCTTTTCAAAAGCCATTGCCCACTAAACCTTGAACACATTTGATTGATCCTTTTCAAAAGCATTCTTCCACTAAACATTAAACACATTTGATTGATCCTTTTCAAAAGCCATCATCCACTAAACATTGAACACATTTGATTGATCCTTTTCAAAAGCCATTGCCCACTAAACATTGAACACATTTGATTGATCCTTTTCAAAAGCCATCGCCCACTAAACATTGAACACATTTGATTGATCCTTTTCAAAAGCCATCATCCACTAAACATTGAACACATTTTATTGATCCTTTTGAAAAGCCATCACCCACTAAACATTGAACACATTTGATTGATCCTTTTCAAAAGCCATCATTCACTAAACATCGAACACATTTGATTGATCCTTTTCAAAAGCCATCGCCCACTAAACATTGAACACATTTGATTGATCCTTTTCAAAAGCCATCGCCCACTAAACATTGAACACATTTGATTGATCCTTTTCAAAAGCAACTGAACTATTTTGGACCAGATTTGACCTGGAGTTAAATATATGTATCAAGACTTGTATCATTTTGATAAATCATGTTATTCACTATAAATTATGATCAAGTTGAGAGACCTTTAGACCATGGACTCAGAAAAGTACCTAACCAACTGAGACTTAGAGTGTGAATTCAGATTGATGATTTTGTGAATACTGGACCAGATAATCCACATTTTTGTTCTGGTTAAAAAGGCATGAATATTTAAAGTATTTATTCTTACTGTTTATTGCTAATACATTTTTTCTTTGCATCAGCACATGTTATTGATTAAAAGCATGCAAGTTCTTTTGTTTTGGTAGAGATTAAATTATAAAACTGTTAACTGCTGTAACAGATAATTAAATGAGGTTTGTTTACTGAAAGATTCCACATCTTAGTTGCACCTGTGAATGGGGAGATGTTGGTGCCAGTTAAAAGCGGCAACATTGCTGTCAACAATATTAAAATTCTTGCAATTCATTCCCATATAGCTTTTATCAGTGACTATATTACATTCTTCAGTACAATAATTCTATCTTCCTGAAGTTTACAACCTGACATCCTGGGATTCCTGTCATTCCTGAATTTTATAAGCCGACATGCTGGGATTCCTGTCATTCCTGACTTAGCCCAATGCAGCAGCATCATAGTGATATTTACACTGAAGACACCACCTTCTGTGGAACCCTTGTTTGTTTTGCATTTTGCACAGAAGCATTGCAAGAAATTCTGACCCCCCCCCCCTTAATTTTAGGGTCTCATTCCCCAAAAATGTAATTGGATCAGAATTGCTTGGTTGGTTGCTATGGCAATGATATTGCATCATCTGCTATTAATAGTAATTTAGTATCAGATTTAGATCACTTAGTGGATCCTTACGTTACCAAATTCAAATTTAAATCAGTGCATATACTGCATATCACATCATTTTAATGTCAGTTTTTATGAATCTTTTATTTCAGCATATTAGCAACTCAAAAAATGTAGTGAATTCTTGCTTGACAAAAACATGATTTTTGGCAATAGGTTTTCTTGATCAGAACAAAATGCTTGCTGCTGTGTAAGGCAGAGGAAGTTAAGCTTGGTTGTTTCATTTGTACATACTGGATTATTCAATTACACATAACTTGAGTCACTGCTGACATTGACAAATGTTCAGTTAAAGTTATACTCAAAACTGTAGTCCAAGCCTTCCTGCACATAACATACAGGAATCCGATGGTTCACTCATTAGTATTACATCTTTAGTGTAACATGGTGCCTACAGCATGTTGGCAACTGATATCTAACCACAATAATAAACTTCCAGAACTGTCCACTCTGGTAACCAGTGATGTAATTATGCTTCTATAAAATTTACATTTTTCTCAATTTCTCATTTCATACAATCATTGCATATATTTGTTTTGGCCTTTTCATTTTTGAAAAACAAGAATTAAGAAAATAATTGTGAAAGTGAAGTTGGTCTATAATTTGATCACATCTGCCATCAGCTTGCTAAAGCTTGTACAAAAATCCATTTGAATACAAATAAAACAATGTCAGGCACTGGGAAGTTATCTCTCGACCTTATTTTGTTGTATGTACAGGTACAAATATTTCTGATTTTAATAAATTAGCTGATCAGCTCTTTCACACTGAAAAAAAGTATGAGCTAGTCAAATGCAGAATGATTGTTATGTATTAGTGGTAGTAATTTATAGACTGCCTCCATATTTTCGGTAAGTACTTAGAGAAATACTAAATGGTAAGTTATGAGGAGAAAAAATTATATATTAGGAGCAGTGAATAACACGTTTTGGTCATTATTTTTTATCAGTTCCTTCTTCCATTATTGTTCTTCATTGAAATAGACATGCTGTTTGATATTAATACAACATCGATACTTTTCTCATTATGCTTTGCCATTCCATTTAATTAATTGTCCAAAGATGTCATGCAGTTAGTATGTTGGCCTTTTTGTTCCCTGTATATTACATATACATATGCCTATTGAGCAAAATTTTTTGTATATTGGGTGTCACAATAACCCGCAAACAGTGGTTGTTATAAACAGGTGGTCTTTTATGCAGGTTAACATGTATTGTTGGTTAATATATGGAACCTGTTATACTTGACCCATAAATATGCAGTTGATATCAGTGAAAACAGTGTGCAACAAACTTGATGTTAACAAAATTCAGGTTTTAAGAGAGTATTTTTTTGTCCAATAATATTTCTTGAGTATTTTTGGGTTCTGTTAGTATTTCATGAATGAATTCTTTGTGCTGATCTAAAGCAATTATAGTATGCATGATGCATACTGCATACATGTAAAATATATATATATTGCCCAGGTGAAAATTAAATTAGAAGGAAAAGCAGGCCAAAGAAAGTTGTTTTCTCCAAGTAGTTTGGTACAGTGTACATTTTCTTTCTTAACTCGAATCACTTTAGCTAGTACGCCTGAATCAGACTATGGCAAGAAGAGGAAAGCCATTAGAAATAAGGAGAACATTCCAGACATCTCAGACAGTGGTAAGTTACTGTTTACTGCAGACAATGGTTACTTGTCTGAATTAAGGTTTGCTAATTGGATCTAGATTTGATATTTATTATTGGTCTCATTCTGTCTGGAAACATGCAGGTTTTAATCATTGAACAGCAAGATCACAAAGATGTCATGAAAATAAATGTAATTAGTGTTGGCAGGCCCAAACAGCACACCATACATCATAGATTGTTCAATAAAAACTGTCTTGTGCATGACATCTGATCACATATTGGGATGAAAATAATGTGATAACTCTCAAACAGGAATTGATTTTTAATAAAATATGGAATATTGATTGAAAATAGGAGTCGTTTATTGACCCATTGATTGTCATTTTGAGTTTATCTAGAATAAAACGTTTATTAATCTGGAAGCAAATAGAATTAATTTTTTTTTATTGAACCAAATTCATTCGGCTTTTTTAGTAATACATGATGGAGAACATGTATTTGGAAATTTACTAAAACAGATTTCCTGTGTCCAGTGGGTACATCGTATTTTATAAATGCCTGCCATGTGGCAGAGCATTTTATGTTATGATGTTGACCATCTGTTCAGCCATTTGTCTGTTATCAAGTTCATTTCTGCATAATAACTCAACTTGCCAACCATCTACAGTTACCATGCTATTTGAATGGCTTGCACTTGTGATTAAGTAGACTGCTATAAATTTTTCGGTCAAAAGGTCAAATACTAAAATTACTTTCACAAAAGGAAGAAATAAACTTGTCATACAATAACATTAGTTCCTCATCACACACTAGGACTGAATATTGTGGCAGTTACACTTGAAATAAAAAGAAGCCTATCTGTTTTGGGGTCAAAAAAGTCATGGGTCAAGGTTGCTTTGGTTGAAAGAAGAAAAGTGGTTTCTGCAAAAAAAATGTAAATTATCAGCATATAGGACTAATAAACATGGGGCAGAGATATAATGTGCCATTCATGATACTGATGTTTTTTGTTCATTTTTGGTGTTCAGTAACTATTTTTGCCTTTTGTTCTTTGTTGAACCAGGCTTGTCTCAAGGAGGAAATGTGTTTTGCATAGAGGTTTTGGTTAGTTTTGTTGGGCGATCAGAGTAAAATATCTTGCTCAAGGACACAGCAAAGCAACCAGCCTAGCTTGGTCTGGGAATTAAACATAGTATTCCTGTACTGGATGTTTTTTAAGAAGTCATTTGTCTTCATAATTTGCAGTTGGAACTAGATTCATAAGATAACAATAGATCATTTTAAATCGAGGAATATTTATATTTGCATTTGATTGAACATGCTTTTCTATATAATAGTTTTTTAAATGTTTCATGCAATTTAATTTATAGTCATTATATAAAAAAAAAATTTTTGTGTAGTTTATTTTAGGATTATTTCTTTGTTGTATCATCCCATACTATTTAAACTAAGTTTTGAAATATACTCTGTATCATCATGAGGGGAAATAGTTGAACATGGTGAGTATAAATGTAATGTTTTGTCCAAAATTTAGTGCAAAAATTGAGGAAATGTATATCATACATGTTATTTTAATTGAGCTACCGATAAACTTATGAAATCTTGCTTGAGTGATGCAGGGAAATAAGTCAGTATTTCAGTGGAGTTTTCTCTTGTCATAATCATCATATATGATGATGAATACACCTTCAAAACTCATTGGAAATAGCTTGAGGAAGTTTGGCAGTTCAGAATTTGAAAGTAAAAGATGATTAATGTTGCTTTTGAGTTTTAGTAGCAATGATACATTACCAGCTTCTATTAAATTGCCTTCCTTTTCCAGGACTGATGGTCCCCAGTCAAAGCTATTGTATTGTCTTCCTTTTTCAGGACTGATGGTCCACAGTCAAAGTTATTGTATTGCTTTCCTTTTCCAGGACTGATGGTCCCCTGTCAAAGCTATTGTATTGTCTTCCTTATCCAGGACTGATAGTCCCCAAGTCAAAGTGCTTGTATTGCCTTCCTTTTCCAGGACTGATAGTCCCCAGTCAAATCTATTGTATTGCCTTTTCCAGGACTGATAGTCCTCAGTCAAAGCTATTGTATTGCCTTCCTTTTCCAGGACTGATGGTCACCAGTCAAAGCTATTGTATTGTCTTCCTTATCCAGGACTGATAGTCCCCAAGTCAAAGTGCTTGTATTGCCTTCCTTTTCCAGGACTGATAGTCCCCAGTCAAAGCTATTGTATTGCCTTTTCCAGGACTGATAGTCCTCAGTCAAAGCTATTGTATTGCCTTCCTTTTTCAGAACTGATAGTCCCCAAGTCAAAGCAATTGTATTGCCTTCCTTTTCCAGGACTGATAGTCCCCATTCAAAGCTATTGTATTGCCTTCCTTTTCCCGGACTGATTGTCCCCAAGTCAAAGCTATTGTAATGCCTTCCTTTTCCAGGACTGATAGTCCCCAGTCAAAGATAAAATCTCCCCCAGTTAGTATTTGAGGGCCAAAATTGAAAAGAACACGATCTCATTGTGACTCCTTAGTCACAGCTAACATGGAATACAATCTTCTTATTTTCTTTGGATGACATACACTTTTCACATATGCTATATGCTGATTGAAATTTGCCTTTGTTGTTTTAAACATTATTTTTGCATTTTACCTTTTTGTATTAATGAAGCAGGCCTTCCAACTCTCATGATTTTGGTGTGAATTTCATGACTCGCGATAGCGATTCATGAATTCATGCTGCATGCAAAAAGATCACAAATTCCCAAATTCTCACTCAGCTTAAATCATGAATAAAATAAATTTTATCCCGTTAAATCAAAATAGCAGCAGTGGTCACTGATACCCATAACAGTCCTATTTTGCTAGTTGCCATTTATGTAGAACTATATCCAGTTGTTACAGTTTGCCCTGTATCAAGCATTGTAAAGTATGTAATCTATATTTAGAACAGAAGGTTTACAAATGCTCATGAAGAAAACTGGGGCCCAGATGATTTTCTTTATAGAAATGGCACCTGTACATACTCGTAGTAACTATTTATTTTTAAACACCAAACAACGATGGCATTTTTGAGTATAGGAATTTTTCAGATATTGAAAGATTAGCGTGTATCATAATTTGCTTGAGTTCATATTTTTCTGCACATGCGCCGACACCACTAATTGTTAATTGTTCACTGTTTCATCTCATGCTACACAACAGTTAAAATGTTTTCACCTCCATGGAAAAAGATATGTATCCACAAAAAGTGCAATATAGATTGGAGTACACCAAAAATTGGCCTTGCATTCAGCCATCAAACATCAGTGTACATTATGCTTTTCATACAGTAGTATGCCACAAATTTTAGAATTGTGAATGGCCACAGAGGCTCATATCGTTGCTTACAATTTACCTGTCATACATGTACTATATAATAATAATATTATATAGTACATGTATGACAGATAAATTGTAAGCAATAATATGAGCCCCTGTGGGCATGTGGCAGAATGATGTGAAAAAGCAAACAGCTTGCAAAAAGCAAATAGTTATTGGCAAAATGAAGAACACCCAGCAGATTTCAGCTCTGGGGTACTAAAGCTACCTACTCAAGTCCTGCAAGCTACCAATGCTGAAGCATTGTTTGTGAGTTTTGTTGAAAATAAACTTAGAGATCAGCAACAGTGACAGTGAAAGAGTATTTCCTATTGTAAGGAAAAATGAGACAGACTTTAGGGCCTTCTTAGGTGCTGAAAATTTGCAACATTTTAGTCACCAAGATTCACCAACAGGCAAGAAGCCTGAACTGTTTTGAAAACAAATTTGCCATAACCCAATTGAGGAATTTCATGTCTGCCACAGCATCATATGACAAATAGCGTGAAGTTTGTGTATATCAGTAGATTTGACTGCAAATAAATTTGTACATATGTAATCAGTGTAAATAATATTTTTTTTATTTTTATTTGGGGATTTTCATGTAATGTAGTACTGACCATCAAAGTGGATGGAGCTAGTGTTACGGTAAATTTTTCACTAGTGTTAAAAATTCAGTAATTTGTATCCCACATTTCACTAATTGTGAGTTGGGGGGAGTTGGAAGCTCTGATTGAGTATTTGTCTCAGTCTTTGCTTTATTTGAATGTTATCTATGTTCTTTTTGCAAATTTTAATGGTTTCTTTAGGTGTCTTTTTCAGCAAGTGGTGCATTGTTGAATTATATTCTCCTTCGTTGTCATGGCTCTAGGGTAGATTTTGTTTACCCTTTTGTTTGTTCTGGATTCTTTGTTTTGCCTGAATTTTTATCTTTCAAAGCTTATGTCACAAGGTGTTGGCAAGTTGTTGTTGTTGGGTTTAACGCCATTTTTCAGCACATGACAGGCTATACATGGCGGCCAGTATTAATGGTGGAGGAAGAACCTGGGAAAACCCTGGAAAGAACCACTGACCCACGAGAAGCTACAGGCAAGCTTTATCACATACCCACATTGCCTGAAGCCGGAACTCGGACCCACACAGAAAGAGGTGAGATGGAAGTGATCCGTGAAAGAGAGTGCTTTAGACTACTCGGCCGCTCGGGGCCCTGTGTTGGCAAGTGGGGGCACAAGAAGGTCCCACACCCCACCTGCTTACTGTGCAAAGGGTGTGCATACATGGATTGTTGCCCAGTGTTGTTGTTTTTATCTAACCAGATATGTGACTTTGCAGAAAGTTACCACTCATACAAGATGCGGAAGAGGGCCCCTTATCCTACTCATCTTTAGTGGTAGACCCCCTCTGTTCCTAGAAAGGGTCTGGATCTTGTCCCGTGTTGAGGAAGACTACTACCTCAGTGGTTTGGAGATCACTTAAGTGCCAAGGATCCCTAATGCTCATTACAATGCCATAGGAGCCAGTGAGAGATCATTTCATGGCCCTCCCATATTTAGGGTAATAGGCTTCCATTTCAGGAATCACATTAGATAGCAGTCTGGCATTGGGTCTGAACCTTATCTTTCTATGTCATCGTGTGTTTTTAGCTGCAGAGACCATTACCTGGTTCATTAATGCCTTGATAGAACATATTGTGTTCTTTGCATGTTTCAAAAAAAAACTTTTGAACTCTTGAGTGAAGCTCCTTTGATAACTTTACCCTGAAGACTATTTTCCTGCTCACCTCAGCATCAGCAAGGAGAAGAAATAAGCTTTATACCTTATCAGTGAAAAAGGGTTGCTTTTCTCTCCTTTGCCATCCTGGGTTTCTGGTTAAGAATGAGCTACCTTCAGTCACTATACTTCCTTTTGAGATCCCCAGTCTTAGTCATATCTGTGCTTGGGGGAGATCAAGACATGCTCCTTTGCCCAAATTAGGGCTTTAGGGTTTTATTTGGCTTCCTCAAAAGGGAGAAGGAATGGTCAGTATCATCTCTTCCTACCTATTAAAAGTTCTGTTGATATTTTGACAGCCACTGTTTCCTGGTGGATAGTCCTTACAGTTGAGGGAGCTTATCATTCCATTAGTAACAGTGACCTTTCTTTCATGACAATTGAAACTCCTCTTCTGATGATGTTATGAGAGTACCCCCCCCCACCCCCGGTGGTCTCAGTGCTCTCTCCACATTTTAACTTTGATCCTTGATGGATTGAAGCAAAGACAATTTTTCATTCGGCCTATGGTGCAGCATTTTGGACCATCCTTGTACAAGTTTAAAATATTGATTGGTGAATTCAGCATAATAGTATGTAATGTATTTCTGCTATTAAAATATATTGTGATGGTTTTGGTAAATTAATTTTAATTATGTAATAATCTGCTGAAGTGGCACTTTGGTATTATTCTTATCATAAGGATGCATATTTATGGAGTCTAAAATATATGAACCTGTGTAAAAAAAAACATCACTCCAGAAATCTTGAGTGAAAGCCAGAATTTTCCTGAAAATCATTAATTATCAAATGCATTTACAAAAACAAAATGATTGCCTTTCAGATTAGGCTTTTATACTTTCCAATTCCACACACTGACCTACAAAATGCCAGATGGACTAAAATCAGAATTGCTTATAAATTTTCAGTAAGACAAAATGTTTGTTTTTCAGCTTTTTACAGATATCTATACAGAGTTAGATCCCCTTTTTAATTAGACTATGAGAACACACTCCCAGATATTGCTTCAGCATTAATTGCTTCCATTAATTGCCTAGTGTCCACTTTGTACTTGTGCATACTTAAACAATCAGAGATCAGTAAGTCCAATATGATTAAAATTTGTCTTTTTACTCACATTTGTGACCTGTCATATAATGGAGGTGAGTGCTAGTAATTCTGACCTTATAATACAGTAATTTGAGTGGTAATTCAGACCTTATAATACAGTAATTTGAGTGGTAATTCAGACCTTATAATACAGTAATTTGAGTGGTAATTCAGACCTTATAATACAGTAATTTGAGTGGTAATTCAGACCTTATAATACAGTAATTTGAGTGGTAATTCAGACCTTATAATACAGTAATTTGAGTGGTAATTCAGACCTTATAATACAGTAATTTGAGTGGTAATTCAGACCTTATAATACAGTAATTTGAGTGGTTTGGTGGGATATTAGTTTCTATGCAGATTAAACATTTTGCATGTTTAGGAATGTTTCCACACAAGTGACTATCAAAATATCTTGACAGGTATGTGAGCCTTTGGATAACAGCAATGTATACACTGTTGTGGACATTTTTGTACATGTATTACACAAATTACACATCAACTTTTCTCAGCTTTACTTTGGTCAGTAAGGTTGTAACCTGCTTTACATAAAGATGTGTCAGATTTTTCCCTCTTATTTAACAGAAATGGATCATACAGGTATAGAACACTTTTTCATTGGCAGTTATTGTGAGCTTTGACACAGAATCAGTTTTTAGCTGAACTGATCATTAGACCAGAAGAGTTTATAGGATGGTCTGTTGTCCATTGTCCTTCATCCGTACATCAGTTAGTACACATTTCTTACTGCTGCTCCTTCCAAATAAATTTGAGGATTGCTTTGAAACTTTGCACAAACATTTATCTCTTGGTCAAGTTGCTCCTAAATGACAATTGTGCCACTTGGACATCCAGTATGGCCATTACAGCAGCCATCTTGAAAATCTTGTTATTGTTAATTTTCCTGAAAGGATGGTCATATCAGCATAGGGTTTTAGCTCAAAGACTTCTTACGATGTCGAGTTTATCCTATACGTAAATGTTTCCAATGTGACATCCAATATTGCTACCACAGTAGCCATCTCCTGAACAGTTTGTCATTTTGACATGGTGGTTTCAATAGGAAACTTCTCATTGTCACGTTGATCCTAAATGATGTCTTGTTGGTTCTGAATGAAAATAGTGCCTATCTGACATCTAATATGGCCACCACAGCAGATGTTTTTTTAAATCTTGTTATTGCTGAAGAATGTCAAAGATGGTTTCATTGCCAAGGAAGAAATGGTCTTTATCTTAATTGGATAGAAATACTCTTTGGCCAGTAGAGCATCAGTCCCTTTGAGGGACTCTTGTTTTAATATCTGCAACCTGGCTTTCTTTGCAGTCCTAATCAGCTTATTCACAAGTGTGTTATGCTTGATTATTCTAGCTATAACAAATTTTACCTTTAATAAACTGTTGTGCTCTTTTCCTTCCTTCAGTTTATTTTGCCATTTTTTCAGTATCTGGTGTAAAAAATTTCTTTGGTATATTATTTCTGTGTCTTGCATTTAAATTTGATTTATGTACATTTTAATATGCTATATTTACCCAGGTTGATAACACACCCAACTTGAAAGAAAATAGAACAGATCAGGACTATGCTGTTCACTTGAAATAATTAGATGAAGACACCCGAATCTGCTTACATACTAATGCAACAACAGATCTTGGTCTGTCCTGTTTCCAGTTATTATAATAATGATGCTTATGCATTTCACCCAGTTTGTAGATTTCTAGACTTCAGTGCTACCATCCAGTTTGTAGATTTCTAGACTTCGGTTTTACCATCCAGTTTGTAGATTTCTAGACTTCGGTTCTACCATCCAGTTCAATGTATATTATAATTATCTTGATATAATTGCTGTAGCTGAATGGCTTTATGCAATCAAGTTCACTATTAAATCTGGATAATTTTCTGGCCAATCAGCTGTATGGATGATTGCTTTTGAAATGATGGAGTGTTTAACTTTGTTACAAATTTATATTTTTACATAGCTATGTGCCCATGCAATCCAAAATCACAAAATATATATAGGTTACTGGTAGTATGCTGTTCTTGCACTACTCTCAGTTGAATATCTGTCATTGAGTATGGTTCGTTAGATAGAAGAATGTGGGCAAAAGTACACTGTCATAAATTGCCCACAGAATAATAGCTGAATGAATAGACAAAGATTAATCAAAATTGCACATATTGAAGATCAACAACTCTCTTGTTAAATGAACAAGCAAAGAGGTATGTTGGCGAGTTAATTTTTTCTTCTTCAGTTTTACACAGTTATTGACAACAAATTTGTTTTCTGCATAAGAAAGCCATTGTGGTTGACTTATATCAGATTGTAAATTGTTAAAGATTTTCAAAAGGTCTTGTATACTTTTCCCTAATTTTGTGATTTCCTTTCCAAAGACTTATTGTGATTATGGAAATTGTATATCATGACTTTTTATCTTTTATTTTTCAATATGCGACAAAAGTTGCAGTCAATTCACTTTACATACATTCTCCCCCAGACCCCATGGCATTGCAATAACACAGGTATAAAGTGACATCATAATGGAATGATCACATTAAGCTGTGCAGTAATTGTTGATTGTTCAAAGGGCAGACTACCTTAAATCTTGGTGAAGAGTTGTAGATCAGACCATTAGGTTAAAGTCTGGCTTGATAGCTACAACATTTTGGAATCAGACCATTAGGTCAAAGTCTGGCTTGATAGCTACAACATTTTGGAATTAGACCATCAGGTTAAAGTCTGGCTCGATAGCTACAACATTTTGGAATCAGACCATTAGGTTAAAGACTGGCTCGATAGCTACAACTTTTTGGAATTAGACCATTAGGTTAAAGTCTGGCTCAATAGCTACAACATTTTGGAATTAGACCATCAGGTTAAAGACTGGCTTGATAGCTACAACATTTTGGAATCAGACCATTAGGTTAAAGACTGGCTTGATAGCTACAACATTTTGGAATTAGACCATTAGGTTAAAGTCTGGCTTGATAGCTACAACATTTTGGAATCAGACCATTAGGTTAAAGACTGGCTTGATAGCTACAACATTTTGGAATTAGACCATTAGGTTAAAGACTGGCTCGATAGCTACAACATTTTGGAATCAGACCATTAGGTTAAAGACTGGCTCGATAGCTACAACATTTTGGAATTAGACCATTAGGTTAAAGACTGGCTTGATAGCTACAACATTTTGGAATTAGACCATTAGGTTAAAGTCTGGCTCGATAGCTACAACATTTTGGAATCAGACCATTAGGTTAAAGTCTGGCTTGATAGCTACAACTTTTTGGAATTAGACCATTAGGTTAAAGTCTGGCTCGATAGCTACAACATTTTGGAATTAGACCATCAGGTTAAAGACTGGCTTGATAGCTACAACATTTTGGAATCAGACCATTAGGTTAAAGTCTGGCTTGATAGCTACAACTTTTTGGAATTAGACCATTAGGTTAAAGTCTGGCTCGATAGCTACAACATTTTGGAATTAGACCATCAGGTTAAAGACTGGCTTGATAGCTACAACATTTTGGAATTAGACCATTAGGTTAAAGTCTGGCTCGATAGCTACAACTTTTTGGAATTAGACTATTAGGTTAAAGTCTGGCTCGATAGCTACAACATTTTGGAATTAGACCATTAGGTTAAAGTCTGGCTCGATAGCTACAACATTTTGGAATTAGACCATCAGGTTAAAGACTGGCTCGATAGCTACAACATTTTGGAATCAGACCATTAGGTTAAAGACTGGCTCGATAGCTACAACATTTTGGAATTAGACCATTAGGTTAAAGACTGGCTCGATAGCTACAACATTTTGGAATTAGACCATTAGGTTAAAGTCTGGCTCGATAGCTACAACATTTTGGAATTAGACCATCAGGTTAAAGACTGGCTTGATAGCTACAACATTTTGGAATTAGACCATCAGGTTAAAGACTGGCTCAATAGCTACAACTTTTTGGAATCAGACCATTAGGTTAAAGACTGGCTCGATAGCTGCAACATTTTGGAATTAGACCATTAGGTTAAAGTTCGGCTTGATAGCTACAACATTTTGGAATTAGACCATCAGGTTAAAGACTGGCTCAATAGCTACAACTTTTTGGAATTAGACCATTAGGTTAAAGACTGTCTTGATAGCTACAACATTTTGGAATTAGACCATTAGGTTAAAGTCTGGCTTGATAGCTACAACTTTTTGGAATTAGACCATCAGGTTAAAGACTGGCTTGATAGCTACAACTTTTTGGAATTAGACCATTAGGTTAAAGACTGGCTCGATAGCTACAACATTTTGGAATTAGACCATCAGGTTAAAGACTGGCTCAATAGCTACAACATTTTGGAATTAGACCATTAGGTTAAAGACTGGCTCGATAGCTACAACATTTTGGAATTAGACCATCAGGTTAAAGACTGGCTCGATAGCTACAACATTTTGGAATTAGACCATCAGGTTAAAGACTGGCTCAATAGTTACAACTTTTTGGAATTAGACCATTAGGTTAAAGACTGGCTTGATAGCTACAACATTTTGGAATTAGACCATTAGGTTAAAGTCTGGCTTGATAGCTACAACTTTTTGGAATTAGACCATCAGGTTAAAGACTGGCTTGATAGCTACAACTTTTTGGAATTAGACCATTAGGTTAAAGACTGGCTCGATAGCTACAACATTTTGGAATTAGACCATCAGGTTAAAGACTGGCTCAATAGCTACAACATTTTGGAATTAGACCATCAGGTTAAAGACTGGCTCGATAGCTACAACATTTTGGAATTAGACCATCAGGTTAAAGACTGGCTCAATAGCTACAACATTTTGGAATTAGACCATTAGGTTAAAGTCTGGCTCAATAGCTACAACATTTTGGAATTAGACCATTAGGTTAAAGTCTGGCTCGATAGCTACAACATTTTGGAATTAGACCATCAGGTTAAAGACTGGCTTGATAGCTACAACATTTTGGAATTAGACCATCAGGTTAAAGACTGGCTCAATAGCTACAACTTTTTGGAATCAGACCATTAGGTTAAAGACTGGCTCGATAGCTGCAACATTTTGGAATTAGACCATTAGGTTAAAGTCTGGCTTGATAGCTACAACATTTTGGAATTAGACCATCAGGTTAAAGACTGGCTCATTAGCTACAACTTTTTGGAATTAGACCATTAGGTTAAAGACTGGCTTGATAGCTACAACATTTTGGAATTAGACCATTAGGTTAAAGTCTGGCTTGATAGCTACAACTTTTTGGAATTAGACCATCAGGTTAAAGACTGGCTTGATAGCTACAACTTTTTGGAATTAGACCATTAGGTTAAAGACTGGCTCGATAGCTACAACATTTTGGAATTAGACCATTAGGTTAAAGTCTGGCTCGATAGCTACAACATTTTGGAATTAGACCATTAGGTTAAAGTCTGGCTTGATAGCTACAACATTTTGGAATTAGACCATCAGGTTAAAGACTGGCTCGATAGCTACAACTTTTTGGAATTAGACCATTAGGTTAAAGACTGGCTCAGTAGCTACAACATTTTGGAATTAGACCATTAGGTTAAAGTCTGGCTTGATAGCTACAACAGTTTGAAATTAGACCATTAGGTTAAAGACTGGCTCAGTAGCTACAACATTTTGGAATTAGACCATTAGGTTAAAGTCTGGCTTGATAGCTACAACATTTTGGAATTAGACCATTAGGTTAAAGTCTGGCTCAATAGCTACAACTTTTTGGAATAGTGTTGGAAGCTATAAGTTAGAACTTGAGCCCTCAGTGTTGCTTGACAGTTGCAGATCTGATCATAAACTCCAAATAGTGTTGGATAGCTACAGATCTGACCATAAACTCCAAATAGTGTTGGATAGCTACAGATCTGACCATAAACTCCAAATAGTGTTGGATAGCTACATATTTGAGCATAAACTCCAAATAGTGTTGGATAGCTACAGATCTGACCATAAACTCCAAATAGTGTTGGATAGCTACAGATTTGAGCATTAACTCCACAAAAAGCTTGTGACACTTAAATGTAAATCTCAATAATTGAACAAGAGCAAGATTTAAACTAATTCAGTTCACTTAATTAATCAAGCTGTTATTCATCTAGAATCATTTGAAAAAATATAGTGTATGCAGTGTACATATTTATTCAGTTTATCATTTGACAAAATATATATGCATGATACACATTTATTTTATTTATCATTTGACATACATTTATTTTATTTATCATTTGACATAATATAGTATACAATAAAAGATAGATATTTATTGTATTAATCATTTGACAAAATATAGATAAAAAGATTCACATTTATTGTATTAATCATTTGACAAAATATAGTATATAAAAAGGTACACATTGTAATAATCATTTGACAAAATACAGTATATACAAAGATATGCATTTATTGTAATAATCATTTGACAAAATATAGTATATAAAAAGATAAATATTTATTGTATTAATCATTTGACAAAATATAGTATATAAAAAGATACACACTTGTCACAATAATCATTTGACAAAATATAGTATATAAAAAGATACATATTTATTTTAATAACCATTTGACAAAATATAGTATATAAAAGATACATATTTATTGTATGAATCATTTGACAAAATATAGTATATAAAAAGATACACATTTATTGTAATGATCATTTGACAAAATATAGTATATGAAAAGATACACATTTATTGTATTCATCATTTGACAAAATATAGTACATAAAATGGTACACATTTATTGTATTAATCATTTGACAGAATATAGTACATAAAATGGTACACATTGTATTAATCATTTGACAAAATATAGTATATGAAAAGATACACATTTATTGTATCCATCATTTGACAAAATTTGGTACATAAAATGGTACACATTTATTGTATTAATCATTTGACAAAATATAGTATATGAAAAGATATGCATTTATTGTTGTAATGATTTGACAAAATATAGTATATGAAAAGATACACATTTATTATATTAATCATTTGACAAAATATAGTACATGAAAAGATGCACATTTATTGTATTAATCATTTGACAAAATATAGTATATACACATAAAAAGATACATTTATTGTATTTATCTGATGTGTGATGACAAACTTATGTCACACTTTCACAAAATGTTTATAAATATTTACCTAACATATAGTTATCTATTTATAAGCTCACCGATAACTTTTTGAAAAATGTATTATGCTGTCATCCTGGGCTTATCAAAATATGAGAAATACTGCAATTAGTTTAATTTAGAGTCAGTTGGATGCCTCAGATGACTCATTATACAGTTACATTAAGTAGTATAAATAAATTAAAACCATGATAAAGGAATTATCTTGTTTACCAGAAACATTGTTTGTGGAAACATTTTGCATTTTGTTGATGAGAGAAAGAATCTATCGTATTATATAAGTAGAGTCTAATTACAGACTGCACAGATTAATATGTGCCATCACATCATATACCCGTAGATATATAAAAAAAAGTATAAAACTGCATAGACCCAGATTTGCCATGTCTTATGCGATGGTACATCTGGGTCTGTGCAGGTTTCAGTTGGACTTATAAGTGAATATATACATGTGTGTACAGGGTATGAAACTAACTCCAGGAATCAAAGTATTGTTCGATGGACTCAACTAAAGCAAATTTTGTCCCTACAAGTTAGAATTCTATCCTGCTCATACAAGAGGAAAATTTTATTACTGTCAGTTTCCAATGACAGAACCATCCCACTTTTAGACAGTTTCCAATGACAGAACCATCCCACTTTTTGACAGTTTCTAATGACAGAACCATCCCATTTTTAGACAGTTTCCAATGACAGAACCATCCCACTTTTAGACAGTTTCAGCAAACTTGACTTTACAAGATTTCATCAAATTATATAACCAACAAAAACATGTACTAAGTTATCCTTGGCATGTAATAAGGGGTGTTCTGTAATCACAGTAATGTGAAAGGTAAATGTTGAAAATTCAGGATCTTGCATACAGCCAATATACATCTAAATTATAGTTGTTAGTCAGAACAGAGGAGGAGAATTGTAATATATGGTAGTAGGATTTATGACTGTGTATATGACTTTGTTTAGTATAAGCAGAAAATGTTTTGGTGGTACATCCTGGAACTTGAAGTTAGACCAGTCCACTTCATATTAATGGTTTACTGTTGATATACTACCCATCTACAATATTCCTTCTTGTTTAGTATAGTAACATTACAGAGCAAAGTGTAGTAATGCAAGTGCATATTATTTAGTGTGCTGACATTTTGTGAGTTGTAATTCATTAAACCATTTAGCATTCACATGAACCAACCCATGTCCCCATGAATTCATCTGTGTTTATAAATATTGGCCATGATAGTGTTAGTGACCTATACAAGGAAAATCATGGTATTTCATGACCTTGTAAAAAGTTCAAACATTCACCTTGAATCTTGGACAAACATTTTACATTCATATTAAAACTTGTGTTATTGCAAGTTATTAGTTTTGAGTAAGTCATTTTGGAGCAGAATTGTTTTATTTGCCTTGATTGTAGTATGACCAGCTATATCCAAATGAAAAGTATTCTGTAATTTACAGTTATGTACCATCAACCATTTTAGCTGACCTTGACAAGTAGAGGATGTACCATCAGCTCTTTTAGCTGACCTTGACAAATAGAGAGATTTATTGTACTACCCCCAGCATTGGTGTCATTGTCTGAACAGATAAGTGTATGCATATGTACAGCCTCACTGCATCTAAACCATTGTTTCTCCACATGTCCCAGGTCCCAGGCAACAGTTTTGCATGGGTTTCATAGCACCTGCCTCTAGGGAAGTGGGTTAAGGCTACAGCCTTGTACATTGTTGTACATTCCTGGTCAAATTTTTGCATTTAGCTCTGGTTTTCATCACATTATATACATACTGTTATGCCTGGAATCATGAAACTTGCTGAGGAGATACATTTTGAGTGTACTAGACACCTATAACATATTGGTCACTGTGATTTACATTTCACACTTAACTGACTCTGGTTAATTTTTGTGTATAAAGTTTATTTCTGAAGCTCTGCTTATGCTAGAATCATTAAATTAGATGATAATAATATGTGTTGCTGTTAGTATCAAACTGTTATAACAGAAGAAGGTCTTTGTGACCTAAGTTTCACATTTTACTGGCTTACTGGTATGTAGGTTTTTTGTGCATCCTGTAAGATATACTGTAAAATCTAGATTTTTGAAACTTGATGAGAGGATGTGTATGATGAATACTATAACCCTGTCCACATAAGTAGGTCACTGTAACCCAGATTTCATGTTTCACTGACTTTGGTTAAATTTTGTTGTAGCTGTGCTTGATTTGGATGATTGTATAAATCTCTTAGTATAGTACCCATGCCAAAAGGTCACTGTGACCTATATATCATATTTTGCTGGCTTAGGTAAAGTGTTTACATTTAGTTCATGACTACATTACGTTGCACATACTGTCTATAAAAAACTTGGTGAGGGAATGCATCTTGATGATCACCACTACTCCAGCATTTCAGTAGCAGGGCATTATGGTCCATATTTAAGACTTCACTGACTTCAGTTAAATTTTGTGTTTGATATTCATTTCTCATGTGCCTTGGATGCAGAGGTCGCAGGTTTGTACCCTGACCAAGTCATACCAAAGACTTATAAAAATGGTATTAGCAGCTGCCTCGCTCAGCACACAGCGTTAAAAGGTTAGTGTTAGGACTGGTCAGCTTGGTGTCAGGATAATGTGACTGGGTGGGGCATCATGCTACAAGTCTGCAACATGATGCTCCAGTGTTAGACATCACTATAAACTGTCACACTACAGACATCCTAGTGATATGACTGAATAATTGTTAAAGCTACATTAAAAATCCATATCACACACACACAAACAGCTGCTTGAGTAAATATGGTTTTATACTGTGTAGAGAAGGCAGTCACAGCTGCATGGGCAGATATGGTAGGATACTGTGTCTAGAAGACAACAGCAGTGGTTCACTTAAATTACCTTCAGGTACATACTAATCTTGTTATAAATTGTGCATGCAGGAAACATGAAACATTATAGTGTAGCGGATATAAGTGGGAAAAAACAAACACAATGGGTGAGTCCATTGTCCAAGTAAAGAAGGATTATGTTAATCACAAAGAAACCAATTAGTTAATTTGTGATGATTGTTGGGAAAATTATCTTCACTATAGACTAGGGACTGAAATAGGTGAGCTGTCTAGAGCCTTAAAACTTGCAATATTTTCTGACTTTTATTTGCTCTCATCTAGAATAAAATAATACAACCTGCTGCCTCCCCCCCCCCCTTAAGATGAGTAGTAATAATATTTACATAAGCACGTTGCAGGTTTATCTCAATTGACCCGTAATTATCAATTTGATAATATTTATGTGATGAAATGAAAACTTATGAAGTAAGATAGATTGCTTGAATTGCCTACACTGAGTACTATACTAAACATAATATCCACACAACCCTCAATCTGTTCCAAACTCATCTTGTTTCTAAATCCCAGCATGTCTTGTGGGAGGGAGGCAATTGTTAAAAGCCACCTAAAAGATAAGCGTTCTTGGAAATATTTTTTTATGTCTAAAATCTCATTAAGATTTTGATGGATTAAAACAGTCTTGCTATAAATGGTACATGTTCTTTATTCAGCACAGCCGTGTTTGTATGCATGTATAGAATTTAACCGCATGTCAGCACAGTTCTGGCTATGTAATACCAGGTAAAAGTATGGTTCTGAAGTTATAAAGGGAAAGGTTTAGGAAGATAAACTCTTCCAAATAAATATGAAGATGCAGCCCTTGAAGGTTAGAAGCCAATACTTTATAAAGGTTCTAAAAATATAACGGTTAAAAATTGCTCAAATCAACCAGTATAGACAAGGGAGCTAACTCTTCTCATGTATGGGCATGTGATAGGAACATAATGTATATCATTCATGTGTGATTTTTATGATGAAATGTAACAAATAACAATTCAAGAAATTTACCAAAAGGATACTTTACTAAGCAACTAGTGTGTATATTGCATTAAATATGGTAATTATCGTGCAGCCCACCTTGTTGCTCCATTAGCAAGAAAGGAAGTCACATGAATGTAATGTTTAATTCCAGTTAAAACAGGAAATTACTTCTTATTGAAATGTAATTTTACTTGTTCCATTATAGGAAATACTCATATATAATGACTCACTCCACCATACCAGCTTCTTACCTATATTATTTATTACTAAAACAAGTTGATTAACTGGTAAAAAAATATTTATTATCCATTACTTATGTGTTACAAAAATGATAAGTAAGATGGTTCCAGTTTAATGTGTGTGTGTGTGTGTGTGTGTGTGTGTGTCTGATTTAGATTATTAACATAGCTTTATATAAAAAAAATCAACCCTATCACTACAATGTCTGCAGCATGTCAGTTTATAGTGATGTCTAGCACTGTGGCATCATGCCGTAGACATTTAGCATCATGTCCCACCCAACCATGTTATCCTGACACCAGACCAACGAGCCCTAACTAACTTCTTAATGCTGCCAAGCGAGGCAGCTGCTAATACCATTTTTATAAGTCTTTGATATGACTCGGCATGAGTTCGAACCCATGACCTCCCACATCCGAGGCAGACACTCTAACCACTTAGGCCACCAGAGCGGTCCGGTTCAAGTTTAATAACACTGAAAATGTTCTGTTCATTATCTAGTGGAAGCTCTTGTAGTAATTTCTTTCTGTAGTAATATCTTGAGTATATGTTGAATAATTTTAAACTTTCTTAGGAATATTATTCATTTTTCTAGACACAACCTGTAGAATGTGTGACTGAATTTATACAACTTGTATAACTCAATACAAAAATGAATATCCTTTACAAGTAATTGTGATAGACCTTAAAGTTCAGCTGATTTAAAAGACACTATCATTATATATACTCTCTTACAAGTTTAGTCCAGCTACAAACTGCACAGACCCAGATCTGCCATTGCACAATGCACTAGCAGATCAGGGCCTATACAATTCATTTGGAGCAGCCAGTAGAACAGCATAGACCCTGATCTGCCAGTGCATTATGTGATGGCATATAAGGGTCTGTGTAACATTCAGTTGGACTTGCTTTATAAGCAAGTATATAAGGTATACAAACTTCTGACTTATCAGGTTTTTTTAGTGTGGTGTTTAAACATGCATATACAACTTAATTAAGTTGTTTAAAAATACCTCATCATATTTGCAAAAGATACAAAAGCAGTAAAATATTCATCTTAGTTAAAATGAGTACATATACTGTATATAGATTGGTTAAAAAATAAAGTAATTGCAAAACACATGCCTGTTGCATGTTATGAAACATAATAACATCAGTTAATTTATAATAATAATAACAATAATATGTTTGATTTCAATATGGATTACTCCTGGTCAACATAGCATATAAAAGCAGCAGTTTTAAAAATAAAAAGGGACTTAGAATTTATGAATATCTGAAGGTAATGAGCTCCAGAGAGTTGGTGCAGAACAAGAGAAAGAATTAGCTTTTGTAGTTATTTGAGATAAGTTAATTATAACTTCTTTTTTTAGAGGTAGACTGTATTTTAATACCGTGTATATCAGAATAAAGAGAAATTAGATACTCATTAGTTAGATTGTAACTTGATGATTTTATAGAATTGTAATTAATTCTTAGATTGACATTCAGCCAGATGAATTATTTCAGTTTCAAATTTAGTATTGAGTATGATTCTGGCTCACCGTTTCAAACGTTTGAAGACGTTTTCTGTAGAACACTTAGTAGTTTTTTCCCAGATGACAGAGAAGCAGAAGACTGTAACTATTATAAAGAAATTGTTGGGACATACTAAGGGACTATACTAATTAAGTAGCAATTAAGCTAGTTGAATTTTTTTTGCATATCCTGCTAATCTTTGATATTTTCACAAGGCCATTAAACTCCATCCAACCTTCTTCCTACTCATATCACTGTTGTTTTTTTAGAAATAATTTGCAAATGTAGTTATGGAGCTTTCTGGTCATACATCATCATATTTAAATGACTGTACTATATATGTTTTCTGGCAATGCTAAATAAACATTTGATTTCATTGGTCAGTTACAGAATGGTGTCATAGCAATGTGTCACAAAGATGACACTGTTCTAGTATTCTTCCTTGCCTTCTCTCACTATCTTTCTGTAACTAATATGAATTAATAGCTATTTAACCATAAGTTGAAAAGATAAAAGAAATAGAAACATTTTGTAAATTCATGTAGATGATAAATGATGTTATCTTTCTGAAACTTGTTTGAATGTTCAGATTCCATCTGAGTAACCAGCCTTGTTAGCTGTGTCCTATTCAGGAATATCAACTCTTGCATATTCAGATGTTGGCATCATGACTTACCATCCACCTTTTCAAAGATGAGTGATTCAGATTCTTCTTTAATGGTTTATTCAGTATGTAAAATTATAATAACCTTGTTTGAGAGGTTCTATGCATTATTGTTGCAGAGTTTATGGTTTTGACCCTTCAGCCTTTCAACTTCAGATTTTATAACTACACCTGGGCTCCTGTGATGCATTAACTCATACATCTCCCAGAATAAGATTCTGGTATTCTAATGTCACTGACTTTACTGCTAACGTAAAACATTCCAAAACAAAATTTCCAATGTCAATGTTTATGAAATAAAGGTGTCATCAGCTGGATGAGAAAAATTGTAAGTAAAACCTGTTTATTAAGGACACTAAAGGTTGTACATGCAGATGATGATATCATGACTAATTTCACTTATTTGAAAAATTTGATCATTTTTAATATAAAGGTAAATTAGAATTAATATAATAAATAATCTTAAAATTTAATCAACAATGAAACAAAAATGAGGTTAAAGATTGGAGGCTGGATTTGGGTACACCAACCCACATGATTTATAAGTTGTCCCTTGATACAAGTCATTACCAGATGACAAACGTCCAGAATATGGGTTTGATGGACAGCTAAATATTGGCCGTATACAGAATAAGTACAAGTACAAATGATGAATGTCATTATAGAAAGCTGGATTTGGGTACCATGGCAGTAACTGTTGTCTTTTATGGACAGGTATCTTTTATATGGACATGATCACTAAGGCAGGTTTCATTGTACATGCATATGTTGAAAAGATGCTCTAACACTGACAAAAAAATTTCATTTACAAATGGTACCAGAGGCAATATAATTATAATATGTGTACATAAAATAATTTTAAAATAAAGTTTGTCAACAAAACCTGTTATTTTCTTGTTTAAATCATGTCTAATCTGGTATATACATGGTACAGGAAGGAATATTGAAATTATGTAAATTGTAAAGCACCTTATAGACAACTGAAAAATTGTGTCCAAGTGCAAACTGCACAGACCCAAATTTGCTATCACATAATGAGCCAGTATGTATATCAGATCCATGTGTCTGCTGTTGGACTTGACTTTTTCACGCGTATATAGGTTTTTGACAGTAGAAGATAACTGGTCCATTTAAAGGAACTGATGCTTCATTTTGATATTCAGTGTTGTTTTTAGTACCAGCTATTGCTTAATCAACAAATCAACAAAATACATTATAATTGGAATGCAAAAGTTTATTTTAGCATAGATTCTGTGTGTGGCCATTGGCAACTGTCATGTTGCAAATTTATGACATTGTTTAATTAAAAACAATGAATTCAAAGAAAATGTAATGGGCTTTAGAGTATCTAAGTTTTGATTCATTATTATTATAATTTTTTCCCTTTGTTGTAGGGGATGAAGCTGACAGTGACAGCTTCGACCGTTCGGCAGAGATCTCTGACATTGATGCTCGCCTGAATCGACTTCAACAGCTAATGAAAACAACGATGTCATGATAAAAACTGGTTCCTAGAATATTACATAGCTGGTACTGGTAGTGCACAACTATTCTGTGTGGACATGTTATTCTGATAACTTCAAGTGTTCCAGAAATATGAGGAGGACAGATACCATAGAATCAGAGATTATATATTTGCAGTATCATGAGTATTGCCATATTGTAGAATTATGACATCCATAGAGGGTACAACAGTTTGTGAGGAATTAGTTATTCTTTAAATTGTGAAAGGATGGCTGCCATACAGACATATTAAAACACTAAATAAAGTAAAGTTAAATTTTAAAAAATAGCAGCAATTTAACAAATAAGCACTTCTATCCCATAGACTACTTTTTTTTGTCTAAAAATAGCTTTCATACTTAGTTTGTTACTTTCATTTCTAAATATATGAGAAATGGAGTTTTTACCAGATAACTTTTTATAATCTCTTGTTTGTTCCTAATGAAAATGGTGTTAATCTGATGTCTCATATGACCACCATATTGGTCATCTTGAAAATATTGTTATCACAGTTCCTCCTGACTGTAAGGTCATATGTGGTTTTACCTGAAAAACTTCTTGTGTCTAGTTGGTCCTAAATTAAAATAATGCTGGTCTGATATCCAGTATGGCCACCACCTTGTACATCTTGAAAATCTTATTATTACTATTTGTTCTAATGAAAAGTTACACTGCCATCATGTTTTCAGCAGTAGACTTCATATGATGTCTTGCTGGTATTAAATGAAAATGATGCCACTTGAACATCCAATATGTCCACCATAGATTGTAGTGCTGAACTGACTTCAAATCTCTCTATGATCTTGAAAATCATGTTATCATTAGTCCACCAACAACAGAAAGTCATATTAACATAGGGTTTCCACCAGAAGACTTCCTATGATGCTTTATTGGTCCTAAATGAAAATGGTATGAATATGAAATATAAGATCTTCAACACAGCAGCAAATTTGAAAATATTCATGTTGAAGAATATCAGAGATAGTTTCAGCACTAAGGAGTTAAAAGAAAAAATGATCTTATCTTGAATTCCTGGAAATACTTTTTGGCCATTAGAGCAACTGTCTCAGGCACTTTGGAGCAGAGTTAAAAAGTGAAAAATACATTTAAAAAAGTGTTATTTTTTCTCGGATACCTATGTTTTTCATTTTCAGTTTGTTAGTTCTGAAATAACTAAAAACATATTTTCACAGTAGACCCCATAGGAAAATGTGACAGAACCAGGACATAAATCAGTAGATTTAAAAATTTTGAACAGTATATTGGCTTTTAAATCAGCAGGATTTTTATCAATGTAAATTTACTTGTTTTAAGGGGATTGAACATAAAACATTCTGACGACCATGTTACAGTAATTAATTACTTTGAGTCAGGGTGTTATCAGTTAAGTGAAAAATTAAGATTTTTGTGTCTCATAGTTTACTGCAATGATTTGATTTTCCTATAAAGTCCAGAAACATTGTTAGCTTCCTTTACTTGTTCACTGTCCAGTGAGGACTGGTGACATTCATTGCAATTATTAAGTTTCACACTTAACAGGCAATTTCATTCATCCCCTATATACTATATTAATATTTTATAAGGTGGGTTTTCTTTAGCATTGACAGAAAGTGCATCTTTTTAGAATTTTTATATAAAACATGCAGTGCCTTTAATTATTCATCTTAAAACGTCTTGAAAAACACAATAACAGAGAACTGAAAAGAAATAAAAATGCTTCTTCAAGTGTTTCTGCCATAATAATTTCTTAATGAGTCTCTCCTTTTTATCTCACCAGTACCCAAGGTCAGCCGATTTTTAATCAAAGAGTCATAAGCTATCATGGACCACCTCCTATCTTTTTATTACTTACTCAGCAGTAAATGTCCCACCTTTAACCTTAAACTCTTCACATTATGACAATAAGGTAACCAGTTTACAGCTTGTGGTGTACGCTTGTCAACCATTGTGTAACGATTCTTTATCAGAGTACTCAGCACCAATAATCGTACCAATCACTGATAGAACAGTTCCAGTCCCCAGTAGACTGGTACTGACTGGTTTGTGAAATGTGAGGATAAAATGCATAAAAATACCAATTTTTTTTCCAAGAATATTTTTTAAGTCCATTAATCTTCAAAAGATGTTAAATGGTATGTGAAGTGGACAGCTGTTAAAATGTTATTTTAGTCCTTAATACCATTAGAATCACTTATGCCACTCAAGCCTTGGGATAGTGATTCATAGAGGACCAAAAATATCACATGACCAATGTATGTCTTCATGGCTAATAAATCAATGGTTTTTGAAGTATTTTATCATGTAATAGATTTTGAAAGAGACTGTTACATTTTTGGAAGGGTTCCTTATTTAAACCCTATGTGTAATTGTAGCTTAAGTGTAGACTTTATATGTTGGGTCAGAAACATTGTTCCTTGAACATGCCTATGTCACAGTGCATACATATGCAGTTGTCTAGACGTGATGAGAAATGGAGATAAGATTTACTTGATGAGAAATGGCTATCAGAATTACTTGATGAAAACTTGATATCAGATTTACTTGATGAAAACTTGATATCAGATTTACTTGATGAAAACTTGATATCAGATTTACTTGATGAAAACTTGACATCAGATTTACTTGATGAGAAATTGAGATCAGATTTACTTGATGAGAAATTGAGATCAGATTTACTTGATAACATTATCCGGTGGGTTTTTTTCCACTACAAAACAGGGATATAATTGAAGTATTCAATCATTTATATGTATGTGTTCAGATTAACTGGACTAGATGAAAGTTTTATGTACAACACTTATAAATTTATTTATACAAGTTAGATTCCTTACTGGAAATAAAGGGTTTTAGTATGTACATTTTATGTGTAAATACATTTTTATAAGACATTAAATATTATGTGGAATATTATCAGTCTCTTGTTATTTTTCTCTCCCTGATTATTCATTCATACATGGCATCTTAGTTTCCGGACTTAAATCTATACATATTCTTTCTTTCTCTCTCTCTCTCTCTTTCTGTGTGTGTGTGTGTGTGTGGGTATGTGTGTGTGTGCATTACCATGACTGAAAAATAAAGTGAGGCAAAATGCCATAATAATAATACATATATGTGGTCCAGATAATTATAAATCATAATGCATACTTGGTGTATTATGTAATATATGTGGTCCAGATAATTATAAATCATAATGCATACTTGGTATATTATGTAATATCTGTGGTCCAGATAATTATAAATCATAATGCATGCTTGGTGTATTATGTAATATATGTGGTCCAGATAATTATAAATCATAATGCATACTTGGTGTATTATGTAATATCTGTGGTCCAGATAATTATAAATCATAATGCATACTTGATGTATTATGTAATATATGTGGTCCAGATAATTATAAATCATAATGCATACTTGGTATATTATGTAATATATGTGGTCCAGATAATTATGATAATTATAAATCATAATGCATACTTGGTGTATTATGTAATATATGTGGTCCAGATATATATAAATCATAATGCATACTTGGTGTATTATGTAATATATGTGGCCCAGATAATTATAGATCGTATTGCATGCTTGGTATATTATGTAATATATGTGGTCCAGATAATTATAAATCATAATGCATACTTGGTGTATTATGTAATATATGTGGCCCAGATAATTATAAATTGTAATGCATGCTTGGTGTATTATGTAATATATGTGGTCCAGATAATTATAAATCATAATGCATACATGGTGTATTATGTAATATATGTGGTCCAGATAATTATAAATCATAATGCATACATGGTGTATTATGTAATATATGTGGTCCAGATAATTATAAATCGTAATGCATGCTTGGTGTATTATGTAATATTGAACTCCAGAGAACAAGTTGTGTCTACTCATTTCAATGTTCAACACTTAGGAAGAACACAAGAAGAAGCAGACACCAGAGTAATATTCCACATGCCATTAAAGCTACCTTTAAGGACATTGCTTTTGATACTTCATGTTCCTTTATGCTTCATGCAACATTGTGTTCAAACACATCCTCTTTTCTTAGACTTGAAAGCTTAGGATATTAATGGATATCACTTAGTGCAGGTTCTCATGCTTGCTCCAGATATAAATAACTGGCAGGCTTGCAGGTAAGAAAAAATTAACATTGATGAGCTGTTTTAAGTCAAGTTCAAAAGACATCCAATCTTTCCTTGTACTGAAGTCTCTAAATCCATTACAGAAGCAACCAAGGAGTTTACATGTATGTTACATTAGTCAGTTTTTTTCTGGTGAATATAAGATGTAGAGATTGTACAAGAGGAATGCCTTTCCCTGGGAATTCTAAAATGGACATGTTCTAGAAGTTCTTGTGCAGTTATTTTGCTCCTGTAGGTTTGCGGACCTGTCATGCACAGAGATATATATATGTGTTGCAGACAATAAACAATTTTTAAAAAAATACCTCAAAATTTTTCAGTAGATTTTACCACAAGTTGGAAAAGATAAATAACATTTTAGTGATTTTTACTTATGTTTTTTATATTCCAGACTTGCAGTATTGATTTTATGATCCAGCATGTTGATTTCAGACATCGGCATAAATGTTAGGCATTTTATTTTTAGAAACGCTGCAGATTTACAGATTACATTCAGTAATCCTAATATGGAAGTCAGCATCATCAGCCCAGATAGCAAGTGGATCAAAACTGCAAGATAAATATAGAATAAATTACTTATTTGATGTGGATCTTTCTAGTATTATGTGTTGGTAAGCATCATTGATCACTTACTGTAAAGATAAAAGTAGAGATGTTTCCTTTGTCTGGTGCAGTCTGTATTTCCTCACATAGATCGGTCCAGTACTGATTTGCAAAATGCCTGGCTGACATCTGCACCACTCTAATCAATAACTTTAAAACCCAAAGTTTACTTAGGCAGGCATCATTGTTTGACTCTATCACTAGTACCATTTTGTCTCCATGGGGTTTTGAACCATTCTTTGTTTTGGGTCCTATTTTTACAAAATATGGTAATAGCTCACTCATAGATGAGCTCAAGGTGTGCCAGATTTCTGTAGCATTCCCTTTAAGCCCTTTTTCAGATATAACCTGCTCACTGACTTTCATGCTGCATGTGTTAATGCATGGCAAATTGTCTGTATCCATTTAGCTTTCAGGGCTGCACTCCTGCTACACTGCTGACCAGTGAATAGTTAGTTAATTGAGATTTAAGTGGTTTCGCACAGTCGTGCATGTACCACTGTTTTATGCATGCACGGTAGGCTGTTTGATTACTCCTAGGGGAAGGAATTCGAGCCACTTCCCCCAGGCGTGTGTGTGCTCACGGAGCACTCTCTGATTGAAGCCGTCAGGCAGTGGGACTAAGATTAGTCCCTGTCTGAATGGAGGGCTTGATGGCGAGTGGGAATAGACCCAACACACACTCGACCTATTCAGTCGCTACTACTTAGCTGCATTTAGGTATGTATGAGTGGGAATGGACCCAACACACACTCATATGTTGGTACTGTAGTTTCAGTAGCATTAAGGGTGTGCAATGCACGCTGTTGTTGACCAGTGAATGGTCATTATCATGGTCTGCACTGTGATAGGTACAGGTGTGATGGACACTGGCTAGGGTTTGTCTCCTGATTATAATCAGGTTTTGTTGATTCTAATGACCGGATCTTGGGTGGAACCATGTGCCTTAAAGAAATTGTCAGTAATGAAAAACTTTTTCTGAGTGCACAGTTTGAATAACCTGTAGCTGTTCTTGTTAATGATGTCGACACCATGGTGACTGATACATGATGGCCATCATCGGTGGTCTGATCTGACTCTTGTATTGAAGTTGCCAAGGAGGATCCATTTCTCGCCCTAAGGTACGCACTCGAAGATGTATTATAAAGCATCATAGAAGCAGCCTTTGTCTTCAGAGGAGGTATATAAAGTTGGCGCAAAGCTTCCAACGGATGTCATGGAGAGAGAAGTGTGCTTTGATATTGCCACCGGTTTATCTGTTGTCTTCCTCAATGCGTTGCTGACTTCAAACACCCACACAGTCTTCACAGTGTTCATCAACACTCTTTCATTGCCAGTAAATTGTGTAGTTGGCTTCACATACCAAGCTTGTGTTAGCTAGTCTTGTTTCCATGAGATATGCTATGTTGAGATTACCTTACTCTGCTTGCAGTCAATCAGTGAATTTCTTGTAGACATCTTCTGTTGCTTTCAGGTCATCGGGCCTTCCAAGACACAGACCTGACATTCCAGATTCCCAGCCAGAAATGTGAATTTGTATTGATCAGGAAACGATATGGAACAAGAATGTAAATAAAAACAAAAATGCTAAATGTTACAAATGATAACAAATGTTACATCATGGACAATATCCTAAACAAATAAACGATATTACAGAAAAAAATGAAAAGAGAGAGTTAAAAGTATGAAGCAGATGCCAACTGCATTTTTAAAAAGCAGAAAAAATACATAATGTAAAAGACTTCAAGCTGGTATACGATGTGAACAACATAATGGATACCGAAAATCAAATCGACGATGATGCAATCATGAAACCTACGAACTTCTTTTAAATTTGTATACAAAGAAGACATAACATCGATTCCCACAAATGCTCAATCATGTGTGCATTTGTTTTTGAACAATACATTTGCATTAAAAATTTGAAAGCATTGATATAACCTTCAGTCACAAAGAATTACCACAGAATTAAGTGAAGTAAAGTAAGTCGATATGGTAAGCAAACTTAAGAGCTTAATCCGTGTTCGGGAAGTACTAGCTGTTACATGTTACCAATGCAATAGAGAAAAACTGAGGAAATGTAGAAGAGAAATAGAAAAGACAATTGATTGCTTGAATTTAATAATAGGTTAGCAACATCGAACCTTCATCTTAGATAAATTGACTAAATTAGGTTTATTTATAAAAGCAGACACTATTTGCAAGTAGTGTGACATCATGTTAGAACTCCATCACAAAAGTAATAGATTGTTCTGCCAATGTGTTCACACTTGGTATACCTCACCTTCAACGATTGACTTTAGATTTTCTTTTTGTTTTTTTATATAAATAGACAAATGAGACTCTTACCGTTGTCCTGCAACATTAATATTTAATACAAATAATACTATCATACAGGTTAGAGAATTTTTAATTCGTACTCTACGGAGATTCGAACCTAGGTCCGCGAGTAAACGGCACCCATTGCCTTGCCTGCACACACGAGCCCATATTCCCTCACGACCAAGCACATATCACCAAAAAATTATGCTGCTTAATCATAGGAGTCCGGAATCTGTCATGCGAGTGTGTCTTCTACATACGAGTGCATATAACACCGATTAAGTAGCATCATTTTTAGGTTATATATATATATATATATATATATATATATATATATATATATATATATATATATATATATATACATACATACATACATACATACATACATACATACATGCTACCTTCCTTTTTTTCTTTATTACAAATGTAGAATAACTCACTTACAAATCTCATCAATCATTTGTTTTTTACTTAAAAGTTCTGGATTGTGTGTTGTTTGTTTTAGCCCTTGTCATTGTCTCCTTTCTTTTTCCAGAAGAAGTGGTTGCCTACCACGAAATGCTGGAAAACCCTTTAAGTTCCCAATTGTTATCATTTTCTTGCCTTTATATATTATTGCGTCATTATATATTATTATACAGTAGTATACTTTATTCGTCCTTTTAATTGCATGGCTCAGTTTTATCGTTGTCGCCTTTACTCAAAAGGATGGAATGTTTAAAAATCTTACCATCACGATTTATGAGAATGCGGAATATTTCGGGTTTGGGGCAGTGACTTTATGTGTCAGCCAATCACAACAGTTCGTCGAAGTAGACACGTACATACGTTCAGAGCTTAAAAATATAGCTTCAAGCATTTGACCCCTTGCTTTGCTATGATGACTTGCTAAGATCAATCCAATTTATATTTCTGATTTTAATTTGAATTCATTAAAATTCTTAGTAAAATTATGTTAACATTTGTTGCCCATGCTCACTGGAGCATTTCCGATGTCCAAAATTCAGTTTTGGATAAGTCAGTGAAATAAAAGGTTTTTAACACGAATCGAAAAGATGGTAGTAATACATAGTTTAGCTATACATAGTTTAGCTATCTCCAGAATTTATCATCTTTTATTGTCATTACTAAATCCATCTACACAGGTTAATTGTGAACTAAATACACTCTTTCACAAGTTTTATGGCATGGTTCAAAGGACAGAATTAAACGAAATATTGTTTTGAAGGATTATCATGAAGGGGGGATTAAATATGATTAATATATTTAATTTCGTAAATAATTTTAAATTTACAAAGCTTAGAAGAACGTTGTCTGAGCAGTCTAAATGGAAGATAATCCGTTACAATTTTCAGTATCTAATATTGATAGTTTATTTTTATTTGGGATAGATTTTATTAACACAATCAAAAAGGATCTTAATTCTTGTTGGAAATAGGTTTTTGTATTCATTGTTAGACCTAATTCAATCATTCATAGCCGAACAATTTTTAGAAACATAGACATAATTAAAACTTTATACTACAATAAATGGAAAAAGTACTGTATGTATTATAGACTATTATAAAGACATTTTGTCCGGTAGTTTTATGACATTATTATGGATGTATTTTTTATACCACGGTCCACTATATTATTGTGTATATATTATTTATGTAAAGTTATTTTCAACATCAGACTATATTTTATTGGAGGGACACGCACAGATCTAAAGAGAGAAGAATATAGTTCAGGCCTCCATTACGGGGGTGTCACTCCTGGCGATGATGGTGCTATTTTACATCGCTGAGTTGTGGAGAGGTACTGGGTTCGAACTGTAAGAAGAAAGGCGAACTCTTAAAAGTGAGTGTAAGTTCTCGTTTATTGAAATCGCACAAACACTAGATATAAAAAAAATTACACTTGAAGTTGTACATTCTAGATATAGAAATACATATACATAAAGTGAAACAATTTAGGTGTAAAAATGACATCATTATATTTATTAAAAGCTTTCCAACTTCATACAATTCTGGAATTTCTGTCTTTTAGAAAATAATGTAAATAAGTAAGTATCGAACGAGTTAACGATAGCAAAAATGCTTAAGAATTCAATTTCAGACAGACACCAAAATTATTTTGGTAGCAGTAGCAAATTTTTAAATGTATGACATTAAATACCAAATATCATTTTCTGTCATTTCAATGTTATTTTATTTCTAAATTATTTATTATTGAGCATGAAGTTGGTAGCGAAATCATTTTTAAAATCAATATTGCGTTTACAAGTACATACAAATTATTATTAATATTTAATAATCCATTACACAATATAAATCACGATTAATATTATATACTTAAAAAAATACCAAAAAAAAATTTCAAATGTTTTGAGTCAAATCCTTTTTAAAAAAAGTCAGTATCATAACGTCTTTAAATATTCAAATTACAACACTGCAATCCTTTAAAAAAATCTTTAAAAATGTAGCAACGTCTTTACTCTTACCTGGAAGAAGAAAGGCGATCTCTTTAACGTGTAGTCTCACTCAAGCTCATGCCAAACACTCAGGCGGGCGTTATTTATATGATTTCCAGAGTTTAACTGAAAACTACGAACTAGTTTATTTAACACATTACATTTTCATAATGGTCAACCTATTTGGGTAAGAGCTCTGACGATTATCTTCAGAGTTCACAACCTTTCCAATATCTAGTTTTTCCATGACAGGCAAGCAGCATAGATACATTAGCTGAAACAGCAATTCTCTTCATATCTGTTCAGTATCATGTTACTGAATTTGCTTGATTAGGATATGAGGAATCTTTGCAGTGTGTTTATACAGTTACAAATATTGCGGTACGTAACCAGCAATCACAGTCTTTATTAAAACTATATAAAAATCTGAGTTACAAGAGAATAAATTGCATTTATAGAAAGTTTAAAGAAAATTCAATCTTTATATAAACTTTGGTTTAAAAAAGGCATTAGATTTGTAAATGATTTTGTCAATGCGGATGGCTGCTGGATAAATGTTAATAATTTTATAACTAAGTTTTATATTCGCATTAATTTCATAGATTTTCATACTCTGTCTGTGTGTGTGTGTGTGTGTGTGTGTGTGATTTAGATTTATAACTTAGCTTTAACTATTGCATATCGCTGACAGAGACTTAATTTGGCGAAATGAACGTAAACCTTATCAAGATGCATGTACTCACCAAGTTTCATGATTCCTGGTAAGACAGTATGCTGTGATATTTTGAAATTGACTTTTTACTGTATATGCTAAAAGGCTGAAATGTTGTAAATTTAAATAGCTTTCCTTTATTAATTCAAATAAATTTTATGTGATTTAAGACTGAATAATTTATTGTTTTCTGAGTCACTCCTCTCTTTTGGGTGGCTGACATATAAATATATACAAACTTGGCATCCTAGTGTTTTGATTCCTCTAAAAGAACTGAACAGATATTTTTTATAAAAAAATCTTTTCATCCTAAACCATTTTTTAACACGAAGGACAGAAATGTGAAGAACCATTTTAACTGACTTTCCTGCAACAAATCATAGATTTCAACTGCAACTTGAAGGTGGATAAGTTTGATATATCTGAAAGAAAATGTGAAATATATCCCTCACAAGATGTAGGTGACGAATTTCACTATCTTTTGTAACATAAATATTTTGCTGAAATAAGCGATTTGGACGCGATGCGGATTTTTAACGTAGCTATAACAATATCACTCGTATCACTACGATGTCTGCTGTGTATCAGTTTATAGTTATGTCGAGCACTGGGACATCATGCCACAGACATGTAGCACCACGTCCCACCCAGTTACATTATCCTGACATCGGCCGACCAAACACTAACCTCTTTAATGCTTAGCGCCTGGCGAGGCACCTGTTAGTACCATTTTTATAAATCTTTGGTATGATTCTGCCGGGGTCCAAACCAGCGACCTCTCGCATACGAGGCGGGCTCTTTAACAACTAGACCAACAGAGCGGTCTGCTGAAATAAGCAAGCAACATACAATTAAGGATGATATATATATTAGCGTTCTGCCCACATATACAGTGCATTTATATAAAGTTCAGACTACTGACGACCAACGTTCCCTCTAAGCTGGGCGCACGCGTGGCCGCGCAGGTGCTCAGGCATCTCCGCGCAGCTGAATTGTTCTCCGCACAGCAGATCAAAATTACCAAATATTCTATCCAACATTAATGTTCAAGTCACCGTAATGCTTACACTATGCAACGCGCATAGCGCTCACATCTACCATTCACTTAGAGGGAACGTTGCTGACGACGTGATGTTATGATACCTTAGATGGTCTATAATGAATGCAGTCTGAAATATTTATTCCTCACATGAACATATTTAGGTTAAGAATACGAGGGTTGTTTTAGCTTCTAGTAACTTCATAGAAAGTGATACATAACACAAAGAATATTATACGATATTCATTTATTATATGACCTGCATGAACAGAAGGAGTGACAGAATCTTAATTCCCATAACAACCAGATCAAAAATATATTTTAAAATCTAAAATGCAGCCATATTTGGTCAAACTTTCCAGGATTATTTTTAGGAAAATTTTGTTTTTGGTGGCTTCCATTGCAACCATTCAAGCTTCATAGCAATCAGGTAGAAACACGTTTACATCTCGAGAAAATGTACCGGTAAAATTTTGAACAATGAATTGAACGAAATATCTATCATGACATAATAAACAAATTAATGTGAGTCTTTTCGGTCTCAGTGAAAGCCAAGTGAGAAACAATTTTTAATCATCAAAAAACCAGGGGGCCAAGAGTGATCGAGTGGTCTAAAGCGCTCTCTGTTACGGATCACTGCCATCTCACCTCTGTCTGCGTGGGTTCGAGTCTCGAATTCGGCCAATGTGGGTATGTGAGAAAGCTTGCCAGTAGCTTCTCGCGGGTCGGTGGTTCTTTCTGGGGTTTTCCCGGGTTCTTCCTCCACCATTAATACTGGCCGCCATGTATAGCCGTGTGCTGAAAAATGGCGTTAAACCCTACAACAACAACAACAACAACAATAAAAAAACACATTATTTAATGTTTTCAAACTCTCAGGAAATTTTCATTTGATGTGTTTTAGTAAGTGGTTTATTATAGCCAACATATCAACTATCTATCTTTTACATTTTCGGGCGGGGGGGGGGGGCACCAGACAGATACCCCCGAACTTTGCCAAAAGAAATAAAAGTGTTTTTATTAAGTTGTATCCCCCGTATGTGTGTATCTCTGTAATGTTTATAAAAAGAATTTCGCATAATATTTTTGGAGAGAATTGTGTGGGGTATTTATGCCCTAGTGTTATCTAAAGGGTATTTCCTCTGATCTAGGTTTTATTCCTAGTCGGGACCATCTACCCTTGTTTTTAAAGCGCTCTCCGTTACGGATCACTGCCATCTCACCTCTGTCTGCGTAGGTTCTAGTCTCGGATTCGGCCAATGTGGGTATGTGAGAAAGCTTGCCAGTAGCTTCTCGAGGGTCGGTGGTTCTTTCCGGGGATTTCCTGGGTTCTTCCTCCACCATTAATACTGGCCGCCATGTATAGCCTATCTTGTGCTGAAAAATGGCGTTAAACCCTACAACAACAACAACATCTACCCTTGTTTTTATTATCGCCAAAGATAAATATTCCAGATGGGTTTATTTATAAAGAAGAAGAAAAAAAGAAGAAAAAAAAAAAAAGAGGAGGACGGAAGTAAAAGGGAAATTTGCTATTATTGAAGGGTAGGTTGAGAATGTTAGTTTGATTCTTATCCCCGTGTTTATGTATTGTCTGTCCATATTCTGCATGTGACTTTTTCTAGGAAACTTTCCCAGACCTGTTCACTTCGCGTAGCGCCTTGTGACATAGACCCAGGATGTATGTGCCCCATACTTTCCTAACATACAGGTTCCCTGTTCCCTCTTTATAGATTAAAAGGAGAGTGGCATTGTTTGTTAATGATTCCATGTGCTTGGGTAATTTCGAGGGGTTTTCTTAACTCTATGCTTTTTTCTTTCCTCCATGAGGTGAGAGATCAGGTCAAAGATCTAGCCCGTGCTTGACGGTACACTCCCTTATGCGGGAGGTAAACCGGATCTCCCTCCCCAATATCCCCCCGGGCCATATTACAGATTAACTATAAAAGCTACACGAAGATTTCATAGAGTATTAGTATGTTTATATAGGAAGTTTAGTTTTCCTTATATGTATAACCTGTCCACAGACCATCATGATTTTAATAACATAATCTATACTTTTGATGAGAGGACGCTCACCAGTTAGTCTGTACTTCTGAGAGAGAGACGTATGTAAGGGGAAGTTGTTCGCATTTAAAACATGCACAATGGAGAGAATGTTGGCATACCTCTATGCTACATTAATGTAATGTGGATAATATTTCCTTGCATATTGTACTTTTGGAAATTGTACATGATTTAAACACACTGCTAACTAAAATGACAGCTCCTTTGTGCTAAAAAATCAGCTTGAATTAGTCTAAAGTACACTATCTATAGCAGCAATTAAAATAGGGAGAATGAATTTTACCAGACTAGACAATGCAATCTTCTGAAAGTGCAATGAATGAATTACCAAATATAGAAAATGTAAAAAAGTAATCGGCTCTTTTTTATACAATTTACCTCTGAAGTTCAGGAAGTGAAAATGACCAAGTGGAGCTAGCACTTATTTGAAAGGTGCACATCTGGAGTAAAGCCAAGCTGTATACTCTATAACCCATATTACAACCATGAATCATACACCAAAATATAGGGAATTAAAGGTTCTTTGAATTATACCTAAGATATACAAGCTCTTTTTTAAATAGCCAGTATAACCAGTTTGGAAAGCCGGGAAAATTCTTTTCTTTAAAATCCTAACCCTTTGCAAAATTATAAAACTGTAGAGCGACACCTTAAAGCAAATATAAAAATGTAGGCAATTATTATTTTTATTATCATATAATTATGCATTATGTTCTGAATAAAATGATACAATCATATTGATGTTAAGCATGAAAATAAGCTAATTATGATCATTTTGCTCTTGCTTACATAATTTGTCATAAGGCATGTTTGTGTGAGTAGTGAACTTAATTATGGGGAAATTAGAAGTCTTATAATATAGGAATAGAGACAACTTAACTTAATAACTATTGCAATAAGTAAAAGAAATATATAGTGGAAATGTTACTTTTCATTTATTTGCAATGAAATAAAAAATTAAATGATGACAAAGTGAATTGGCTTCTTGCAAATTAAACAATAGGCAAATATTTTACACTTTGACCTTTGACCTTTATGAACCTGATGTGTTCCCTCCCTTTTCAAACTGTAAAATTCATTGTTGATACATCAGAAAGAATTCTTGCTAGTTTTATATTTCTGTCATTCAACATAACATTGAATGCTATGTTTACAAAATGTAATGTGCATTATTAAAAAAGCTCACTTTTTATCATGGGCAGGGGGGCTGGACTTGTTAGAGACTCTGACACTCATAAATACTGTTCTGTGGTCGGAAATGCAGGAGAATTATTCAAAAGGATTGTTTTGATGCTTGCGACCTAAATGTTTCAGCCATAAAATCATAATTAAATTATACAATAATAATACCTATATTCTCTTTAAGGGGGCACTCACCAGTTAGTATGTACTTTTGAGAGAGTGACGTATGTAAAGTGAAGTTGTTTGCATTTAAAACATGCACAATGGAGAGAATGTTTGCATACCTCTATGCTACATTAATGTGATGTGGATGATATTTCTTTGGATACTGTACTTTTGGAAATTGTACATGATTAAAACACACTGCTAACTGAAATGACTGCTCCCTTGTGCTAACAAATCAGCCTGAATTAGTCTAAAGTACACTATTAATAGCAGGAATTAAAATAGGGAAAATATATTTTGCAAGACTAGACAATACAAGCTTCTGAAAGTGCAATGAATGAATTACCAAATATATAAAATGTAAGAAAAGTTATCGGCTCCTTTTATACAATTTACCTCTGATGTGCAGGAAGTGAAAATGACCAAGTGGAGCTAGCACTTTTTTGAAAGGTGCACATCTGGGGTAAGGCCAAGCTGTATACTCTATAACCCATATTACAACCATCAATCATTCACCAAAATATAGGGAAATAAAGGTTCTTTCAATTATGCCTAAAATGTACAAGGTCTTTTTTAAATAGTCAGTACAACCAGTGAGGAAAGCCGGGGGAATTTAATTTTCTTCAAAATCCTAACCCTATTCAAAATTATAAAACTGTAGAGTGACACCTTAAATCAAATATAAAAACGTTTGCAATTATTTGTTTTAATTTTCATATAATTATGTACTATGTTCTGTATAAAAGGGGCCATTCATATTGATGTCAAGCATGAAAATAAGCTAATTATGATCATTTTGCTATTGCTTACATAATTTGGTGTGAGGTATGTTTGTGTGAGTAGTGAACTTAATTATGGGGAAAATAGAAGTCTTAGAATATAGGAGTAGAGTCAACTTGACTTTAAAACTATTGCAATAAGTAATAGAAATATATAGTGGAAATATTTCTTTTCATTTATTTGCAATGATATAAAAATTAAATGATGAGAAAGTGAATTGGCTTCTCCCATATTAAACAATAGGCAAATATTTTACACTTTGACCTTTGACCTTTATGAACCTGATGTGTCCCCTCCCTTTTCAAACTGTAAAATTCATGGCTGATATCTCAGAAACAATTATGGCTAGCTTCATGTTCCTGTCATTCAGCATAACTTTGGTTGGTATGTTTACAAAATTTAATGTGCATCCTTAAATAGCTCACTTTTTATCATGGGGGAGGGGCTGGACTTGTTAGAGACTCTGACACTCATAAATACTGTTCTTAGGAGGGAAATGGATGAGAATTATTCAAAAAGACTGTTTTGATGCTTGCGACATAAAATCATAATTATATCATACAATAATAATACCTATATTCTCCTTAAGGGGGTTCTCACCAGTTATTATGTACTTTTGAGGGAGTGACGTATGTAAGGTGAAGATGATTGCATTTAAAACATGCACAATGGAGAGAATGTTGGCATACCTCTATGCTACATTAATATAATGTGGATGATATTTCTTTCGATATTGTACTTTTGGAAATTATGCATGATTTAAACACACTGCTAACTTAAATGACTGCTCCCTTGTGCTAAAAAATCGGCCTGAATTAGTCTAAAGTACACAGTCTATAGCAGGAATTAAAATAGGGAAAATAAGTTTTGCCAGACTAGACAATACAAGCTTCTGAAAGTGTAATGAATGAATTACCAAATATATAAAATGTAAGAAAAGTTATCGGCTCTTTTCTATACAATTTACCTCTGATGTTCAGGAAGTGAAAATGACCAAGTGGAGCTGGCAGTTTTTTGAAAGGTGTACATCTGGAGTAAAGCCAAGCTGTATACTCTATAACCCATATTACAACCATGAATCATACACCAAAATATAGGGAATTAAGGTTCTTTGAATTATACCAAAGATGTACAAGGCCCTTTTTTTAAAATAGCCAATATAATCTATATATAGAAAGAGAGAGAGAGATCCTAACCTAGTATACATGTTGTTTGGTTCTGTTTTGCTGATATTACCGGCACTTTCAACACGATGCTAGATCTATTATACTTAGAAACGAGAGCTAGTGCCTTAACCCATGACGCGCCGAGACAGCATAATTGTTCCGGTCAGATCGAATCTGCGAACATTCGAAGACGTATAAGATACTCTACTGAGCGAGTTACTTCGAATCTCCAAGTATGCATTAACTATACTTGCGTGCTCCGTCTTTTGTATAGATTTTCACTAAATGTGTTGTGCATATTACTATTGTGTTCTGATGGTAAGACAGAAACAAAATTGTTCGTTTTATTTTTTCAACGTGCTTTTGTTGTCTATGGAATAAATTGTTAAAATTTGAGTAGAAAACTGAAAGTTCACACCTTTATACACATTACAGCCAAAATAATGATTGGTTATGTTTGACATCTGTATTTTCAACACATCTATACACTTTAAAATATTTCCAGGTATCGATGAGAACGTATTGATTAGTAGTGCCTCCTAATTCTCTCTTGACCAGAGGTTTAAAATTTAAACCACCCCGAGTGACGCATGAGGGCATTTTCGATGGCCCAAGGGCCGCACCACCTTTGTTATCTCTCATGACACCTTGTAACGCCAATCATTTTGCGAGCCACAGGATACGGCTTTGCGGGCTGCATGCAGCCCGCGGGCCGCGTGTTTGACACCCCTGCTCCAGACCAATGATTATTAGGTAATAAAATCAATGAACCATCAATAACAAATTCTGTAATGATTATTATGACGGCGATAATATTATTGTCATTACAAATTCTCTGTATCTCCGGTTTTGAATGTCAAACAATTAATAGCACTGACGTTATATTCTCGTATTAGGAGGTATCTGGTTACAAAACTAATGGAGGAAAACGTGTAGATTAGAAGAAATCGGTAATTTGTTTGACATAGTTATGTTGGCACCCCATGACTCCGTAAAGAGTTGGAGGTGTCACCCTGTTTTTCGTTTCTAAAGGTCATGGTTTGTGATTTATGGATCCCCCCACTCCTCCCAATTTTTTATTTCATGTCTGATGATTTTTTTTATTGGTATTTTGATTTTATTTTATTGTATTGTATTTTTGTTTAAATTTATATGTAGATTTTTTGTATTGTTTTTTCTTCTGTCAGGCTTGTTCTTTGTTTCATTTCGCCATATTTTTCGAGATGTCCCTGCATGCGGGTTCTGAGTTGTACTCCGTTCCCACTCGGTACGTAGATCGGTTTCCATTCTCAGGTCAATACTTGCAAACACTAGTGATTGTGATTGTTTTCTTGCCTTGAACCCGACATGCATGAAACGTAGGATCGTACTCGTTTTCCCTTTTCAAAAGTTCAGGGTGAAAGTTTCCGCTCCCATCCCCATTTCGTTAACGTTATTATTTTGAAGTGACTTGCCATAGTCATTAAAGTCCGGTGTGGTGCTGTTTGTGTGTGTTGTGTTGTAACTGCATGTTTTCTGTATGGACTGACACTATTTAGATGATTTCTTAAGAGTTTTGGGTTAACTTTCTAATTTTCAGTAGTCTCATGGTAGATTTGGTAAATACTCCCTCCTGGGGAGTAGTACTGTCTGTAATTGAATAGTTGTGTGGTGGCTTTTCAGGCTGGGGTGTAATTAATTATTGTTAGTTAGTGTTCCTAAGGTTTCATGAAATTATATATACAGTAGGTTGATACTGAGATTTTAATGGAATAGTTTGGATATAGATGCGTCATATAATATATAATTTAGGGGGTAATTCATATTAGGTTGTAATTTCTGTTGTTTGTTTGTTTGTGTGTGTGTGTGTGTGTGTGTGTGTGTGTGTGTGTAGGCAGTTTACTTTGTTGTTGTGCATACTTATCTGCTTTTTGTTTGGTTCCTATAGATAGAAAAGGTGTGTGTGTATTTTAGGTTATTGTCTTGTTGTTTTCTGTGCGCTCTATGTAAAGACAGGACCTGCATGGACTCTATTAAGACAGTCCCTTCCCTCGACTTTTTCCAGCACGCCATCTCTTTTCAGCTGGCTGGGATATTCTGGTGGGTTTTTGTTTATTTTGTGTTCTTTTTTTTTGGGGGGGGGGTATCAGTTACAGAAGTGTTGACTGAGATTCCCTTAGGATAAAGTCCTTAAGAGAGTTAATTCTCTAGCCCGCACATCTGTTTCTGTTATGTTCCTATAGCTATGTTCCCTAGTTGGGATGAAATAGTTGTGTTTTTGTATTATGGCCAGGTTTACCGTATCTGTTTAGGTGGACGGATTGGATCTGTTCAAATTTGTACAGTCACAGACGGGGAGTGGGGTCCATTGGGATAAACTCCTTGATAGGGTTTTTGCCCACCGCCTCGTCTGTTTACTGTTTCTGTGTTACTTCATTTCGTAATTGGTTGATAATTAACTGTGGTGGTGATATTTCTATATAATAGTAGACAGTATTGATTTAGTTGGGTTTTGATCACAGGCTGAGGTGGGGCTTCCATTTGGGATAAATTCATTAATAGAGTTAATGCCCGTCGCCCTTTCTGCTGACTTTTCTAATAGGTTTTTGGTGGGGTTTAGTTTAATGTGATGATGGTGTTTTGGTGTAATGGTAATTAGTCCTGTGTACATGTTCGATGTTATTCTGATGGTGTGGTAGTCCATATTTTATCGTTTCTATTTTGCACGATGTTATTTATGTATTGAATTATCTCATCATATAGGCTTTTATCCTCTATGTTGTCTGTGTATAATAAGTGTTTGGTCTGAAAAGTCCCTATTGAATTTTTAATTATCTGTTTTATGGCATCCCTTTGTGTTTTTGTATTTGAACAATATAACATTAAGGGTCGTTTGCTATCGTGTTGTATGTTGCATAAGATACAGAGTGGTATGTCTGGGATGATTTTCCTAAAGAATGCTTTTTCTCCTGTCCAGCATGCATCGTGTAGGTAGAGATATATTCTTGAGTGTCGGCGTTCTTTATTTTCCCCCATTTCTCCCAGATTCGTTTCCAGTGTAGATGGGTGTAGATGTTCTGTTTGTGTTTTGTGTTGGTTTATATACATAAATAAACATATATGTTTTTCCATGGTCTTCCGTCAAGGATTTGTAATCTTTAAATTCTGTTAATGATGCCTGATGTTTGTTTGACTGCAAGAATAGGGAGGTTTAGCCCTCCTTTATTGTTTTCCCTTTGTAATGTCTGTTTACTAAGTTTGCGTATTTTCCCATTCCATATGAATTGGTTTATTATCTTCTCCAATTTCCTAATGTACTGCATTTCAATGTCTAAACCACTAAACTCATACCATATGTTACTAAAAAGGTATGCTTTAGCTATGTGAGCTCTGTCGATAAGGTTAAAATATATCGAGCTCCACAACTGTAATTGTTTTTTAGTGTGTTCAGTACATTTGGGTAATTTAAGTGCTTCGTGTTTTTACCACCCAAAAAATGCCAAGTGTTTTTTAAACATGTTTCTTTATTTTTTTCAGGTGGGAAACCTGGATGGTTTCCACGCCAGTTGCCGAGTAGCAAGATTTCGGTTTTCCCATCGTTTATCTGGGATAAAGATGCTTTTCCATAGTTATAGTATTCTTGCATCAGGTGTTTATATGAGGTTATGTCTTTTATAAATTTGGTACAGTCATCCGCGTGCTGTAGCATCTTTATTTCCTCTTTTAGGTTAGGAATATGGATCCCTCTGATGCTTTTATTGCTCTGTATTTTGATTATTAGCGCTTTGATGCCCATTACATAGAGTAGATGTCGGGAATATTTTTCTAATCGCGCCATTAGTTTGTACTACTGCCGATATATTGTTATGTAGGATTTGTATCCACTATTTACAAATCGGTCCAAAAGTAAAACGTTTTAGGATTTCAGTTATGTCTTTTTTTCAACCCTATCGAAAGCCTTCTCTTGATCTATTAGGATCGTCGTTCCGGTGTCCTTTTGTCTCTCAATAAAGTCTATAATGGTTTTGATTGATAAGGTGTTGCCTAGAATGTTTTTGTCATCACCTCCGCATGTCTGATTTATATTGATTATACCGTTAAGTGTAGTGGTGGTTCTATTGGCCAGTATTTTACTTAGTACTTTATAATCTGTATTCAGTAGAGCGAGTGGTCGCCAGTTTGTTAATTCATTTGCATTCCCTTTTTTTTGTAAATTAGCGTGATTGGTCCTTGTTTCATGCTTGGGGACATCTCTTTTTGTTTGAAGATTACCTTGAAGATCTTACATAATAATGGTGCTAGTAGTTTTTGGAAAGTCTTATAGAATTCAGCGGTTAGGCCGTCCAGTACCGGGGATTTATCCTTGTTTAGTTGGTTGATTGTATTTGTTATTTCTTGTTACGTGATGGGTTCTTCGCAGAGGTCTGTATTCTCCTGGCTTAGTTTCGGAAAGTTTACATTTTCCATGTAATGTGTTATATTTGTTGTTGGTATTTTTTTGTGATTGGTATAGATTTGCATAAAACTTATGTATAACGTCTAGTATTTCTCTTTTATGATTTAGGACTTTTTCTCCTTTTATTTCTGTAATGCTTCATTCCAACCCTCTTCTAATCTCCTCTTTTCTATGTAGGTGCATCCCTTCTTTGTAAATGTAGTGAAATTTACCCGCTCTGAGTCTATTTCCTATTTCTTATTTTTGTTTTAGTGTTTATTGGACGCTTTGTGCCGTTTGTATATCTTCGTTTGTGGGTTCATGGTGGTAGATAATGTAATGACATTCCCTCTCAAGGTACATTTTGTTTATTTGCTATGAAGAGTGCATATGATGGGGAGATTTTTTTAATGTTCTTTTTGTGTTCCCATTCCTCTATTATGTTATTGTAGCATGTATCGTGGTTGGTCAAAATATGAGCAATTTCCTGCTGATATGTTTCCAACTGCAGTAATTGATTATTTAATTTACATTGACCCCTTCCCCACTTGTGTGGGTTTCGGGTTTTTATTACCACTGAAATGGCATTATGGTCCGCTAGTTTAAAAGGTAGGATTTCAGAGTCTATGATATTTTCCTGGTTTTTGTCATTTACATACATTCTGTCTGGTCTCTAGGCTCCATCGTTTGTGTAGTGATATGAAAATTGATTCCCTTTTGGATTTTTGAATTTGTATGTATCCGTTAGCGAGTGTTCCTTTCTCAGGCTGGATAAGGTGGGGGCAAGTTCCTTATCAGATTCAGACATTCCTCCCTTCTGGTCTAAGTCTGATATAGTGCAGCTAAATTCACCAGCTATCAACATGTGTTCGAGGTTGAAATCTCTTGGGTATTCTTGTAGGGTTTGGTAGTAATGTCTCCTATGCATTTTATTTACTGGTGCATATATGTTAATTATGTTTATGTTGTTAATAAAAATGTGTAATACCCTACCTTTTAGGTTGTCGGCTATGTTGTAGTTTTTCCATTTATTATTTTTTATGTTCTTATTTAATATAAAAGCTACTCCTGATCTTGGGTTAATTAGATCCTGGATTACTTTTATCTATAGACTGATACTGTTTTTTTCAGTGTATCTACCAACCATTTTGCATCTGTCGTACTTTTAGAAATGTGGGTTACCTAGCCTAGATTAAACCTGTTGAAATCAGCTTTCCGGGCAGGAGGCCCAAGGGTAAGTGCTCCATATGTATGTGATCTTCATCTTTAGAAAGTACTTTACCATTATAAAGGTACCATATACGTGTACTCTGTATGCCTATTTACGCAGTTATATTTTACCGACTGACCATAAAGAGTGGGAATATTAGTTTATCCCAAAAAAAGCAAAATCCTTAAAGTATTTAAATTGTGTACTATATTTTTATTTGAAAGTCAATATAGCTCCATACCTGATTGCACAGTGGAAAGCAGTCTGCAACCAAGAGGTTGATGACACGTAGAGGCTAGAGGCGAGAGAGAGAGAGAGAGAGAGAGAGAGAGAGAGAGAGAGAGAGAGAGAGGGGGGGGGGAGACAGACAGTGAGAGAGAATAGAAATACGGAAATGCGGACCCATCACCATCAGTGAGTTAGAATAGACCAGAAGCAACTGGTGATGCGAACAGGCCGGCAATCTGAGTTCGATCAGTCACTCAATTATATGATGAAATTTGTTCTATCAGTGCAACAGAACGGCTAATTTACTTTTGCATAAATTCAGTAACTCTACTTTTCAGAGAAAGGGAATCGTTCAAATGTCATTTTTCGATTTCATGTTCTTTATGTAATTGATTAAATTGTTATATTTTACATACGGGGGCTCGCGTTGTTATATTCTATATCTCTGCGCAAATCCCTGTTATTTCCTATATTCATTTCATATCTGATTGTATTGTTTACTTGATCCTGGTTATAACACAATGGTCAATCACCTTCTACATAGCGATAACCAAAAAGCATAAGAGGTGTGGGATCTCTCATCATCCCACCATCGCGTGAGAGCGGGATTAACAATAAACTAACGGGTCTACACTGTTGCAGGACACAGAAAGATGTGGCAATCGGCCATATTTGCAGCTGAAATATTTCGTAATTACTTGTATAATTTACTGTTAAGTCAGATTTGTTCTTATTAAAACGTTATAGACCCTTTCATGAAATTTTCTTTCTTCTGATTTTTTTTATCGTTTTCATTGATTTCCGTTTATCATTTCTTATCTTTTCCTTGAATGCACACATGTTCTCTCATTTTCTTTCAGTTTGCTATAAGAATTGTGTTTGAATGCTTGCCATTTTAGTACTTGAGTTAACGAACTACGACAACCCAAATCGGATCAGTACGAACTGCATACTCGGCGTAATCAATACTTCATTATCACTATATCATTGAAAATAAGTAATACACGTATATCCTACTTGTGGATGAAGCATAATTCATATTCTTGTGCAGATTATACACTTTAATCAATCACTAGTGACAGAATCATGCCTTACTCATACTTTTGTACAGAATATTCACTTTGATTACCCTTAATGACAGAATCATATCTCATTCATACTTTTGCACAGATTATACACTTTGATCACCCTTAGTGACAGATTCATGCCTTAGTCATACTTTTGTACAGATTATACACTTTGATCACCCTTAGTGACAGATTCATGCCTTAGTCATACTTTTGTACAGATTATACACTTTGATCACCCTTAGTGACAGAATCGTGCCTTATTCATACGTTTGTACAGATTACACGCTTTGATGACCCTTAGTGACAGTCATACCTCATTCATACTTTTATACAGATTATACACGTTGATCACCCTTAGTGACAGAATCATACGTTATTCATAGTTTTGTAAATCATGTATTTTAATACCCTTAATGATAAATTAAACAGTATTCATTTTTGTTTAATTTCTAAACATTGATCATCAACAATGATAGATCCATCATATATCGGTCATATTTGTTTATAACTTCCATACGTTGAACGGAGTTGGATTAATCTTTTAAGTTGAACATTCTGATGAATTCCAATTAGGGACGGTCTCATTTCCTGTACTGTATTGTATAGTATGGTATTGTAAATAAATGTTTAAGAAAACATTTTTATAAAAAAAAAAAAATATATTCAGTTTGGGAGTTCTTTTTTTTTTTTTTTTTTGGACGTTGGTCAAGCTATGTTATTTCTGAGATAAGTAAATCTTGCATGAGGTCCGCAGTTCCAAAATACCCAAATGGAAGTGATCTAGTTTTCTTATATGAAGGGCTCTTTTTTAAAATTCTTAACTATATGGATTAATTATTTCATGCCAGCTAGATTTAAGACAGAATACCACGAAGTGATTGAAATGATAGCACGGTTCGATTTAGTTCATTTTCATGTGTTTGTGTGTTATTTTTTGCTTTTGTTTTTAACGTAGCTTTAACAATTTGAGTCATATTGCCACTCTGCAGTGTAGCAGTTTGTAGTAATGTCTAGCACTGGGGCATCATGCCGCAGACATGTAGCATCATGTCCCACCCATTCACATTATTCTGACACCAGCCGACCAGTCCTAACACTAACCTTTTAATGCCGAGTCACAAGCATGGCATCTTAAGTCTTCAGTATGACTCGGCTGGAGTTTGAACAGGCTACCTCTAGTATCCGAGACGGACGCTCTAGCCACTTTGGTCAGCGGAATTTATTTTAATAGCAAAAAATGTTTGAGATGCTGAGAACATGTGTCTAATGTAAATGATAAAATATAAATGCTATATAGTCGAAATCTAGCATCAAAAGGCTTGGCCTGCGAAATTCTATATGCCGTCTCCTATCTAGTCTGCATTATGACCTTCGTACGCTTCCATTCCATTGTTTCATACATGCTTACATCACATTCGGTTTACGAAACCTTAAACAATATACTTCTACTATGAGTTAAACAGGACACGTCTCAACTCATGATCCAGGATAACCCTTTGACCTATGACGGTTGTTTACAAGTATTGTAAAGTTGGTTACCGCCCTATTACTCATGTACTTACTGTAAGAGTGTATAGAAAGATTGCTCCACTTAATGTACATACCTAAACTTGTTGTAACTATACGTCTGTAGCGGTTTGCTATTGGTGGTGGTGTTGTGAAGTTGTACTTTCTTATAAGGCGTCCGTTTTATTTGGCTATCGTTATCTAGAGGGTGATCGCCCTCGGTATTTATACCCGGATCTAGTAAATATTAAAATAAAGTTTGAAATTATAGATGGAATAAAAAAGATCTGATCAGTTATATAGAACAGAATGACACAAGCCCCAAGATGTAGAAAAACAAAAATTTTATCAATTACATAAACAACTGTGATAATATATTACAATAGAAAGATACATTTCTTTATGAAATAAATCTTTCACAGAATTTCAAATACAAATATATTTTTCTAAATAGCCGATCTGCTTTAAATGATAGAATTAGTTCATCATATAATCGAGTGAACGATATAAGTCATTGCCCTAGTACAACTTCATAACCTGCTTATTCCAGTCCACTCCAACTTTACTGTGTTGGTCCCTCTGGGTCCTTTCGCTTTCTCCTTTTTCCGACCTCCCTACGGTCTCGCCTCTTTTCGGCCCTCAAACTTTGTGTGGGTAGGTGGGTAAGTATGTAAATACTTGGATAAGTATGTACGTGGATACGTCCGTGGAGCTATTTCCCCTTGTGCTTTCAAGCTTTGTTCGCTTCTACCGCCAAAATTGTGTCCGTTGACTTTCCAGACATCCGGTCCCTTTGACCAACGTTTTCCGAGAGAAATTCTTCCAAATTTACTCTCGGAATCCCTTATATTTTCACTCTTGCAGGAAAATTGCAGACTGACTAGACCTTTTCGATAAATGCAATTTTCCCCAAGAATTTTCTTGTGGGAACCACGCCCCTTATTTAGCGTAACCCATCAGGATTAGATATATTTACCGCTTTTTATAACCAGGCGCCAAAAATGCGGTCAGCATGACTTATAGAATTTCAAACAACAGATCTGGTAAATTTCAAACCCGACAGTTCCGATATAAAACTGAAGGTAACCTTCCCTTTTCTAGTCGTCTAACGGCTAAGTAAACGAAACGAAGGTTTAATTAAGAATCACTTCCTCTCCGGACACAAACATTATAAATCATTGCTTCGAGACGACTACTAGTACTAATAATACACGTGTTCCTTGGTAGAGCACTCTTTAAACTTTTCATACACGTGCATCTGTGGGACACAAATCAGCTTTAAAATGCGAACACTGTGTGCAGCACGTGCGTGTTTATTTTTTTTTTTTTATAGCAAATATGGAAAATTCATATTGTATATGCAGGAAATGAAAAATATTTTCTAAGCCGTCTGTAATGTGTTGAATTTTGAATAAGCATTGAACATTAAAATTGAATATATTGTGCATTACAATTTTAGAACAGTCAGGCCAGCAAGGTTTTATGTGAATGGTCACTTCGACCTTTTCCCATGTCAGTTGTTAAATTTTGTGGGAGAAGGATGTGCCAGCTTATGTGGCTAATTTGTCGTATTTCTCAGATTCTAGGATGTCAAAATATGACGGATGAGATAATTATCTTCGAGAAAAAATTAGGAACAGCTGATTACGATTGGTCAGTTTAACTTAAGGCGTACACTCTGGAAGAAATATTGAATTTAAAGTAACTACTTTGGGCGAATTTCTTCAGTCCGACATTGTTCCTGCCAGAGGAGCCAGACTCGTTTGATTCCGAGGAAAACTAAACAGTAGTTCTTCCTCGTTAAGACAAGTAAGGGGACCAGGTGGCTGTCTTGTAGGCAAAGACAGGCCTTTAGTCCTAGGACGCACATTTTATTGGAAAGAACAGCATTAAGGTACGCAATTTTAATTTTTCATGCAATTTTCTATTTTGTTTGCTTTGTTTTATGCAACTGTGTTTGATATGCCTATGATCCATAGTATGCATCGTTTACTGATTTCATGGAAATCTGTTGATATGCTAGAGTTGTTATGCAATTTATTTCTTTAATTTAATAGTTACTAACGAGTTCATTGATAGAATTGACTTATTGCATGCGATCAAAATGTTCAGATGTGTATGAATTCATAGGGTCTTTTGAATTAATTTCCTTTGTCTGTTAAGACGATACTGATTATCATGAGGTAACGATACTTGCATATTTATATCTGATTTTTAATGCCTAAAGAATCTTGTAGGTTAGGGATTGCCGTGAGCTAGAAGATAGTGAGTCTTATGCAATAGTAATCGATAGCATGTATTTTATTGAGTGGAACTGACTAGGTTGCATGTATAAGGAGTCAAGTGGTAGCGTATCAGAGGGATACGGGAATGTTTATTATACGTACTGCCCACATGTTAATTTATGGTCAGTTGCTGTGAAGCCAGGGTGATGGAATATCGAATTAGGTCAGACTCAGATGTAAGTTACAGGGGTCGTTTGTAGCCAGAGATAACGATTGTACCTTATTCAAAATACAGTCTAAATTTGTAAGGACCATTAACCGTTAAGGTCACCTTATGTCAGAAATTATGCAGAGTTTAGATAGCTATTTTATGCTTTCTGGGTAACGAAAGTGAGAGAATTTTATATACATATACAAGGGGATACAAATAGAGACTGAGCGGTAATCTTGTCATTCCGGGAAACAGTTCTCTGGAACAGTCCTAAGGATGGAAGTCCGGACAAGAGATCGAGCGGTTAGGATAGAAGGATCAAGAAAGATCAAACTTATAAACATGAAGGTGGGATGACGTGATAAACAAGGAGACCAAAAACGACACAAGGTGATGCAGATCGGGCGTGGACATTGTGCTCGTTTCACCACTCTCATTATCATGATGAAATAAATCAATAATATAACACTGCTATTGAAATTCTGTAACGTAAATTTGCTTGAATTGAATCTGACACTATTAGTGTATGTCATTGATTAAATTGTTATTCTCTTGTCTAAAGGGACCTCGTATTGTCTTATTTCTTCTCAATAGTTATGCTCAGTTCTTTGTTGATGTTCTATCTTTCCACTCACCCCGGGCAATAAAATCGAGTGAGATCATCCTCTAGATAACAAGTCAAATCTGACTGACCACCCCTCTTTACCAAGAGGGAACATCGTTATACAGTCAAAATAGATTTGATGATTGTTTTTAATTATGAAAAGAAAATAGTTTACATCTTTAACGGTATTTTGTAATATTTTTTTTTTCAGCAATAGCTTTCAATATTCCTCTCGGGTTTTCTTTCATCGCTTACGATCCCAAATAAAATTCTATGTCTGTCTAACTGACGGCTACGTCATACTTCTAGGTCAGAATTATCGGCACCGTCTAATTCCAGCTTGTAAACCAGCAACCAACGCTTCCAAAATAGCTATAATTCAGCAGATTAGCAGCACAGAGGTTGAACAGACGACTTGCTGGAAGGTCCATTTTTGAAAAATAAAGCTTTCTACGAAAAATGAAAATAAAAGGTCTTCTGGGGATTTAAGTTCCTGAATTTGCCTTTCTCTAGTCTAAATTTGAAGAAGACCTGGTTGGCTAAACTGTTTTAATTTAATCTCAAATATCAGGCTTAATATGCAAGTGCGATGCGCTGAATGGAACACTGTCCTCTCAAATGAGGTTATCATTAGGCGAAGTAGTTCGTTTTCAGTCGACCAATGAAGCGAGAGCAATCATGCATGTCCAGAGGTAACGTTGGAAAACGGGCTGGCATTCTTTAAAGGTGGGATAGCGAGCAACATTTGATGTGTGCCTAAAAAGTCGAATCTCAGAGGTAAACATTGGTGCTAAAGTTATTACGCTTCGCAAAGTGCAGCATAATATATCGGTGTCTATTCTTAAATAAGTCGCAGGAAAATTGGCAGTGGCATACTTAGTACAGTATTGATATGATTGATAGATAAGTTGTAATCAACGATACGATCGCCTATTCAGGTAAACAAACAAATCATTTGTATCGGTCATATGTCATGTTGTATTTTATTGTGCATTGGTTTGTGTGGTAGAAGAAGATTTAACAGAGATATATATAAACTATTTTTAATACTGACTGTTCATCACACAAACCTAGATTTTTATGTGATCTAGTGGGAATATATGACTGAACAAATACAAATTTATATTATAATTTTTTTTTAAACTGCGTGAGGCGCAGTTTTACTATTTATTCATAATTTTTTTACATAATTAAAATTATAAAAATATAACATTCTGATATTTAAAAATAATTATTGATGATATCAACAATTTAATTTCTTTACATTAAAACATTTGTATTGTTTTATGTCAATTTGAACATAATTCGTCAGATGCAATACTTTTCCATTTGGAAGGTCTCCAGTAAAAGGAATACTGCAAGAGTGGTAAAAATGTTTTTAGAAGAAAAAAATGTTTTACAGAAACTGCAGATAAAGTTTGACGGGGTTAATTAATATTTTTTTGGGAATATCATTGGGCTTTTAAGTGCAGCCCCATTCCAATCGGATACTATTGATTTGGTTAGATTCAGTAATTCGTCATACCACTGATTCAAAATGTCTCACAATGGGGATGGGGATCAGAGTGAAAAAGAAAGTGTAGACAATGTAAAACGAGTTATTCTCATGGGAATCCGTTGGTTGCAGACAAATTACATTGACTGCAATAGATAGGATACTGTCCGATCTACTACGTCGGGCACAACACAGTGTAGGACTCACTAGATGGCGTGTTAATCAAAGTGAACCGGTCATTGATTTTGGGGAAAGAGTTTTAATAATTTGTTATATTTAAAATGTGCTAATTTTTGCATACAAAAATCAAACTCAACTTTTTTATATTAGAAAATAATTTTTAGATTAAAGAAAATCGATCTTTAAAATTTTTCAAATATAAAAAAACATGTAAAGTATTTGACATTAAATATCGATTGTTTGAATCTCATATAGATCTATTATATTCCTTGCATCAAAACTGTAAATATTTGATATCATATAGTCTATTCAAATTTAATTATGATAAAAATATTTTATGAAGTAAAATATTCGAATTTATTGTATCAAAACTTTTTTTGTTGATATAAAATCATTGAATAAATAGTAAAACGGCGACCAATAATAATTGATATAAATTAATTTAACACAGCATATATATATATATATAGAGAGAGAGAGAGAGAGAGAGAGAGAGAGAGAGAGAGAGAACGAAAAATAGTAAAACGGAGCTTCATACATGTATACATTGTCCAAAAGCATCGCAACACTGTATACTGAGTGAAACTCAATATACAACAACAGTGTATGCAGCAGAAATGACAAAGTTGATATTTTATACTTAAATTTGGCGTCAAGCTTACAAATAAAGGACTGAATATTTGCAACATATTTAAACGGTAATTCGTATAATATTTGGGTGTTTGAATCAATTTTTGTCAAACTTACTGGCAAATTGAAGATAAATCAGTGGTGAAAAAACGTAAAGCCAGTTGTAATACGCGAATAATCACTTAATTTCATTTCATCAAAGGAATGTATGCGCCTATAACGACAATGTTAAGTATTTGGGTTGAACTGTATTAAATTTCAGTCACCGTGAAATTACTGTTGATAAGCGAACATGTTTAAACATTGCAGCTATATAATGTCAATATGTTTACATGCACGTTCCTTGAAATCTAAAACCGGCAAGTTAATTATTCCTCATACAACCTTACTGTGTTTTTTGTGTGGTTGTTGTTAACAGTGATCATACAATAAATTAAAGAAACCCAAATTGATACCTCTCGGTTTTGGCAAAATTACAGGATCTTCTATCGAGACAAACCTTATCAACGTTACCGCAATTGCTTGCACCTTTTGATGACGAACTACCAACTGATGCATGCATTGTTTTTACTACAGTAATGGGAAATAACATTCAGGGCCGGGCCAAAGGTTTTGACCCTTAAGCGAGCGATGACTCCCCCACCAAAATCAGAACAGAAGAAAGAAATCATTTTCATCTAATTTGTCATTGCTTAAAACCTTGCGAGCTTGAAGACCACCTGTTCGCCTTCTTATGTTACGTGTTTAGGCTCAAATAAGCAATAACACAAACAGTGAAAACAAGCTTTGAAAAATATAACAAATTATTTATCTCCCTGGAAAATTACTGTAAAAATGAAAAAAATAAGAAGTTACGGTTTTAAGAATCAAATCCAAAAATAATCCAAGAATAATCCACGAATAAAATTTAAGAAGTCCTAATATTGAAATGTTCTAATGAAATCAAGTTCGAGACCCGATGAAGAATCCAAGATGGAAGGCGATGACGTATGGTGTCTTGTGTTGCGGTCTACAGTTCCTTGTAAACACAAGAAATAATCAGGTGTTTGAAATCCGAATAAAATTTTTAAGAAATGTCTTTGTTCAAGAATTCTGTGTGACCACAAAAATATTTCCAGTGAAACGAATTAATCTTTTAGAAGCCATATAATCTGAAGAAAAATTAATACATAACTCGAAAACTGGCTACAACAGAAGGAAACGACTTGACATCAAGCCAAGACTGTGAGATCTCTCTCTCTAAGCATCACTATTAAACTAATTGATGCGCAATTTTGGAAATGCCTAATTGCGAAATAGAGGATCACGTGATCATGTTTACATATATAAAAAAATCACGTAGCCCCTGTATGTCCTTGATAAGAACCAATCATTTTACTCCGAGAATAAAAGTTTATTACTTCACTAAAACTATTTACAAGTCGAGGGTCACGTATCCAACACAGCCTCGATCTGAACCTTTTTTATTCCCACAATAAAAATTAATTAAAAAAAACTTGTTGACGTGACTATTACTAAATTTGAATTAAGGTCGGGAACCATGTCAGCCTTATGTGTTTACAGAAATGAACAGTCAAGGTCAAACTATTTTCTGGAAAAATTACGAGTTCCTAGTACACAGAACCACATTATTTTGACATATAATGAAATATATAAATTTAAAAAAAAGATTTTAAAACTTACAATTAAATCAGATATACATTAAATCAAATATACATAACAGCCTATATGGTTTGGACGGACCTAGCTACACCGTCCTAAATTGTGACGAAGATTGTGGATAGTGTTTCAAAACATATATAGTCAAATGTCACCGAAATCAGTAGTGCATAGTTCTTAAAACACTTTCTGGACAGGTGCCAAAATGAAGCTGACGGAGTGCGTAAATAGCAGATGTTGTTTAGTGTACCAGTCTATTAAAATACTGTGCTAGTTTTGTATGAAAGCCTCTAATGCCGCCGTTATGTGGAAAAAGTCGTATATGCCAAATTACCCGAATAATACTGAATCTTGAAATATATTGGTCCTAAACATCGTTGGATGTCTTTAAAATTTGATAATATCGACGATTCGTCACAATATGAGCCATGTAATTTCTCCCCCGAGCTGAGAAATGCGGCCATATATGATATTATTCTTGATTACTTTGTTCCAAATATAAAAATAATTGTATACAAAATGAAGTAAACAGGTCGAGTATGGTGTTTATGATACGTGTACAAACTGATTTAATTTCAAACTTCTCAGATCCGATTTAAAATGCGGGTCTACCTCTCTTCCTTCCCTCTCTAATCAATTTATTCGCCATGCGCGAGTCTTGTTGTTATTAGCCTGATCACCAGCAGAATTTGTAGAATGCAAGACGTCACCACTTTTAGAGCACTCCCGAAAACGAACGGAATTACGAGCGACCACGTTAACTGAATTAAGGGATGGCACCTCTTAATTCTAAACTGAATATTTGAATGTCATTTAAACCTAACATCCTGATTATTTCAAAGACCGTTTAACGTAAGATAATTTATTTTAATAAATCATTTCCTTCCTTCCAAGCTTTAGTTAGATCGGTAGGATGGTGAAATTTATGCAAACAAATGTCGGCATTGAGGCATTAAAGACAGAATGTACAGAATGTAGATCCGCACACCTCTTCCAAATGGAGGAGATACTGGTCTTTAATTAATACAAAGAAATACAACAATGAAGGAGATCTTTTCCCCCATGATCCGCGACCAACGCTGCATAAAAAATTGACCTGTAATGCGAAACATAACCAAGGTGTGACGGTCAGACCAGGGCAGAATCTGTTCAAAGATGCACGATTCGTGATAATTTCTCAAAACTCGCACTGTGAAAAAGACTGAGTGTGCTAAAATGGCGCATCATATTTACTTGCCGTACCTTTATTTCGTTGTTCAATACCTCCTTCATTTAGAACCCCAGAGCATAACAATACTAAAATTGCTTGCGAGATATTCGAATTTAAAGGGGATTTTCATAATTTAAAAAAATAATTAAACAGAACACTCGTTAATAAATGCCCATACCCTCCCCCCCCCCCGCGCACTTACACTATCAAGAAAGAATTTTTACTATCTAGCTTCAGTTTATATGGATATGCACACAGAAGAAGAAAAAAAAAAAACATTACAAGGGAAGCTTTACTTTTCACTAAATATTAATTTACATAGGATCATGTGTTTCTATGTTTTACTTTAAAGAAGCTTACGACGGAAGCCACATATCGATAGCAAGCTTCAGAAAAAATGCATGCTCAAAAACAACTTTTCAGGTTCAATTTTTGCATCTTGTTGTTGTTGTTGTTGTGGGGTTTAACGCCATTTTTTCAGCACACGATATGCTATACATGGTCGCCAATATTAATGGTGGAGGAAGAACCCGGGAAAACCCCGGAAAGAACCACCGACCCACTAGAAGCTATTGGCAAGGTTCTCACATACCCACATTGGCTGAATCCGAGAATCGAACCGGCGCAGACAGAGGTGAGATGGCAGTGATCCGTAACGGAGAGCACTTTAGACCACTCGGCCATGTGCATCTTGTAAAACATCAATCCGTTATTTTAAAGTCAAAAAAAGGCAAACTGATCTACAGAAATGAGCAAAACAAATCGGATTCATAAAATATTATATTATTCCACTCTCTTAACGCAGTGAAATGATTAAATAGTACGTACATATATTTAGCTTCAAATATAACAACCAATACGGCTAATACTTTCCACATTTGTGACGGGTAATGGCCGATTACGAGGCGACGAAATGGCTCAGTGGTTAGCGTGCTGGATGCGCGACTGGAAGGGCCAGGGTTAGAATCTTGCAATTAGATCATCCAAAGTGCCTACCCGTATTTGATGTCCCGTAAAACACCTAACGAATACGTAGGCAAAAAAGACGCTTACCTTGCCTGTTCTATATTTATTATTAAAATTGTGATTCTTTGAAATTTTAGGTGGTGTTGTTTTACCTCATTTAAAAGATAATCTGCCTTTTATTTCTTTTAAAATTAAAATAAGCGAGAATTCCAAATGAAAAACATGTAAAGAAAACCTTGTGTTGTTTTAACACATACGTACGCCGCAACAAAATATGTCGTGTTGATACCCGAAAAAAGGGGGATATTAGTTCGTCTCAGAATCTGTCCATATATACGTCACGTTTCATATCAACGGCCTTTTTTTTTTACCATTCTTGATGGGTAGTCAAACTTGGCAGGTACCTTCTCAGTGGAGGGCAGATCTGCAAGGTTTCAGAATTCCTACCCCATGAGGACTCCCAAGGGAGTCCCCATGAGGACTCCCAAGGGAGTGGAGGAAAAGCAAGGCATTATGTTCATTATGCTTTTCATTTTGGTACAGTTTTTTCTTACATTACTCAAGACAGGCCATGTTTATACCGTATTTATTCTTGTGGTGAGAGCAGAGGAGTACATAGGCGTTAATGTGGCCATACAAATAAGGCATCACCAAGATAGGCCACGCTTACAGCGTATTCGTTCTTGGGACCCAGAGCAGGGGGTGCATATGCGTTTATGTAGGCAAAAATAGGTCAACACCAAGATATTTAGTCATGGGCGGTCAACTCAAAAGCTTTTGAGAGTCCTTACATATGGATTTGATTTCCGTTGTTTCATGACCCATAGGAAGCAAGGGGTTCGGTCAAAAGGTAAAAGATAGTGGATGTCATCAAACCAATTCTCGTGGGCTCTTTTTTGTGGTCACGACTGAGCTTTGACTATTATAATCACTGAATTTATTTGTAAATCTCTTGTACTTCTTTTTAAACACTGACGAATATCCTTTTCGATAAAGACAGGTAATGCGATATTTATATTCTCTCGGAAGCGATATGTTCTGGCAGAACATAAGCCATGAAGATGATGTGATGTGATGTTTTACATAATCTTGCAGGCTATTATACTTATATGACCTTTATGCATGGGACGGCTCTGATCTCTACGAATCATTAATCTGTGATATTGTTTGATGATTTGACTGTTCTAAGATTTTATTCAGGGTAAAATGTCTGAGCTGAGTTCCACTGATAAAGATGTTTATTACAAGTGCCCGATCATAATTAAGTATCTAAATAATAATGGAAAAAGACAAACATTAATGGATCAATCAAGTTGTTCTATCCTTTATATAATCTCAAAGATACAATACCAACCATAACAATAAAATGAGTAAATAAATTATCTACAATTATATTGATACATAATGCAAATTATAAAAATGTCATTAATAAATACAGCAACACTTAAAAAGCGGTACACAGTAAGCAATACATTTTAAATAAATCTGATGAAAACAACATGAAATTCTCTCAAAACAAAAGGTCCATAAGTGCCCGAGATCACTCGTCTGGCTGATGTCTGCTTAAAGCCAAATGTAACGGTTTTTGGCCAAGAAATCAGTGTTTTGTATTACGTTTTCTGACATTTGCGGCTATTTTTTATTTTTAAAAAAAATTACTGGCAGCTATTTTGAATGGAGGGTCGGCATCATTTGTGCAAATGTTGTTGGCTTGAATGGCACGTCAGTACAACACTAGCTATATTATGCCGATTGAAAGAAATGTTCCAAAAACGTACGTATAATGAATGCTCACTACAAGAAAGTCCACGGAAGACAAGTACTAAATGATAAATGATAAAAGTTAAATATATTAAAATTAAATAAAAGATAATGGTCAAGCGCAAAATGCGTAGAACATAAGATCAAAATTTGACTTCAGCTGCATTCCTTTAAAAATTTAACGATTTTTCTCCGATAGTGCATGCCCATACAATTTTCGTTACGTTAACTTAATCAAAATATCTATCGCAGTGGGATGAAGTAGGTACATTTAAGAAGAACTGGTAGGGCATGCCCTCATTCTTGAAGTTCAGCCTTCAGAGCGTATGCATAAATTATGTATGTCCAACACGAGACTGCCACAATACCACCTCATCTCTACGAACTGTTCTATTGGAGAAATGTCCCTCTTACACGGATGTGGGGTAGATTTGATGTTCTAAGCTTGTTCACGACACAATGATCTTACATTTGATCAACTTCTGTTTATCACTTTTATGAAAAGTTATCATTTAAGGGGTTTCCTATCTTTAGTGACAATGACCATACTGAATAGTGGATCAAAATAATTTGTGCAAATCATCAAGGTTTCAGAATTCCTACCCTAGGAGGACCCCCAACGTGGATTTTACATAGTACTGTTTGATTACCGAACAAGGCCCAAAGGTACATTGTACATAATACTGTTTGATTACCGAACAAGGTCCAAAAGCACATTGTACATTATACTGTTTTATTACCGAACAAGGTCCAAAAGTACATTTTATATAATACTGTTTGATTACACTGGTCAACAGTGAAATCATTACTGACTTGAAAAGGCCCTAATCTGTAGTATTTTGGTGTGCCGAACACGAATATAACCGTGAAAAATTTGTATTGGCTCTCGTTTTGAAGATATTCATATACCTCATTTTCTATGTTTCACTGTGTAAATTTCTCCAGTAGGACTGCAGCAACATCCGGAATAATGATGTAACATTGCATAATACCATCATGCTCACATCATCCACAGTTGATTGCATCATTTTCTGATGCAATGCAATACTAATGCCATGCGGCTGCTGAAGTAAGTTGACGTCAGCAGTGTACTATATATGTGTAGGCCTATTATACTAATGCCAGGCGGCTGCTGAAGCTGACGTAAGCAGTGTACTATATAAAGCCCAATCAGATAGGTTCAGCATTTAAAATATTTTAGACGTTGTGCGAGACAGTTCAAGCTACTGTTACATAAAACTTATTATTTTATCCATTTACGTACAATAAAGAACAGTAATGCCTCGAAAGTGTGTTAATACCGCGGACAATTTTTGCTATATTTGTGGGGAAGTGACATTTGCCAACCAGAAGAAAAGTATCAATTCTCAAGTGAAGAAGGCATATCATCTTTACTTCGGATGCAAGGTTGGTGACCAAGACAAGCATTGGGCTCCGCATATATGCTGTGCTACATGTACAACACAGCTTTCACAGTGGTTGAATTGCAAAAGGTCATCAATGCCGTTTGCAGTCCCAATGGTGTGGAGAGAGCCAAGCAACCACCTAAATGACTGTTACTTCTGCTTGGTTCCTCCTCTTTCCGGCGGAATAACGAAGCGAAAGAAGTCGAGAATAGTCTACCCAAACATTCCGTCTGCATTGAGACCAGTTCCACATGGTGAGGGACTTCCTATTCCAGAACCTCCAGCAGAATATTCTCTTGATTCATCTGACGAAGACAAAGGTGAGTCGACCTGTTCTTCTCCTGGTCCATCAGCATGCAGTGATCCAGATTTTCACTGTGGTGCATCATCAACCCCACACAGAATAACACAGGAAGAACTAAATGACCTGATTCGTGATTTGGACTTATCAAAGAACAAGGCAGAATTGCTAGGATCAAGACTCCAACAATGGAATCTTCTAGAAGAAGATGTCACAATTACTGCATATCGAAAGCGCCACCAGCAATTGGAGCCTTTCTTCAGAAAGGAAAGTAATCTGATATTCTGTTCCGATATTGAGGGCCTCATGAATGCTTTAAAAATCACTCATGACCCACAAGAATGGAGACTATTTGTGGACTCTTCGAAACTGAGTCTCAAGGCTGTGCTTTTGCACAATGGAAACATTCTTCCATCTATTCCAGTAGCGTATGCTGTCCACATGAAAGAGACATACGATAACTTAAGGCAGCTACTGAATTCCATTGAGTATAACAAGTACAGCTGGCACCTCTGTGGTGATTTGAAGGTAGTTGCCCTTTTAATGGGACTGCAGCAAGGATATACAAAATACATGTGTTTCTTATGCGAGTGGGATAGCCGAGCAAGGGAAATGCACTACATGAGGAAGGAATGGACTCACAGGCAGAATGTAGCCATTGGAGAGAAGAATATCCAACACCCAGCTCTGGTTGAGGCTCAGAAAATCTTGCTACCACCCCTTCACATCAAACTAGGTTTGATGAAGAACTTCGTGAAAGCCATTGACCGGACTTTGCCAGCATTCCGATACCTGCATGAAAAATTCCCTCGACTCAGCGAAGCAAAGATTAAAGAGGGAGTTTTTGTGGGTCCTCAGATTCGAGAGCTTTTCAAAGATGACCGGTTCAACAACTTGCTGGAAGGTGACGCGAAACAAGCATGGAATGCTTTTCGCCTAGTTTCTACAAACTTCCTCGGAAATGTTAGGGCAGAAAACTATAAGGAACTAGTAGAAGACATGTTGATGAAGTATAAGAAACTTGGCTGCAATATGTCTCTAAAGATTCACTTCCTTCATTCCCATTTGGATTTCTTTCCTAGCAACTGTGGTATTGTTAGTAATGAACACGGCGAACGTTTTCATCAAGATATCGCAACAATGGAACAAAGATACCAGGGAAAATGGTCCACTACAATGCTGGCTGACTACTGCTGGACACTCCTCAGAGATGCTCCCGAACAGCTGTACAAGAGACAGGCGAAGAAATCTAAGATGTAGTCAATGACTTGATTTTTTATAGGTAGGCTATTACAGTTGACCTTTTCTATTGGAATGCATTTCGTTATGTAAACATTAATTTCTTGCAGATTACAAAAAAACTAGAGCCAATTTTGCAATTTGACTGTCATATTCGTGTTCAGCACATAAAAATTGATAAGAATTGACTAATTTTATTTCAGTAACATGACTTTTGTAAAAATTTGTTGTCCAGTGTTACCGAACAAGGTCCAAAGCACTTTGTACATTATACTGTTTTATTACCGAACCAGGTCCAAAAGTACATTGTACATTATACTGTTTTATTACTGAACCAGGTCCAAAGGTACATTGTACATAATACTGTTTAATTACTGAAAGAGGTCCAAAATACATAACATTGATTTTATTCTGAACAAGGTCCAAACGTACATTATACATACTACTTTTTAATTACTGAAAGAGGTCAAACAGTGTAGTATCAACAAAACCAAGCTTTAACAGACAAAACTGTAAATTTAACCAGTGTACATGTGTGCTGTTTCATATCCACTGAAAAGACCAGATTAATCGTCCATGACCAACAATAACAACAACATAACTCCTTATAATGTGTTTGTTTGTCCTGTTAAAGTTTGCTGACAACACAATATATGATAAAACTGGTCTTTCTTTATTCTTATTGAATCAATGTGAGTAACAAAAATTGTTTTAGTGGTTGCAACATAAAAAAATGTAGTCCAATCCATCTTGGAAGAAAACAGCTGGTCAGTAGATTTTTAAAGAAACACTCAACACAATATTGTCAATATCATGCAGAGGAAATGGGAGCTAAGTGTTATCCCCAAGGACACCACCAAGGCAGGCCTGAGTAAATATTCCATCTGTAACCCTTCGATTACGAGCCTGTTACTCAAGCAACCAACTTACCACAACCCCCTAGAAGCAAACAGTATTACCTGTGCCAAATGACATAACAATGAAAAATTTATCATAATCTTTGTAATTTTTCATATAATTCGTTTAATTTTATCTTCAACAATTAATTTGAACTTTTCTGGTGCTCCTGTTGGGCTGGTGCCCTAAGTGCGTTTAGTGTGCTTATTGGGTAATCCGGCACTGCAGGAAGGAACATATTATAGGATGCTTTCGTTTAAAGTTGGTCAAATGCTGCTGCGACTTTTTGTGATAAAGTTGTATTTCCAATATATAGTAATGGTTGCAATATTTGTTGGCAAATTATATTCATAAATTTGAAAGGCTTTCAGACCATGATGCTTTCTGACAAGCTTTGTTAAATTCTGTTGAGCATTTTTTTAGAAGACGTTATAAAAGGTATTTCTACTTTAGTAATAGCAGCCATATTGGATGGCAGATGGTCGAATGCCATCATTTGTATAAAATGGAAAGTTATTGTTGTAGGGTTTAACGCCATTTTTCAGCACAGTATTAATGGTGGAGGAAGAACCCAGGAAAACCCCGGAAAGAACCACCGACCCACGAGAAGCTACTGGCAAGCTTTCTCACATACCCACATAGGCCGAACACGAGACTCGAACCCAAGCAGACAGAGATCAGATGGCAGTGATCCGTAACGGTGAGCGCTTTAGACCACTCGGGGCCCCTAAAATGGAAAGATTTTTATGCCTGAATGATCTTTGTTAAATTTGGTAATTCGTTTGAATCGATTTTATAAAGTCGTGTGCTGATGGTGAAACAGAATCATTTATGCTTGAAAACCTCTGTGCCAAAATTGTTTTGTTGTGCAAGTTTAATCTAGCGTTGCTGAGCAGTTTTTGAGTATTGATCATTTGAGTTTTATTTCAATTTTCTTGTAATAAGTTTGGCCATATCTGTCAACAGATCAGCATTATCTGTGAAAATTGGAAAGCCCGTCATGTCAGTATGCTTTCCGTCACATTTGGTGCGATTCTGATAGGCAATTTTTGAGAAATCATTTAAACGTTTGTCTATTGTTAGCGTGTGTGTATGTGTGTGTGTGTGTGATTTGGATTTTTAACGTAGATTTAACAATTTTTCAGTCATATCACTACGATGTCTGCAGTGTGACAGTTTATAGTGATGTCTTGCACTGGGGCATCATGCCGCAGACATGTAGCACGATGTCCCACCCAGTCCCATTATCCTGACACCAGGCCAACCAGTCCTAACACTAAACTCTTAATGCTGAGCGCCAAGCGAGGCAGCTGTTAGTAGCATTATTGTAAGTCTTTGGTATGACTCGGCTCGGATCGAACCCACGACCTCCCGCATCCGAGGCGGACGCTCTAACCACTAGGCCACCGGAGCGGTCTCTATTTTTAGTAATGGTGACCATATCTGATGGTATATTGCAATGTTTGTATACTTTTTAAAGTTCGATATACCAGAACGCTTTCTGTCAAATTTTATATAATTCTGCTGAGTACTCTTCAGAAGAAGCAGTTTAAAGTTAATTTTCTATTTTCAGTAACAGTGTCTATATTTGATAGCAGACTGGTATCATTAATGTAAATTTAAAAGCCCAAGCCAGGATGTTTTCTGTCTAGTTTGGTTAAATCCCGCCAAGCAGCTCATGAAAATATGACATTAAAATCTTTTTCTACTTTTAGTAATGTGGCCATACTGTATGTCAGGTTGTCATTGTGTAAACAATTTATTTTTAAAACAACTTCATGCCAGGTTGCTTTGTATCTAATATGGTACACTGGATTTTGAAAAGAAATTTCAAGGTTTTTCCATTTTTAGTAACGGTGGTTATACTGAACAATGAATCAGCATCCACTGAAGAAACTTGCAAGGCCTTGATGCCAGAATGCTCCCTGTAAAATCATATGCAAACTGGTCAGGCTGTTTTTGAGAGCTGTATAATTATAAACAGACAGCAGCTAACGTGAATTAATGTACAGTAGAACTATACACCTGTGACCCTTTTGCTTGAAGACAGAAAGCGTGTAAGTGGTACGCATATTCCTTTGACAAAATATAAAAGTCTACCAAGTTTCATTCGTTTATTAAAAACAACTCTTACTTTACTGACAAGGGAAAAGGTTGCAGAAACTCAAAAATATTAACTTGTGATCTTGATCTTGATATGTGGCACACATTCTAATGAAGATATATAAGTGCATCAAGTTTCGTCAATTTATCTCAACGGGCTCAAAAGTTACAATGGAGAAAAGTGTCATGGAAAGTTTAAACTACTGACCTTGAATATAGGACCCCGGATGCAACTGAAAATATTGACCTTGAATATAGGATCCCTGGTGAGGTATGCAACACACCTTCTAGCAATGATTACAGCAAGTTTTATCCATAGACAGGGACGTCAATGTGGTATGTACCACACCTTGTAATGATGACGCATAAGAGTACCCAGTTTCATCCCTTTATCTTAAACAGCCCTAATGTTAAACAGCATCAAAGTGTGACAGAAAACTTGTATATTGAGCTGTGGCCTTGACCATGAAGATTCAGCTCCCAATATACTATGGAACACACCTTCTAGCAATGATATAAGCAGGTCTTGAATTTACATAATTTACTTGTAGACAGAGCAAACATTAAGTTGAGAAATTTACTAGTCCAGCTGAATCTTCACTAGTTCTTCTTCACCAGCTGAGTGGCAACAGCCGAAACTTTACTAGTCGCTAGACTATTGAAATTACGAAAACTACAAGTCCAACTGGAAATTTACTAGCCTCGGGCTAGCAGACTACTGTTAATTTAAAGCCCGGTATATGTATAAAAAGTTCATCCCTTTATCCAAAATGGCGTGAAAGTTATAGAGTAGAAGGGAAGGTGCAACGAAAGACACACGATACTGAGTTGTACCTTTGATATTGGCGCCAGGATCCCCAATGTGGTGCGGAACATACTGTGTGGCGATGATATACAATTATGCCAAGTTTCATACTATTATCTCCAAACGGCTTTAAAGTTATAAACTGAAATGAAAGTGTGATGGATGGACAAACGAAGAAACAGACGAAGTACTAATATCATGCCCTCCACTTTTTGCAAGGTTGGAACAATACTATAATTTTAATACTACACAAAATATTTTCTTTTCTATACCTCCCTGAATGTATATATTGAGCAAGATTATTCCTTGCGAATACATTATCTGACAAGTATGGTAAAAATTTGCACAGTGCTAAACAAAATCCTAACTAGAAATGTGATTCAGGGTAAAGTTGTAAGTAACCAGAACTTTCACACAGCATTTCGTTTCAATCCAGTGGCGGCGTGAGTGTTCGAGGTGCGCAGGAGCGATGCTTTTTAGTGGCGCACTGCTTTGCCACAGTTTCTGTCAGTTTCAAACATCCCTCCCCCACCCTCCTAAATATAAGTGCTGTCAAGAACTGACCAAGTTACACTTAGATGAGGTGATATACTTTGAAAATTTCAGCTAAAAATAAGTTCTTGACGGCGGCCCCATTCCACTAGCGCTGGGGGGACAATGACCTCAGCCCCACCCCACCCCTTAAGCCGCCATTATTTCAATCAATGAAGTCCTTCTAATATTAATAAATGGAAACGGACAGGTCAGGATGTGACATGCTGTACGGCCAATGATAACAGCATACCCCCACCACCACCACCGATACTGACTCTACAATACTTTGCACAAGTTGGAATATTACGTAGTAGATACTGTTACACGCAAGAGTTCTCTCTACAGTGCGTATCAGATACCTGCGTGAGTTTGACTATTTCCAAACTACAATTTTTCCCCAATCAATCAACGACCACAAATATGCAACTATAACTTCACAACTGCATATCTTGTCCGTGTTTCCCATTCCCACGGTTTCTCTCTGTTTCCCATTTGCATGGCTTCTCCACTAAGCTAACGGGTGAACATTCATACTTCCAGTCCCATCTCAGAGTCAGTCAAAAATACAGCCTTGAACCGCATTACAGAAACATCCTACATGAAAGGCGTCTCAAAATAAAGGGCTGACTCCCTCCTAATCACTCCATAGTAAAAAAAAACAAAAAAACGATCTCTTTATGAATGCCTCACACTAAATGGTACAGAAAAACAATACCTCTTAATTAAGATAGGAACTTTATGGTCCATGCCTACCAGAAACATTTAATCCTGCTCTGACCCCGTATCAAGCTACTTTTACAAAAATAACCCCTGCTATCACGAGGTATCGTGAATATTGTACATGAATTATGACGTCTGTTCCTAGAAATTGGCAAATTATTCGGGTTGAAAAATATCTCCAACATACCGACTTCCCATAATCAACAACTAATCACTAAAACCTAACAAAGATGTAAGTGGAGACGTAACTACAAATGGCACATGTTCTAGATTTATCACATTACAATATTCATTTATTGTGTATCCAGATCTCGGTTTCATTATATCTTACGACAGTAAATTTTACTTCTTTTACATTGCACATGGCCTATCAATTTATCAACCTAGATTAAGTGTTATTCAATATCTGGGCTAGAAATCAACTGCCCTGCAGCACTGAGCAACTTAAAACTAAAGCAAAGCAATGAAGTAACTCAGAGTTTATTAGACAAAACGTTTGACGATATGCATTTTAAAATAAGTATGTTTGCCAGGATGCAAATTAATAATATGGGCTGTGAACATATCCTTGTGAAATGAAAGATGGGAATATATATTTTTACACTAAATTGTCACAAAATCCTGCAATAAATCCTATCCTAAAATGTTGCAGAATAAAATTATTTTTAAAAAAAATTGGAATAACCTTAACGTGTAATAGTCGGGCGTTCAGATGTTAATGCTGGTCAATGCTTTACAGTCTGGCTGTCTGATCGGCAACAATGCTTTAGGAAAAATGTTCTACCACTTACAATACAAAACCAAAGGGTATATGAGGTGGTGAAACCATAGGCAAACAATAAAACTCCACCTTACTAGAAATGGGCAACCAAGAACCCATTAAATTATGGACAGTGCAGTAGTAACACTAACGGCTTTATTGTTCAAGATTAACTTCAGAATCCTATTGATATGAGGCCAGAATCTAAGCAACTACTTTTTAAACAAATAATAAATCTGCTGTGAACGTTTATGATTATAGACCATCATCCACAGGACAATTTTGACTGATGCCAACGTTTCATTGCTGTTATCCAGGTTTGTTCTGGGTTCCAGCCTGCAGAAAATAAACGTTTGTCTGCCCAATTCAGGTTGGTAGTTTCCTCTGGGTTTTCATGTTCCTCCACCTCCAAGACCATGTTGTGGGAACATCTTATCACATGTCTACACAACATGTGATAACTTGTACATTGAATACACACATAAATAAAGATTAAAACAGCAAGCAAAAGTAAAAAAAATATAATAAAGCTGCTTGAACATCATATTCGCTAGGCCAATAAACCAGCCCTTCACCCGTGATAATATTGATTTTCGGGTTAGGACTGATATCACCTATTCATTAAAAGCTGTACATTTTATAAACTTACCGGTATTTCTCGTGGCTGTGGAGCTACCGTCGGCTGAAGAGTTCTTTTGGCGATATGTACATTATAGATTGGGCACAAATCCTACGTTTGATGACTTATAAATCCCGTTGAATAGCACAACCATCTGTCCTGTGCCATTTTGAATTTCGCGCTAGACATGGCTGTTACCAATTATCGGTATGTGTCTAAAGTGTACGCAGGTTTGTTCCGGAATGATTTGCATGCAGCGATATTGCACATTATAATGAACCGGTGACATCATACCCACATATCGTCGATCAGTATCACCACAGATTTGGAGGGTTGATATATCGGACTGCATATTGGCAATTTGAGATTGGACTAGATGGCATGAATGCATCACCCATTATGATTTTTCTGATCCAGAAGATGGGAATACATACCAGGCCGTTAACTGGAATAAATTATATTGTGACACTATCACACATACCCCGCTTTTGATTCCTAACCAAGTCTACCAAAGGGATGATCTGGTACTGATGATGAATCATCTGTAGATATTATTTTTATTTGTACAACTTAAAAGTGACTCGTATAACTCACATTGCACTAACATGGGCTTGACAAAAAGTACAATATGTTCTGAAAATTAAATTGGTCGTTATCCCAAAGTAACAATACTTAATATTAGCACTAAGCTAAGTACTGTAGTATTTGATAATTCCAAACAGGCAAAATATATTGACTATCAATATTCATAAACTGTAAACTTTGTGCTTAAAATTTAATTGGGCTTGTAAATCAAGGCAATCGTAATTACTGACAATGCAAAGGAATTAATGTTATCTCCTTTGCCTCTGGTGTTATACTAGTATTGGATATTTTGTCCTGACAGCAAACCTTGTATCTGATATGAAGCTGTTCACGTCTGTTTTTACTAGAAAGACAACAGAAGGAAATAGCTGCAATTATTATTATGAATACCACTACACAGCTAACAGCAACTGTAATTAGAACAGTGTGAGGGTATGATGGTGGGACTGTGGGATGTGTGGCTGACTGTAGTGTGGAATGTGTGACTAGCAGTGTTGTTGTGGGATGTGTGACTTGCAGTGTTGCTTTGGGATGTGTGAGTAGCAGTGTTGTTGTGGGATGTGTGACATGTAGTCTCGCTGTGGAATGTGTGATTGTCTGTGTTGTTATGGGATGTTTGACTCTACAGGATGTCTCAGTTTTGAGTGTTCCATTTAAACACTTCCTTTTGAAATGACTTCCATCCGGACACGGGCAAGTTATGTCAGTGTTATGCATCACGTCTCTGGGACCAGTGTTGACTGAACCATCACAGTCACGGATGCAGCCACATAAACAATGATATTCATTGCTCCATGTACCATTAACACTGCAAATCAATAACGAACTTGCACCAAATGGAACTGCATTCTCAAGACAATTTACCTCAACCTGGGAACCAATGTTTGTATTGCCGTCAGTATAAAACACTTCTGTGCAGGGTTCATACGAAGCTGGGGGATTTCCACAATTAGGTATTGTACACCTTGGAGACCCCGACCAAGTCTTGTTAGCAAGACAAGAAATGTATTGTGGACCTTGAAGAAAAGTACCACCTTTACAAGTAATCTTGTTCCTACTCCCAAATTCATTTCGAATACCACTGGAATCTTGGAATATATCTGCATCTGATGTGATGAATTCTGGACACCTCACCTTGACACAAGTTGGAGGTTCTGGAGACCATGACCTATCTGCCATGCACATAATTAAACGATCCCCATTGATCTCATACCCTTGTTCACAGCTGAATGTGGTTGTCTCCCCTACATAGTGCCCAGCCTGACCAACAATGTAACTGTTGGGTGGATATACAATAGCTGTGCAGCTTCCCAGTGTACATTTCAAATTTCCACCTGTCCAAACTCCACTAGAACATTGGTAGTAATTGCTTCCACCTAGAATTCGGTCATAAGCTTGACTACACAGGTATCGGAGGACTACTCCCTCTGAATAAGGCCCTGTGACTGAACCATTGTGAAAAGCTCCAGCAATAGAGGGTGCTGTGTCACAATCTCCGAAAACATTGCCAGCTGGGAAAAGAGGATAAAAATACTATAAACGTTTACAAGTATGCAGCTCTCTAAAGTACATGTAACCTAACATCTATGCACGTACATGTAACCGAACATCTATGCACGTAATATAACCTAACATCTATGCACGTAATATAGTATATGTCATAAATATATTCCTGCTTCCAAATATCCAATAGAATTTAACAGTAAATGACGCTTTCTGGAATGACTGTAGAATATTGTAATATGTTAAATACAACTGAATTATACGTAAGAACACTGATTATTTCATACAGTTTGTCGTTAGTAAACGTTGAACAAAAATATAAAGATTAGGAATTAAAAAACTTTTGCACGAGATCAGTTCTAAACAACATCTCATGATGGAAAATTTGACATTTCAAAACTTTATGGTCCAAAAACATTATAGCTTCCTAAAATTATGAATAGGTTCACCTAATATATACAGTACAATATATACTCGCAAATAGGATGGATACAACTAGAACATTTATAGACACAGATCTGCTATCACATAATGCGCTGGCAGATATGGGTCTATGCAGTCTGTTAGTAGTATTCAGTAGAACAAGTAACATAGGCCCGGATCTGCTAGCACATAATGCGCTACGACAGATACGGGTCTATGCAATCTGTTAGTAGTATTCAGTAGAACAAGTAACATAGGCCCGGATCTGCTAGCACATAATGCGCTACGACAGATACGGGTCTATGCAATCTGTTAGTAGTATTCAGTAGAACAAGTAACATAGGCCCGGATCTGCTAGCACATAATGCGCTACGACAGATCATGTTTTATATATCATGCAGTTGGACACGACTTATTTGTGAATATTTATGGTACTTGTTTTTCAATATAAAATTTGAAAGTAATAAATGTTTCAAACAGTTCATTTTTAGATGTTCACGAGTGGGAACTTATTTATAGACACATTATACATATAAGATCACATTATCACTAAGAAGTCTATGATAACTCGCGTCTCATTCAAGGAAAACCAATACATGGTTTAAAAAAAAGTTTCACTATCTGAAAATATGTCGATTAATCTGTTTTGATGTTGTCAAAACATGATCAAAATAGTGGATGAAAAGGTAGGTAAGATAGTGGATATGTCAAAATTGCACAAGCTTTAATAAGTTATAAAGATTTTGTCAAAATTGGCAAACTGAAAGAAAAAAGAACAACGTTATAGCCACTACAAAATACTTCCACTGCAAAAAAAAGATTGCACAGTTTATTCTTCTCTTATTATATTAAGTCTGCAACAAAAATTAATTACAAAATTTATATATGAAGAATGACAATGTGGATTTGACCCGTGACCTTTAGTCTATTCATCCCCTGGGATCGGCCAGGTTTCTGAGTAACTCTATGTTCAAATTCTTATGATAAGCTTCCCATTGACCAAGATTATGTAGCTACTTGAAGCTTTAAAAGATGAATCAAAAATGGTTTGAATAATTTGGCCTCTGACCCCGTTAACCTTTCAACTATAAAGGAAGTGAGCTTTCCTCGTGATCGACTTATTTTAGTCTAGTACCCTTCAAAGTACGTTTAGTAATCTATGAGGCATAAGTCATATTGGTTAAGATTTCATTTTTACTTCTGGCGACTGCAGCTCACGCTGACTAAAGCTGGATAATATTTTCGGCGGTTAACGTTTACAATCTTGATAATTATTGGTGGTAATAAGAGCCAGTGATTATAAAAGTGACTAGCTGCTGACTGTACAAATATTTCAGTGTTTGGTATGATTCGGCCGGGGCTTGAACCCGAGACCTCCTGCATCCGAGGAGGACGCTCTAACTACATAGGCCATCGGACCAACAAAAAAAAAATACTGTGCTCAACACATTAGTATTTGGGAAGAGCAACATATGAATCCTTTCGTATGGAAACTTTCAAAATTTTAACTAATACGCCTTGCCTGAAAGTTAGTTTTGAATTAAGTGAGGCATTCTTGTCATCCAATTGTCTTCCAAACCGGAAGTAAGACACACTGCTAACATAGCTGCTTACGGTGCATGTCACCGGTGGCAAAGCAAAAAGTCAAGTGTCAGGCCCAAATCGAGAGACAACAGTATTATTTCACAACTTTTCAGTTGCCAAATATGTTGCTTTGACAGAAATAATTGCCAAGTTAATAGTGATAAACATTTCGGCTGAATCTGTAGCGATTTTGACGAATGCTAGCGCCACCTACAAAGTTTTGTACACTTGTACCAATTTTAGTGAACTGTCATTAAGTATTTTTCCAAGTTTTAATTTATATTCCGCTTAATGGGACATTAACGCTTATACCTGTATGAAAAAACATAGGATGTTGAAATTTTTGATTCTCAAGAATTATGCTTATATACAGGACTAAATCAAAATACGCCTAACTCTAATAATCTATCGAGGAAGATTGGACGGATATAAGGAGATACAAAAGGGAACTGGGGACATGTGTAAGAGACTTTTTTCAAGACCTCATGACGTATGGGGGGGGGGAATAGCTTTTCACCCAAACTTCTAGTGCAGGGCTAGAAGATCTCTTATTTACCCCCGGTCTTCAAGCTAGCGACCAAACAGATAGTTACACAGGAGGGTTTGAAGTAGGGGGAAAGTCCCAGAAGCAGTTGGGGCCCAAATGTTTATGAAGCCGGGTGTGTGTGTGTGTGTGTGTGTGAAAGTGTCAGAAGCATGTAGGGGAGCCAGTCTGTGTTTATCTCGCTGTGGGACTTCGGTAGATCCATCATTTCTTTCTAGATCTCCTGCGTGGTGCGCAGGTGGCGTCAGTGTATGAAATATATTTCTCAATTAAGAAAAGATTAAATGTAAGCATACAAACATGCCACGCGGGAATAATACACGTGGCTATCTGTTGATTAGGACTAGGAAGATGTGCCACATGAGTTGCATTCGAAAATATTGCAGGAGCTAACACTGTTGCTACAAGGAGGAGCGATTACTACTGAGGCTTAATCTGAAGAGTGTGCCACCATTAACGTGCTATCTATTGTGAAGAAACCAGAGAGGACAGTTCTGAAGCGAAGGGTAGGTCGTCCGTGTAGGCTGCCAGTGCCGGTACAATGTGCTAGCACTGTGAGTTTTCTATGCCAGTGGGGCCAATGCCGAAGCCAAGATTGATACCTATTTCAAAAGGTTTGCAGCCATTTCTACGCTACCAATCGCACAAGGGCGAACTTTACTTTACAGGAATCAACGTTCTAATACAAATTAGTATCATCGACAAGTTTTAAGAACACAACTATGATATCGCTATCAGTGTGTTTGGTTGGGATAATGGACTCTATGTCATACGCATCGACAGCATCTAGTTTTAAAAGAAAAACCAAACACATGGACCAGCTGCCGGTGACCGACGAAAATGGGGAGGGGGGCACTATTTTGTAAAAAAACTGTAAGCAAGTTCGTTTTTGAGAACAAACGTAAGGAAGACAAACACGTCTGCCAGTGTTTCATAAACTTATTTACGACTTGGATTTGCCACAAGCTCGCGTTGACAAACGCAAGATGTTGTTGGAAACCCACAGCAAGTGACGTTGCCGAAGAGTTTCACACGTAAACCACCTCACACAAGTAATACAATTAATAGCTGATCAGGTTTCATATGGAATTTTGGTAAGTGGTCATCCGGTGCAACGGAGTCGACAAGGAGTCAGTGTTCTATCGCGGTGGGGCGTTTTGATAACATTTATCCAGATCCTGGAGAAGATTCATGACGTATTCCTAAACTCAGCAAAGATGGTGTTGGACGACTCAGACGAGAGAAATTTCAATATAACCGTTAGTGCAACATTGGTAGTAGAAAACTTTGTGACAGGGTGAGAGACAATTGACATATTTCTGGCCAGTACTAGAGGGGAAACCCACAAAGTATTCAGCCTGAAGCTGCGGATCAAACCGGGAAAAAAGGTGCCAGTTGTGCTGTAGTGTCTCCATGGATACAACGATAACCTCCATGACTATTTTGGGATTTATTTCGCAATACCGTAAGTTCTTTTTCTCATTTTCACTGTGTATTCTAAGGAAATAAATTTTACAAAGCTTGATGTTTTTCACGCTTTTCTGTTAGTTAGTTTAAGAGCATATACTCGTAACACTCATAATGCAGGTTACTGGTATTGCCTCTGAGGATAAGATAAGCGCCATTCAGAGCAACATGGACAAATAGATGTCTCTCAAATTTGGACAGCTGAAGTTATTTGACTGTCTGCAGTTCATGTATCCTATACACCTTGGTTAAGAACACACTAAAGGAATCATTCGATATTTCTGAGCAGTATATCTTGCAAGGGCTCTGCAAAGAAGACGAGACGCTAAATCTATTAAAATGGTCGTGTACCGGTAATAGTATATGACCTACTGGGAAAACTTCGAGACAACGAAGCAGACACCAATTAAAGCCTTTTACCGCAAACTCCTTAGATCGGGTATTTCAGAGGGTAGCTACGAGGATGCCAAAAACGTTCTGCTATTGACCGACGATCGCATGTGCGAGGACTATGACTCAAAGAAGCCAAACAACTCGATAATGTCGATATACCAAATAATATCTATCGTTCGGCAATTATGCTGAACTTACAAACCCGTGGATTCTGGTGGGTAGAAGAAATGAGTGAGGTGGATATCAGAAACATCTCAGACTGTGTACCCCAAAATACATATTTGTGGCAGACCTAGAGAATCCAGATGAGCTGCACGACAAGCACAGCGATTACCCGAACTCCCCGGACGCTATCACGGTATCTGAGACATGGCTAACTAATTGCTAAACGCTGGCAAGGGAGCTCTGTGGCAAACAAACCAAGTGTGTAAAGTTAGTGCCGTCATTGCACGAGTAAGAAACATACAGAATCCATTCGAAAAAGCTAAGATCCTACTCTAGGTTTGGGATGCGCGTGCCAAACGTCCAAGAGGTACTGGTGTTTGTTCAGATCCCTTGGATGGCTCCATACATACAGATGAACATGGAGTTGCGTTCCAAGGTGAAATCAAAATTCGAAACGGAGTTACAAGAATTCGTGAAGAATTCGGTCTGTGGCAAGACGATGGAGTGGGACTCCTCAGGCGAAGACGATAAGTCGCAATGCTCATCATTAAATCGAAGCTTAAACTCTACAGGAAAATCTTCATTGGAACAGCAGTTCCTGACTTTAGCTAGCTCCTGATGTATGGCTTCTACTACAAACAAGCCAAGGCCAGATCGGGCGACAGGGCGAGTCTGCTATACATGGATACAGACAATCTGGTGATAAACACCGGAACCGAAAATGTGTCCAGCGATATGGCAGAGGACGCTGCATTGTAGGACACTAACATCCGCAAGACCATCCGTAACACAACAATGACAACAAAATAAGGTCGTAGGAAAATTCAAAGACGATTTCAACGGCAATCCAATTAAGGAGTAAGTGCGTCTCCGGCAGAAGCAGTACTCAGTTTTACACTAGGAATACCAGTGAAGAGAAGCGATCTTAAGAATGATCTTAAGATAGCATGTTATTCATTCGCACGTCAAGAGAAAGGTGTTGAGACACACGATGACACTGCTGAAAAAATTACAACATACTGTGTATGTACCGCACTGTTAAAATCAGCCTGTCGCCGCTGGACACGAAAATTGGATTACCAATGACTAGATAACGACACTTGCAAACGAAAACACGTCGGACGAATACATTAACCACCTTTCTGGCCTTGGTTGAGATCTTTGGGTGGTAACTGTGTATCTTCATGCAAAATCCACAGTTTATCGCGAACGAAGCTTTAGCGCGGTAAACAACTATCCATAAGGAAGGTATATAGATGAGTTGTCTGGGTTGTCAAACCTCTCAGCCACAGCAAATACCAAAGAAGGCCACACTGGGTCGTTGGCTCAGCGTTGTCTTTCTTCCGGCTACAGGCGCGTACCCAGGCATTTGAGGGCAAGGTTTTCTCTTCGTGACTGATTGACTTCGTTTTTGTGTGTGCTAGTAACCAGTTCATACGAGCGTGCAGATTCTTCGACGTCTTCTTAAGCCCGTTGAGAAAGCTGTTTATCTTGCGTTTTACATGGATTTTACACATCAATTGCGCTTACGTTGATACTCGGCATGTGCAGCTTGGATTTTTTTAATAGCCTTGTCGTGGCGAATGTGTTTCATTGTCAACCACTTATTATCTGTCTGAGAATACGAGGGCATTAACGATCGACCTGCTGAAAACGAAATCAGCAGAGGCTATTAGGCAACAGTGATAATATGATCATGAATGATTCCCTGTTTAATTAGTGCATCCTGTGTCCAAAAGGTCAGCGTCGTGATGGTAACGGCCTTTGCCGAGTCTTCAAAGTTTACATGTGATAATATTTGACACATCTGTTGCGCTTACGTTGATAATTGGCAGGTACAGCTTGGATTTAAAAAAAAAAGCCTTGTCGTGGCGAATGTGTTTCATCGTCAATCACTTTTTATCTATCTGAGAATACGAGGGCATTAAAAATCGACCTGCTGAAAACGAAAGCAGCAGAGACCATTAGGCAACAGTGATAATGTGAGTATAAATGATTCCCTGTTTAATTAGTGCATCATGTGTCCAAAAGGTCGGCGTCGTGATGGTAACGGACTTTGCAGAGTCTTCAAAGTTTAAGCGGCTAAAGCCGACTGGTGTCATCTCAAGACGGCTTTTAGCAATTATTTTGTACCAGACGTCAAGGAAGCCAAGCATGACACATTGGTATTGGACATTTTCGAGGTCTTTGACGTACGGTGGTGTACACATTACATTCCATATAAAATTGAAGAATGTGTTTCTAGTAGTGACTGGTGGCGTTCTTCTCAGTAATGACCCTGACGCTGATTCCGGCATGACGACTGACATGCCGAGTTTCATCAGGCCGTGTCCGTACGCTAACACGTGGCTGATATAAACTGTCCATTTTTTATGCTGAACTATGCGTACGTCATAATGAATATGTACGCACTGAACAGGACTATCAGCTGGGCTGTTTTATCGAGCTGCAACCTTACGCTTTCGCTCTAATCTGAGATGTTACTTCCTGACTCGTGGAGTTGTTGTTGTAGGGTTTAACGCCATTTTTCAGCACACGATAGGCTATACATGGCGGCCAGTATTAATGGTGGAGGAAGAACCCAGGAAAACCCCGGAAAGAACCACCGACCCACGAGAAGCTACTGGCAAGCTTTCTCACATACCCACATTGGCTGAATTCGAGACTCGAACCCACGCAGACAGAGGGACTCGTGGAAAGTGTGCTCTTCCAATGACTTGATGTGATTGAGAAGGGCGAATTTATTTGGTAAAAATCACCAATGCTAATAGGCGGAAGCTCATTGTCCTTGACAGAGTCCCCTGACATTATACTTAAAGCATCTTCCTAACTTCTGACATCGTGTCTACTCCTAATCAGAAACCTGGTTTGGGACAGCCTCGTTTCTCAGCGACACTCTGTTGATAAGGTGGTTGTAAACGTGACCAGTATCGTCCTGGAAACCATCGGCTTGAGTAGGGTCATCGAAGAGTATTACACCACCTTCATACCTTTCACTGGTATATTCCACATACGAGTGTGTGCAGTGGATCAGAACTTAGATGTACAACATATTTAACTTTCCCATACTTCGCTTCCTAGGTACGCGTGTTAAGCTCTGGGTTGTATACAACGTCGAAATGAAGAGAAATACCACCGATTGTGTCAGTCGTTTTATTGTCAATGCTACGGATCACTCTGTTAAACTAGTTGTTAAACGTCAGATTAAAGGCGAGGTGATCTGATGTTATCATTCAGCAGCGGCATAAAGAAGCGGCTTCCAAACGTAGCCACGACAGATGCATCGGACTTCATGCCACAAAAGCAATATCAGCGGCAACAAATAAAGCGGCAGTGTTCTGGATTCCCTAGCAAAATGTGTTTTCCTCTCTTTTTTTTGCCCACAAGGTCAAGGTATACACCCCATATATCAACATCGTCAAATATGGCCAATTCATTTTCTTTGACCTCGATAACTGTTTTCAACTATGGCATATTCAAAGTTTTTCATGACTGTACAATTGACGTCAGCCTTCTTTCTTGGTAGGTCGATAAGAGCAGTACTGAATGTCAGCCTGGCTGTGCCGGGCAAAATAACATCGGTTTTGCTAAGGTTAGGAAATTTAACAGTAAGCTGCTGCTCTTGGTCTACGGTGATTGGGTTATTAATCACAGGAATGGTGCTGAGGGTCTCCTTTACACCAATCGTGCATCGGAGGAAGTGGAAATGACAATTTCGCTCCGTATTTAGATATAATTCCTGCCATGAATGGTACTGATGATGGATTTCACGTTCACTCTCTTTAATAAACCAGCATATCTATATCACCATGGCTGAAAGCGGCTTTGAGACCGAAGAGTTTGGTTCTTGTGAGGCATTTCAGCCAGACGAAGAATTCACACGTACAACCGAAGTAAATGAGACGGCAGAACTGTGAACGAAATACTGACTTGAGACGGCGGCAGCGAGGTGCCAGCCTGGAGGAATCAAGATGTATCAATGGAGATATTAGAATGACGCCTAGTAGAGTGTGATGCGTAGCGCATATGACTTGGGCTTGTAAAGGGTGAAAATAATCTGAAGTTTACGGCAAAGAATGGGCGGTTCCCTCGATGTGAAGTTTAGCACAAAATTAGTTCTGCTCAGAGCGAAAAAACAAGCCAAAAGCTTTATATCTCAGTCAACACTTGAAAGACAATGGGGGAATTGATTTTGCTTAAATATGATTTCGTCTTCTACTGCTTCAGAGTTCAATTTGTTTAGCGTATCGCCGAGATTCAGCTGCGTAAGAATGTACTTATCGGTGATATGATAATCTTTCCTCGAAACGAAACGACGTCATGCATATACACCCCAAGGTTAAGCAACAGTTCGTGGATCTGCATCACTATTGTTAAAAACGTCTCCGACGCTCTATTTCGTACCGCTATTAAAGTGAAGTACGTGTGGTAATGCCATCTCCTCACACCAGCTTTTGCACGAATTCCTGCAAATTTGCAATTTATATCGTATTGACGAGTATTCTAGTTGAATCTGTGACTCTAGACTAGGTAATATGCATGGACTCAACATTGCGCATAACGTTACGGGAAAATTTGTACAGACCGGTGCGTTTCAACATTTTGGCTGCAATTGGCGGCGATGAATTTGCTGTACTACCACAAAACACTGAATCTGACTTGGACAAAATATTACCAATCCGAAGGGGTCACTTGTTATGAAGCCACCACACTTCCAGATGGATATTAAACATGTAAACGATCGAAAAGTAATGCAGACTGACACTGCTGAAATGACTCTGGTCTACAACGTTACGACCGCTCAAGTCAGCATTGTTTTCACTGGCTCACAATCATCTTTCTTACTAGCCGTTCTAAATAACATCATTTCGTTAGCACGCTTCTTTGTGATTCTCAAAAACAAAAGCAGAACGATATTACCATACTCAAAACACGCTTAGGGTTTAATCGACCAGCGTTCATCAACATCACACGGTTCTATCGGATAAACATAACTGGATGTATTCCTAATTAGAAAAACAGTACCCTACCATACATAATTCCTGCTGATGGAAAGCAGTACAAGAACGCAAACTGTCTAGTATGGAAAATCACACTAACGCAGAATACGTGGAGGCGGCATCCTGGACCTTCCAATAAGAATTTAACAACAGACAGTTAATAAATTAGAGTACAATATCACCCTTGAAATCAAGCACTAGCACTCGCACACTGTGGGTCTAAGTGGTCCTAAATTTGTAGTGTCAACTCTGCGTTCGTCTTGGGGTCGTCGCCCCATTTGCCCTTGATGAGGAAATTCCAAGCCACGAGATTGATAGCACTGAGAGCACCGCCTTTAAGAGAGTGTACTTAACGAACGAAAGAATCGCGTCAGGTGGTGATGTTACGGCAAGACATTCATCCCGTTTGCATCAATGGGATTCAAAGTAACACTTTCTAACATTAGCGGCTTTTCACTTCATGTTCATACATGAAAATAATATAAACAATATTGTCCAAACACAATGTAATCTGATCATTGCACTCTACATTATTGAGTTAAGTAGATACAGCATTTATTTGATACAGTCGATGATGTCGTCATCAGGAGGAGGCAATCCATACGACTTAAAATATTCCACACTGTAGTCAGTTAGAAAGAAGACGGCTATCCAGGTGGTTCCTTTCGTCCGCGTTGATGAAGGACAGTAGGCTTGAATGACTTTAAGTTTTCAATGAATAAGTTCATCGCTGGCACAAAACAATGGAATCAAAGAAACAGTGAGACACAAAGTAATGAAGTTCCCAGGTAATCATATTTTTGCAGCCAATGATAAGTCATCAGTTCACATTTGACGTTCTCCCTGAAAATATCTGTAAAGAAGTCGATGAACGGGAAGTCTCCCTGCTCCCTTGCAAGAGAGTTTCGATGAGTTTCATTTTCAAAGATCTTATTGGAGGTATGGAGAGGTCATTCAAGTCCTTATACCACTTTTTATAATCTTATATTCTGAGAAGAGGATCTATAGGTCTCCCAGATACTTGACCATTGTCTTCTGGACTCATTATCAATTTATCAAACATGTGTCGTGTTGTTTCTGACTACGATGATCGACAACCGTGGCAATGTTCTCTGTTTACCTTTGTGATTTTTTCAGCCATGGGAGGAGTAAAATAGGATACTAAGTGTTGTTTTATTCTGGCCATGTTGACATCATTGGCTCTAATTTTCACTTTTTCTTCACTTGTAATATGCTGCTGATGTTGCTCCGGATAGAGAACATCCTATTTGCCCATCTTCATGGGTTCGTGTTCCATCTTTTGTTTAATTGTCTAGGATCTCTTCTTTTAAACTCTTGATTTCAAGAGTAATGTCATGTTCTGCATAGAAGATCATGTTCACTGTGTTAACCTGAGCTACTACAAACAAAAGTTCCAGTTCTTCTGATTATACAGGAAGGAAATGTCCTTCGAAGTAGCCTTCGTCTAGATCGAACCCAAAGCCTCACAAAGCATATCATCCTGCATAATCGTACGAAATGCTGTGGCTACTGTTGGCTCCTATTTGTTATGTGGCTTCAAACAGACTCAAGTAAAATCTCGAATAATTTTTCTGGACAGATTTAAGTTGAAACGGTCTGGTTCACAACGTCTCACCATCTCTGGTGATTTGGACACGATGAAGTGTTGGAACGCCAAAGCAGTTTGATCGATAGCTCCTCTGAGCGCTGAGTGTCTCACTGATGACGATGCTGAAAAGCAAACATTATTGGTAGTTGTCCTTTGAAAATATTATCTTCGATCTTGGATCGGAGTCTATAGGGAACAGTGAAAGCTTTGACTCTCGCCCTCGTAGAGGATATTTGACTGTCATTCTGCTCAGAGTTTGATGTCGTTTCCCACTTTTTGGCATGACTTTCATATGCACGTACAAATCTTTGCCTAGCAACGACATGTTCAAATGCAAACGATCTATCAAATCTAATCTAGGTCCTTAATTGCCTTTCGTTTGGTGGTCATTACATTCAACATTGTGAGGATCGGCAGCATTCGTCAGTTCTGAATCAATAGAGACATTCAAAGTGTCAGGTTTTTCTACAATTGAAGCATCCAGATGTGTGCTCTCTTGACTTCATTTCTGTACGTCAAGAGATTTTTCAGGTACATTCGGTAAGACTATATGTCTGTGCCGCTGCTCACTAGTTTGCTACTCAAGTACAAATCCACTGTGCTGAACAACGAATGCACGAAATTCTTGACGGGAGCTACTCTGGCATCGTCCCCTGGATTGTTGTTGTCCATTTTAAGAACTTCGACAATCAAGAACAAATTTGTCTTTTAATTTTAAATTTGGTAGGTGCTGACGCTATCAAAGGTGACAAAGAATGAAATTCTACCCACTGAGGTTCTTTATCGTCATCGTGGGTGCCAATGGAAACAAACCCAGTTCTTACTTCGAACATTGCCAAGAATCATGGTGCATCATTTTCCTTTTTTTTTAAAAGTTAGGAATCAAACCGTCAATACCCTGACTACTCTTACAGCCGTTCTTTTTATTTTCTTATTCTTTTTCTGATCATGCCTATAAGGTCATTCTTTTCAGGAAGATTACTTGCAACAACAGCAATATCTATTACTCGATAGTTACAGGAATTTTCAAGTGAAAACATATGTCGTAGATTCAGATTCAAACACAATTATCTGAATATTTAACCTGTACTCTTAGAGAAATATTAGCCATGTATCAAGTTGTCCACAAAATAAATGTTACTGCTCTGGTATACAGTGAAGCTGATTTTGGATAAGGTCAAGTACAAACTATATATATATATATATATATATAATGAATAGCCAACAAACAATACATACTAAATACACATAACAGTAAATGTCATGTAAACGTGGGCCATTACTATGATCACAGGTACAGAGATATATGGAAGAGATGAATCTGTGGAAAAGCAAGATTGTCTGAAGCGTGTCTTAGGCTACGGACCGGCTGTGAGAATTATGCAGGGAAGGACTGTGAAGTATGCGTGGGGTGTTGGATAGTAATAAAGTAGGTAATGGATAGTATCTCAAAAAATGTGTGCTGGATACTATTCAAAAGATCGGTAAGTTGGACAGTATTTAAAATTTTTAAAATGACCTGTCGCGAATGGGCTCATACAGGACCCCGCATGTTAAACATGTGGAAATATTTATAACATTACCATTCTGACATGCGCCCATATTTTTAACATTACCATTTCCCTATTTACCCATACCTGCCCCCGCATATCAAACCTGGGGACTTTTTTTAATATTACTATTCCCAAATCTGCCCATACCGACACCCAATATAAACCGAAGGCGTAATGTTATTTCTTGTATGGGCCCCCAACTGGCCAAATTACTACTCTTGATATGACATTTAGAATATAAGTAGGTTCCACCTCCTTTGCATAGTCTCTATAGGTAACTTTTATAATATTTTCCCACGCAGCTCCTGCGGCACTAGTTCCAATTCACAATCAGCGGCCAGGTACTTTATTATTTTCACGTGACACGTTTGTACAGCTACTTCAACACTTTTTTACACTGACAACAAGATTTTCATACACCGACGTCCCCTGCAACTGACGCAGGTGATCTAGAAAGAACGGACGAATGACCGGAAATGACACAGTAATGTTAAACTCTACAGTGTCCACAAATTGCTTTTTGGAGTTTCACCAGGGCTTGGAAAACATTTTGTTCACTTTCCTGCTTCTGGGATTTTCTTCCTGACTTCACACTGTCATATGACATTAATTTTTGCCTTGTCTCGAAGTCTGGGGAAGAAACCGTATCGCCCGGCGCCAAAAGTGAAGGTGAAAAACATTGTCGAAGGAGAAGTCTCTTACCATTAACCCCAAACTACCCTTTTGCATCTACTACATATGATGAAATGTGGTTGTGTAACATTTTTGATTCACATTAGGAAATACATTTGTTATGAGGTAATAAAAAATGTTATAAATTGGAATTGTGTGAAACTGTTCTATTGCTAATGAGATAACCCTTGATAGCCAAACAGTGAATCACTGCTTTTTTTGGATATGAAATTCTGAACTCTTCCTGACGTGATATACTGGAGTATGGTGAAATTTTTTAATAAATATGTAATAGTGAGGCTGAAATAATCCAGTAAAAAATAATAATAAATAACAAAACATACTTTCATGGAAACCAAATGTTTCAAAATACCTTGAGCATAACTTCTGAATGTCAAGATGAAATCTTAATAAAGGAAGGTGTACATATTTGTATAATGATAACATTTTAAAATTTAAGTTCTGCTAAAACAGGATGTATTTCATGTTATATAAACCTAAACTATTTAATATAGTCTATGTGAATAAATAAATACATAATTGTAAAAATGACTCGCCAGACACTTACTGATATCAACAAGAAGCACGTATGCGAGCACTGGCCCAGGGAAGAGCAGCATCCTCGATACGCTATAATACTTATGATGCCAGTCTATCATGCAGTCAGGTTGGTTTGTGATTTTCCATCAGAATTATGACTTTCATTGGTGATACTCCACATCGTCTGTATCGGAACAAACTGCAGCATGTAGAAATATAATACTTCCCACTTCCCGAAAAGTGTAACGCCTAAATAGAAGCGACATATTTGTCAAACGATAAACGCTGCATGGCAAGGACTGGCGGTACGTTTCTGTGCTGATAGACCGGAGGGCGATATGAATATTCAAGAGTTGCACTGACTGGTTACTTGATCTCATTCTGGGCTGGGCTCTTATTTGTAAACCTGCATTATACTTTGTTATTCGTATAAAAAGAACCCCAGTAAATTTCCGTGTGCACAAAACTATGAGTCAGTTGTAGGATAGTAAAACTTGACGCCACATATAAAAAAAATCATTACATGTATCTCTCTGTTCGTAATGAGTCTGATGAAGCATTAAAGTGAAACCGGTCACACATTGTACGTGTTGGTGTTGTTTATTTTATAATTTGTTCGTAATGGTTGTTACTCATGTTGTACTATCAATATCTTTATTTTTGCAATCCTGAACGGAAGTTGTCAGTTACAGAGATTATTAACGACAGCAGTCATTCATATTTCTCACTAAATTCTAACTTGACAGAACTTATATCCTAACGTTACTGATCAAATACACATTGTAAAAAAGTTTAAAGTTTCACAGAATGATTTTGTCTTTTAACCAATAAAAATGACTACAACATGTAGACTAAATTAATATAATGCACTGAGGTCTCACTGGACAGTTTATCTAGTGAATTTTCATCCGACGATGACTAATTACAGAAAAATGAGAATAATTTTACACTGAAGATACAAATAAAAACAAACTAATGATTTTTGTAGAAAGCATACATGTGAGATTTTGACTGCAGTAATCAGGTTAATTCCTGATGCAACTGGTGGTTTTTATACTGAACCAACACTGCCACCAACCCCTAAATTTTACATTCATTTTTGACAAGAAATAGCTATTTTGAATATTTTTCTGTGACAAGGCAGCTAAAAGAATCAGTATGTGCCTTATGCATGAATAAAGTTCACTAGTACTATAACAAATTAGCATACTTTTCATCACCCCTCAACCATCTAGATTTTTAGATATTTACCTCTGTAGCAGACACACATAAATACGTAAGCCAAGTCGACAGCTCATTTGCAGCCCAAGTTACGCATTTGATCTCCAATGCAAATCTAACTGTGACAGGCAGTCACCAACAAGCCAACCTATTTCCAAGCCTAACTCAAAGTATATCTGAACCACATTATAGATTTAGCTTATGTGTGAATTTATAAATGCTAGGCTTGTGATAATTAGGTTCATGCCTTCTACGTTAAAAATTAGGGGGGTGTCAAAATACGAAACTATCCAGTGAGACCTGAATTACCAATTCCCGGCCTGTAATACATACTGTTATATGATATAATTATTGGTGTTCTGTTGTGCGGAGAAAGAACAAAAGCACAGTTCCGTAGATATTTACACTTATCACTTAGTCTTGAAAAAAATACGTGGCCCTTTCATAAAATCTGAGAAGGAAGTTTATTATCTATAGCATTGATTTCTCTGTATAACTGCAATACGATTTTCCTCACGTTAATTAAGAAACTGCCAGATTTGTACTTAGCACACCTTTTTGGCGGGTTTTATTGCATAATTTATAAAAACTTCCTCCAGAATCTCTTTATTTTTTAATTTTAAAGTCTTCATTTAGCCAGAAGAATTACTTCAGCAAGGATAGAGGTGGTAAACGATTTCAGAAAGGAACAACTGAAACAAAAATTAAAGAACAGGTTTGCTATTTTAATTAGAGAAGTGACTTTTTTATACAAAAGTTTACAAAAAAGTTTAAAAATATACACTGCACTCCAATTTTGATAGCCTTATGAAATGGCACTTTCAAAACTCTTCTATTATTCTGAAGTATTGCTTTATGCCTTACATGGCGGATGAGTTTTCAGCTGGAATTACACGTTTACACTGACTAAAGATGATGCACAATTCAAGCTCAAGAAATATGGATATAACAACTTAAGGAACTTTGATTTGGAGTCATTACACATGAAACCAGTAGTATTTATAACCTTTAACAAATATTTGCTTTTGTTTAAGTATATATGACAGTTACAGTCATTACCCAAACCTATATCTGAATGAACAGATGGATGGATGCGTATTTTATTTATGCATGTATGACCTAATTAACGAACTAACGGCTGGATAAACTGTAGTCTGAAAAATCAGATCCCTATACATGGTTTGATATTGATGGATGAGTTGCTGGTATGATGTCACCTGTTCATTATAATGTGCAATTTCGCAGCATGCAAATCATTCCGGAACGATCCGGCGTACAGGATAGACACTTACCGGTAATTGCTGAGTATCTAGCACGAATTCAAAAAATTATCACAGGACTTAGGTTTGTGCTATTCCACGTGCATTTACAAGTCGTCAAATATAAGATTTGACCCGAAAATGTTCTGTACACATCGCCAAAGGGGCCCTTAAGCCAATCGTAACTCAACATCCGCCAGAAATGTCAGTAAGTGCAAAATGTGTGTGCAGACGAGCGTGTCTGCACATATTTACACATTTTAGGGAATAGGCGAGACCACTCCCGAAATCTTGAGCCAGTGGCATTAGGGTGTGGGGCTGATTTAATGGCCTAGATAAACTGATGCATGTAACAAAGTAGGTCATAGTTCTTGATCGCTCCAGTACCGTTCTGTCAATTATAGTATTAGGGTGTCATTACATTCTTCGTGTTTTTAAATTTCTTGTTCTTCTACAATGTAAAGAATGATTAATAACGTAAATACATACATTATACCCTACTGTACCCTTAAATATCTACAGTAGAGCATATCAACAAACGATTTATGTCATATTCAAATTGGTCATGTATTCAAACCATACCGGTCCCTGATGTTACGGGTTAGTTACCTCTGTGATATAAGGCAGTTAGTTACACCACAATACTGAAATACAGCGAAATGAGAGAAACATTTTCAAAAATTCCGTTTCTAAATGTAAAAAAGTTAAATAATATTAGGTGAAGGCATAAGGAATGTGTGTTACAATAGCTGCCATATACACATTGCAGTATGTATCGAAACCAAAAGGTGGATATTTTTTTTAATACAAGCAATTTGCAAGGACCTAGTGGAGACTGCTATTAACAAAAGTACTTTTGTTTGTGATTTAAATCAGCTGAATATGACCTTGAGTAAGTATTTATCTAAAGTATTGGCGATCGTATGACTATAGCCAGCATGCAATGTGATAAACAAAGCCATAACGTTAGAGCATGTTTTCCAGCAGTGGACAGCGAGTTATGATGGGTATTTATACAAAGTCGTGTTTAATGTATTACTACCGGTAGAGAAGAAGGACATAAGGATAGTTGCTATTGAAAATCTTCACGTTTGTGTATGATTCCAAAACGTGGACAAAAGACCGGAGATTGAATTTTATACAAAGCTATGACTATTCTACTAGTACAGGAAGTGGGCAATTGCCTTAGAATAGAACATATTAAAAAATATAACGTTTGAGTATGAACTGAAACAATGGAAAAGTATATGGGAAAAGGTGTGTATACAACCGTGTAGCAAATGTTGTTTGAACATAGGTACATACAAGGACCTAAACACAGCTCCAATAGTAAAGACACGACATTTTTATAAGATTAGAATCACTGACAATGATTTTGGATCTGAATTTATGCAAAGCCACGACAAATGCATGAATACAGGTAGTGGACAAGGACCTAACGAAGGGTGCTGTAAAAAAAGCAGAACTTATTCAAGCAATAACGGGAGCATTGCGACCAACGCTAGTCACTCCCAGAACGACAGGAGCAGCCTTTCTGGATACCTTTGGAAACTCCTTTGACATCAAGTGACTCCTCAGACAGGAGAACCATTGAATTATGAATAACCAATTTTACTTAACTGTACCCAGTGACAATTCTGTGGGTGTTTTTTTTTTCAACAACACCTTGTGTTGTTTCACGGCCAAATTACCTCGAGTCATTTGGTTGTATCACGAAACTCAATGGGAAGTCGCTTTGGTAGAAATCTTGCATCCTACGCAAGTTCTGACTGTCAGTGAAAATCAGATGAGGTTTACCTTCGAAATCCTTAATGACCAAGTTTAAGTAGACTTGGACAAAAATGAATATTGCTTCTACTAATCCAAAATAGATAAAGTGCCAGACAACCCTCAATCCAGCACTTCTACATCATCAAAATTGATGCAGGCTATTATTTTAGTGCTCAACATCTGGTTGAAACGTTTACTGCTATTTTCAACGCTCAGTTTGGCAATGTCGTGGATAAAGCAATTATACACAGTGTACAATAAAATAGTTCGTCGTCTGTATATGAAGTTTTCGGATGACAACACATTACCATCACTTTTTTTCCCAGTTCTTTTGATATTCTGGATGAGACACCAAATGCCCCCGGAATTAAAAGTCATCTGCAAACAACGAACCATTTTACAAGAGTTTTCGTTTCCCTGTGGAATTAAGCAAAGGATTGAATATGATGTTTGTGTACTCTGATGTGGTGGAGTACAATGTGGTGGGAAACACAGCCGCGCCGTTACTGAGAGTCATTTCTTTCAAAGTGGATTCTACCATGGCTGCTTACGAGGAAGGTGGAAACACGTATCACGTTCACCATGTATTTGTATATCCCATTAGTTGCTTGCCGGGAAGTCGTATTTTGACAGGTGCATAAAAGGTTATGTTGGACAAACTATTCCATTCTCGAAAGGAAAAATCACAGTGAAACTATGTCTTTCAAGTGAATTGTAACCCATGTATCCTCTGTACCTAGGAGTCACTCGACAGCCAGGACAATATTTAGGAGATATGCTCAAAAATATTTAGGAGATATGCTCAAATCCGCTTTTCGTACGGTGCCTCCCATCTCAAAACCTACGGTGACGCGAGGATTACATGCTTTGAAAGATGCCGCTTTGACGCAATTTCTCCAAAATGTCATCATCGACAAACAAAGTCCCAAAGAAGCCTTCTTGAAAGCAGGCAAAAATGTGTTGCTTCAAAGTGGAAAGTACATTTTAGCTTGCCGAGAGACTCCTAAAAATGCGCTGGACGCTGCTGACCAAGACATTCATTCTTTTATTCATGCCACAGCAAGGACAAGAGGCAGAAACATACCATGAAAACCCTCCAAGGTTCATAAACACGTTGCGATAAAGGCTAAGAAAAGAAGAACAGCCAAAGAATTATACGTCTTTGATTATTAAACAGGAAAATGATGCATCGAGCGTCTTGCGAATGTTTGAAGTCAGAACTGCATGATTTGCCATGCCACCCACCATGATGACGATGCAAGAATCCCATTGGGTAGAATTTCATGCTGTCTCGTCTTTGACGACATCATCACCGTCGAATTTGAAATCAAAGGCCAGACGGATAAGAACATCTCTCTGAATAGCTGTTACTTGTACATGAAAGCCAAAGTTGTCAAAAAGGATGACACTGTTCCAGATGACGATGCCAGAGTAGCTCACGTCAACAGTTTTATGCATTATTTGTTCAGTGAAGTTGATTTGTATTTGAATACAAACTGGTAGCAGCAGCATGGATTTTTACCCTTACCAAGCGTACCTAAAACATCTCTTGACGTACGGAGAAGAAGCCAGAAAATTCATCCGGATGCTTGCGCAGAATAGAAACCTGATACGTCGGAGAAGTTCAACGACAAGCCGTTACAGAACATGGCAATTCTCACAATGTTAGATTTAACGACCGTCGAAAGAAAATCTTACAAGGAAGAAATTTAAAACTGACGCATATGGACATGTGGTTGCAAGACAAGTATTTGTTGAACGGAGTGTATATCCGCCTGATGCCGAATTGAAGCAGTCATTTTTTTCATCTGATGACCAATGCGAACGAGTACAAAACCATCATCCAAGAAATCCGACTTTACGTGCGTCTCGTGGAAGTGTTACCCAAAGTAGGAAACATCAGTCACACTTTGAGCAGAACGACCGCCAAGTATCCGATATAACTAGTGAAAGGTAAAACATTCACCAATGCCGCTGGACTCCGATCCAAGAAAATCATTTGCAAGGACAGTTAGCAAAACGTTTAATCACTGGCGTCGTCAGCAATGAAATCTTCGACGGAGCCATCACTTAAAATCCTTTCGGGTTTAAGCACCACAAGGTGTAGATTGAAGTTGAGATGGCTAGACCTTGTATACCAGACCTTTCGAAAATAAACTTAAGCAGAAAAGTTACTTGAAATCATACTTGACCCTATACGAAACCACGGGCTAGTTAAGCACCAACAACAGACACGGCATTTCGTACGACGATTATGCAGGAGGTTACACTTTGTGGGCTTTTACTTTTTACTCCTGACCAAGGCAGCGACGAGGGACATTTCCACTCTATAATATCCGGTCAGCTTCGTGTGGAACTTCAGTTTACCTAAGTTCTGCCCAATGCGGTGAACGTCATCTTGTACGCCGAATTCGACAACACTCTAGAAGTCAACAGTATGAGAGAAGTGATTAGTTAGGACAAGGAGTGAAGTTCATTAATTCGTTGTGTAATTAAGTTCTTTTCAACCGAGAATCGATGGTGTTAGCATAAGGAAAGAGTGTCGACAGGAATAATTCAGCTGGTAATTTATAGCTACAGCGGGATGTGATGGTTTATCTAAGACGACTAATTTTGTCATCTTCCTATAGGACACGAATAGCGTTATAGGCTCGCGAGTGCATATTAGGCTGCAAACTAACCATAACTTAGTTCTGTTGTCTTTTGATGGACGATATCTGACGCAGAAAGAGTGTGAGTATTTGTTGATTCCAGGAGAAGAAACTCATGACAGGAATTTAAGTTGGGTACTATATTTTTATTTGAATGGCAAAATAGCTCCATGTCTGGCTGCACAGTGGAAAGGGAACGCAATCTGCAACCATGAGGTTGATGGCCCGAAGAGAGAGAGAGAGAGAGAGGGAGGGAGAGAGAGAAGAAAGAAGGAAACGCTAACATGCTAACATATCACCATCAGTGATTTGGAAAAGATCGGAAGCACCAGTGATGCGAACATCCCGGCAATCCGAGTTCGATCATTCACTCGATTATATGATGAAATTTGTTCTATCAGTATAACAGAACGGCTAATTAAATTTCGCATAAATTCTACCTAAAATTGTAGGAACTTTAGGTCTATATGCTTCGAAACAACTACTAGTGCTAATAATACGTATATCCCTTGATATAGTGCTGTTGATAATTGGCATACATGTGCATCCGTGGGACACACATCAGCTTTCTATTGCGAACTATGCTTGCAGCACATGCGGCCTCAACATGGGTTCTATCAAGCTATACTGAAAATAGAGGTCCAAGTGCCACCAAGCAACAACTCTCGCTTCTCATCGACCCGTGGGACCGTGGGTAAAAATTATAAAATAGTCACATATTATGGTACGCCGTTTTTCATTTTGTTCGGTAATTCTTGAAGTAACTTACTTTTTAAGTTTGTGATTTTTAATACAAATTCTTTTAAAATGTATTTGCTTCTTTATATACAAAATATCGAAAATTCATCTTTCATGTGCAGGAAATGAAAAATATATTCTCAGTAGTCAAAATAGATTTGGTGCTTGATTGTTTATTAATCTGAAAAGAAAATAGTTTACATCTTTAAGGATATTTTGTTATGTATTTCATCAGCAATAGCTTTCAGTATTCCTCTCTGGATTGCTTTCATCACTTAGGATCCCAAATAAAATTGTATGTCTGTCTAACTGGTGGCTACATCATACTTCTGGGTCAGAATTATACGTCACCGTTTAATTCCAGCTTGTAAACCAGCAACCAATGCTTCAAAAATAGGTATTATTCAGTAGATTCATCTGAGGATTTAAGTTCCTGAATTTGCCTTTCTCTATACAAAATTTGAAGAATATCTGATTGGCTAAACTGCTCTCTCTCCGTGTGTGTGTGCGTGTGTTGGATTTATAACGTCGCTTTAACAGTTTCTCAGTGATATCGCTACTACGTCTACAGTGTGACACTTTATATTGATGTCTAGCACTGGGGCATCGTGCGGCACACATGTAGCATCGTGTCCCACCATCTATTCTGACACTAGGCCAACCAGTCCTAACACTAACATGTTAATGCTGAGCGCCAAGCGAGGCAGCTGCTACTACCATCTTGTAAAGTCTTTGGTGTGACTTGGCCGGGGTTTGAACCCGCGACCTCCCGCATCCATGGTGGGCGCACTAACCACTAAGGCACTGGAACTGTCTGGCTAAATTGTTTTACTTTCATCTCAAATATCAGGCTTAATATGCAAGTACAACGCGCTGAATGGAACACTGTCCTCTCATTGGTCGACTGAAAATGTGCTTATCATTAGGCGAAGTAGTTCATTCTCAGTCGACAAATGAAGCGAGAGCAATCATGCCATGTCCAGCAGTAACGTTGGAAAACGGGCTGGCATTCTTTAAGGTGGGGTAGTGAGCAACATTTAATGTGTGCCTAAAAAGTCGAATCTCTGAGGTAAACGTCGGTGCGAAAGCTATTACACTACACGAAGATCGGTGTCCATTCTTAAATAGGTCGCAGGAAAAATGGAAGAAGTGTCCTCCCTTGTATAGTATTTATGTAATTTATAGATAAACTGTAAACAACGATACGATTCCCTGTTCTTGTAATCAAGCAAATCGTTTATATCGGCCCTGTGTCATGTTAGATTTTTTGTGTGCATTGGTTTTATGTGGCAGAAGAAGATTTAACAGAGATTAATATAAACTATTTTTAATGTTGACTGTTATTCTCATAAACCTATATTTTTACACGTGATCTAGTGGGGGAAAATAGTCTTGAGCTGCAATCAAACGCACTTCTAAAACCAGTAGAATATTGCGCATGCCTGCGATAAAGAAAAGGAAACAAAACAACAACAACAACAATAATACATTTGAGATACTCAGAAGAAACAACGTATGTACAATGTACAAAACACTTCTACTTAAATGGTATGTGCTGGAGGGCATCCAGGCTGTGGAGTTATCAGTGTTGCAGCTGTCGATACTGAGAGAAATATTTAATGTCTAATAATGCTGATACACTTATTATATCGTAATATTAAATATTTTTTTATACCTTTTTTATTATATTATAAAATAACATTATATAATATATTCTGCTTTGTAATTCATATAATATTTGGTAGTTTGAATTAAGTTTTGCCAAACTTACTGGTATTTTCAAGATGAATCAATGGTTCAGAATGGTAAAGCCAGTTATAATACGTCAATAATCATTAAACTTCATTTCATCAAAGGAGTGTACGCACCTATGTGTATATAACGACAATGTTAAGTATTTGGGTTGGACTGTATTAAATTTCAGTCACCGTGAAATTACTGTTGATAAGCGAACGTGTTTAAACATTGCATTTATAAAATGTCAATTTATTTACATGCACGTTCCTTGAAATCTAAAACCAGCAAGTTAATTATTCCTAATACAACCTGCTGTTTTTTTTTTTGTTGTTTTTGTTTTTTGGTTTTTTTTATTAAGAGTGATCGCATAATAAATTGTCAGAGCCCAAACTGATACCTCTAGTTTTGGCAAAATTACAGGATCTCCTTTTGAGACAAACCTTATCAACGTTACCGCAATTTCTTGCACTTTTGGATGACGAGCTACCAACTGATACATGCGTTGTGTGTACTACGGTAATGGGGTGCGACATTCAGGACTGGACCAAGGGTTGACGATCACCTGGTTCGCCGGACCTAGCTACACCATCCTAATTTGTGACGACGATTATGGATAGTGTTTCAAATCATATAATGTCAAATGTCACTGAAATCAGTTCTGTATAGTTCTTCTAAACATTGTCTGGACAGGTGCCAAAATGAAGCTGGCGGAGTGCATAAATAGCATGTTTCTTAGTGTACTAGTCGGTTAAAAGTAATATGACGGTGTTGTATGAAAGCCCCAAATGCCGCCGTATCGTGCAAAAAGTCGTATATGCCAAATCCCCTGAATAATGTTGAATCTTGAAAGATATTGGTCCTAAACATTGTTGTGTGTCACTAAAACTAGATAATATAGACGATTCATCACATTGTAGACCATGTGATTTCTCCCTCGAACTGAAAAATGCGGCCATTTTCACATTCATACGAATTAATCCGATGTCCATCGGCGACATCCGTGGGTCAACCGATTTAAGTCGAAAGCTGGAACACAAGATTTGCGAACGTTACTGTTGTAAACGAAAGTCAACACAAAGCGATGTTGAATACAGTAAGTGATCCTTATATGATATTATTCCAGAATACTTTGTTCCAAATATAAATAAATTTTATACGAAATGAAGGAAAAAGGTTGAGTATGTTGTTACGATACCTGTACAAACTGATTTAATTTCAAACTTCTCAGATCCGTTTAAAAAAGTGGGTCTGCCTCACTTCCTTCCCTCTCTAATCAATTTATTCACTGTGCGCGTCTTGTTGTTAGTCTGGCCACCAGGATAATTTGTAGAATGCATGACGTCATTACTTTTGGAGTACTCCCAAAAACGAGCGGAATTAAGAGCTACGACAGCAATTGAATTAAGGGGTGGCACCTGTTTAATTCTGAAGTGAATATTTGAACATCATTTAAACCTCACATCCTGATTATTTCAAAGAATATTTAATGTCAGATAGTTTATTTTAATAAATCATTTCAGTCCTTCCACGCTTTAGTTAGATTGGTAGGATGGTGAATGGAGTTGGGGGCTTTAAAGAGAGAATGTACAGAATACAGATCCGCACACCTCTTCAAAATGGAGGAGATACTGGTCTTTAAATAAAACAAAGAAATACAACAATGAAGGAAATATGTTCCTCATGATTCCGCGGCCAACATGGCATGTAAATTGTTGTTGTTGTTGTTGTTGTTGGGTTTAACGCCATTTTTCAGCACTCGATAGGCCATACATGGCGGCCAGTATTAATGGTGGAGGAAGAATCCGGGAATACCCTGGAAAGAACCACCGACCCTCGAGAAGCTACTGGCAAGCTTTCTCACATACCCACATTGGCCGAATCCGTGACTGGAACCTACGCAGACAGAGGTGAGATGGCAGTGATCCGTAGGCCGATAAATCAGCCCTTCACCCGTTACGATCTTGATGTTGGGGTTAGGGGCTGATTTCATGTATTCATTGAACTCTGCAATTATCAGCAGACACTTTTGGCTGCACAAATATGTGTATATTTCACACACTTACCGGTATTTTTCGCGGCTGTTGAGCTCCCGTCGGCTGAAGAGTTCATTTTGCGATATGTACAGCATATTTCCGAATCAAATCCTACGTTTGACAACTTGTAAATCCAAGCAGAATAACACAACCCTAAAATACCGTTGACATTTAAGTTTCGTGATCACCATACTACACAGAGCAACCAATCCGATGCGACTTCCGCTCGTTCGCTCATTCGAAACACTCGGTACGTTTGGTCATGTGACTCGGTTGTTATGCTGGAAAGCGCTAAAGTATGATGGACGAAATGATTGCGGGTGTTCTTGACGAATTGGGCTATGACGTGAGATTAAAGGTGGAACAACAAGAAGCATTATTAAAATTAGTTGAGGGAAAGCATGTTATTGCTTTTTTACCCACCGGCTTCGGGAAAAGCCTGATAGAGAAAGGTAACGTGAATTTAGGAAATGTTGATAAAATGACATTGCTCTTTATTGAGGTAGGAGTTATTTGTATGTGAGAATAGTGATAATCGATTGGGCGAGCTGTGTTGGTGATACTAATAATATTTATTTGTGTTTTAGGCCACTAACCCAAGATACATATCCATACATCATGTGGTACAAAAAAGATGTCATAGTGCGTAACAAAAGAACATCTTAGTTATAAGAAGTAATATACATAAAAGTAATAATTATTGCATTTTACAGATATAAGTTATATAGCTATATACTGCACAGTATTCAAACAAGGGGATTTAAGTGTGACCATAAAAGCTGTGGAGCAAGATTTGTGATGATCTAAAGTATTATGTAGCAGGAGTCATTGATAAAATTATTATGATTATTATTGACAGTATGACATTATCATTTTTTGGATTGATAGGATTAATATGAAGTTATAATAATTTCTTTTGTCCTTTTCATAGTTTTGATATTTAAATCTTGCCAGTATTCATTGGAAAGTGTTGGATGGATACACTGATTTATGGAATGTTAGACAGAATCTTACTGATTATGCCGTTTCTCTTGGAGACCTAATATGGGATGTTTTGATTCATATAAATTATGAATGCCTGTCTACATTATAAAACATAATTACCACACAATTCATGAAAATTCTTTATCAATCTTCATAGCAGTGTTAAATGACAGTATTCTTTTGTTTTATTCTTATTAATGAATATAATAAATTATTCAAGTATGTGTTCTTGTCTAGAAAATTTAAATAATGAAACATGCATTCAGTAAGAACACATTGACAACATATAAAGATGATCACATAACAGTTTCTGTATATTGTCATTGTGATAAGGCTATTACTGGTGCATGGAAGCCAAAAATATTAAATGTGACATTGTATAAAAAAATGATAAGTACAATTCAGAAAATATTTTTTTAAACATGCATGAAATAATAGTTTTTCTGTTCTTTTGATCTTCAGTTGACCGGTAAGCACCAAACAGTGCTGGTTATATCACCACTACGGGCCTTGATGTTAGACCAACAGGCAATAATGAAGACACACAGCATCAAAGCCCAATGCATTATAAAAGACATGCCAAAGGAATCCATTCAAGGTAATTTTCCATTGACAGTCATGCATATATAAAACAGTGTGTGTAAAAGAAAATGATTTATTAAAATTTGGCACAAAAATTTATGCAAACCAATTAATAACTTTCCACAAAGTATCTAATATACTAAGAGATTTATGATGGTGTTGATTTCTGTTCTTGTCCTTATTACATACCAATCAAGGTAATACAAATAATTATTGAAAGAAATAAATCAACTGTTATATTTAGCATGGGATATTGTGATCATACACTAATGGTAGACTATCTTTATACAAGAAACCTTAAGTTATTTTGGTGCAAGAAGTAGTTTCTTCATTCAGATCTGTATTTATCTTAAACATAACCTGTTTTATATTTTTGTTATTCTTTTACAAAGACAAGTTGTAGAACAAATCTATTACACAATAATAAAGTAAAAACTGTTAATGTAGGAAAAGGATAGTAATCAAATTTCACATTTCTACAGATATCAAAGATGGAAATGTAGATGTTATTCTGGCCAGTCCAGAGGCTATCATGAAGAAGGAATGGTTACAGATTGTACATCAAGAACCTTTGTGGTCACAGCTATGTCTCCTTGCTTTTGATGAGGCTCACTGCATTTCACAATGGTGATTATTATATTCTTTATACTAAAATTTATTGTACAACATAATAGAATACTGTGTAACATCTGGCACAGAGTCTGTCTTTCGTTTATAGGAGTTAAATACAATATTGTCCCTGTTTCCATGCAGTAAAATTCTGTTATTTAAAGACTTTGATGTGTGTATTTCAAATCAGATAAAATAGCTCTCTAAATTCAAATGAGACATTATGAAAATAATAATGCAGTAAACAAATACTACCTCTGAATCTGAATCATACAAAAATTGCATGTACTCATGTAGCTCTTAGTGCCTTGGGTCATTTACTTCAAGTTCAGTACAATCATTCTTATAGCAAGTTTAATTATTCCATAACAGGGGACTTGACTTTAGACCGGAGTATAGAAAAGTGGCTGAGCTGGTGACTCATTTCCAACACATTCCATCTCTTCTCCTTACTGCCACAGCAACAGAAAAAGTGGAGAAGGATTTGAGGACTCTACTTGCACTTCCTACTGGGGACACACATACCATTGCCAGACTTCCAGACCGGTACCTCATTCTTTTATTTAACATCTGTTCTATGATTTTTATGACCATTCACTTTCACTTATATTTTAAGTATTTTGTTTGTCTGTTTATTACTATTTCAAGAAATATGTAAATTATTGTACAAACCTGTCTCTAGCTGTATTTGCCTGAAATAAACCCCAACGCCACAGTAAAACTATACATTGGTTGTGGATATTCATAACATTGCACACATCTTACCGACCTATTCACATGCTATTAAACTTTTATCCGATAAAGAACTGACATACAAATACAAACAACTACTAGCAGTGGTAAGTGCAAGAATCAAGGGATACTTGAGTAGAAATAGGGTTAACACATTATTTAGTTTTGTTTTGTTTGAAACAAATAGGGGAAATGTAAGTTGTTATAGCATAACGTCTATAATATTCAACACATACTCCCATAGTGGTGATACACACACCCTTCCCCACTGATGAAAACCTCTTATATTCAAGCAAGGTACAAATTTCATTCTCTTCATTCTACATACATATTTTACCTATCTAAACTTGCCACCTCTCTTATCAACCATTTGCTGTCTGCTTAAAGTGACTGCACTTTTTGCAATGCAGTGTTCAGTTTTCGTGTGATGAATTCCAACAAATTATAAATAGTGATCATGGGCTTTCTGTCAGATAAATATGAGCATTTAAACAGACACAAAAAATTATTGAATAAAACGTAAGGTGAAACAAAATGTCCTGACTTGTATTTGTTTCTTGTGCAACATAACACTAGTATTAAAAAAGTGTTTCTCTTTCAGACCTAATATCTACATACATATGGAGAAGTGCTCAGAGAAGTATGAGGAAGTGCTTGCATGGTTGCCACATCATGTCATGTCCAGGAAGGAGAAGTCCCAGAAGATAGTTGTCTATTGCCAAAGCATGAGGGATTGCCAGAACATTTTTATGTGGCTCATGGAAGACTTGGCAGAGAATGCATACAAGGATAAACAGTCAGCTTCCAATAATCGTCTAGTTGAGATGTTCCACAGCAGGACAGATAACGAATCAGTGACTAGAATTCTGCAAGATTTTGTGAAGCTGCAGGGTTCCATCCGAGTTCTTATATCTACCGTTGCCTTTGGTATAGGAATTCAGGTTGAGGATATAGATGTTGTAGTACATTGGGGGGTTGAAAATTCAGTTCTCTCCTATTGGCAAGAAGTTGGAAGATGTTCTAGGGATGGGCGTAAAGGACTTGGATTATGTTACATATTTCCTAGGTCTCTTAGCCGCTGTTCAGATGAATATATGAAGAAGCTTTGTAACACATCTGACTGTCTGAGACGTTGTGTGCTGGAACAATTCCTTCTCTCCAACATGGACCAATCATCTTTACCATCGTCCAGAATGTGTACTCAAGAGGATTGTGATTGGTGTGAATGTAAAGCCTGTATGTGTTGTGTTAACTGCATGTACAGATGTGGATGTGCGGGAAAACCTGTGAATGTCATTGATCGGTTGTAGAGTTCTGGTTGAAATACATATTAACAGATTGGAATGTGCACTATGTGTAATTCAGTGAAACATTACAGTATTCAAGGCTCTCTAACCTAATTTAGAACAAATTACTACATAAGATTGGTTTAAAGTTATCTGCTGATATATATATATATATATATATATATATATATATATATATATATATATATATATATATATATATATATATATAGTAATGCAGGAAACAAATACTAACAATGAGTCATACAAAAATTGCATGTACCGGTACTCATGTACAGTAACATGTATATATTATATTACCATTTTAAGTGGATTTTGATGTAACTCATTGATGTTTCAGCACATACTGGGCTATACAACACTGAAACTACCAGAAGATGAAAAATGCATAGAAATTTGATTGGCATATCATCACATTCAAGGCTTACTACATGAACTGGTGACTAACAAGTGGACTGCACATAATTCATTGACACATCATTCTGTTGGAAACAAGCTGACATTTAAGAAAAAGCTGATTAGAAGTACATGTTTAAAAAATGCCTAGCCATGTGCTCCACTTTCCATTCCAGACTTCCCAGACATTATTTAAATGACACGTCAACATATCATGGCTGTAAAATCCCATATATTACAGTGGATTTGGACTGTATTAAATTCAATAACACATCAGCACATTCTATGCTAAATAACCTAATGTAAACTATATATTACATGTACTTGTAAATAACAAATATATATTTGGTTTACAGTCAGTCACAGATACATCAATACATTTGTTAGCAATATATTGCATATTGTTATTTATGTTAATGAGAGACTACCTGTCCAAACGCATCAAAATTTATTGGCATCCATCACAGATAACAATTATCTGTTAAAGAACTACATGAAAATATCTCATTTGAATTATAGTATTAATTAAATAAACTGTATGACATATTTTTATTATTTACAAATAGTTAATTCAAGATATTATAGTTCAAGTCTGTTATCTTTATTTATTGATCTAAATAATAATTATTAAAATATCACAAATGTGTTGATAGTTTTTATAGGAATTGGGCAGTTCTTAAAACCATACAAAACTTTAATCAACATTTTATCTTTCTTTCTTTTCAAGCATCAATTGATACCTTTCACTACTGTTTATTTTTCTAAAAAAATATATGTATCTGAAATTTACTGTCAAAGGTTACAAATAACATTGAGAGAGAGAGAGAGAGAGAGAGAGAGAGAGATGTTTATGATATGGAATCTGCATAGGCATTATGATTTAGGGTCAACATTGTTTAATGAGATTTTCCTAATGTTGGGTGTCATACTGATTATTAAGTGAATATTTAATTATTTAATTATTAATTTCACTACTATAGAATAAATAAAGAAAAAGTGGCAACACTTTTTGTAAACAAGTGCTGTAATTTTTTTATATTCTTGTTTTGAATCTCTAAAATTGGATTTAAATGCACCATTATTGGGACCCTTATAACTTGGAAGTTTGTCATTTCACCTTGCTAATCACAGTAGAACAAGCATAACATATATATGCACTTCTGTCTGGAGTAAATGTTAGCCCCAAATGATCATGTAGCACATCTTGAGCTGTTTCTGTCTGTCTCTTCAGTTTTCCATGTAAATTAACTTTGTTGGATCGATTTGCGCCCAGGTGAACACCACAAAGCGAGCATGTATTTTCCGCCATTGTCTAATTTTTTGCATTCATTTCGTTCTAATCACGCGTTAACTTAACTGTACGAGAATGGTACTACAAAGGATGTTTCTTACCTGTCTTGTTCGGAGTCTGCTTGAATCACGTGATAGTCACATTCACGTTGCTACAGCCGAGTCACATGACCAAACGTACCGAGTGTTTCGAATGAGCGAACGAGCGGAAGTCGCATCGGATTGGTTGCTCTGTGTAGTATGGTGATCACGAAACTTAAATGTCAACGGTATTTTAGGGTTGTGTTATTCTGCTTGGATTTACAAGTTGTCAAACGTAGGATTTGATTCGGAAATATGCTGTACATATCGCAAAATGAACTCTTCAGCCGACGGGAGCTCAACAGCCGCGAAAAATACCGGTAAGTGTGTGAAATATACACATATTTGTGCAGCCAAAAGTGTCTGCTGATAATTGCAGAGTTCAATGAATACATGAAATCAGCCCCTAACCCCAACATCAAGATCGTAACGGGTGAAGGGCTGATTTATCGGCCTAAGTGATCCGTAGCGGAGAGCGCTTTAGACCACTCGGCCACTCGGGGCCCCGGCATGTAAAGTTGAACTATATGCGAAACATAACCAAGGTGTGACGGCCAGACTAGGGCAGAATCTATTCAAAGATAGCACGATTTACGATAATTTCTCCAAAATCGTACTGTGAAAGAGACTGAATGTGCGAAAATGGCGCCTCATATTTACTTGCCGTTCCATTATTTCTTCCTTCAATCCATTGTTTTCAAATGTTGGACGAGTTTGCCCTTCCATCACATAAATATTTCGTTCAAAAATTTATTCTGTATACCCTTTCCACATTTGTGACAGAGCATGAGACTACTGAAATTGCTTGCCATGTATTCGACGTTTAAATTGGGATTGTCATATTCTTAAAAGATATTTAGACAGGACACTGGCTAATACCCCCACCCCCGCACACCCATACCCACACACCCACATCATCAAGAAATAATTTTTACTATCTAGCTGCAGTTTATATGGACATGCACACAGAAAGAAAAGAAAAAACATTACAAGGGAAGCTTTACTTTTCACTGAATATTAATTTACATAGGATCATGTGTTTCTGTTTTACTTTAAAGAAGCTTACGACGGAAGCCACACATCAATAGCAAGCTTCACAAAAATGCATTCACAAAAGCTAAATGTCTAATGCTGGATAAATATAATGTTGACGTAGCTTGCGTAACTGAACATGAAACTATTACAGCACATACTTCCATTTTGCGATACTATTTGTTCTGATTATAAATGCACTGCTAAGGCAGAGGATATTTCCTCTAATAGCATGTTAATAAAATGTGGTAAAGGAGGAGTTGCAATCTTCTGCAAAACTTCTCTCATGAGATATGCTAACTTTATAGATGAAGTTAATAGTGACAGAGTTGTTGGCATAGAATTCAAATTTCCCGATATGCGAAATGTATATATTTTTTGTGTATATATGCCGACCCTATTATATGGCATAGATTGTTACAAAGCGCAAATTGAGTTGATTCAAAATCTCTATGATCAGTACTCACAGCTGGGGGACGTGTATTTTACTGGTGATTTCAATGCAGTAGCTGAACCAGACACTTTCAGAGATTACAAAGATAGAGTATTTCATGAGTTCTTGCGATATAATAATCTAGTGAGTGCTGGACATTTAATAATATGCACTGGTTCCCGTTATACGTTCACCCCAGCAAGAACGACGATTGATCATTTTGTACTGTCGGATCAATGCATAGGTAGATTACGAAGTGTGCACATTGTTTCAGATCACGAAGAGCACGTGATATCTGACCACCTCCCTATCCTTACTTCCCTTCGTACAGTGACCTGTGGGAGAGACTTCAGACAGTCTATGAAGAGAAACAACATAGCCTGGAATAAATTAAACGCTGATATCTTGAAAAACTATCAATCTGAGCTGGACCTTCGCCTGAAAACTTTAGATATAGATACTATTTCGGACGATGTTGATAGCTTTTACCGGCACATTGTTAATGCAATACAGCAGTCAAGCGACATCGCGCTTCCAAAGTCTAAATTCAATTATCATGCCAAACCATACTGGTCAAATGAACTCAAAGAAGCACATAAACTTCAAAGACAAGCTAGGTATACTTGGACAGATGAGGGAAGACCGAGGGGTAGTCAATTTAATTCTTACAGAGAATATAAAGATAAGAAGAGAGACTTTAGAAACGTTCAAAAACTGGCTGTGGAAAAATATATGGGGGAGGTGTATGAAGAAATTGAAAAAGCACATGAATGCGATGTAAGACACTTTTGGAAAATGATCAACATTAAGAGAGGGAACAATATAAATTTTTGTCAGGAACTATCAACTGATGGAGTTTGTGTCCGTGATGATGATTCCATCGCAAATGGCTTTGCCAGATACTATGAGGACATTCACACGCCGATTTTAAACCATAGTTTTGACGGAAACTTTTATGAATTTATAGAGAGAGAATTAAATCGGGATCTACAGGACGAAGTAAGCCATATCGAGGCCTTACAGACCAGTGTCAGTTTAAACGAAGTAAGAGAAATCATTAAAGGTCTAAAGAAATCAAAAGCATCGGGCCATGATCAAATTTGCAATGAACATTTGATCTATGGCAGCGACTACTTCATCGAGTGTATGACAATTTTATTTACTCGGATGATTGATCAATCTTACCTACCTGTAGATTGCAAAAAAGGATTAGTAATACCACTGTACAAAGGTAACAGAAAATCAAAGAACTCCCTCGAAAGTTACAGGCCGGTTACTTTACTGCCTGTTATCTACAAAGCCTTTGAGAAAATTATTCATGAACGTTTGGTAACTTGGCTCAAAGATACTAATTCTAGTATACCCAGTTCACAACAACATGGTTACCAAAAAGGTTTAGGCTGCACAACAGCGAGTTTTGTGCTGTTGCAATCAGTACAATATAATGTAAACATGGGTTCACGGGTTTTTGCTGCTTTTCTTGATACAAAAAAGGCATTTGATACCGTGTGGCACGAAGGACTGCTTTTTAAATTATTCACGTTGGGAATTACGGATAAACCCCTTTTGATATTTTTTTAACATGTATAAAAATTTACAGAGTAAAGTTCTTGTAAATGGGCAATTTTCAGATTGGTTCTCAATTGGCCAAGGAGTGAGACAAAGGGGTGTTTTGTCAACCTTGATGTACACAATATTTATAAATGACTTGCTGCTACAGTTAGAAAATAGTGGATTTGGAGCAAAGATTGGATCCTTAGCTGTGGGAAATCCAACCCTAGCTTATGATATTTCACTTTTGGCTATATATCCTAGCAATCTACAAAAGCTGTTAGATATAGCATACGACTACAGTAATAAGTGGCGATTCGAGCTTAGTGTCACAAAGTCATACATTATCATTTTCGGACCCCAATACAAGAATTATTTCAATATGAAATGGTATCTTGGCCCGTCATGTTTGCCGGTTACCGATTCGGCAACACACCTGGGTCACCGGATTAACTCAAAGCTGACGTCGCATGACGCAATACTCGATGCATGCAAGAAATGGAAAAAATCTTTTCACGGTCTGTTTGGTATTGGCATTAAACCGAATGGTTTAAATCCTTTGGTTGCTGCAAATGTAATTAAAAAGGTAATTTTCCCTTCAATGTTTTATGGAAGTGAATTATGGTGTAACATTTCAAAAAGTGACCTCGCTTTATTGGATAAAACTCTGAGGTATTTTGCCAAACATTTACAAGGGTTTCCAATACATACAAGATCAGACATTGCCCTGGGAATGCTAGGATGGACATCAGCGCAGTCCGAAATTGATAGAAAAAAAATGATGTTTTTACACAGATTGTGTTTGATGCCTAACAATGTACATACTAAACGTGTGTTTAACGTTGCGTTATTTCACTTCATTTTGAGCGGATGCATGTCAAGCTGCGGGTTAATTTCAAATTTATATTATACCTCAAAGAAGTTTGACTTGGTCGGGTATCTAACTGATTATTTACATCATTCTGAAATTCCAGATAAACATAATTGGAAAGAAATTGTAAGGTCAAAAATTGTTGGTCTTGAAAATAGCCTCTGGAGAGTTCGTATGTCTAATCAAGCAGATTTTGATAGATTCTCTTCGATACACGAATACTTACGACCTGCCTCAGTGTGGCAGTCGGCTAAAACCAGACAACACACTAAGGTATTTACATATGTAGCTAAACTATGGGCTGCTGTTCCACAAACACAGCTTGATATGTGTATTAGATGTGGGAATGTTTATACAGACTTGATACTTCATTGTTGTGTTAGTTGTCCTTATATGTCGAACTTTCGAAATTCTTTCTGGGATTTCCTGACTGACAAATTTCCCCTGAGCCTGCACATTACGTTATTTAATGCAGAAGATGAGCTGCAACTACAATATCTTTTAGGTATAAGGTTACCATCAGGAGTAATCGACAAAGAAAACTCCAAGCTATTCGTCCTGTATGCAGCATACTTTGTCACGCAGTGTGCAGCTATCTTCTGTAAATAAGGTACTGAAACTTGCAACTTATGAGTTGACGAATACTTTGTTGATTGATATTTTTTTTTTAAATATTTATTGATTATATTCAGATGATTTATTCTTATATCATGTAATCTTCCATGGAAGGAAATAAAGATGATGATGATATTCTTAAAAGATATTTAGACAGGACACTGGCTAATGCCCCCCCCCCCCCCCCCGCACACCCATACCCACACACCCACATCATCAAGAAATAATTTTTACTATCTAGCTGCAGTTTATATGGACATGCACACAGAAAGAAAAGAAAAACATTACAAGGGAAGCTTTACTTTTCACTGAATATTAATTTACATAGGATCATGTGTTTCTGTTTTACTTTAAAGAAGCTTACGACGGAAGCCACACGTCAATAGCAAGCTTCACAAAAATGCAATCATAAAAGCTAAATGTCTAATGTTTCTAATTAAATTTTGGCATCTTGTAAAACATCAATCCGTTATTTTAAATGTTAGAGAAGGCAAAGTGACGTACGGAAAAACAGATCGGATTCATCATGTACTTCATTATTCCACTCTTTTAACGCAGTGACATGATTAAACGGTACGTGCATATAAATTAGTTTCAAATATAACAACCAATAAGACTTATGCTTTCCACATCTGTGAATGGTAATGGCTGATTTAAAACTAAGTTTTTGTAAATCAGACTATACAAAATTAAGAATGTATTGGTATTTGTTTAGCATAGCAGCTTTTTAGATCGTTACGCACGCTCCATCCTCATCAACTCTCTCCCCTCCTTCTCCACCTTGCGGGATAGGGAATGTAGAATAAATTCGATATGCTTTCTTACAGGTACTAAGAGACGACAAACGTCTCTGTGGTTAGCGTGCTGGAGTCTCGGCCGAAAGGGTTAGGGTTCGAATCTTACAATTAGATCTGCTTAAGTGCCTACCCGTTTTTGATATCCCGTAAAACACGTAACGAATACGTTAGCAAAAAAGACGCTCACCTTGCCTAATCCATATTGTTAAAAATATAGATCCTTTGAAATATTAGGCGGTGTTTTTTCCCTCATTTGAAAGGTAGTCTACCTTTTATTTCTTTTAAAAGTACAATAAGCGATAATTCCTAATGAAAAATATGTTAAAAAGACGTGTGTCGTTTTAAAGATGCATTTACCCTTTAAAACATACGTGCGCCGCTAGACAATGTCATATTGATACCCGCTTTTGTTTTCAAAATGGGGGATATTAGTTAATCTCAAAACCCGTCTAGATATACGTCACATTTCATATCAAAGGACCTTTTTTTTTAAAAACCATTCTTGATAGAGTAGTCAAAGTTGGCAAGTATCTGCAAAAAAAAGTTTCAAAATTCCTACCCAGGGAGGACCCCCAACGGAGTGGAGAGGAGGAGTAAGGCATTATGTTCATTATGGGTTTATTTTGGTACTGTTTTCTTGCATTACTCACGATAGGCCACGCTTACAGCGTATTCGTTCTTGGGGTGAGAGCAATGGGTTCATAGGCGTTTATGTAGCCAGACAAATAGGGCATCGCCAATATATTTAGTCATGGGCGGTCAACTCAAAAGCCTTTGAGGACTCCCGGTATTAATTCAGTCCCCATAGTAAACCTAAGCAAACACCATGATATTAAAAAGTCAATAACTTAAAATTTTTGAGGGCTCATGATCAAACCTATATTTATCAGTATAGATAAAACCTGGATATCAGCTTCTGTGTAGAGGAAACGTTTTGAGCCGCGGCATTTTCTGGACCTGCATGTGTTTGAAACATGTGCTTTCAATTCCGCACCAAAGACTAATATGCCAATTTTAGTAATGAGTGTTCCAAACTCAAGACTGTTAGAGGACTGAAATTCCATCAATAAAACAGTGTCTCTATTTTTTCACGTACAACTAGGATAAGCTCTCAAAATATTCTTGTTCCTAAAACATAACTTACATTATTAACCACTCCTGGTCAGCCAAACCCATATATACTCTATTTTATATTTACCCATTTAATGGTTGGTTCCCATTTTTCCATATCATTAGTACTGTGTGTCCTATTGCCACCCTTGATTTTCTTGACAGCCCTAGGGATAGTAGCTCAATACATAAGTAAGCAATGTGCATAGTTCTGCTGTCAGAGATGAATGTTAAATTATATTGCAAGTTCATCTTCAACTAAAGAGCAATGGTGCATTTCAGACAACATTTAAATATTTGAGCTTTATTTAAGAAAATCAGAAAAATATTAAAATAAAGTTGTCAATAAGAATCATCTTTTTTTAATATCACCATTTATCACTCTTCAATTTAATACTGAAATATATTACCAGCCTTGTCATATTATGTAATTAATGAGTAAAAGGTCAAGGTGACCATCTATATGTACATGTATTATTACAGAAAGAGATTTAAATGACAAAAATAACATAAAATTCCTCCCAGAAGACATAAAATTTAAAACTAAAGTAAGGTAGACATAAGTCCATTAAACTGCAGAATATGAACTTTCAAAACTTTCACTGAAAGAAATTAGTGGGATGCAAAGTCATGAGAGGTCGTCAACATTAAGCATGGTGGAAGAGACCTAAGTGATCATATCTGAAACATTATATTTCAAAACACAACTAGAAAATATCATTGCTTACTGTAATTACTCTATAGATGGTAAATTGTATAAATTTTATATATGTACTGCTTAGATTTAAACCAAAGTGCGAAACACTCCACCTAACTTAGTGAAATCTACACACTGTTCCCCCTCATCTTCTTGGCAACAGCTGATATATCTGAATATGTGTTTAATATCCCACTTAAAGTCACTCTGTGGTTTGCGAAAGGTATTAATTTTGCTTGTTATCTACAAATAGAACCATATGATTGCATGTATAGTTAATTGCACTTGTATCTGTGGAGTCACTGTATTGCTATGGCTGTCAATAGGACTTGTGGTACTAATTCAGTTCCCATAGTAAACCTATGCAAACACCATGATATTAAAACTTCAAAAACTTAAATCTTTTCAGTGCTCATGATCAAACCTATATTTATCAGTATAGATGAAACCTGGATGTCAGCTTCTGTGTAGAGGAAAGAATATGAGCCGCAGCGTTTTCTGGACCTGCTTGTGTTTGAAAAATGTGCTTTCATTCCACACCAAAGAGTCAGGGGCTAATTTTAGTAACGAGTGTTCTAAATTCAAGACTGTTAAAGGACTGAAATTCCATCAATAAAACAATGTCTCTATTTTTTCATGTCCAACTAGGATAAGCTCTCAAAAGGTTCATTTTCATAAACATAACTTGCATTATTAACCAATCCTGGTCAGCCAAACCCATATATGCTCTATTTTTCATATCATTAGTACCGTGTGTCCATGAGAGTGCTTACATATGGAATTGATTTTCATTGTTTCCATGACCCATGGGGCGCATGGGCTAAGGCCAAAAGGAAAATGATAGTGGATGTGACCAAACCAATTTGTAAAATGTTTGAAATGAGTTCCTCTGATAAAGATGTTTATTACAAGTGGCAGTTCGTAATTAAGTATCATAATAAAGTATCGTAATTACGTATCATAATTAAGTATCATAATTAAGCATCGTAATTAAGTATCGTAATTAAGTATCGGAATTAAGTATCATAATTAAGCATCGTAATTAAGTATCGTAATTAAGTATCGTAATTAAGTATCATAATTAAGCATCGTAAATAAGTATCATAATTAAGTATCGGAATTAAGTATCATAATTAAGCATCGTAATTAAGTATCGTAATTAAGTATCGTAATTAAGTATCATAATTAAGCATCGTAATTAAGTATCGTAATTAAGTATCGGAATTAAGTATCATAATTATGCATCGTAAATAAGTATCTAATTAAGTATCGGAATTAAGTATCATAATTAAGCATCGTAATTAAGTATCGTAATTAAGTATCGTAATTAAGTATCATAATTAAGCATCGTAATTAAGTATCGTAATTAAGTATCGGAATTAAGTATCTTCTTAAGTATCGTAATTAAGTATCTTCTTAAGCATCGTAATTAAGTATCGTAATTAAGTATCGTAATTAAGTACCATAATTAAGCATCGTAATTAAGTATCATCTTAAGCATCGTAATTAAGGATCTACTTAAGTATCATAATTAATTATCGTATTTAAGTATCGGAAAATGAACGAAAAAAAAGACAGATTATTGGATCAATCAATTTGTCCAAGCCTTTACATAAGCTCAAAAGATATTAACACAAACACAGCCACAAACTAAATATATTATCTACAGTTATATGGATACATGATGCAATTTACATAAATTTTGTTAATAAATACAACAACAATCATTTCATGGTAAAGAGCAAGCAATACATTTTAAATAAATCTGATGAAAAGAACATGAGATTCTCTCAAGCAAAGGTCTGTAAGGGCCTGAGATCGCCAGTCATCATCATCATTTGGATTATAGACGCTTTCGTCCAATAAGGGCATGTACGTCTGGTTTATGTCCTTAAACAGATTATTTAATTGATCCGGGGGAAGGAATTAGAGCCCCATCCCCCGGGCATTACTGTGATCATAGATCACTAATTAATTGAGCCGTCAGATCGTGGGACTAATTCCCAAAGGCTAAAGTCCTTAACGACCTGAATGTGGGGCTTACATGAGTAGGAATGGACCCAACACACTCATGTTCAGAGACGAATTACAGTTTTCCAGAACTGAGCAAAGGTGTCAACCAAAGCAGTATGTGACGCCAGTAGCGATTGGTCGCCACTATGACGTCACATCGGGACACCAAACTTTGGACGGGTGGAAATGGTTACACATCTCCGTCAATGTACGATGTTAGAGAGAGAGAGAGGCAGGAGAGGCAATGAACTCGGCAAGCCATCCATGGATGTCGTGTACTCCCAGAAAAACCAGCTCGTACTTATTTCAAATCTAGTCCAGCTGGACAGTAAAATGCCAATAATGTGTAAGCCACCTGTGCAATTGTTCAAATCAACTAAGTCAAAAAATTTCAAAATGATTCATTCTAAAGTTGGAATTTTAGTGTACAGAGTGTACATACGATATACTAATTAAATACCAATCGGTAAAGCCGAAATGACTTATAAGCAGTTTGTATCACACATACGAGAAAGTAATTTGTGCAGATTGCATAACACTGGTCAACAGTGAAATCATTACTGACTTGAAAAGGCCCTAATCTGTAGTATTTTGGTGTGCCGAACACGAATATAACCGTGAAAAATTTGTATTGGCTCTCGTTTTGAAGATATTCATATACCTCATTTTCTATGTTTCACTGTGTAAATTTCTCCAGTAGGACTGCAGCAACATCCGGAATAATGATGTAACATTGCATAATACCATCATGCTCACATCATCCACAGTTGATTGCATCATTTTCTGATGCAATGCAATACTAATGCCATGCGGCTGCTGAAGTAAGTTGACGTCAGCAGTGTACTATACATGTGTAGGCCTATTATACTAATGCCAGGCGGCTGCTGAAGCTGACGTAAGCAGTGTACTATATAAAGCCCAATCAGATAGGTTCAGCATTTAACATATTTTAGACGTTGTGCGAGACAGTTCAAGCTACTGTTACATAAAACTTATTATTTTATCCATTTACGTACAATAAAGAACAGTAATGCCTCGAAAGTGTGTTAATACCGCGGACAATTTTTGCTATATTTGTGGGGAAGTGACGTTTGCCAACCAGAAGAAAAGTATCAATTCTCAAGTGAAGAAGGCATATCATCTTTACTTCGGATGCAAGGTTGGTGACCAAGACAAGCCTTGGGCTCCGCATATATGCTGTGCTACATGTACAACACAGCTTTCACAGTGGTTGAATTGCAAAAGGTCATCAATGCCGTTTGCAGTCCCAATGGTGTGGAGAGAGCCAAGCAACCACCTAAATGACTGTTACTTCTGCTTGGTTCCTCCTCTTTCCGGCGGAATAACGAAGCGAAAGAAGTCGAGAATAGTCTACCCAAACATTCCGTCTGCATTGAGACCAGTTCCACATGGTGAGGGACTTCCTATTCCAGAACCTCCAGCAGAATATTCTCTTGATTCATCTGACGAAGACAAAGGTGAGTCGACCTGTTCTTCTCCTGGTCCATCAGCATGCAGTGATCCAGATTTTCACTGTGGTGCATCATCAACCCCACACAGAATAACACAGGAAGAACTAAATGACCTGATTCGTGATTTGGACTTATCAAAGAACAAGGCAGAATTGCTAGGATCAAGACTCCAACAATGGAATCTTCTAGAAGAAGATGTCACAATTACTGCATATCGAAAGCGCCACCAGCAATTGGAGCCTTTCTTCAGAAAGGAAAGTAATCTGATATTCTGTTCCGATATTGAGGGCCTCATGAATGCTTTAAAAATCACTCATGACCCACAAGAATGGAGACTATTTGTGGACTCTTCGAAACTGAGTCTCAAGGCTGTGCTTTTGCACAATGGAAACATTCTTCCATCTATTCCAGTAGCGTATGCTGTCCACATGAAAGAGACATACGATAACTTAAGGCAGCTACTGAATTCCATTGAGTATAACAAGTACAGCTGGCACCTCTGTGGTGATTTGAAGGTAGTTGCCCTTTTAATGGGACTGCAGCAAGGATATACAAAATACATGTGTTTCTTATGCGAGTGGGATAGCCGAGCAAGGGAAATGCACTACATGAGGAAGGAATGGACTCACAGGCAGAATGTAGCCATTGGAGAGAAGAATATCCAACACCCAGCTCTGGTTGAGGCTCAGAAAATCTTGCTACCACCCCTTCACATCAAACTAGGTTTGATGAAGAACTTCGTGAAAGCCATTGACCGGACTTTGCCAGCATTCCGATACCTGCATGAAAAATTCCCTCGACTCAGCGAAGCAAAGATTAAAGAGGGAGTTTTTGTGGGTCCTCAGATTCGAGAGCTTTTCAAAGATGACCGGTTCAACAACTTGCTGGAAGGTGACGCGAAACAAGCATGGAATGCTTTTCGCCTAGTTTCTACAAACTTCCTCGGAAATGTTAGGGCAGAATACTGTAAGGAACTAGTAGAAGACATGTTGATGAAGTATAAGAAACTTGGCTGCAATATGTCTCTAAAGATTCACTTCCTTCATTCCCATTTGGATTTCTTTCCTAGCAACTGTGGTATTGTTAGTGATGAACACGGCGAACGTTTTCATCAAGATATCGCAACAATGGAACAAAGATACCAGGGAAAATGGTCCACTACAATGCTGGCTGACTACTGCTGGACACTCCTCAGAGATGCTCCCGAACAGCTGTACAAGAGACAGGCGAAGAAATCTAAGATGTAGTCAATGACTTGATTTTTTATAGGTAGGCTATTACAGTTGACCTTTTACTATTGGAATGCATTTCGTTATGTAAACATTAATTTCTTGCAGATTACAAAAAAACTAGAGCCAATTTTGCAATTTGACTGTCATATTCGTGTTCAGCACATAAAAATTGATAAGAATTGACTAATTTTATTTCAGTAACATGACTTTTGTAAAAATTTGTTGTCCAGTGTAATCTGCCAGCATGCAATCTACCATATTGGTCAAATTCTATTGAGCTGATTTGAGAAGTCATTTATTATTTGTACAAACCTGAAGGCTTTTATGCAGATAGTCCTTATTTGTACAAACCTGAAGGCTTTTATGCAGATAGACGTCATTTGTACAAACCTGACGGCTTTTATGCAGATAGTCCTTATTTGTACAAACCTGACGGCTTTTATGCAGATAGGCGTCTATTGTACAAACCTCTCTGACACTTAGTTTGGGTGAATTAACCAAAATAACAGCGGGTAATTATGAAGGTGCATAATACGTAACAGTTTTATTACTGAACAAGATACAAAAGTACATTATACATAATACCGTTTTATTATTGAACAAGGTTTTATTACATTATACATAATACTGTTTTATTATTAGGGGGAAACGGGGCGTGTTCTAAATCCGTCCCCACGTGGACAGACGGCACGAAGGACATTTTCCGCTAAGTTTGATTGGATCGGGTCATAACGACATCCAATCGGAATTGAAATAGAGGGTGTGATAACAATTTCGATCCGAATTATAACTTCTAGCTAAAAAGCGAAAATTTAGTTTCGCCTAGACAGATTGCTGAGCAATATAGGGTTACTCCGAGAGAGCTACTCGTAATTTGGTGGTAAAACTTAGAGAGGAGATTCTAAGGAAATACAAAGTTTCGTAAAGGTCAGTAAGTTATTTGCTCGATTTTTGCAGAATATTACGGCATTGTAATAGTAATTATGTGTAGTATCTATACTTAATTACTAGGATCCTTTAGTAGGTACAATTATCTTTGTAGTGTTCATTTAAAGGCTTATTTGAATATTATGCAGAGAATTATGTAGACTATTAGCTTGTGGTCAGAATTAATTTTGTCATTCGCTAATAGGTTACTTCGTAGTAAATTAGTGCATTTATTCATGTGATATGTTAGAATTTACAAATGCTTGATTTGTGAATTTGGAAAATGGTTGAAGTGTGTAAAATTTGTTAATATGAAGCATGGATATTTGAATATTTGTGCTCTTTGTATGAGTTGTAAAGGAATGCGTCTTATTTCTGTGATATTGTTTAGTATAATTGCATTTCGAATATGTACTGATGAGACGCAATTTATTGATGTATGTATGAGAAGTAATTGATACCGTGCTTTTATTACGACGTTGTTTTACCATATAAGAACGTATGTGGAAAGCTCCAGAAATAGAGGGTGCTGTGACACAATCCCCGAAAACATTGCTAGCTGATAAAATAGGTTACCATTCACATAACCTAACATCTATGCACATAATACAGTAAATGTCATAAATACATTCCTGCTTGTAAGTACCCTACAGAACTCAACAGCAATTGACACCTTATGCAATGACTGTAGAATACTGAAATCTATTAAAAATACAAATGAATCATACATGAGAATCCTGATCATTTCATACAGTTTGTCGCTGGTAAGCGTTTGGTAGAAATGTAAAGATTAGGAATTTTAAAAAATGTTGATAAGAGGTCAGTTTTATATAACATCTTATGATAGAGGCATTTGACCTTTGACCTTTCAAAACCTTATGGTCCATATACGTTAGAGTTTCCTAAAATTATGAATAGGTCCACCTAATATATACAGACCAATATGTACCAGCGTATAGGATGGATACTACTACAAAATTTGTTGGCCCCAGATCTACTATCGTATAATGTGCTGGCAGATATGGGTCTATGCAGTCTGTTAGGAGTAATCAGTCGAACAAATATCATAGACCATAATCTGCCATCGCATTGCGCTACAACAGATCAGGTCTATGTTATATGCAGTTGGACAAGACTTATTGTGAATATTATATGGTATTTGTTTGTCAATATAAAATTTAAAATCACAAATGTTTCAAACAGTTCATTTTTTAGATGTTCAGGAGTGGGAGCTTATTTATGGCTAGATTCTACATATAAGATCACATTATCATTAATAAGTCTATGATAACTTAGAGACAGGTCTCCTTTGAGCAGAAACGATACATGGTAAAAAGTTTCACTATCTGAAAATACGTCGATGAATCTGCTTGGATATTGACAAAGTATGATAAAAATAGCGACTGAAAAAGTAGATATGTCAAAACTGCACTAGTGTTTTAAAAGGTTATAAAAATTTTGTCAAAATTGGCAAAGTGGAAGGAAAAAGAATAAAGGTTATAGCCACTACGAAGTTCTTCCGTTATAAAAAAGATCACATCCTATATTCTTCTCTTCATACATCAAGTCTGATTAAAAAAAAGTTGTCACCAATTATATATTAAGAACGACAATGTGGACTTGATCTGTGACCTTTGATCTGTTCATCCCTTGGGATTGGCCAGGTTTCTGACTAATTCTGTGTCCAAATTCTCATGATAACTTTCTCATGGCTTGTGATCAAATTCTTATTATAAGCTTCCCACGGACAAAGATTATGTAACTACTTCTCGAAGCTTTAAAACATTAATCAAAAATAATTTTAACAATTCAGCTTTGACATCGTGACCCCTTCATCTATAAAGGAAGTGAGCTTTCCTCATGATTGACTTATTTTAGTCTGGTACCCTTCCAAGTATAATCTACGAGACAGAAGTCACAGTGGCTAAGATACCATCTTTACTTTCTGGCGACTGGAGCTCACGCTGACTCAAAGCTGGATCATACTGTGCTCTCAGCGGTTAACGTCTGTCATCTTGATAATTATTGGTGGTAATAACAGCCAGTAATTATTAAAGTGACTAGCAGCTGCTAGTACCATTTTTATAAGTCTTTGGTATGATTCGGCGTGGTTCGAACTGCAGACCTCCCTCATCCGAGGCGGACGCTCTAATCACTTAGGCCACCGGACAAACAAAAAAAAAAAAAAAAAAGAAAAAAAAAAAAAGACCTCAACACATCAGTATTTGGGAAGAGCAACATCTGAAGCATTTCTTAAGGAAACTTTCCAAATTTAAACCGATGCGCCTTGCTTGAGAACTAGTTTTGAAATAAGTGAGGCATTCTTGTCATCCAATTGTCTTCCAAACCGGAAGTAAGACACACTGCTAATATAGCTGCTTACGGCGTATGTCACTGGCGGCAATCAAAAAAAGTGGTCTTCCGTTGCAACGTAGTCGACAAGAGTCAGTGCTCTACTGCGGTGAGGGCGTTGTGATACAGTTTATGCAAAGCCCGGAGGCGGAGATAGAGGAGATCTATGAGGTATTCCCAAACTCAACAAAGATGGCAGTGGACGGCTCATACGAGAGAAATTTCAATAGAGCAGTTAGTGATGCATTTGTAGTGGAGAACTGCTTTGTGACAGCGTACGAGACCATTGCTATATTACCGGCCAGTAATAGAGGGGAAGCCAACAAAGTATTCAACCTGAAGCTGCGGATCCAACCAGAAAAGAAAAAGAAAAAAAAAAAAAAAACAAAGCGGCAAGTTGTGCTACACAGTCTTCATGGATACAACGAAAACCTCATGTCATGTATATTTAATCTGCATTGTTTTGGAATTTTTTTACATTTATTTCATTACATGCCATTGTAATGTAACATTGTATGATGGACTTGACTTTCTCCAAAATTGAATTCATTTCAGCTTGACCTGAAATGACCTTTATAATTTTATTCTGTAAACAACTAATGCATAGCTAAATTATCAGCTATGTGTATGGGTTTAAAATCAGAATTATTATTAATAGAAGTAAATTTGTTTCTTTGGGTCTTGATCGAGATTATTGGAATTTACCTGATTTTCCTGACTTAGTTCAGGTTCTGTGTTGTAATTTTAGAAATTAGTTTTTAATAATAGCTAACATTTTTTATTTTGTAAACATCAGGATCATCCTAGAAGTTTTTTTCCATTAGGTAATAGTTATATATATATATATATATATATATATATATATATATATATATATATATATATATATATATATATATATATATATATATATATATATATATAAAATACTAATTGTGACCTTAGGTCAAGTAGAAGACTATATATTATTGTCACTTAAGAGAAACTTTGTTCGTGCTTTAAGTTCTAGCACAATGAAGTTGTATTAAATGTTGTATCCAGTAAATCATTATCTTCTAATTATTGAACTCACGTGATTATTTTCTCTTGAAATACAAAAGTGCTCTGATAAAAATTATTGGACAGAAACATTACTGTGATTCAACAAAAGACTATTGACACACCAGCCGTATACAAGCTACAACAGACACATCAACACCTTCAGCTCGGAGTTAATTTGGACTTCTAGTAAATTTTATTCAGGACTTTAAACTATTAGGACTTGTGTCTTTAATTCTATGACTATTTTGGCATTTATTTCGCAGTACCGTAAGTTCTTTTTCTCGTTTTCACTGTGTATTCTAAGAAAATAAATTATTTGTTGAATTTTACAAAGATTGTTGCTTTTCACTCTTTTCTGTTTGTTAGTTTAAGACCATATACTCGTAACACTCATAATGCAGGTTACTGGTATTGCCTCTGAGGATAAGATAAGCGCCATTCAGAGCAACATGGACAAATAGATGTCTCTCAAATTTGGACAGCTGAAGTTATTTGACTGTCTGCAGTTCATGTATCCTATACACCTTGGTTAAGAATCCTTCGATATTTCTGAGCAGTATTTCCTGCAAAGATGCTGCGATGAAGAACATACGCTAAATCTACTGAGATGGTCGTCTACCTGTACTAACATGCCAAAAGCGTATTGCTATTGACCGACTGTCCGATGTGTGAGGACTGACTCAGCGAAGCCAAACAACTCGATAATGTCGATAGACCAAATAATATCTATGGCTGGGCAATTAGGCAGAACTTGCCAACCGGTGGATTCTGGTGGGTAGAATAAATGAGTGAGGTGAATATCAGAACGTCTCAGACTGTACACAAAGGATACATATCTGAGGTAGACCTTGAGTACCCAGAGGAACTGCACGACGTGCACAGAGATTACCCGCACGCACCTGAAGCTATGACGGTATCTTAGACATGGCTGCCTAAGCACTAAACGCTCTCAAGGGAGCTGTGTGGCAAATAAACCGAATGCGTCAAGTTGGATTCCGTCGCTACACGAGGAAGAAATATACATGATCCATTGGAGAAAGCTAAAATTCTACGCCAAAAGTCTAAGAGGTACTGGTGTTCGTTCAGATACCTTGGATGGCGCCATACATACAGATGAACACGGAGTTGCGTTCCAAGGCGAAATCAAAGTTCGAAACGGAGTTCTAAGAACTCGTGAACAATTTGTATGTGGCAAGACGGTGGAGTGGGCCCCCTCAGGCGAAGACGATAAGTCGCAGTACACATCATTAAATCAAAGCTTAAACTCTACAGGCCATTTTTCAATAGAACAGTGGTACTTGACCTTAGCAAACTCCTGATGTATGGCTTCCACTACAACCAAGCCAAAGCAAGATAGGGCGACAGGGCGAGTCTGCTATATATCGAAACCGAAAATGTGTGACACTAACATTCGCAGGACCATGCGCAACACAGCGATGCCAAAACAATAAGGTCGTAGGAAAATTCAAAGATGATTTCAACGTCAAGCCAATTAAAGCCAATTAAAGAGTTATTTCGACTCCGGCAGAAGAAGTACTCAGTTTTATTAGGGAATACCAGTTAATAAAAGCGCCGAACAAAGGGTGTAAGTGGATAAGTCATTGAGACTGCTCTTAAGAATAACATGTTTATTCAGGCGCTCGTCAAGAGAAAGGTGTTGAGACACACGATGCCATTACTGAAAATTTACCCCAATGTAATGTGTATGTACCACACTGTTAAAATCAGCCTATCGCCGCTGGACACAAAAACTGGATCACCAATGACTGGATAACGACGCATCGTGCCCGCAATGGAAACTTGTCGGACGAGTGCATTAACCACCTTTCTGGCCTTGGTTGAGACATTTGGGTGGTAATTGTGTATCTTCATGTACAATCCACAGTTCATCGCGAACGAAGTTTCTGCGCGGTGAACAACTACTCTAAAGAAAAGTATATAGATGACTTGCCTGGGATGTCAAACCTCTCAGCCTCAGTAAATACCACAGTAAATACCAAAGAAGGCCATACAGAGTCGGTGGCTCAGCGTTGTCTTCCTTCCAGCTCTCCAGGCGCATATAGATACCGTACCCAGGCATCTGAGGGCAAGTTTTTCTCTTCGTGACTTATTGTCTTCGTTTGTTTTTTTTTGCTAGTAACCAGTTCATACGAGCGTGCAGATTCTTCGACGTCTTCGTAAGCTCGTTGAGAAAGATGTTTATCTTGCGTTTTACATGTATTTTACACATCAGTTGCGTTTGCGTTGATACTCGGCGTGTGCAGCTTGGATTTGTTTAATAGCCTAGTCGTGGCGAATGTTTCATTGTCAATCACTTTTTATCTATCTGAGAATACGAGGGCATTAACGATCGACCTGCTGAAAATGAAATCAGCAGAGGCCATTAGGCAACAGTGATAATATGATCATGAATGATTCCCTGTTTAATTAGTGCATCCTGTGTCCAAAAGGTCAGCTTCGTGATGGTAACGGCCTTTACTGAGTCTTCAAAGTTTACGTGTAGATAATATCTGACACATAAGTTGCGCTTACGTTGATACTCGGCATGTGCAGCTTGGATTTTTTTTTGTAGCGTTCGTTTTTCTGTTAGTAACCAGTTCGTACGAGCGTGCGGATTCTTCGACATCTTCGTAAGTCCGTTCAGAAAGCTGTGTATCTTGCGTTTTTCATTTAGATAAAGTTAGATACATCAGTTGCGCTTACGCTGATACTCGGCACGTGCAGTTTGGACCTTTTTAATAGCTTTGTTGTGGCAAATGTGTTTCATCGTCAATCACTTGTTATCTATCTGAGAATGCGATGACATTAACAATCGACCTTCATAAAACGAAAGCAGCAGAGGCCATTAGGCAGCCGTGATAATATGAGTACGAATGATTCCCTGTTTAATTAATGCATCCTGTGTCCAAAAGCTCAACGTCTTGATGGTAACGGCCTTTGCTACCTCTACACAGTCTAGGCGGTTAAGGTCGACTTGACTAATCTTAGGATGGCGTTTAGCAATTATTGTGTACCCGATGTCAAGGAAGCCAAGCATGACACCTTGGTACAGTAAATTTCCGAGGTCTTTGGAGCATGATGGTGCATATTCCATATACAAGGGACGAACGTTTGTCTAGTTGTGACTGGTGCCGTCTGTGCCTGTGGTGTTTGTCACTTCTTCGGGCCCGCTACTTTTCAAGGCGACGAGTCACAGAATAAAGAGTACTTGAGGGCAGTGGATAAATCTAAGGCCGACCAAGGGATGGTAAAATATTATCGAACTCTCTTGCATTTGCCCTGCGCTTGAATGAACTAAGCGTCCGTCATAATATATATATATATATATATATATATATATATATATATATATATATATATATATATATATATATATATATATATATATATATATATATATATATATATATATGTACGCACTGAACAAGCCTCTCAGCTGGATTGTTTTATCGAGCTGCAAACTTACGCCTTCGCTCAGATTGGAAATGATACTTCCTGACTCGTGGAGAGTGCTCTTCCGTTGACTTGATGTCAGTGACAAGGCGAACTTATTTTGGTAAAATTCACTAATGTCAATAGACTGAAGTTCCTCGTTCTTGATAGATTCCCCTGCCATTATATTTAATGCATCTTCCTACTGCTGACATCGCGCCTACTTCTAATCATATACCTGGTCTGGGACACCCTTGTTTATCAGCGACACTTTGTTGATAAGGTGGTTGTAAGAGTGTCCAGCATCGTGCTGGAAACCATCGGCTTCAGTAGGGTCGAAGAGTATGACTATCGCCTTCATACCTTTTGTAGGCATATTTCACACACGATGGCTCTTGTTTAGTACATCCCTGCAGCGTATGCGTGTAAGCTCTGGGTTGTACACAAGTTCGAAACGAAGAGAAATACCACCGACTGTGTCGGTCGTCGTATTGTTAATGCTGCGGTCATAGTTGTTAAACGTCATCTCAAAGGTGAGGTGGTCTGATGTTATCTTTCGGCAGCAGCATAAAGAAGCGGCTACCAAGCGTGGCCACGATAGATGCATCGAACTTCATGGCCACAAAAGCAATGCCAGCGCCAACACATAAAGCGGCAATGTTCTGGATTCCTTAGCAGAATGCGTTTTCCTTTTTTCGCCTGCAAGGTCATAGTATACACCCCATATATCGACATCGTCAATTGTGGCCAATTCATTTCCTTTGACCTCGATAACTGTATTCAACTATAGCATTATCAAAGTTTTTCATGATTGTATAATTGACAATACCTTCCTTCCTGCTAGGTCGATAAGAGCAACTGTGAATGTCAGCCTGGCTGTGCCGGGCACAATAACATCGGTTTTCCTAAGGTTAGGAAATTTAAAAGTAACCTGCTGATCTTGGTCTACGGCGCTTAGGCTATTAATCACAAGAATGGTGCTGAGGGTTTCCTTTACACCAATCGTGCATCGGAGGAAGCGGAATAGGTCAAGTTTGCTCCGTATTTAGATATACTTCCTGCCATGAATGGTAATGCTGATGGAGTTCACGTTCCCTCTCTTTAATAAGCGAGCATATCTATATCACCATGGCTAATGGCGGCTTTGAGATAGAAGAGTTTGTTTCTTGTGAGGCCTTTCAGCCAGACGAAGAATTTATTCACATATACAACCAAAGTAAATGAGAGGGCAGAACTGCGGACGAAATACTTACTTGGGACAGCTTCAAGGAGGTGCCAGCCAGGTGGAATCAAGATGTATCCATGGAAATATTAGAACAACGCCTAGTAGAGTGTGATGTGTATTGGATAGGACTTGGGCTTGGAAAGGGTGATAGCAATCTAAAAGTAGTAAAGTGGGGCACCATAGCCTCAATGGGAATTAGCATTACAGGACCCCTTGGGCAAATATAGCCTCAATGGAAATTTAACATGGAGAAAAATCGTGGGCAAATATAGCCTCAAGGGGAATTTAACATGGGAAAAAGTCTTGGGTCACTCTAGCCTCAAGGGGAATTGAACATGGGATTTTTTTTTTTTAAATTTTTTAAAATTTAAATTTAAATTTAAATTTAAAAAAGGGGTAGGCAATTGAAAAGTCATTCTCTTTTCGAGAAATATGGCTGGCCCTGAAAAGGGCCTTTGGGTTTCTTCTTCTTCTTCTTTTAACACTTCCACTTCTTCAACCATCTTCTCACTTTTGTCACTATTCCTGTCTTCTTTTTCTCCTTTTCTGGCATCCAGTCTGGATGGCCCAAGGCTCTAAACTTTTCCTGGACTTTCATCCAATTCTGATTTAGCCTCTCGAACTCTTCCTTTTTATTTTTGTTTTCTTTTTCTTTTCTTTCTGCAGTCCAAATGTCTTTTATTATCTTGACTTGTTCTCTCATCACTTTCCTCATCATCTCCTCTGCTTTCATCATTTGGTTTAAACCCCATTTCACATAGGACCACTCAGTCCACTCCAAAATATCTTTTAAAAAACACCTCACTTCAATAGCATAATCAAGGGCCTCTTTCAGTTTACCTACTTTCACATAGTCAAGTTTTATGAAGCCTCTTAACTTTTTAACCTCCTCTTCAATCATGTCCTCAATCAGATCCCTGGCAAGTTTTAGACTCGTCACTTGACTTTTGACAAAGTCCTTAGTAACTTCATGCATCCACTCCTTCTCTAGCCTTTCCACCACATAGGCTGCATCTGTCATCCAGTACCAACTATCCTTTAGCTCATTAAATAGTTCAATACTCATTTTCTTGGGTTCTTCCGTAGAATGGTTCCAACGACGAACTTGGTGGGTTCTTATAGTGAAAGCGCGGACGTGATGGAAAACATCCCCCTAAAAACATAAAATTGATCTTACCTAGATCATGACCTAGCAACGCGCGGACGTGAAGGAAAACATCCCCCTACTTTTCTCATTTCATATAATAAAACCCGAACTATACTCTCCACATACGCTAAGAAACAATAAAGGAACCCATAATCTACTATTCACAACATCTTACGCGAGCCGTTACAAACACAATCACTAACACACAAACACATACACTCTCACTATGAATAAAGAGTTAGTGTTTATATTCACACTACTCTACCTACACACATTGGCAAATTGATAGTTATTTCTTTTCTAGAGTATTGGGTAGCCCTGAAAAGGGCTGTTGGTTTTTTTAAACTCCAGATGCACCTATCTAATGATGGCACCTTCCTGGCCTGGCGCCACACACGCATCTTCTTCCCCAGTCTCCTTTCACCTTTCTTCTTGGGAGTGCAGAGACGGGATATGTGGCTTCAGAATCCCAATTTTCTGTCTCTGGGATTCTGAAATTTCCTCTCTCCTCTTCTTTGTTTCTTCTCTCCTCCTCTTCTTTTCTTCTTCTTTCCTCCTCCTCCTCCTCTTTCATTCTTGCTTCTTCGACAATGGCCTCCGCGGCCAGTTCATTTAGTATGCGCCTGGCATATTCCAGGTGCATCTGGAGTTCTAGCAGTTTCACAATTCTGGTGTTCATTCTTCTGGTGGTGTTGATCAATCAACAAGGGTAGCTAGACTGCCGAGCGAGTTTCAATTTATACTGAAAGCGCGGACGTGATGGAAAACATCCCCCTAAAAAACATAAAATTGATCTTACCTAGATCATGACCAAAAAAACAACGCGCGGACCTAAAAGAAACACTCACTCACTTTTTACGCTACCCATTCCTATTGTAAAATTTTTTCATTAATCACTTCAATAGACTATTTACATACGCAAAGCAATCTAACCCCAAATGTACGCCTCAAACACCAAAAAAAAAAAAAAAGATGATTTTAATCTACTATCCACACCAACTTACGTGAGCGCTTACAAACACAAACTCACAAACACATACCCTCACATTTTTTAAGAAAGAGTTAGTGTTTATATTCACACTACTCTACATTCACACATTGGCAAAGTGATGGTTATTTCTTTTCTAGAGTATTGGGTAGCCCTGAAAAGGGCTGGTTTTTTTTTTGTTTGCTATGGCAATCCTTTTTAGTTTCTAAGAATGCGATGTCCTCTGAGGATAGACTTTCTGGCGATAGGTCTGCTTCTTCGGAAAGAGAAGAAGAACTCTTTGGTGTCGATACGACAATCGACAAAGCCTCTGTCAGCTTCAGGTTGCTGCTGCTGCTGTTGTTGTTGTTGTTGCTGCTGTTGCTGCTGTCTCTGAAGTCTGTACTTCTCTGTCCATTCTTCTTTTTCCCTGTTCATTTCTTCTCTGAAGAGCTCTTCTATCAGGTCTTCAGTGACTTTTAACATTCTCACATTCTCTATTTCTTCTGGCTTCGGTATCAGACTGTGTCTGACCCTATGCAAATTCACGTAGGCTTCGTTGAGCTTAGCTAGTTTGGAGCACATCTTCGTAGGAGGATGAGTCGACAATGGATGGTTAGACTGGAAACAACCCCGGTTCTTAAAGTCAAAGCGCGGACGTGAAGGAAAACATCCCCCACACGGTTTTCGAGCCGCAACGTTCAGTGAGTGTCATGAGAGGGATAGTAAGAAATCAAAGAGCATCAATCCAACATTCTTATAGCTAAACAAAAGACAAAGGCATTTTTTCAAAACACAACATTTTTTTATTCAAAAATCACTTAACACTAAACAACAACTCTAACATTTTTAACAATAATCCAACAATATAACATCAAACAATTTTTTCAAATCACAAACATTTTTTTCAATTGACAATCTACTTTAAACAGGGCTGACAACGTTGTGAATGAAACTGTGATTTCCACTGTTGGAAATCATTAGGCCATTGATGGACACTACGTTTCCTAGCTTGAGACAAAAGATAAGCATAATGGTCACAAAACCATCGATCTACTTTCACATCGTTTCTAGTAGAAGAACGAGGATCAAAATGAGTCACTAAATGTTCTAAGGAATAGCCTAGGCTGCGATGATGCAGAAAATACACACAGTACTGTCCACACACCAAGGAATCTGTGCCTTGTAATTTCACGTTATTGAATCGGGTAGTCTGAGCATTTCTTCTCATAAAGTCAATGATATCGTCTTCCAAAGGGGGCAATCCGTACGAATCGAAATATTCCACACATCCTTCTTGAGGAAAGTAGACGGCTACCCAGTGGGTTCCTGGGAGATGACTGTCGTCCGTGTTGATCACGTAAGCTTGATGGTCTTTAGGTTTGCGATGAGGGAGTTCATCTTTAGCACAGACGACAGGATTCCAAGAAGCCGTATACGAACTGTGGTTCAAAAGGTAATAAAGTTCCCAGGTATCCATGTTTTGTGTGTGCTTTTTTTCTTCTTCACAGGTAATAATAAGTCGTCAATTCGATCCTGACTTTTTGCTTGAAAATGTCTGACGAATAAACGGTTATTCGTTCTGTTTCCTCACTTTGATTCAGGAGAGTTTCGATACGATGGATCTCTTGAGTGGTTAATGGTGGACAAGAATGTTCACGCAAGTCTTTATACCACTGGTGCAACACGTCTTTGTTCGAGATGAGACTCCAAGCTTCGTCCAGATACTCGTCCAATTTTTCTTCTTGACTTAACATTAGGCATTTATCGTGTTGAATTTGACTGGGATGATCGTTTTGACATCCATAACAATTTTTCTTGATCAATTCCGTCATTTTTTCGACCAAGTGTTTGGCAAAACAGGAGACTAAATGGGCTTCTTGTTCTGGCCATCTCGATTTCATCATGATTACTTCTTCTTCTTTTTCCACGGTCTCCTCACATTCTATCTTTAAAGTTTCTCCACTAGGTAAAGAGGGATAACAGTCTTCCATGGCTTCTAATAATCTAGGATGACTTCTCTCAAGCTGTTGATTTCTATCGTATTATCGAATTCTGCATACAGGATGACGTTTACTGTCTCGTCCAGTGGCTTTGCAAACTGAAGTTCCACACGAATCTGGCCTGATTTTATAGGGTGAAAATGTCCCTCGTCGCTGCTCTGGTCTGGAGTGAAATCGAAAGCCCACAAAGCATAGCCTCCTGCATAATCGTCGTACGTAATGCCGTGACTGGTGTTGGTTCCTAACTGGCCGGTGGCTTCGTACAGGGACAAGTACGATCTCAAGTAATTCATCTTCTTGTCACTAAAGTCAGGTTCGAAAGGTCGGGTACACAAGGTCTTGCCATCGCGACTGACTTCGATTTTCTTCACATTGAAGTGTTGAAAGTTGAAAGGATTTTTTTTGAAGGCTCCGTTGAAGGCTTCATTCTCGACCATGCCAAGGATTAAACGTTTGGGTAACTGTCCTTGAAACAGATGATCTTCGATCATGGAATGATGTTGAGCGGGAATGGTGAACGTTTTCACTTCCACACGTCGTATGGGATACTTGGCAGTCGTTCTGCTCAACGTTTGACTGATTTCGTTATCTACTTTGGGTAACACTTCCACGCGTCGTACGTAGAGTTTGGCCTCCTCGATTTTGCTTTTGGGATTGCCACCAGTAGTAGCATCACTATCAGCCAACAAATGGAAAGCGGTACTGCTACGATTCAGTCTCAAGCGAACATTGACCCCGTTCAGCAAATATTTCTCTTGCAACCACATGTCCAAATGCAAACGATCCATCAGTTCTAAACTCTTTCCACCTACGATTTTCTTTTGTCTTTCCCCGAAGCCGTTATTGTCTTTATCTAGCTCGTCAAACTCCTTCGCTTCGTCAGGTTCCCATAGCACACAAGCATTGAGATGAGTATCCTTGGCATCTATTCCGTACGTCAAGAGATTTTCCAGGTAGGCACGGTAAGGGTAAGTATCCATGCTGCTGCTGACTAGTTTGTTATTCAAGTACAAGTCCACTGAGCTGAACAAGGAATGCATGAAATTGTTGACGGGAGCTATATTCTCAGCGTCATCTACTTTATCATTAGCCTTATCTAGAACTTGGACTTTCAAGTACAAGTAACTGCTATTCAGATCGATGTAATCTTCGGGCTGTCCTTTGATTTCAAACTCGATGGGAGCGGAATCGGTCAATGAGGAGACGGGTTGAAATTCCACCCACTGGGATTCTTGCATCGTCATCATCGTGGGGGGCATGGCAAACAGATCCAGTTCCGTCTTGGAACAGGCGCAAGACTCTCGGTGCATCATTTTGTTCTGGTCTTTCTCAATAATCGAAAACGTCTAAGTCTCGAACGGTTCTTCTTCTTTTCTTGGCCTTTCTCGCTTGAAGTCTGGTGAAAGGGTATTTTCTTCGTCGTCTCTTTCTGCCTTGTCCTTGCTGAATGCCTGACTCGGTAGCGTGCAGGGCATTTATAGGTGTGTCTCGTGGACCCAAAATGTCTTTACCCGTTTGCAGCAAGACATTTTTGCCAGCCCTCATGAAGGCTTCTTTAGGGTTTTGTTTGTCGATGATGACATTTTGGAGAAATTCTTTGCCTTGCGTCAGTGCCGCATCTTTCAAGGCGTGCAATCCGCGTGTCACCATCGGTTTCAACACCGGGGCCACCGAACGAAAGGCCGATTTTAACATATCTCCTAAACCGTGTCCTCGCTGTCGAGCAACCCCTCGGTACACTGGATACATGACTTACTTACGAATCGTGAGAAAACCGTTTTCGAAAATGGAGTTTCACCGTGACTTTTCCTTTGGTGAATGGAATATTTTGTCCCAAATCTCCTTTTATAGTAATGTTGACCGTGTCCAAATACGACTTGCTGACCGGCAAATAGTGAGGATGGACAAATTCGCGGTGGACGTGGTAAGTGTTTCCACCTTCCTCGTCAGCGTTCGTGGCAGAATCCACTTTGAAAGGAATGACACGCAGTAACGGTACGGAGGTGTGTCCCACCACGTTGTACTCCACCACATCGGAATACACAAAGATCAAATTCAGTCCTTGATTCAGTTCTACCGGGGTACGAAAATACTTGGCAAAAGACTCGTTGTCGTAAATGATTACTTGCTCACCTTTTTGACCAAATTTCTTTCTCATCTCCATGTCTCCGCCCAACATGTCAAACAATTCAGGACAAAATAAAATGGCCACGATTTTACTCCGGTCAAATTTCATCGAGAAGCGACGAGCTACTTTGTGGTACTTCATGGTGACACCTTTGTTGTTGACACTCTCAAAAACTTTCCCAAACACTCCATTAAACCTGGAGGCTATGGCGCTGACCAAATGATGACCACTAAAATAATAGCCTGGGAGAATGGACAAGTGGTAGGTCCACTTTTGAGTTTTCTCATTATAGGTTTTAATGTCAGATATGGTTGTTCTCTTATTCAATTCCTGTTGCAATTGCTCGTCATGAACTTCCACCTTAAAAAAATTTTGTTTGGGAAGGACATTGAGGACTTGGGTCGGGTGAATCATTTCTACTAAAGCCACTTCCCAATGGGCTTCGTGATCTAAGGGGATGGCTTGAGGTAATTTAGCCGTGTAACAGCACAACGTGTTGTTGGGAAACACCTCCATGGAACTGTCACTGGGTAAGGTTAAGTAAAATTGGTTTTGGTGACTCATAATTCCAGAGTTCTGTGGCTGTCCGAGGGGATACTACTGGACGTCAGAGGCGTGTCTCCGCCCAAAATGGGGTTCTGATTGTGGTTGGAGTGGCGACTGGCAATGGCAATGGACACAAGGTTCCCGTGGTTCCCGTTCGAGGTGAATTTCAGGGAGGGATTAGGAAACAGGTAACCGATGCAACTGCTCAATAAAATGGTCCACAATTGTTTGTCTCCTTGTTGCAAACTCAAATTGGCGATGGCTGCCCCGATGACACAATACACCACGAAGATTTGGCAGAAAAAGACGATTTGCGTTTTAGGCACACGTTCTCCACACCACACCTACAAGGGTTGTTTTGTAAATCTTGCACAGAAGAACTAGGTGAAGGAGGAGTGGTCGACGTAGCTGCGTCTGCTGTGTGAAAGGGCATGATGGTCACTTCTTTTTATAGTCGATGACTTGCGAAGCGTCGATCCAAGAATCAAAACTGGGTGGATATCCTTTCCAACGTACTTTGACTTCTTTGACACGTCGTTTGCCCACTTTACGGGTTCTGCGTTCGAGAATGCTTTCGATGTCGTACACGTCGTCTTCTTTTTTGGTGACACGTTGTAACTCGGGCAAATAAAACGTTCCTTTGAGCACTTCTCCGTTCATGTCTTCCAATTTATAGACGGCAGGATGACGGCCATGCACTCGTCCAGTGACGCGAAACAATTCGGTCGTCCAGTTAGGTAAGTAACCTTTGTCGAAAGTGCGTTTGGTTTTGCCAATGCACACCCAATCTCCTACGGCAAACATTCCACTTTTCTTGGGGACAGCCTTCGTCGGGGACGTACCAAACAGACGCTCAAACACAAGCACTTCGTTGTCGGGAGTCACGTCTTGCGGGGCACGTCCGATGCTTCGATGGTAAGATTGGTTGTACGCTTGCACCAGGTGCAGTAAGATGTCGATGTACTTCAGAGTGTGGTGATGCGTAAAATATTTCCACATGCGTTCTTTCAAAGTGCGTTGAAAACGTTCCACGATGCTGGCTTTGGTTTCGGGATTCTCGGTGGAAAAAAAATGAATGTCACGTTTCTTTAATTCTTTTTGGAAAGCTTGGTTCAGAAATTCGGTGCCTTTGTCCGTTTGCCATCGAAGAGGGTGACGACCGCTTTGTTTCAACACCCGTTGCAGGGCTCGCACTAACTCGCTGCTCGATTTGGAAGTCAAGGGCACGACCCAGGCAAATTTGGAAAAGACGTCGATGACACAAAACAAATATTTGTAGCCGCGATTGTAGCTGGCCAAATGAGAGACATCGGCTAAATCGGCTTGCCATTGATGATCGATGCCTTCCACTCGGGTGCGACTTCTGGCAAACTTGCGTCGAATGGGTTTGTGTAAAGTGTAGGTAGCTTGTTCTTGTAACCATCGTTGCACTTGAGGTAAACGGAGACTTTTCAGTCGAGTTTTGGCAGCACGATACAATTTTTGAACTCCTGCATAACCTGCAGGATGGGAGGGATCGTAGTAAATGCTGGCTAAGACCTTTTCCATTTTTTGTGTGTTAATAAGTCACCCACTCTTCGGTGATGCTACTTTGGGTGGGTCGAAAGGGTGGTTTAGAAACGGATTTACGTGTCCGATGGGCTACCGGAGTAGAAGTCGAAGGTAGTGGTGGTGGAGGTGGCAATGGAATGGCTTTGGTTTTCTTTTCTGTTTTCACTTCTGGTTTCCCTTCTTTCTTTTTCACTTCTGTCGAAGGAGGAGTGGACATCATCTTTTTAACCCAAGCTTTCATTTCTTCTCGTTGGGGTGTGGGGGACAGGGTCAACAAGGATGCTGGAATTTTACTCGAAATGGGAGCTGCTGACGGTGTTTGAGACACTTCTCGCATCTCTTCTTCCTCAGGCCTTCGTGGGGTAGCATCTCTGGTGACCCCAGGGGATGGTAGTAGTGGTGGTGGTAATGATGATGATGGTGCTGGACTTTTCATCAAGGTCCTAAAATCTTTCAGAGTGGGTAAAGCTGTTTCGTCTAAAGCTTTCTGGTGAAAGAGTTGCAGTCGTTGCAAGAGTTGACCGTACTTTTGCGATGTTTCTGTTTCGGACAAATCTTGGCGATCCATCAAGGACTGCAATTCGTGTTGTAACTGGGACATCTCACTCAAATTGGGATTGGGAGGTAAATGCGGGGTGCGTTGTTCTTGCCAACGATGGTATTCCATCCATCGTTTGCAAGGCACTAAAGCTAGTTTTCGTCCTTCCATGGGGTTGTCAGGGGTCGATTCTGAGATCTTGGGACTTCCGAGGGCCTTTTTATCTTGCTCCCACCAGTCCTCCCAACATGGTTCCCAAGACTCCTTTCAGTATGGGGCCTAACAAGAGAGGTAAAATGCCTCCACGTTGCACTAATATCTTCTTTTTTTTGACGAATGGGAATTTTCTTTTGAACCATTTTCCGAAGAACGTGACGATGTTTTCCTAAGCATTGTTTCTGGTGTTTGGACAAAGGGATCGTGCCTTTCAAAACGTTCAAACAACATTCGCACACGGTATCGATGACCTCTTTGGAGGCCGTTTGAATGAGTTTTTTTCGTAGGGGTGGAGAAGCTTTGGACAGGACAGATAACATGTCCCCATGTTTGGCTAAACGTGGTGGCAGTCCTTTCCTTTTCTTTCCTTGGGGTTTTCTGGAGGGTGACATCTTTGAGTCTTCAGGAGCACCAAAAAAACCACTGATACCCTACTTGGTCACAGGCCTTTTTTATACTGGAACGCGTCGCCACTGATTGTTTTTACGTCGTATCAGTTTGAGGACAGGCATAACACGTCGTGCAGGGGTACGTAACGGACTAAATCGAGCCAGTTCTTGCTTGGACAAATCCAGTAAACTTTGTAACATGCCCGATCTTTCATGGACTTTGATTTTGGGAGAAGGTACTTTGTGAGCAGCAGCCACTGCCACTAAATTGGAGGGTCCTGCCACTGGGGAAGTTCTTTTGGGGGTCATCAACGGAGAAGTTCTTGGTGTGATCAACGTCTCCAAGTGCTCTTCATTTCCTGGTGTCATCAACGGAGAAGTGGACAAACGTGAGGATGCCGGAGACGCAGTCACTGCCGTGGAAGATCGTGGTTTGCGAGTGTAAGGTTGCGTCCTGGCCGAAGTGCCTCTCTTGCGACTAGTTTTCTTCTGTGGACTTTTCATTACTGGGGGCTTTTTCTCTGTTTCTTTTTCTGGGGGCTTCTTTTCTTTTTCCGGGGTGGTGTCTGGTAAGAGGAGGGTCCCGCCACTGGAGAAGTTCTTCGTGGGGACCTGGTCTTTTTCTTTTTCTTCTTGGGGCTTCGTTGGACTTTTGTCTTGGGTATAACTTTGGGGGCATTAGGATCCCATCTTAAGAGTGAGCGAATGATGACCCCTCCTAGAGTACCGATCCCTCCAGGTTTCAAAATGATTTGTGTTTTGGTTTGAGTGTCGATGCGGAGATCGGCCAGTTGGACAAAGCGACTTTGTTTCGATCGAAAAAGCGTTTGGTTTGATGAGGAATCTGAATGATTCCTTGGAGTAATTGACGTGCCGTCACCGTGAACCATCGTAAGACTTCTTTGAGACTAGCTTCTAAGACACGGGCTCGTGTTTGTGGATTTTTTTCTCGACTGATGCCATACAAGGCACGAATCAATTTGACGGGAAGATGCGACTGAAGGACGACATGTTCACACTGTGTGAGACAGACGAAAAGGGGTCTGAGGTTTTTATAGATTTTTTATGGGGAGTGAAATGAAGTCGAGGACGGAGACGTGTACAGGACAGGCCCTCCGTCTTGGCACCAGTGGTGAAACAAGTGGGTACGAAATCGCAGATCCTCGGGGGTCGTAGGTTTCAAATCGACGAGTAAATAGGCGTGTGGTGTTTAAGTGGCATCGTCGTACGCCTGAGTCAGCCAAGGCGTTCCTAACTGTTTAGCTAAGACTTGCACTTGCGATTTATCTCGAGGGCTTTTAAACAAAACCACGTAATGCGCATTGAAACTGATGGTGCGATGGGCTTTACTTTGCTGAAACAAATTTTGGGTGATGTAAACGACACTGGCATTACGGTGATGCCCTTTGCGCGTGAACCACAGTTTAATTTCTTCTTCGTCTTCTCCTAACATGTCGTCGAAAATGACCAAATGGGTTTGACGGGAGTCAGAGACGATGCTGTCGTCTTCTTTAGGAATGCCTTCCACAAACACGATGGAATCGCCTTGACTTTCTCGCAAGAGGTTGTACGCCGATTGCCACTCTTTGTAACACCACACGATCCGTTGAGGTGGCCGATCGATCAAATGATGTTTATGTTCGATCAAACGTTTGACGAATTCGGTTTTGCCTGAACCGCTAGGTCCAGCAATGAGCATGTTAAAGGGATGGCGAAGATACAAAGCCTCCCAACTGGCACGATCTAAGTGTTCGTCGATGACTTTGACAGTAGAGGAAGAGGGAGCAGAGACAGCAGAGGTAGCCATAGTGTGAGAAATGTCACTTGTGACACGAAAAACAAACAAGACAAGAGTTTATATACTTTTTCAGAACACGTTTATTGAATTTTTTTTTTTCAAACATGAATACGAAAGACAAAAATACATAAAAGCCAAAGGCTTAAGTACAAGAATAAAAGGCACATGATAACCATGAACGTTGAATGAAAGCAAGTGTCTGTACAACAACAACATGTTTTGGGTAATGTTCTAACCAGTTCTATAGTAGGGGGTAAAGTCACACAAGTGTCCTCCCGAAAGGGTCTTTCAGGCCTGTCCACGACAGTCCTGTCCTGGGTGACGGGTTCTTCTGGCACCGTCACTAACACGGGTTGAAAAGTAACTTTTTTCCTTGAACAACTCTCGTGCATACTGGGCCACTTCTTGTGTCCAAGCCTCAAAACCCCATTCTTTCCAGGCACGGACATCTGTCCAATGGGGATGTAAGTCACAAGCTACACACACATCGTCATACACGTCTTGGGTAGCTAAAAGTTGACGAATCTTTTTTACCCGTAGAGGTCGAGAAGTATCCAGATGAAAACGCAAGGCTTTGAGCAAAAGGAGTTTTTCGTGACCATTTAAGGCCATTGAGGTGGTAAGTACTGATCGTAAAGAGTCCACAAAGAATCGGCTGGTAAACGAAATCCCAGAAAACAAGTCACTAAGACACACACCACTTGTCGTCCCAAATTGAATGGATACAGTTCTTGTAATAATCGATGGTAATGATCCACGGTTTGAATATGGTCATTGAGTTCCTTCCACGGAATCTGTTGGATTACATGCGATAAAAGTCGTGGCATGGCAGCCTGTTTTTATAGTCTCTTTGTTTCGGAAACATTACACGTACTTTCTAGCCAGACATCTTCGTTCTCCAGTAGGGAATCTAAATGTTGCATACTGTAACCGAAACGTCAGACTTCGTTTAGAAGTTTCCTCTTCCGCTAAGTAGATTCCACGTAAAATATGTCTGTAATCCTTTACCTTGTCTATCTCAATGTTTTGTACTAGGTGAATCTCGAAGTAACCAAAATGATCAACACGTGGATCATCGGGGGCCTGGAAGTATTGAACAAGGTCTGACCACTGAAACAATTTCTGACGAATCAGTTCTCTTATACCATTCAGGTACCAGTGGTTAAAGATCTGGTGACGTAACGGATGCAATTGTTCTTTACGTTTCACTTGTATTTTCACCAGCTCTCGGTAAATCCTTTCTCTCAACTCCACAGGCAAGCCCAAAATGTTCTCTTGTAAAGTATTCATAAGTATATACACTGTTTTTGGAATCGTTGGGTGGTGTCCAAGAGCCTCGTTTAACTTTGTGCCTAATGTAATATCCACTCATAATCAGTCTTCTTGTACTTCGGAACATAGCATAATTTAAAAACGGATGAATCACTTTGAGTTTGCGTTTCACTTGTATTTTGATCAGTTCTCGGTAAATGCGTTCTCTCAACTCCACAGGCAAAGCACGAATGTTCTCTAGCAAAGTATCCATGAATAGGTCATACTAAATCCTATTTGGTCTGACACAAGAAATGTACTCTTTGCACAAACATGGTTTTACTTCAGTGTCGAAGTTAAATCCTTTAGTCACTAATTTGCACATTACAATTCGTTCAGAAGTTTCCTCTTTCACCAAGTTGACATTGTGTTCAAGATGTTGGTAATTCGTTAACTCTTCCTCTGGAATTCGATGCAGTAAGTTTACAATGATGTAGGTAGAATCGTCCATAACAAACCAATCCTTTTTAAAACTAGAGGATCGTTCATCAATGTCTGTCCGATGGAACACTTTCAATTGAATCAATCCTTGTATAGCCTTCAGGTACCAGTGGTTCAAACACCGGTGACGTAAGGGATGCAATTGTTCTTTACGTTTCACTTGTATTTTGACCAGCTCTCGGTAAATGCGTTCTCTCAACTCCACAGGCAAAGCACAAATGTTATCTTGTAAAGTATCCATGAACAGATTATGGTAAGAAGTTACTTCAATGTCTCGGTCCCACTAAGGGTAAGTAATGACAATTCGGTGACCATCGAGCATGTTCTACGTAGGCCGAATCTTGCGGTTCCCAGTGGTGAAGTGACACACCGCAACTGAAGCACTTGACTTTATCTCCTTCGCCCAAGTAGAAAAATCCGGCTCTGGCTAATTCTTCAGGGGTCGGTCCTCCCAGATACTTAGGCCATTTTCCTTTGAACGATTGAAGACGATTTTCGAAGTCGCAGTATTCGGACAAACGCACAGGGAACGAATATTCGTCTTTCACAGGTTCGTTTCGATGAAGGTTGAGTGACATGGGTAGGAGTTTGCTCAGGGCTGGGTGACATCCGTAGGGGGGTAGACGTGAAGGTGAACATTCCCCTTTAAACCCAGTAAAGTGTCCAAGAGGACGAGCGGCATCACTTTCGCATCCCACAGGTTTGACACGCACAGCATCCCTTTCCATGATAGGGGTAGGGACACTAAAGTTCCCATGATGCTTTACGGCATCGCTCACGTCACAGCGTACAGCATCGTACCCATCGCAAGGCTCACAATCGCATTCCACTTCCGAAGCCTCAGACTTGAATTGTGCCTTTCTAAACAACTTGTTCTGTGTTTCTCTGAAAGTATTCATCTTGTTCGCTCGGTCTTGGTAGTCCCAATGAACTATCGATCTTGCCTAGGGTTCCTTTTTATATACAGTCCAATACCGACGTGACCGTACGGTAAGGTGAAATGATTGGGAAGTCTCACTCGCTTCTGGTACACGATTTGATAGATTTTTTCCAGGGGTCGACTGACGATGTGGTGAGTGGGTAAACGTACAATCTTGTTCGGTTGATAGGTGGTCACTTTAAAGTTTCCATCCTCTCCCGATTGCAAGGCTTCTTTCAATACCCCAAAGTTGACCACTCGACTGGTACGATGATTCAGAGTCAGTCCTTTCACTTTGCACGTCGTGTGCACTTCTCCTTGTTTGTCCCGGTATTCGTAGCCGTAATCTTTGGGACCACCACTGACGAAACTTAGAATCTTGTCGTTGGGATGCTCGTCTGTCCAGGCTCCTAAACGGTCTCCTTCGATGTCAGGGTGATGTTGAATCGGGTGATGGATGTAAATGCAACTGTCCGTGTCAAAGTACAGGACGCGTTCTTCTAACAGTTCTAAAGCTTCGTACAATTTTAAGCGAGCATGAGATGTCACGTAAGCCGCAATGATGACGTTTCCAAAAGGGTCGTCTTGTACAAAGTCCAGATCTTCTTCGTAATTGACCAAGATCAAATCCTCGCGAACGACGTCCACGTGTTTCATGTACTTGGTTTTGTCGTGAATCATCTGGAAGTAGCAGGAAGGTTCTGTCAAATATTCCGTCTTGGGTAAACACGGTCGTTGTGCCATTTTACCCCACAAGCAATTTAACATCACTTTGGCAAACGATCGCCTGCCTTCGTTTTTTCGATGTGGTCTAAAGAGATGCCTTCTTGTTCGTAGTATTTCTCTTTGAATTGTATTTGGTCTTCGGGAGTGTGACACCAGGAAGGATAGCCGCTGGCTTCTTGTTTCAGTTTCAAAAAGGCATCCACGTAGTCAGCGAAAATGCCTTTCTGAGTAGGGTCACCCTTGTGGTATTGTTGTGTCTTGGGAAAGTGGCAAATTTCGTACACTTCTAACAGTTGGTATCCCATGTCCAGAGCTTTGAACAGTTCTACGCTGACCCAGGTTCCCGTCAAGGCCCGTTCTTCCTGGGTGTGCTGACAAGGCTGATCTTGGTTGTACGTTTCGGCACAAGTACGGCACAAGGGAAACATCAGTTTGCCTTGACAATGGTGAGGTAAGACGGGATGGTATAGGTTCGTGGGAGGCAAAACTTTACACTTGATCAAGCCTTCGTATTCTCGAATGTTTTTTCAGGTCGATGTGTTCTGTCAGCAATTGCGGGTGCCCCACAGGAAAGCGACAATATTTGCACACGTAGGGATACAGCGAACACACGTCCAAGTATTTGATTTCTTCTCCTTTCTCTTCGTCGGCTTGGTACAGCAAACAGGTGGCATTGGTCCTTCCTCCGTACAAACTATCCCTCGGGTTCAGCGGGTCCATGAACTGGTAACTTTCCACGAGGCGTTTAAACTCGGGATCGGTTTTCATACGGTGATCGTACTCGTGTTCCCACATTTCCACCACTTGGTATCCTTCCTGTTCCAACTTTAGGCGCCGCTGACAAGTGTCCTGGTACAAGTCTTCCATGGTTCGTTGTAAAAACTGATTTTTAGTGTCGCGGTCAGGGTAACAGACGGGACATCCGTGAAATAAGCAACCGTTAAACTCGTACACGATCTTGGGGTTTTCTAAGTCCCAGCCATCGACCGAATACGTTCCGATGGTCTTTTCGCCTCCTCCGTTGCGGGCATGCTGAATCCATTTATCTTCCTTGTCGCACAAGTAATGTAACCAACGTAGGGCTTTGACCGAGTATTGACGTTTGACATAGTGGGTCGTTTGAGGACTGATGACAGCCACGGTGTTTTCAGGCATGAGTCGTTGTCGATACACTAAGGAACACGCTTTGGCAAGGGTGCAAGCTTCTTTCAAAGGATCGACCCCTCCGTGTTCCATGAACAGTTCTCGAAATTTTCCACAGCAACGTCGTAAAATGTCCACGTCGGAACGACAATACTTTAACATTTCTTCCTGAAAGTCGAAAGGGTCAGAGGCATGAGCCTGGTACCAAGCGTAGAAATCTTCTCGTTGTTCGGTACGCATGTTGTCGGGGTCGTAATAGTGAGCCTCAGGCAAATGGGGTAGCACGGCGTGTTGATTGGCTTCCGTATTGAAAAAGTGAGGAAAGTACCCTTTAGCCATTTCTGTCATTCCAAACGTTTTAGGCATTCGACTCAAAGGCATGGCCAAATAGCTCATCGAATCTTTAAACTGTACTTGTCCCACTTGCATGAAAATGATTTTGGCTCCGTTCAAAGTGACTTTAGGACGTTCGGTGCCTTGTTCCGTATAGTATCTCAAAAGAAACTGTCCATCGTATCCGGAGAAATTGTGAGCCATCACCGTGGCATGACGATGACAATCTCCGTAACGTTCGATGTCCTCTTGGCTCCACGTCTTGTCGATGGGATCTAAGACCCATTGGGCAAAATCGGCTAACGTGTTCGGTCCTCGAAAGATTTTTTCACGCCCTCCGGGAATTTTGCTGCAGTGAGGGCAGTGACTGAAGATAGGTTCTTGAATGCACTTCTCGCACGCTCGATGAGCCACGCAGAAATTAGGAATGTGAATGCCGGTCTCCTGCATGCATTCGAAATCGAAAAAGATGAAATTGCCTTTCTTCTTGTGACCATCCTCTTTCTCTGGTGGGGGTTGGTATTTTTGCACGTAACATTCGTGTTCCAAGTCCACGATGTGGTGACAAATGTGACATTTTTTCTTTCCTGAACATACGTGTGCCTTGGTATTATTGGTACGTATGACTTGTCGACACGTAGGGCACAATCTCAGGAGTTGACAAGCACATTTCTTCTGTGAACCTTGCGTCTTCAGATGTTGTTGGTAACAGGTAGGGCTGACAAACGTGCGCAGACAAGTTGAACAAGGCACTGGTTCTTCGCTCAGACAGGGTGGAGAGGCCAAACATCCTGGGCATTTCGATCCACAAGACTTGTGTTGCTCTCGATTGTTATAACCATAATCACATTTCTCACAATAATAACTGTATCCCAGGAATGCAGTGATACTGGTAATGGTATCGAAATGGTCATCGTGATGATAAAGGTGAATGTATTTTCCGTCCTTAAAATCTTGGCCTCGAAACAACAGAGACCCACGCATTTTTTGAGGGTGCACTTTCAAGGTGTAGCGTGGAGCTAGGGCATCTTGCAATTTCTGCATCTCAGGAATGCCACAGGGTGTGTCTTTGGACAGGTCAGCTTGTTGCAACAGGAGTTCTGCTTCATTTCGTTGTTTGGCTCGGTCCGATTGTCGAATAGCTTTCCAGGCTCTTTTCCATTCTGTCGTGTCGTTCTTGTTGGCATAGGTTCGTCCCACCACGATGGCTCGAGCTAAACACATCTGGTCTTGAGGGTTGTTAATTCGGACGAGACTCTTTTTGGTGCTGCGAAGGTCGTTCACCAATAAGACCTTTTTGCGTCCAGTCCCTTGAGGAAGAGAGACGTGAGCCATTTTCAGTGTGGCTTTACCATCGGTGATGTCAAACTGGTCATTAGATTGTTGTACGTGTTGAATCTTGTCCATGACTTTGGAAGGGGTTAGTTCTGCGGGTCTGCTAAACTCGATCCAAACAGGGGATTTCAAACCGTCGTGATCTATGGATAGTGTCAAGCGATCGTCTTCTTTGGGTTGACATTGTCGCTTGAGTGCGGTGAGCAAAGAATCCCACATCTCGGTGATAAACCCTTCTGCTTTCTCCAATGGTACGTCGGCCTTGAAATCTTTAAACTTCACTGTGTAGGTGTAAGCCGTGGTTCTAAATTTTCTAGAGGAGCGCTTTTCCGTCTCTCGAATGGAATAGTATTTTTCAGGGTTGACTAAGGGTGGTGAACTTGGTTTAGAGGTTTCAAATTCTGGTTCACTCATGTCCTCTTCAAAATCACTGGCATGAATTTGTGCCAAGATTTCAGCCCTGGTACGAGGCGATAGATCACGTTTCTGCCTCTTACTTTCTTCTTCTTCTTCTTCTTTCTTCTCGAATGAATAGGATCGTTTCATCTTGAGTGAAAAACGTCAAATGACTCAAGTTTAAACACCATAGACTAATTTATAGTCATGGCAGACCAGCGTATATAAAAGGGTGTGTGTCTTGTCCTTTCACTATTCATTTCACTCTCAAACCGAGCACAACGATGGAAGAGACTAATCAAATCGAACGTTTCATCAGAGCTTTGTGAGGGGTCATTAGAAAATTCTCTTCAGACCAGCCGACGGACTACTCTCCTTCCTTTCGAGATAAAAGTCAAGATACTTGCTATATCTGTCAGAAGAAAGGGCATTATTCTTCAGAGTGTCCAGACCGTCAAAAAAGAAGAAAAAAACAGGGGCTAAAAAAGACAAAAGTCAAGATACCTGTTATTATTGTAAAGAAAAAGGACATTGGTCTCCAGATTGCACAAAAAAGAAACAAGAGGAGTCAGAAGAAGAGAGGAATTCTTCAGAAGAAGAGAGGAATTCTTCAGAAGAAGAGAGGGATTCTTCGGAAGAAGAGAGGGATTCTTCAGAGGAAGAAAGAAGACAATTCTATTTACAAGAGGCAAAGAAACAGGAGAAGAAAAGAAGAAGGGAAGAAAATGAGGAAAAAACAGTGAAGAAATTCAAAAAACAGAGAGACTAAACAAGGAGAAAGAAGAAGTCAATGAACTTTTAATTAAAGTGTTCTGTTGTGAATTGTGAATTGAATTGTAAAAAAAAAACGGAGAAAAGAATAAATTAATGATACAAGGTAAGTGTCTTTGAGTTTTGATTTTAAAATAAGAAGTTACACTCACGCACTCATACACAGACACGTACTATAAGGGTAAAATGGGTGGGTTTTTTTTGAGTTAATGGCAAATTGAAATTGTATTTCTTTTCGAGAAATGTGAGTGGCCCTGAAAAGGGCCTTTTTTCTTTATGGTGTAGGGGTGAGTTTAAGCAATCAACTTTAACTGCCTTAAGCCTTTGCCACGGCCAAGGCCTACTTCTGGACTGCGTAACGTTGATGATGATTGGGTTGAAATCACTAAATGTGGTACGGTAGGCTTAGTCACAGGGTTAACGTGTTTAGCTCGGGAAGGTCGTATTCTCTTCGGTCGTAATAAAGAAGTCTGATACATTTGTTTCAGACTTCTTAACTCCGCTAAAATGTCCAGCAGTACCGTGACCGTTTGATTTTCACCCTCTTGTTTCTTTGCTGCTACTTCTTCTTGCTGTTGTTGCTGTTGTTTTTTTCTTACCTCTTCTTCTTGCTGATGTTGCTGTAGGAGAAAAGCTTGTTCCGCTTCCTTTTGTCGTTGTATAAATTTCTCCAATTCTTCTTTCTGTCTCTGTCTAAAATTCTCCACTTGCGGTAATGAAGAAGGTAACGAAGGTTCCGGAACAAATTCTTGCGAGGAGAGAAAATCCACAAAATCCCAATTCACCTCTTCTGAAAGTAAGTCCGGGTTCCCTTGGGCAGTCTCCCCTGTTGGTGCACCCCAATGGATCGTTTTCTGAATTTCCGTCATGTTGAATCACTGTCGTATAGATTGACTGCACACAAGCGCTAGCGAATCTATATAGACCAACTGACATCACAGACTGCTCTCTTCGGATTGGATGCGAGCTGACTGAATTTTGTAACGCGTGTTTGGATTGGTGAATGAACTCAATCCGTTTCAATCCTTCCTCTACCTATAAATAAGCGCAGTTCACTGCATTGATTCACCTGTTCTCGGCGCCTCAACATGTGGACCGATGTGCACTCTTCAACGCTTGTGTCAACGATGATGTTCAGGACGGACATGCTCATGTATGTCCGATCCAAGTGGACTGTTGTCCACATGACAAACACCAGTCTGTGGATACGTAGGATCTACGTTGAAAGACAAGGATGCCTGAAAAGAGTGTTGATTTACGGGCCAACAGTGAGACGCAGCCTAAGAACAAGAAGAAGACCAATGCGGTGCCATTTATGTTAATGAATACATTAACATAAACCCAAAGGCCCTTTTCAGGGCCAGCCATATTTCTCGAAAAGAGAATGACTTTTCAATTGCCTACCCCTTTTTTAAATTTAAATTTAAATTTAAATTTAAAAAAATTTAAAAAAAAAAATCCCATGTTCAATTCCCCTTGAGGCTAGAGTGACCCAAGACTTTTTCCCATGTTAAATTCCCCTTGAGGCTATATTTGCCCACGATTTTTCTCCATGTTAAATTTCCATTGAGGCTATATTTGCCCAAGGGGTCCTGTAATGCTAATTCCCATTGAGGCTATGGTGCCCCACTTTACTACTTCTAAATATTACGGCAAAGTAAGGGCGGATCCCTTGAAGTGAAGAGGAACACAAAATGATTTCTGCTAAAAACGAAAAACGAGCCAAAAGCTTTTTTATGTCAGTCAACACTAGAAAGACAGTGTGGAATCGCTTTTGCTCAAATATGATTTCATTTTCTACTGCGCCAGAGTTCAACTTGTTTAAGGTTTCGCCTAGCTTCAACGGCGAAAGATTGTATTTGTCGGTGATATGATAATCTTGGCTCGAAACGAAAAGGCATCATGCACATACACACAGAGGTTGAGCAACAGTTCGTGAATCTGCATCACTATTGTTAAAACATCTCCGACGCTCTATTTCGCGAAGTACCTGTGGTAATGCCATCTACTCACACTAGTGTTGGCACCAGTTCCTGCACATTTGCAATGTATATCGTATTGACGATTCTTCTAGTTGGACCAGTGCCTCTTGACTAGGTAATATGCATGGACTCATTGGAATTGTGTGAAATTGTTCCATTGCTGACTTGATAACCTTTGATAGCCATAGAGAGAATCAGTGCTGTTTTTGGGAAATTAAAAGTGACTCCCGCCGTAATATGAAACGGTACAGTGAATTTTTTTAAGAAATATTCAATAGTGAGACTGCAAAAGTCAAATAAAAATAATAATAATAAATAACAAAATATATTATTCATGGAAACTAAATATTTCAAAATACCTTGAGCATAACTTCTGACTGTCATGGTGACATCTTGAGAAGGTAAAGAAACGTGTATATTTTGTATAATGATAACAGTGTAAAATTGAAGTTCTGCGAAAACAGGATATATTTCATGTTATTTTACAAATCTACATTGCTTTTTCATTCATGTGTAATAAAACTAAAAATATTTAATATTGTCTATGTGAATAAATAAATACATAATTGTCAAAATGAATCGCCATACACTTATTGATGTAAACAAGAACCATGTATACGAGCACTGGCACAGGGAATAGCAGAACCTTCGGTACTCTATAATACTTTTGACACCAGTCTATCACACAGTCAGGTTGATTTGAAATTTTCCATCTGAATTGTCGACTTCCATCTCACACTCAGTGGTGATACTCCACTTGGACTGTATTTGAACAAAATGCACCATTTATAAATATGCTTTCCAGTTCCCGAAAAGTGTAATGCCAAAATAGAAGTGATAGGTTTTGAAAACGGTAAACGTTGCATGGCAAGGACTGGCGATACGTTTCTGTGCTCATGGACCTGAGGGCGATATGAATATGCAAGAGTTGCACTAGCTGGTTACTTGATCTCATTCACAGCTGTGCTCTAAGTTGCAAAACCGCTTTATACTTTGTTATTCATATGAACAACCTAAATTTCATTGTGCATAAAAATATGAGTCCGTCGTGGGATAATAAAATTTGACGCCACATAAAAGACATGACTTGCATCTCTGTTCGTAATGGTTCTTACTCATGTTGTACTATCAATATCTTTCTTTATTTTTTTAATCCTGAACAGAAGTTATCAGTTATAGAGATTCGTATTTCTCACTAAATTCTAATTTGACAGAACTTATATCCTAAAGGTGCTGATCAAGTACACATTGTAAAAAATAACAGTTTCACAGGATGACTTTGTCTTTCAACCACTACAAATGACTGCATGTACAAGAAATTAATATAATGTTAATAACGATTCCGTAGGGGGCACGTGACAGTGTTTTTAAATTTCTTTGTCTTGTACAATGTAAAGGAATCACATAGATTAATACATTATACCCTACTGTACCCCTAAAATGTACAGTAGAGCATATGAACCAATGATTCAATGCCGTATTCAAAATGGTAATGTATTCAAACCATACCAATCACTGATGTTACGGGTTAGTTACCCTTATAAAATAAGGCAGTTAGTTGCACCACAGTACTGAAATGCAGCGAAATATTTTTAAATTATCTGTTTCTAAAGGTTAAAAAAATTAATATTAAGTGAAGGGCTAAGAAATGTGCGTTACAATAGCTGCCATAGCTATTGCAGTATGTGTCGAAACCAAAAGGTGGCTATTTTTGTAATACAAGTGTGAAATGACCTAATGAAGGCTGCTATTTAAAAAAAACTACTTTTGTTTGTGATTTAGATCAGCGGAATAGGACCTGGAGTAAGTATTTATTTAAGTTATTGACGATCGTATGATTACAACCAGTGGGCAAGGGAAGAACGAAGGCATAACGCTTAAGCATGTATTCCAACAGTGGGCAGCGAGCTATGATGGGCATTTATACAAAGTTGTGGATGATGTATCTGTACCTAGGAGTCACTCGACAATGAGGATGACATGTAGGAGAGATGCTCATATCCGCTTTTCGTACGGTGCATCCCATCTTAAAACCTATAATGACGCGAGGATTGCACGCTTTGAAGGATGCCGCTTTGACGCAAGAAAAGGAATTTCTCCAAAATGTCATCATTCGACAACCTGGATGTATCAACCTGCCCGAATTTTAACGCCTCAGTCCTAACGAGGTGCAAGAGGCCAATATCTTTTTCGACCCCAAGATTATTTAATATAGCATTCAGACAAGTATGAGCTTACTGTGGTGGAGGCCTCAAGACGCTACAAGATGGCAGAGCCATTGTTCAGCAAGAAGACGTTCGGGCTTGCAAACGCACGGACGCGAATCTCTGTGTGGGAGCATCCGTGGAGAGCAAATCTGGTGCAGGCTGATCATGAACATGAGTTTATGGGCGCTACGTTGCAGCACCTGGTTAATCACGGTGTTCGCGTAAGTCAAGGTGAGGCCTGCGTCCACAGGTTACAGGGTATTCAGCAACAGGTCAACATCATCATGAGTGAGAGCTATCTTGTGCACCAGTCCTCGCAGGAGCGGTTGCTGTCTGGGCTCCAGAGATCTGCTTGGCTGGGCGCAGCGTTGAATGTGCTCGGTACCTGCCGTCTGTGGTGGCTTCTTGAGAATGGAGGTAACTTGGCTTGTAAAGACAAGGCCGGTCGGCATCATTTGTGACCCGCCTGTCGCGCCTGCAGAGCGCCTTCGCAGGTCAATGAGGCCACACATTGGTGCATGGGACCTGGTACGGTATTTGTGCGTGCCTGTGGAGATGGAAGGTGGGACGCGCTGTGCTATTGACCCTGTGTGGTTGCTTGAAATATACGTTCTAGCCGACCAGTCTGAAATTTAAGGCCAGCGTAATGGACGCAGCGTATGGCGGACATGGCATGAATAAACTCATTTCTTATCGAGACAATAGATTTAAATGTCATGTTAGTGATGAGCCTTAAGAGTGGCTCGCGCCATGGTCATTACTTTCATTATATTAGTGATATAGGTCCACACAGGATCGAGTACATCCTGGGGCGCATTTTGTGTGCCGTTTCTTTCATCCTTGAATGAACAATGCTAAGGCAAATTATTTTTGGCTTCGTCGCTTCGGGGGGGGGGGGGGGCGGCGGTCACACTCATATTCGACATAATTTACCATGTTCCGGTACAGAACTTCCGTTTCCAAGGATATCAAGAGTACAAGTGTCCGGGATTTGACAAATTGTGACTGTTTGCCTGGTTGTAATAAATATAATATAAGTCATATACAAATAACTTTGAGAGGACGAGAATATCCTGCGTGGTGTCTTTCGAATTGTTTATCTTCGTCGAATTGAGGGCAACAATGTTACCGTCCAAGATTTACAGGGATAGGGGTACGGAATCGGCTACCAAGCGACAGAGTTAGTCATCCTCGTACTAGAGCCGAAGAAAGAGCACACGAATTGGCATCAGGAGGTTCTCCAGTTTTCCGAAAAAGACTATTAATTACAAAATTCCTTCTTTTTTTTGTGTGTGTGTGGTGGTGGTGGTGGGGGGGTAGAGAATATCCCTAGAAATAAAACATCAAGCGAGGGTCCTTGTCGGAACAATTTAAAAAAGGGATGTTAGGGTCTGTGTGTATGCCTAAGATGTACTCATTTTTGTGACCTGTGTTGTAGGCCATCTAACCTCATATTTCAAAAGATAAATCCCTAACTAGAAATTGTAAAACGGGTTGAGTTAAAAATCCTCTATGTAGGAGTTCAGTTTGTGCAAAATATCATTAGCGATACACATTCAAGGTGTTCTTCATGCCCAGTTTTGTATTCTGCGATACATTTCCTATCAATGAAATTCATCAAGACTTTTATTAAGGGTCGACAATACCATTAGTGATAAAAATCTCCAAGAAAGATCCGTGTTAAACTCTTCGAAAAGGGGACGTTAGGGCCAAATACAGAAACTCTCTAAGAGTCGTTGAACTCGAAATCCTGTAAGTAGAGGTTCAGTTAGTACAAATTGTTAATAAAATAAACCCGTATTAAACGTGATTTTTCATAGCTTCATAGCCGGTAACCTAAGCTGAGACTTATTTCAATGATTCCACACGAAAATGTCTTCAAGATTTATTTTTGTAGGTCGTAAATATCCAAAGAGATAAAATTTTCAAACAAGACAAATTGTAAAAACATCCTTAAAGAGGGGATGTTGGCCAAATATTGAAACTGTCCAAGAGTCGTTGAAGTCAAAGTCCTCTGAGCAATCGTTCATTTAGTACAAAATACAGTGATCAACATTGCACGTGCTTTTCATAGCCGGGAACTTCAAACCAGACGAAATTGGTCACTACTTCTTTCGTCGGTCAAAACTATCTCAAGAGATAAAATTCTTAAAGAAGGGTCTATGTTATGTTATGTATATTTAACTTAAAATGTTCGTTAGTTGTTTACTCATTATATGCTATGTATTTTGGACTTGACATTGTTCAAAATCAATGTTTTCTGCCAGAACAAAAATGTTAAAATAGCTGATAATAGGCATTTCTGGCAATATCCCCACTTTAACTTATATAATTTTATTTTTAATTCAGTAATTCTGCAATACCGTCTTTTTGTTGATCTCGTCACTGTTTCTTACTGATGCACTATTAACAAGATTAATTAATTTTTATTTTAAAAAACTGCTAGTCTGAATATTACTAAACTTGTTGGTTAGCTTCTTTCTGCAAAGATTTTTTTTTTCATTTCCTCACTCTTGAGACATTCAACAAAAGATTTATCAACAGCGAATCTTGATGTCACATCCACATAGTCCCTGCCATCAATATCTATAAATTCTTTTGATGTATAGTGACATTCAACTAATTATGGACTGAGATTCTTCACACCAGCACACAGATGATATATGCGCATTTAGAGTCAACGTTTTTGATTCACTCTAATAGTTCAGCTTCATCAACGCATGCGCCCTAAAAGAAACGTAGCATATATAGGTCCAAGTCATTCTGTTCTCTTTAATTTCAGTTTTGTCTCGATCGAAAGCACTTTTAAACAGTCTCGGTTTTCTAAGGTAAGTGGGCTTTTTTGCTACAATTGTTAGACAGTTTGTTTGGTTCACACATTATTTGTCCATATTATGCGGAGGAAATGGGAGATAAAGACACAGTGAGGCAGCCTAGAAGGGCTGGATTGGGCGGCTACTGGACCCGCAATCTTTAGTTTACCAAAATATATTTGATTGATCGCGGACAGAATTAAGCTATATTTATGCTTTAAAGGACTATCGCTGTTTGTGCTGAAATTCCGCTACTACAACGAAAGTCATAACCATTTTTTAGTAGCTGTCATACGCAAAGATATGCGGGTGAAAACCAAAGTGCAAAGTGGCAAATTTATAAATATTTATGGGATCATTTGCACCGAAAAGAGTAAAATTGGAATTCCTTTGAAACGAAGATCAAAAACTCAGGAAGAAAACTCTGTTTTAAACAAATTAACAGGAATAATTTGTAAGAATCGAGTAAGCTTCACGTTTCACATTCATTTAGTTCTCGGATGATCAAAACTAATTTTCCATGCAAAATATGACAGAAAGTTCTTTGAATTGTATATTTTTATGGGTTCAAAACTGGGCAGGATACGTAGAATTTTACTAAAATCTTAAAGTTTTTAGCAATTATGACCGATAATTCTAAGTTTAGAATCAATTGTGCACTGTATGCATGACATCAAAAAGGGCACCTAGATATTTTGTTAAGGTCGCTGTATTACCGACGTTACGGTAATATTGTGTGAAACCTTGTCTGACAGAAATATGGAAAGGTTAAGCAGCATTTTTTTCTGTTCTCGCTTTGTGTATTCAAAGCCATGGAACAGCTCCCATTCGGAAACCACCACAAACGTAGTAATTAAACATAAAAGCCATGGTTTCCGAACCGATGTACTGAGACCGGGGGAGGGAAGTAGGACAGGAGCGTAACTGTTTTGCAAGGTCAGACTTGTAACGTGGGTAACATTTGATGCTTAAAAAGAGCACAAATTCACAAATTAGCTCTTGTTATCTCAGGTAATTACATGAAAAGTAAGTGATTGTCAAACAAACTGCATGTCACCAACCTGATTCAAACACGCTCTGACACTCATATGAATATTAAAACTAGGAGTCTAATCCGTTTCACAGATAGAGAGGCATAAACTTATTGCCAAAGTACAAAAAATACCAATGCATATGGATGGATTGTCGTTTATCGCAAAATCTCAGCAGGTGCAAGGCAAACGATGTTAATCGTTCTAAACTGATTCCTGATTTGGAAGAACCAAAATTTTGACTTGTATAAACATAAACTTGCATAAACATCAACATGCTTAAACATATGGTGTCTGATTTTTGTATAAATAATCAATACTTTTGTTCAAGTTTTCGGTTTCTTCAAGTTTTCACATTCATCTGATCCATTGGTGTACAACAGAAATCATAAACCTATCATTGTTTATATAACGATGATCAGCTGTGACACATTAAGTGTATGTGGTCAAGATGTATTTTGATTTTACATTATACCAAAGGAGTTCTAAAATGCTAATTAGTCCGATTCATGTAACGATCTAGTTGGTTTCAACAAATGATAGGACGAAAGGATAGGCATTGATTAGCTGATGTAATATGGGATAGTCAAATAATATCCATGCTATTATTGTCCTACAGAATAGCTTATAAATTTGATTTAGAATTTAAAGACTAAATGTCAACAGACATTCATATCGCAACATAGAGGTCTTATGTTGACGAGACACAACATGAGTTCGACCATTATTATCCGCCTTCTAGAGAAACGCAAACCTTCATGACTGCGTCATCACCGGCATGTAACAAATCAAAAGCTGGCAACTGAAGTCGTCAGACTGCTCACAGGAGAAACTCTTATTTCTCTCAAATGCCGCTGATATGACACATTTTCACCACAAGAATCTTGCAAATTAGCTCTTCAGAGAGTTAAAATATATCAAACAGTATCACGATTTTATTTCTGGATACAACAATGCAGACGTGTCATCTTGTTTTATTTGTTAATTTATTTATTTATTGAATATCGTTCTAAATTTGAACTATAATTAAAAACTAGACTGACTGAGAGAAAAACCAGTGTGTGTTGGCATTGGTATCGATTAATACCAATATATGAACATCCGTTTCCGAACACATTTTATCATTGGAAGGGTGATTTATTCCATTTTTAATTTTTCGGTTGCTTTGGTCATTTGACTCTTTTTGATAGTCTCAGGATTTTGTCAGCGGAAATTTTCACATGAGACAATGAGCTGAACTCGCCTCTAATTAGTTTGTTTATCTGATGGAAAAGTAATATTTGGCATCGAAATTATCAATGGACGCAGTACGTAGTTTTGTGTATTTTATGCATTGTCAAAAATAGGATTTTATCCGGAAATATTCTGTACACATGGTCTAAAGGACCCTTCAGCCAACCATAACTCAATAGCCGCGAGAAATACCATTAAGTGTCTGGAATGTACATCGATGTTTGTGGACATGTTGGACCGCGTCAGTTGCGCAACTGAATAAATAGGTGAGATTATATCTTCAAACCACCCATCAATATCAGCAAACTCTTGGGGCAAATTTATCCGACTAACCAAACTCTGGCTTCACGCATGGGAAATAAGTAAAAATTATATAAGCACTATGTACGCCTCCGTTACCTCACCCACAACCTCAGAACTGTTACCCCTCCATCCGAAACTTTGTACACTGCATCACTGTACATTAAGCACACATTAATAACCTAGTGTTCCATTTCTTCGATGCAATGAATTGGGCACACTCAACAGCATGCACACAGGAAAACACCCTGGGTTGGATCACATATTTCCCGAATTTCTTTACGGTACTCATTCCGGTAGAGGCCCAAGTCCTAAACGCAGACACATAGGAAATGAAAGTCAACTCGCTTGAAGAGAACTGTAGTTGGTTTTCCCTCTAACTTTCTTTCTAAAATCTAAACTGTACTCGGTTTATGTGACTTTCATGTATCTAATCCGTCATAATGATTTTTACCATATTTACTCCTCCAGTATTTGTCTAAAGAAGGCATTCGCTCGGAAAAACACGTCTCAAAGCCAATCTGTGATTTTAATTTGAATGCCGATATGTATATAAGATGGCAAAGTGAGAATCAAACGCTAACAGTATTACATCTCTAAGGTCTTAAATTTGAGTAACAGAAAAGAGTGAATAACATGCATTGTCAAGTTCAACATATAATTTTCTCTAGAATACAAAGTGAAAATTTAAAACTAACTTATAGTAATTTGAATTAAATCCCAAATAGTCCTAAAAGATTTATCACAAGTCTATATCTATAAAGTTCCTACTATATTCCAGTGGTATTCCAAACAAGATTCCAATACTGAAAGTGCTGACGTGCCTGTAGTCTTGAACCCGGTAATGTGACAATGGCATTATGTGTGATGATGTGCCGACAGTCTTTGATATATCACAATAATATGATCGCAAAAATTTCTTGTCTGAAATCACTATAAATCCAAAGTTATAAAAATGAGGACATTGTATTTATAATGAATAATAATTTGAATTAAATAATTCCACAGAAATGTAATACTGAACACAACAACATTGACTCTGCCTCAGATGTTAAATGCAAGAATCTGTACTTTCTCAAGTAAAAAACGTTTTATTAAAAGCTAAAACACAATTGTAGAACCCGGATGAGGGTCATACATTCGTTTTTAAAATATTCTAAGTTATCAACAAGATAAAATCTGTTATTAAAAGTACAATAAAGAACATGGGAAAGAGCGCGTATAACGGGTTCTTCATTGGGTAATTTCAATCTCTTAGACCCAGATCCAAATAAACATACTTATCTCCATTGATACTGATCCTAATATTTAATTCACACTCATAGAGAAATAACAACTGTCTTATTTGTTTACAAAATAAAAGCTTCTGGTCAGATACACAATGAACTTGGTTTTGACAAGATCAAGTAAAAATACAATTATATATACCACATAAGCATTGAGAAGAAAGCTAACAAATACAAATTAAATATACATTGCAGTCAGATTTTTGAGAGCTGTTGCCTTCGTGACAAGTTTATCCTCGACTGCACAACACACACACACAAACAATTCAACCACGCACATGTAACTAAATTTATATTATATCAACCCGTATCAGTTATACATTATCAAGAAGCACGACTGCATAGTTTGGAGCAAAATAAGAGTGCCATCTCTCGCGGACACCAAAGCAGATGTCGAAAGGTCACGCAATACAGATCGTAACCGAAGAATCAATTGCGAAGTCGATAAATCCTTCTTTGAAATGAGAGAAATTACTGTCACAGTAGTTAACACGGAAAAAGGAAACGCTTTATGCGAGCGCCAACAATAAGCTCAAATGAATTTCCATATTGATGGATACTTGTATCCTTTACTAGAGCGGAAGTTCAAACTAATGATTAATAAATAAGCTCATGTTGTTCGTGCGAAGCCGTCTTAAAGCGATATTGACTTTAAGATGGAATAAAATGACAGAAAGGATTTATTTTCAACAGCAAGCAGTAGTCAGTTAATGATTATCTTCATGTAGGAATGCATTTACATAGACTATTAATACTTTTACGTAAGTGAAATTTAAATGCTTAACATTAGGTATCACATATTATTAAAGACCCCCTTCTTGTACACAAACAATAGTTATTGTGTTTAGCGTGAGGGGATACAAAAATATTGGGATTTCCCAGACGTGTACCCACTCGGTCAGTTTCTAAACACGATTTCAGATTTATAAAGCATGTAGTTGCAGCAGTGAAGAAGTTGGAAAAGATCTAATCTCTATCGAGCAAAATTAATAGTTTTTTGAGCTTATGCTCTCCTTGAAGCTTTGTCCGAACATTCTCACAACAACAATGGCCATAATGTTTACTTGTCTAAAGAATTCATCAATTTCGTACCGTTGTTTCGTTTTCGCTCGCCAGTCACGAAAACTGGATTAAAAAGAAATCAGAGGAAGATATGGACAACTTTACTCAATATGTTTGAATAAATTGTAGAAGCAATATTCTTTGTACGACGATAAAGCCTTTAGCTTAGATGAGTTTTTCACATAGCAAAAGACATTTGAACAGAGATAAATAAGTTTTCGGAGATCTTCAGTTTGTTTAGACGTGCTGTTGACATGATGACATGGTTCGTTATATTCACGATAGTTAGATTTAAATGAATTTTTTGGTGCTCATAAGGACAGGAGTTAACTTCCTCCTGTAATAAAACGTATTTAAGGGATTAACACGATGTTCTAAATTTTAACATCGTATTCTGCACATTAATCAGGTCCTTTATGCAATATTTTCATGACAAAGAATATTTTAGGAATTCGCCACGGTAAAGGCACATTTGGCAGTTTTTCAACGTAATAGTTCCACTTCATTATAATAAAAAAAAAGAAGGATTCGAGTTAAGATAAATATTGTTTTTACTCTTGAAATCTAAAATGATGACGTAAATACCTATTTGTGATTTCTGTATTCAGCGGAAGAAGTAACAGAAAAGTGATAAACAACTGATGCCGGTAAACGTGGTATCGTGTTCGACCGATGACAATAATTGCCATATATGTTGTTAATGGATTCAATGCGGCATATTGCGTAAAATCGTTGGTCGAATGCGATATAACGCGAACTGTCATCTGTGGGATACCCTTTTATGTAGCGAAAAAGGAAAGCTTTTATCAACCTGTGGAGATGGCTGGTGTAAAATTAATACACATTTATAAACGAGGTTGTATTTTGTTAAGAATGATAATGTTTTGGTAAGTTATCTTGTTTTGTGGAGTAGACATTTGAACATTAAAGGCCAATATGGTCCAAAAACTCTACAAATAATTCAACTCCGAGACAAACAAGTCTGTGACAAAACACGGGACAGGTGTATGCCATGTTTGAAGTACATGATCATGATCGATCGTATTCTCTCTCTCTCTCTGTAAACGTTACTCTCTTAATTAAAATTATTCTCTTAATTAAAATCATTAATATACTTTGAAAATTACGCATCACACTTCGAAAGTTTCGAGGACAGTCAATCTACTTGTCAGGCGTCTGTGAAGTAACACTGTGAAGAACGGGTACCAGCTTCAACTAGTTGCTAGGTGCATAAATATGCGTGTGGAACATAAATTTGTATAATTTTCTTACGTAAATTGAAAAAGGTGCTTGACTGGATCCAAGGCCAATAAATGAACACTTTTACCACTATTGGGAAAATAAATGAAAAAATCATCCAGTGTCCACACAAACATCTAAAGATGCGTTCTGTTGTAATATTAATTTGTGTAGATACGTAATAATATGTAATTGACCTGGACAGGTGACTGATCGATTCGGAGCTCATTAATTAGCAAACTTAACCCTGAGTCAAGAAAACAAGTAGACCGGAATCACACTGAAGGGGTAATATTAAGTAGTCACTGAGCAACGTATAGTATGTATCATAATGAAATAAAAGCAATCAGACAGTTAAAATTTAGTCAGGATTGTAGCAATGCGTTACAACTGAGAAAATTGCATATAAAAGATATGATGTACCAAAAGGTGTCCAGTTGTTGTCAAACACTAAACTAGCATGATACAACGGAACGTTTTACCTTTGCAGCGATACAATTTACAGTATCCATATAAAGACTGCAGCGATATTCAAGTGCAAATTAAACGATATGTTATCGTTGTGAAAATTAAAAAGTTTATGTTGTAACGGCAATATTACTTCTGCGTTTGTAAACTACCATTTTTAGCGCTGTAACAGCAACAATTAACAACACGACTGTGATTACCGTTGCAACACTAACATGTATCATTACACATAAAAGTATCCGCTGCAACAGCAAAAATACCATCACATCGGTATTTAAATATCGTTACAGTGGAAGGTGAATATCGTTTCAACGGTATATTGATAAGACATTTCGTTGCAACGACACCAATTGATAAAAGTAGCATTGCAGCGGTAAATGGTATTTGGTATATCTTAGAAAAGAGTCAATAAATCAGAGTTGAATCCGCTCCATGTCTATTCCTTACTACCGATTTTTTAACTGGCTAACCCTTTCATATTTAATAGGTCGAAAAGCTGATGTTTTGTCTCACAGGAAATAAGATGTTGTTTTAAGCTGTTTTTTTTAAATTGAGTTTAGAAACAACTACACTATTTTTGTTTTAAGATAGGCCTATACGATTTTGTAAATCACATATTTATGGACAACTTTCTCCTATTTATGTTTTCGTGAAAACATGAATTTACAAGCATAGAACGGATAATCGCTTTAATATCAGAGAGTCTTTTAGGATTAAACAGACTGGTTACGTATTTTTATTGAAATTTGACAGGGAAAGAAATCGATAGAATGGACATACCATTCAACACAGCAGATAATGTTACGAGCTTGATATTAACTATACATTTGTAGAGTACACTGTAGTAAAGTTATAGTATTATGAAGATGAGAAATTTCACCAACTTTTGTCGCGATTTAGGCCGAACGTAAATGTTTGTTCATGCACGGTGGTTCCAGGCACAATCGCGTAGACACACCACAACCAAAATAACAAAAGAAACCAAAAAAAAAACAACAAAACAAAATCAATAAATAAAAAAATAAAAAAAATCCCAAAGCAATAGAAAACAAACAACAGCACGGGTGTCCTTAAAAATAAATGATACTTGTCTGCAATTTTAATCAGAAATAAATTAATAGATTGTATTAGCAAAACAAACTGAAAAAGTAATTCCGATGGATACTGAATATATTCGTACAAATACAATTATCATTTAAAAGCAGACCACACTATGTTGCACGTTATAGACGATAAATTTGTATTAGCTCGCCTGAGCTTAGGTGTACACAGTTGTCATATTGCACAAATGTATTAAACCCTACTCTCTCGTGTTGTTGTAACATTTAGTCGCTTTATTAAACAATATGGAATTGAACACAAGCTAACTGACTCATAATGGTCCTTTCCCTGCATATACACCTTTCAGGGCATAATATAGTGAAATATTACATTGACAAAAGTACATTGTTGCTGTGCTGAAAACTGACCTATTTTAACCCAATGAAAATGTTATTTGACAGGCGCTAATCATAAATTTACAAACTTGTGTTATAATAGTGACTCCGATTTTTATATACATTCCTTGATTTGGTAGTAATACTAATGCAGATATCGCATTCAACCTACAAGTAAATTCTTTCTCTCTCTCTCTCTCTCTCTCTCTCTCTCTCTCTGAGTAAATTTTGTTCGTCTCTCAAATACAAATTCTTTTCTATGATGTACTTTACAAGAGTGTTTTAACAGAAGTTCGAAGCATTAAAAGAATACCAATAAATCTAACATGTTTTCCATGGAACTTACCTGTGTCGAAATTCTTTTAAAAAGTGTGTGCAGTTCATTTTAAAATCGTGAGATATCTGAATTTACGATATAAAAAACTTTTCCTGATTTTACGCGGTACCAATATGGAATGACTTATTAGCTTTAATTTATATTTTGTTTATTCGTTTCTTATTTTTGTGTGTGATCATTTAGATTTTAAAAAAGAAAACTTTCGCTATTAAAGATACCATATTTACTATGCAGAAGTCTGGAAAAGAACAATTCAATTTTTAATACGACTCAATTCTTCTAATCAAGTTTGACATCTATAACTAAAACGACACACGTTAAACATATATTTTTTGAAAGTAACATGGAAATGTTAGAAAAGAACGATTCTGATTGCATGCCCCCAAAACTGGAAAATATTTTCGGCTATTATTTGACATATCTCATTAAGCAAGGTATGCATATGACATTACTTTCTAAACAAAAAGCATTAATAAACAAAAAAAAATCAATCAGAATTAATTAACTGGAAAGCGAAAAAAAATTATGGGATTGATCTTTCTCTTTGAAGAAGACGCAATTTGTGATAAAATATCGGTTTATTTTCAAAGATTATCAACGAGATGGGTCTACCAAATTTGATTGGAACAATAATAATGGGCACCAGCCCGAGATTGAAATGCACTGAAGACACGTGGCAGATTTTCTTTCTTTTATTTGTTCTGAGAATAGCCTTTTCGATAAAGTGAGATTATGTTTTAAATTGAAACAGATTTTTAAACTATTCTTTTGAATAAGTCGATCACGACCAAATTAGCTGTATATAGTGAAATATCGTTAAACGGGCCCCTTCTAAATTAAAACCATCTGCAAGCTATCTGCATATTTTATTCCTGATAGAGACGTTCTAGAATTAACCTAATCTTTCTGAATACGTCGTCTCTACAACACATCAAACATGAAGGTATCGTGCAAACGGCGACGGGTTTTGACAAGTTTCCGCTATTTTACAAGAAGTAGTATTTGAGACAACCCTCTTACGATGTCCAAAACCATTGTCAGATATGAGAATGACAAATCGAAGTAAAACGCAATTTCGCCTGATAATCTTGGGCTAAAAGAAGACAAACAAACTATTGATGTCAACGGCACAGAAGAAAATGAGGACTTTTTATTGCCAGGTCACTAAGAGTAAATTGTCTTGCCCAAAGATGCGCCATGGCAGCCAACGGGACTGTTCTAGGCATAATTCGAAAAAGAAACGCACTATTTGTAAAATAAATAATTTTTTACAACAATTTAGTGAACTTACTTTAAAAAATATTTACCTGCTAATTAAAGTAGTGATAGGCATTCATGACAAATACCCCTTAAGAGATTTGCCGAGGATTAGCTTGCTGACTTAATATGACATCGAGATGTGCATGTGATAATTGAATAGACATATTTCCTTGACATGCCTGGATGAACAGACGTATTCCCTTAACATGCTTGGATGAATTGATTTATTCCCTTGACATGGTTGGATGAACAGACATATTACTTGACATGATGTGATCGAAGAAGTATAATAGACATGCTTAGTGTCGCATATTTCTAAAAATAGTTGTATACCAGAATGACGGAAATATTGACAATGCTACGAATTCCTCTACCCCATGTGCTATCATAAGAATGAAATGTACAGCCTTATTTATTTAGTTAGCTTTCTCCTGTATGAGGTTAAAATATTGTGTAAATAATAGAATCAGATGATTTGGGGATCCAACATTAATGGTAGCATTTCTTTTGTCATACATTTTGTTTTTTCATAGTGACGAATTCATTAGTGGACGTTTGACAAGCTTTGCGAATATGAGATGCACGGGAATGGTTACAAAGTCAAAGACGGCGTCATGCAAGTGTACTACATGCACTCCCTCCACCCATGGGCCCCGAGTGGCCGAGTGGTCTAAAGCGCTTTCCTTTACGTATCACTGTTATCTCACCTCTGTCTGCGTGGGTTCGAGTCTCAGATTCGGCCAATGTGGTTATGTGAGAAAGCTTGCCAGTAGCTTCTAGTGGGTCTGTGATTCTTTCAGGGGGTTTACCCGGGTTCTTCCTCCACCATTAATACTGGCCGCCATGTATAGCCTATCGTGTGCTGAAAAATGGCGTTAAACCCTACAACAACTACAACCCTCCACCCACATCCCGGACTTGATGTTGGCAACCTAGACAGAGTTTCTTCTGCCATAGGAAAGGTGACTATCAAGTAATATTTGACGAATAATTCACTCTGGATCGGAATGATAGCTGTCTAGATGTGAAGATGGGTTATTAGGATAACCGTTAATTTAATCTTTGGCTTCTTCGTTTGATGCAAGCCTTTAAAAACACCTGTCGTGATTTATGTGCATCACGCTCTGTCTAGGAAAAAGTTGGAATACTAAAAAAATAAAAGGATTTCCATGGAAACTCTGTCTTGGAAATGGATAACAATAGTCAAATAATAAAAGGATGTCCAAAACTGATGAACTCTGTCTTGTTGTCAACCAACATTAGAGTGCATATTATTCTTCTTTCATGTTCTCTTAAAATGAACACAAAGGAATTCAATTACAAAGGTTATTAAAATCAAACCGCTCCGGTGGCCTAGTGGTTAGAGCGTCCGCCTCGGATGCGGGAGGTCGTGGGTTCGATCCCCGGCCGAGTCATACCAAAGACTTACAAAAACGATACTAACAGCTGCCTCGCTTGGCGCTCAGCATTAAGAGGTTAGTGTTAGGACTGGTCGGCCCGGTGTCAGGATAATGTGACTGGGTGGGACATCATGCTACATGTCTGCGGCATGATGCCCCAGTGCTAGACATCACTATAAACTGCCACACTGCAGACATCGTAGCGATATGACTGAAAAACTGTTAAAGCTACGTTAAAAATCCAAATCACATCACATCACACATATTAAAATCAACGTAGCCTGACAAATTTATTCTGAGCCAAGTGCGTAATATTACACGTTATTGTTAAACCGTATATTACCTACACCTAGAAGAGTTAAGACCGAATGGCTAAAGCAACGCATTAATTTAGCACACACTCTCGCGGTACAGAATATATGACCATGTTTCATGGTCGAAAACAAACAAACAATATGATAAGGGATGGGGTCAGTCCTGAGGTAACAGTTCTGTGATCACCTCAAGGTCTGAAATATATGAAACTAAACGCGGTTTCAATGGTATCTTCAACACTAGATAATAATATATATATATATATATATATATATATATATATATATATATATATATATATATATATATATATATATATATATATATATATATATATATATATATATATATATATATATATACATATACATATACATATATATATATATATATATATATATATATATATATATATATATATACATATACATATATATATATATATACATATACATATATATATATATATATATATATATATATATATATACATATACATATATATATATACATATATATATACATATATATATATATATACATATATATACATATATATATACATATATACATATATATATATATATACATATATATATATATACATACATATATATACATATATACATACATATATATACATATATATACATATATATATATATACATATATACATATATATATATATACATATATACATATATATATATATATACATATATATATATATATATATACATATATACATATATATATATATATATATATATATATATATATATATATATATATATATATATATATATATATATATATATATATATATATATATATATATATATAAGCAGGATACCTGTTAACAAGGCAATAAAATGTTCTCGTATATGACTTCATACGGTAGACATCTGAAGATTAACGTTATATAACTTTATCTGAAGAGACCGAATCATTTCGTTCTTAGTTGAACAATTCCTCCCCGTCACAAATTTAAACTTTCCCTATTCTTGAGTGGTGAACAGATAATTTCCTACTATACTGAGAAGAACTAATTTTGATAATGTCGGACAAAAACTCAGTCCGGATAGAAGACAGACGGAATTTAATGAACCATTCTTGCTAGTCACTAGATAGTGCGAATCTACTAAGGGCTTCTAGGCTCTCTCTTAGACGGTTTAGTCACCGTTACGAATGCTATGTTCTTGAGAAACATTGATTAAACAGAATACCATGAAGTGGATACCATGAAGTAGATACTTCACGTTTGCCAGCTGGAGGATGGGTTTCATTATCGGTCGAATCAGAGATATGTAATCTTTATTTTTCCTGCTCTAATATGAAGTTCTAAAATGGTCTTATTAAAGGTACATATAGTATGTAGCGTGATATCCTTTTCAAAATATTTTGTTATGTATATTTAATCTGTATTGTGTGCTTAACTTTAGTCCATGGGTGTAAGTTTCAGATTATGGTCACCTATAAATAGATTGTTTATATCGCATTTGAGATCAAGACCAGTCTGATTTACAATCGGATTTTTATACTGGAGTGCTTCATATACTATTCCGATGTAGGTCAAGTGAAAAATTTTATAAATAGGGATTTGATAAACAAATAACTCATTTCTGTTTTATATCAGTCTGTGGGAATCCATGTGTGAGCATAGTTTACAGTTATGTTGTTGTAATCATACTCATTCCAAGCGTAATTATTTATTTAAAATATTCATTGGAATTAACACAGTGCTCGTTGACATTAGTTTGTATTTTTGAGCTCACTGAAAGACATTCTGGATTGCATCACTGTGTTATATTAGGACATTATCTAAATTTATTCAGAACATTCTGCATTTTTGGACTTGTGATAGGACATTTAGGATTATTTGGAATTTAATTCAAAATATTGAAAGTGTCTTTTGAATTTTCATTTTGCATTGTAGGCAAATAAATTGCCTGTTCTATTTACTATAATTGTTGGCTTCACTTAAGACAGTGATTTGTGACACTGATCAGTGAAAGCGCAAGCTATCGCAATGGCAGTTACAAATCGGCCTATCTAACAGACAATGAAACGATATTTCTCTTTAGAGAAGAGACGTATTTTGATGTTTGATATAATAATTAAAGAATTTACGTGATCTTCCTCCCTGCCTCCATCCCTCCCTCCGTCTCTGTCTCTCCCGCCCTCACATTCTCTCTCTCTCTCTCTCTCTCTCTCTCTCTCTCTCTCTCTCAGGAAGAGTAAACTTACAGCATCATCGTCATTGTTATGAAATTCTCGCTAAGACATTTCCTTCAATTTAAACTATCCATAAACAAAAAGAGTAATGAAACTAAAATCTATTTTCAGGAGCTGGGCAATTTTCGTACTTAAAAATAATGGCAAACCCACATATCCTTGCATTTGCTGTCGTTCTGGGCTTGAAATTGGTGACGCCATCACCCGTCTATCCCATTCTGAGCCTGGATCAGTTTAACCCCGTGGACGCATGCCTGTTCATATGCAACATTTGCTACGAAGACTTTGTAAGTAATCATTGTTCTGCGTCTATCACTAAATTTGAAGATCATGCAACTTTTGAACCAAGTTTGAGACTTAGATTTTATGTCAACCAATTGCAAAATAGAACTTTCCTTTGAAACGTCACTTTTGATTGGTTGTAATTGAAAACTATGTCTCAGACTTCAGTAAACTCTATGCCCGGCCTGGAGGTAACTCAACTTTCGAGCTAAAGTTTGAGCTTAATGTTGATCAGTCACGTGCACAGAGGACTTGACTTTAGAAAAATCCCTTGTAATCTTGCAAGAGTGAAACACACCCTCATACTTAAGATCTAGGTGTTATATGTAAAATGGTCACTTCAAATTTTCTGAACTTAAACATATGGATGATACAATAAAAAGCGATCTAGTCAACCTTCATTTCAAAACGAATCAGTACCTTCTAATTGTGAAAAAGTTTCATTAATTTTGCGTTTTCTAAAGACAATTTTAGATGGGAACGTTGCAAAATGTATGAAGGCAAAGCTATGGGGAAAGGCATCAAATATGTGAAAAATTCAATATAAAAAATAGGCAACATGAAAATATCAAACATCTTCTGGTCGGCCAATAAGAAATAAAAGCAGAACGGCATACCCGTTACATTTAAAGATTTTTAATTAACGTGCATGGATGCTTGGTAAATGAAGTAATTGCAAAATTCTGAAAATCAATTTCAAGTGACATTTTATTTTCACATTTAGTATTTCGGATGATGTAGGAATATTATATCCAGTAAAAGAGAACGAGGCATCATGCAAATCATTTTCATTAAAACAATTCACAAACAGACGATGCATATACTTTGGCATTTCCAGATGTATGCTAATTGGATTTTATAATTGTAACGTTGTCACGATCACATCATCAACATTAATCTTCACCGCCCCTATAAGCATTCTGGAATTTCAATTCGTTTGATATTTTACTTCTTCACACGAACGTCATTCCTTCACGTGTCAGAAAATAAGATCGTTAATGAAGTCCAACACATCAAACACACGAAATTCATTAGATGTAGAATTTATCGTTATCTGTCTGAGTGACAAATGTATCATTACTTTTGATCTTTTATACTCTGTTGAGATGCTAATCGTTTGATCAAATGAACCGATAATCCTGGCGTGATTTTTACTTAATCAAAATGAACCGGAAGTCCTGACATGTGATTTGTATTGCGGTATCAATACAGTGATCATACATGCGGAGGGTTGCGGAGATTCGTCAGGATTATTTTTTTTTGAAGGTGGCAAAACTTCTCAAAATGGGAAAACAGGTCCTGTGGATCAGAAAAGTGTATTTTTTTTAGGGTCGCGGCACAAACAAGTTTGGGAACAACTGATCTATTGAAAAAGAAACCAGCACAAGGCGCCACTGCACATAACAATATACACTTTCACTCTAGATATTTGAAAAATTCCTCGGAGTGTCTTAAGTGATCTTCATCAATGCCCAAAAATGTCTAAAAGGGGATTTCTTTTAGAGACACCGCAGGGAAAGTTTTAATCGTCCCAGGTGTTCATTTATCATTTCCGATATATCTTCGTACCCTGGACCAAAGAAGATTTCGCTTTTTAAGAAGTGTTTTGTTTTGTTTTCTTGTTATTTTATTTAAAACCTGAACCCCATGTAAGTATTATCTAGAAAAGTATTTAATAATTACACGAATAACCCCATTTAGAAAGATATCGGAAACATTCTGTTTTCAACATTATTTTCATGTATATGTTATTGCGTGCGTGTGAGTATGTGTGTTTGTGTGAGATTGTTTTAGTGTCACGATTCATTGTTAAATAAAATGTGGTTTCTATATTTTAATAATGTCATTTGACTTAGTAATATATATGTACTCTTCTCAATACTTCACAGTCTGTTCTGTATTACAATGCTACACGACTTTAACATTCTACTTGAATTTGTAAAATTTCTGTTTGTTAAATTTGCTAAATTTTCATTTACAGGGAAGTCAAATGATGAAGTGTGCCAATAACATATGCATGAGCGGAAAATACTCTCTTAACTTGGGCATGCTCGAAATCGGAAGGAACTGCAAACATTTTGACAAGATCCAGAAATACATGTTCGGCTCCGGAAACAAGATCGAATAAGCACGTCCGCATGCACATCACATGTGCATTTTTTTTTTTTGTCGTATGTGTGTGACTCATTTAGTGTTGTTGTTTAGCTATGTGCTATTAGTGGGAAATGTATGGTCTTGCCTTTTAACAAAACATTTATAACAAAAAAAAATAATTTGTCCTTTTTCAATCAAAACTTGAAATAAACTAAATAACAAGTTTATTTGGGATATAAAATTTTGCAGGACTGTCAAATTGTACATTTTAGAATATTTTAGAAACACTTATATTTGCAACGTATTCTTTTCTGTTTCTTCTGCACTGATAATCCGTCGAATATACATTATCATTAATTAATGGCACTCAGTTGAGACTGGCGATATTGAGCCTGGTGATACGTAAGTTGTTTTCCGTGTTGATTAATCTTATTAATTGCCAATTAACACATGACCTGTAACTTTTCCAAAACGAGGCAAGGTTGCAGATGCACCTGCCATTTGATGTAATTGAATGTTCCATTGCAATACAATCCACGGTAACAGTCATTGTAATCTTCACAGTATGAGAAACGGATATGGCAATTAATTCAAAACGAGTTAAAAGTAGAGACAACTTATTCAGATTTATTGAACGTGAATTTAGCCCATTTGATCCGAGGGGTGAAGCAGACGGCGCTGCGATTCATTCTCGCATGTTCCCAGGCCGTCAATTTAAAATTTTAAGAAAACTGGTTTGACTGTAACCCAGGCAAATACACATCATATGAAATAAATATCAAAAGCCAAAGAAAAATGTTTATTCTATTGTTTGTTACTACTGCCATTGCATTATCATAGCATGCACATACACGGACAAATGAACATGCGCATACATACATACATACATACATACATACATACTCTCTCTCTCTCTCTCTCGGTCGGGGCCCCGAGTGGCCGAGTGGTCTAAAGTGGTTACGGATCACTGCCATCTCTCCTCTGTCTGCGGCGGTTCGAGTCTCAGATTCAGGCAATGCGGGTATGTGAGAAAGCTTGCCAGTAGCTTCTCGTGGGTCGGTGGTTCTTTCCGGGGTTTTCCCGGGTTCTTCCTCCACCATTAATACTGGCCGCCATGTATGGCCTATCGTGTGCTGAAAAATGGTGTTAAGCCCCACAACAACAACAACAAATCTCTCTCTCCCTCCCCCCCCCCTCTCTCTCTCTCTCTCTGTGCAACTACTATATCTTCTTCGTACTCATATGTTAATACAGATATTTCAAGATGGAATAAGAAAGAGTATCAGGTTCAATGTAGCAATATTAACATTGAACAACTAAATTTGTCACCACTAGAGAATTTGTGAGCCAACAAATTTTACTTGTTCTTGCCTTTACGAGAGGTTGTGACTGAAATAAAATAGAATATGTGTTGCATGTAGACTCTGACAGTTTAAAATATTTTACCGATATATCTTGGAAAGATTCTTCTATTCGTGTCCTTTTATTATATTTTTCGTGCATTTGAAGGTAAAACGAGCTTTTTTCTTGTAAATAGCAGATAATGAGTTCAAAAGTATATTACAATCATTTGCTTTTCTATTTTAGTTGCAGCTAGGTAACTCAGAAGAATAAACTCCGTCGTGGTATTAAGATCAAATATATGATTCAAGTGTGCAATATATTTGAAAGATAATCGTATCGTATACGTGCTGATAAATGCAGGGTCGCATGACAAACTGCAAGATCACGATGCACGATGTTCTGTACCCGTAGTTTTTATGCGAAGAGCGTATACTATAATCTGTTGCTGTATTATGCCTTACCTGGGTATATGTTACTGAAAGATGGGTGAGTTTTATATGCGGGTAAATACGATTATATAATTTTTTCCTCATTGAGAATAAATATTCCAACAGACTATATAAATGATGTTATTACATGATTTCCTTGAAAGTCACTTTTCCATTTGCTGACACGACGTCACGTATTTTATGTTATTGTATGCTCATTTTTTTCTGTCCGTTAACTTTACATTGTCAGAATCGTTCACTATTTTACGATATTGCACACCTTCATATTGCATTCACGTACATAAAGAAACTAGTTTCTAATGTAAACAAACAATGGACGCAGACGCCAGCACTTTTGATTTCTAAACAAATCATGTACACTCGCGTCGTAGGCACTTTACGTTTTGGTTGATGAAATTTGTTTCTGAATGAACTAAAGCAGATGTTTCGTGGACTACCACATGTATATGGAATCGTCACATATAAATCCAGTCCATAATCACAACATTTCGTAGAATCAAAATTTTTTTAAAACCAAACTCTATTCATTCCAGATCAAATGGGAAGGTTGTTGTAATGCACATTCACTCAAAATATGACTCCAAATTTAAATTTTAACTAGACACGCCATTTTCTTTCGAAAGTTATGTCTAGAGCGCGACTAAGTTAAAATTTGTCTGGGCGGAGTTATGTTCGCATTAATAATGTTGTTGTTGTGTAATGATGAATCTGCGGTTGTGTATTTAGTTTGGAATACGGCATACATTCAGTAACATTGTTTCTTGTAGTGTATTTTTGTTTATATAACACTGGTCAACAGTGAAATCATTACTGACTTGAAAAGGCCCTAATCTGTAGTATTTTGGTGTGCCGAACACGAATATAACCGTGAAAAATTTGTATTGGCTCTCGTTTTGAAGATATTCATATACCTCATTTTCTATGTTTCACTGTGTAAATTTCTCCAGTAGGACTGCAGCAACATCCGGAATAATGATGTAACATTGCATAATACCATCATGCTCACATCATCCACAGTTGATTGCATCATTTTCTGATGCAGTGCAATACTAATGCCATGCGGCTGCTGAAGTAAGTTGACGTCAGCAGTGTACTATACATGTGTAGGCCTATTATACTAATGCCAGGCGGCTGCTGAAGCTGACGTAAGCAGTGTACTATATAAAGCCCAATCAGATAGGTTCAGCATTTAAAATATTTTAGACGTTGTGCGAGACAGTTCAAGCTACTGTTACATAAAACTTATTATTTTATCCATTTACGTACAATAAAGAACAGTAATGCCTCGAAAGTGTGTTAATACCGCGGACAATTTTTGCTATATTTGTGGGGAAGTGACATTTGCCAACCAGAAGAAAAGTATCAATTCTCAAGTGAAGAAGGCATATCATCTTTACTTCGGATGCAAGGTTGGTGACCAAGACAAGCCTTGGGCTCCGCATATATGCTGTGCTACATGTACAACACAGCTTTCACAGTGGTTGAATTGCAAAAGGTCATCAATGCCGTTTGCAGTCCCAATGGTGTGGAGAGAGCCAAGCAACCACCTAAATGACTGTTACTTCTGCTTGGTTCCTCCTCTTTCCGGCGGAATAACGAAGCGAAAGAAGTCGAGAATAGTCTACCCAAACATTCCGTCTGCATTGAGACCAGTTCCACATGGTGAGGGACTTCCTATTCCAGAACCTCCAGCAGAATATTCTCTTGATTCATCTGACGAAGACAAAGGTGAGTCGACCTGTTCTTCTCCTGGTCCATCAGCATGCAGTGATCCAGATTTTCACTGTGGTGCATCATCAACCCCACACAGAATAACACAGGAAGAACTAAATGACTTGATTCGTGATTTGGACTTATCAAAGAACAAGGCAGAATTGCTAGGATCAAGACTCCAACAATGGAATCTTCTAGAAGAAGATGTCACAATTATTGCATATCGAAAGCGCCACCAGCAATTGGAGCCTTTCTTCAGAAAGGAAAGTAATCTGATATTCTGTTCCGATATTGAGGGCCTCATGAATGCTTTAAAAATCACTCATGACCCACAAGAATGGAGACTATTTGTGGACTCTTCGAAACTGAGTCTCAAGGCTGTGCTTTTGCACAATGGAAACATTCTTCCATCTATTCCAGTAGCGTATGCTGTCCACATGAAAGAGACATACGATAACTTAAGGCAGCTACTGAATTCCATTGAGTATAACAAGTACAGCTGGCACCTCTGTGGTGATTTGAAGGTAGTTGTCCTTTTAATGGGACTGCAGCAAGGATATACAAAATACATGTGTTTCTTATGCGAGTGGGATAGCCGAGCAAGGGAAATGCACTACATGAGGAAGGAATGGACTCACAGGCAGAATGTAGCCATTGGAGAGAAGAATATCCAACACCCAGCTCTGGTTGAGGCTCAGAAAATCTTGCTACCACCCCTTCACATCAAACTAGGTTTGATGAAGAACTTCGTGAAAGCCATTGACCGGACTTTGCCAGCATTCCGATACCTGCATGAAAAATTCCCTCGACTCAGCGAAGCAAAGATTAAAGAGGGAGTTTTTGTGGGTCCTCAGATTCGAGAGCTTTTCAAAGATGACCGGTTCAACAACTTGCTGGAAGGTGACGCGAAACAAGCATGGAATGCTTTTCGCCTAGTTTCTACAAACTTCCTCGGAAATGTTAGGGCAGAAAACTATAAGGAACTAGTAGAAGACATGTTGATGAAGTATAAGAAACTTGGCTGCAATATGTCTCTAAAGATTCACTTCCTTCATTCCCATTTGGATTTCTTTCCTAGCAACTGTGGTATTGTTAGTGATGAACACGGCGAACGTTTTCATCAAGATATCGCAACAATGGAACAAAGATACCAGGGAAAATGGTCCACTACAATGCTGGCTGACTACTGCTGGACACTCCTCAGAGATGCTCCCGAACAGCTGTACAAGAGACAGGCGAAGAAATCTAAGATGTAGTCAATGACTTGATTTTTTATAGGTAGGCTATTACAGTTGACCTTTTACTATTGGAATGCATTTCGTTATGTAAACATTAATTTCTTGCAGATTACAAAAAAACTAGAGCCAATTTTGCAATTTGACTGTCATATTCGTGTTCAGCACATAAAAATTGATAAGAATTGACTAATTTTATTTCAGTAACATGACTTTTGTAAAAATTTGTTGTCCAGTGTAATTAAGCCTTAGGTAGAATAAGAAAATGAGCATATAATAAAAAGGTTACTGCATTTATATGAGAAAATATGAACTCGTTTTTGTCGGATGGATATACTGCACTCCCAAGGTCGTGCAGTATTACCATCCGAAAAACTCGTTCAGATTTTCCCATACAAATGCAGTAACCAAAAATTAATGCACCTGACGTCATAAAGTATTTCTATGCCGTCGTACTGTTAAAATAGCGTTTGCACAAAAGGCCATGTCAAAATGTTTACAAATTACTATTATCATCAAGTAAAGTATATAATCACGGAGAAAAGGTGCCTATCCAAACATGCTGCTCACAAATGACCATTAGCTTAAACAGCAACATACAACCTAAAGCACACAACAGTCATACAAAATATTAAATATCAAGATATAGTACTTGCATAATAGGATAAACCAGTGATAAACGTTGACAGCTTCAAGCGGTACTTTTTCTATTTTAATATAACTCTCTTCACTACAATCGTTCCAAACTACACTGGCACATTCCAAAAATGGTCCGATATAACAATATAAATCGGGTATTTTCGGGAAGATTAAACCTCAGTACTTCCAAAAATTCTAGGTTTTGATTTCCTAATTTGGTAAGATCTTCAATATGTTCGTTCCAGTTCAAATCTTGATTTAATCTTAGAACCAAGAAGTCTGAAAATTATCCAAGTTTTGTGTTTTGCCATCTATAAATATTACATCTGTTTTCGTAGCATTCAATATCTAAAGCCACTGTTTTGACCAATTATTTAAGTTTTCCAAGTCACTTGTTCAATGTTAGCATTCTTACGTACATGCTGATGGAAAACCATTTAAAATGAAGATATCGACTTAAGAAAAAATGGTGGAGATATGTTTCATTACAAGGTTTACTTTGAGATATTGGATATCTAAAATGAGAAGAATAAAAGGAACAATATTTTAAAAACTAAATATTCAATAATATCACAAGGGATGGAGTGATTGAACGAAAAAAGAGAAGAAAGGGCGTAAACAAAGGGATCAAAAACACGTAAAAACTATAATTTCGTACTATGGATATTTCCGCAGTTTTGAAATTTGACTATTTGTCGAACTTTAACTCATGCGCTGGACATTTTCACTACAAGGCAGGACAGACTTGCTCAATGCAATGATGTATATTTTACTATTATCAATCCATCATTAGCAAAGAAGAGAAAAATATCAGGAGTCATGTGGTGTTCGAGAGGTTTAAAAACAATAAAATGTTTTTGTAACACATTGTAAAATTATGTGAGACATTTTATAACATATCCTATGAATTATATTATAATTTCTACTCAAATCAGGGAAAATTTTGTTAAGAGAAAATATGCAGTCCAGGCAGCAAATACACAATTGATTTTAGCATCATCTAAAGCATTGTGATATTATTCGGGTCAAAATCTGACAAAGTCTACATTCGTTTGCAAAATCCGTTTTTAAGTAAATTTTCACAAAAGCCACAATCTGTATCGGAAAACTCATGTCTAACATGATTATCGTATAATTTTAGTATTGACAGAGTAGTATGTCTTACCATCACCTTCCTCGCAATGTAAATACATTCATATATTTGTTTCTTTCAGTGGAAATTATATATAGGTTGAAGTACAAACGAGAAATGTAATACACTTCCACAGACTGGGGCTCTACTTGAACCTGTATCCTCCCAGTAAAGGAAATAACCAGGTCACGCCCAGGAGCTGCCTGCTGATACTTTGCATTCAGACGCGCTTGCCTTTTCATTAATAATATGTCCCATTATAGAGATGTAGTTCTTTTACCTCTCGTTTTGTTCTTTTTCTTTACTATCGCCTTTTAGATATTCTTTGTTGCTTCCTTGAATAAATGTATTATTTGTTATGCACGTGTCGCTGTACGTGTGTCCCTGTGTATGTTGTTTACTGTCCCCTGAGGAAGACCTTGCTTTAGGTCGAAACGAAGTGAAACTGCTCTTTCTGGTCTTTTTTCAGATTCTGCTTCAAACGAAGCTGAAATTATTTTCAAGTATCCCGGTTACAATTGAACGAGCTTGAACAACTATGTCGTGACCTCACTAGCACGCAAAAGGAACAAACATGCATTACCAAATTCCCAAAAATTTCCAATCCCATTGTAAATAACTGTGAAAATAATGCAGTCATTCCCATACCATGTCCCCATCAGAGCATCTCATAATGTCCGTACATAAATAGTTCAACCAATATTAGCCAGGTCTCAGAGATCTTTTCGAGTCATTCAGCTGTTGAAATCTTCCGTGATACAAAATATGACAACGTCACAATAACTGTAAATCATATATATATGAGTCTATTTTCCCCATGCATCTAATAATTCGTGTTGCTAACAGTTGCAAAAATATAACCGGGTTGGATTTCGGATTTATAACAGAACACTTTTGATGGTGATACAGATACACTGTTTATTGATGAATGACCTCAGTAGAAACAGAATTATGAATAATTCGTGTGTGCTTTAGATCCAAATTTTGGACAAAATGAACACAATCCGCACTAACATAATAATGTAACATAAATGTGAATACAAGTAAATGACCTTACACAGTACAAGGACAAAGGTTAATGATTCACAGTAATTTCACACGACGACAAGAATGATATGTTTTACTCAGATAGTAAAAACGTACTTTATAGTACATACTTTCCAAAGAGTAACAATGTATTCACTCAAATAGTGAAAAATCAGATATTTTACTCAGATAGTAAAATGATGAAAAAAATGGGACAGATATCATACAATACACCTTTCCAATCCCAAAACACTGGGTATAACAGTGGGTATAGCAAACCCCAACCTTAGCACACGGCTAAATATTACATGTATGGAGTTACACAAACACTCCGTCACCAGAATAATTAGCTACCAGTCACACTGGTCAGTCAAGCAGTCAGCATTACAGGTAGTCACCGACCACCATTCAATTCCTTTGTCAATCAAGCAATCAGTGCCGACAATATGTCCGCAACGCCCGATCACCTCCTACTCAGAAGCTGCTCTGCCGCCGTTCAACCAGCTCCGTCGCCAGCTCCATCGTCAGCTCCACAGACGTTATGACCAGCACCACAGCCGTCATGGTCAATTTCTATGGTCAGCTCCACAGCTGCCACGGTCAGCTCTGATCACCACGGTCAGCTCTGATCAACTGAAAATAAATCTGACACCGTCTAGTAAGAATGACACTGGCATATACGATAACACGTAATGAAGTTATTTACGGTAAACTATACAAATATTGGCACAACATTACAAAGCATTAAACAGGTTTAAAAGTGAACATACCTGTGTCCAATAAGATTCCGATGGTACTAAACGTTTCTTAATAAAATGCAACTTTATTGTTAATAAAAATCTCCTGTTAAGTCACATAAAAGAATAGAAAATGTATTCGTTATACTACGCAAGCCGGAGTTACATAGAAAATCTACAAAAATAAACGTGGTAGTACGATAAGTATAGGGGCCCCGAGTGGTCTGAAGCGCTCTCCGTTACGGATCACTGCCATCTCACCTATGTTTGCGTAGGTCTCGCATTCAGCCAATGTGGGTACTTGAGAAAGCTTGCCAGTAGCTTCTCGAGGGTCGGTGGATCTTTCCGGGGATTTCCCGGGTTCTTCCTCCACCATTAATACTGGCCGCCATGTATAGCCTATCGTGTGCTGAAAAATGGCGTTAAACCCTACAACAACAACAACAAAAACGATAATTATAGCCTATAATATGCATAAGAAATTAATTTAAAAAACTAAAATACCTCTACAGCTAAAGATGTGCAAGTTCATAAGTAGACTGCTCACTGACAAGACGTTCTGTAATGTAAAGGGATTTGTACAATTCCGTGACAACAGTGATCGTAGTGAAAATGAGTGACTTTTGTTTCACGCGCTTCATTCATAAACAGCGGTATTCGTATCAACTGTGCAATGTGTAACTTGGTTCACAATTCACGATGAAGTTAAATTAAAAATGTTGAAATGCAAAGAAAACATGTTTCAGTTCAGTTTTTATATTATCTGAAAATTTAACAAAAAATAAAAATATCAGTATCATAGTAATTCCATCTTGATTGCTATATCACGTATTGTTGTCAGCATATAACAACTTTTCATCATCTAGCAAACAAGGTCACATTACCATGATCATGCTATATATTTGATGCTTTTTGAAACTTTACGTGTTCATAATGATTTTTTAAAATAAAACATCTGAATACAAGAGAACGACATCTCATTTTCGTAACTATTTGTTATGAATTTGTTCTAGTGTACCGAAGTAACATATATCATTACGGGACTTAGCGACAAAGAAAATTATAGTATTGTAATCTTTATGGCGATAAAACTTGTACATATAAAACACCTAAACTTACAAGAAAGTAGATGTTTCGATACCTTAAGGATCATGCATATAACAAGTGATCTGATAAATAATATGGCAGCGACTGTCTTTACTAACTGCTGATAAAGAAGGTAGTTGACTGCAATTAAGAAGAGATACAGAACAAGTGTACAAACAGATGAAGCAATGAGCTTAACAACCGGACATTAACTCAGTGCATATTATATAAACAAATTTCAAATGACCAGTGTTCACAAGATTAGGGGTCGAATCCGTAATAACCCCTCCTTTCAAACAGTCTACCATTCAGTGAATGTAGAAAGACGATCGACAGTTATCTGAATCAATTACGATGAGAAGTTAAAAGGAATGGAAATCATGGTGTGTCAGTCAACGGTAATAATACCGGTGCAAAAAATATATTCAATTAAAACATGTAGTGTTTTGTCACGTGACATACGAAACGTTTATAAAAGACTTTCTGCTATACTGAATCTAATCTCACATTGATGCAATATGAAGAGTTTATACATTAACAGTTAAACCAATTGAAGCCTGAAACCAAAGTACGTGATACAAAATGAATGGGTTAGAACAAAAAAATTCATTAAACTTTCAAGAAAAAAGAAATATTTGCATGACGTATAATCGCTTTGCACTTTTTATATCGTGCAGCAACACACAGTATAAAGAACGAAACAAAATGCAAACTGAAAAATAAAAATTACACGCAAATAAACAAATGACGCATTGACTAGATTCTTAAAATAACAAAATACGAATTTTAATGAGAATGATGTAATAATACGTAACAAACAAATACATGTAGACTTGAAACCATAAAACAACATCGTTACAATCCGTGATTAACATGTGACCATAGGTTAACATGCATGGTTCACGCTGGAAATACAAGGGAATCCTAAGTTAAAACTGTCCATATGTTTAATATGTGGATGGTATTCTTGGGAATGAACGTTTCTGAGAACGGACGGGAATGGTAATTCTACAAGTTTTATTACAATCCTAACACACCACACATACTATCCATCGCCTACTTTTCTAATATAACTCAACACACCACGTGTACTTTCCGTCGCCTACTTTTCTAATATAATCCAACACACCACGTATACTATCCATATAATATAATCCAGCACACAATATATACTATCCAGCGCCCACTTTTTTATTACAATCCAGCAAGCACTTATAGATTCTAACGAAATGGATATAGGTGTTTATACACATGTTATGCTTACAAACACACATGTTAACACACATGGAGGTGGTGATATATAAAAGAAGTAGGATAAAATAGACACACACTTTCAAACAAACATCCAAACATTCTATCACAAAAAGGGTAGAAAGTGTTTATAAGCACACTGCTGTACACTCAAACACACAAACACAAGAGAGAGGTGATGGTTTTTAAGTTTGAGTTGTCAGCATGAACATTGAAAGACATAAACAAAGACACACATACACGTATATTTGCAAATGAACAATGTCTCAGTTTTCTAGAGATATGGATGATCCTGAAAAGGGCAGTTGAGTTTTGTTAACCAAAGTCGGTTAAGACAAGCATCAACTTTCGACTGCTCTGCACAAATTTCTTCTCCCGGCTGGTCCATAGACCAAAACTCTATTGATGCACCCTTGTCTCTTTACTCTTCTCTTTTTTAAATACCACAATGTTTTCACATAAATCGGTTAGTCAGGATTAAACAGCATGCCCGAAGCATGCTTGTAATCGTTTTGTTCGATTGCTTTGAGAAGAGATACGATAATGAAATAATGCGTTTGTATATATAGTCTATGACCAGATAGAAACAGATTGAAAGGTCCCACCAATTTAAAAGCGCATAACACAGTTCAATCAAAACATATGGTCTCCCGTCCATTCAGTAAAGAGCATAAGCGTGACATCACTTTAAATTTAGATGCGCACAAGGGTTGCTACGGTTTACCATTGCTGAACATTTCAAGTATAATACCTGTGGCTGATAACCGAAGATAATGCATTGAGGTACCCATTAACCGAAGACAATGTATTTGGGTACGCATGCTGTGGATACATCATTTACTCGGAGTGACAGTACGATGACTACTACTGCTGCAGCTAATGTTCTTCTTCCAAAACACTTGGACGACAACACGTGGAGCAATGAGGACATCAAGCGTTACGGAGTCTGCATTGATATGATACAGTCATGACACAATTTCTCGGGATACAACGGAAAGTTTCTTTTGGAATATTACTCAGAACAATGTGCAGAATGAGCAGAAGTCACCATGAATGGAGTCAAACTCGTGAATGGAGTCGAATTCATATACATGATAGTGGGATCAGTACAGTTTAAAGATTCCATAAGTATTTTGGCCATTCCTTTGAGTAGAATGTCTAAACCTTTTGGAATGACATCAATGGCAAACGGATATTTGTCACAATTTTTCAATACCGAAGCTAACCAACACGTTATGCTCCAGCATTTGTCTGGTGTTCGCTACTACGAACTCGGTATACACACAAAACAACGAGAAACATACTACGCTTGGTACCAAACGTATTCTTCAAACCCGTTTGACTTTCAAGATGTGCTGAAATATTGCCGATCGGATATGGATATTTTTTACGGTGGTGTGGGAAAGTTTGACAATTATTTTTGAATAACGGAAGTGTCGATCCCTTAAATGAAGTTTCTACCATCTCTAAATGTCGTGGATCATTCTGAAAAAAGAACAAAATAGGTGTCGTACCCTCTCAATCCAATTTCTCTGTAAGCCGTCGCTACTTCAGCAACGCTCTGCATCATAGAAATGGTGTCGAACAGGAGAAATCAAAAGAATTGGACGCTTTTAAAACGGATGCACCGATGTTTTTACGAAGTTTCCTAGCTAGATCTGTTTCTCATGGAATCAACAGTAACGATAATGCCTGAATCTCAAAGAGGAGAATTTCATCCTGTGTCGTCTTTGATCACTTAATAACCAATCAAATTTGAAATCAAAGGACAAACTGAAGATTACATCAATCTGAATAACGACCGTTTTGTACTGGAAAATCAAGGTCCTCAAAGTAGACAAAAGCAATGCACGAGACGATGCCACGGTAGCTCCCGTTAACGATGCATTCGTTATTCAGAGAACTGGGTATGTACTTGAATAACAAAATGATGAACCTGGAAAATCTTTCAATGTACAGAAAAAGTCTAAGAGCACACAGCTTGCAGTTTACATGGAAACCTGGCACATTAGATATCTTCAAGGACACGGAATTGATAGAAGCTAACAATGTCGCCTTTAGAATTTAGAAACGATAGATCGTTTGCATTTGGACATGTGCTTGCACAACAGTTATTTGTTAAACTGGAGCGGATGTAATCCTGAGACTGAATCGAAGTAGTACCATGTTCCGTTTGGGTGGGTAAAGCTAACGAGTACAAAACGACCATCGAAAAGAGCCAAAATTAACGAGCGCAGTGTGGAAGTCTTACTAAAAGTGTTAACTAAACTCTGAGCAGAACGACAGCCACATATCCTCTAGGACACGTGGAAAAGAAAACCTTTACCATTGCCTCTGGACTCCGATCCAAGATCAAAGATCATGATTTCTAAGGACAGCTGCCAAAACGTGTGTGCGTAGGCATTTACTGCAATTCATCAATCAATATCCTTTAGCGTTCCAACACTTAAACTTGTCCAATACAAAAGTCACCTGACATGGCCAGACGTTGTTTATCACACCATTTGAAAGTAATTTTGCCCAGAAAAAATACTCGAGAACTTACATGACACAAAAATGAGAATAATCAGTTAGGCCGACCATCTATGTATCTATCTATGTATCTGTCTGTCTATCTGTCTGTCTGTCTATCTATCTATCTATCTATCTTATAATAATAATAATAATAATAATAATAATAATAATAATAATAATGCGGACTTTGTATAGCGCCTAATCTTTAGAAGCTCTAAGCTCTTTACAACATTAGACAACACCTATAAGATAAGAAACATAATAATATTATTACAAAAACAAACACCATGAAATTAGAAAAACAAAAAAAAAAAATAATAAAAAAAAACATGCTGAGAATATTTCAGGTAGGAAACATTATTAGGTCTTTAAGTTTGTTCTTGCTGTCGAAATAAGTGAGTTTTGAGAGCCCTCTTGAATGTGATCACTGTGTCTTTGTGTCTAAGTTCAGTGGGCAATTCAATCCACGTTGCTGGGCCCTGGTATGCAAAAGAACGCTGTCCATATGACTTTGTTTTCATACTTGGAATAATGAGTATACGATTGTCGGAAGAGGAGCGTAAGTATCTTGCTGGTGTGTACACATGAGTGAGGTCAGATAGGTATGTTGGACTAGAGTCCGACAGTGAAATGTAGCACAGAGAACAAATTTTGTGTTTGATTCTGGATCGAATGGATAGTCAGTGTAGGGTACAGAGCAGCGGGGAGGTGTGCTCTGATCGTGGTACTCTAAGTATGATCCCAGCAGCTGTCTTTTGAACTTTTTGAAGTTTCTGGACTAGATATTGAGATGTACCAGACAGAATTGAGTTACAATAGTCCAGTCTTGAAAGTACTAATGAACACACAAGTGTTTTAGTGGCATCAACTGAAAGATATTTGAGAATTGAGCTGATGCGTCTCAGCTCAAGATATGCAGCCTTGCATTTGTTCATGACATGTTGGTGCAATGTGAGAGTACTGTCCAGAGTAACACCTAGGTTTCGTACTGATTGTGTGAATTTAATGTTGGTGTTGCTGATATTTATTGTTTGAGGTAAAGGATGTGAATGAGAAAGTCTTTGTGTTTTGATCAGAATGGCCTCAGTTTTATCATCATTCATCTGCAGCTTGTTACATGTCATCCATGATTTCACATCAGAAATGCACCTCTCTACACCTACGGAATCTTTTAGTAATCTTATGACAAATTGAAGGATATTAACAGCAACTTTTCATATTTCACGATAAAATAATGCAAAAACGTAATATTATTTATAAAAAGAACAGTTTGTATTTGTCAAAACTTACGATCACTAATGTTGCATGATATATTCTTAATAAAACACGCCGGTATGTTAAAAATTGATTGTTACTGTTCTTAAACGTTGTGTTGCATGTTATATCCCTAATCGGCATACTTATTGAAACACGTAGTATTTGATAAATTGAATATATGAAATAGCAATTTAATACTTACTGTCCCTGTATTTAACTCTACTATTATATTCAATATCCAGGTAGAGTCAACAAAGACGGGTGGTTTAGCAATACTGTTTGGGCTGATATCTTAATTCAATCGCCTGGACTGGAGGCCAAAGATTGCAACAAATAATCGAGAGTTTATAAGATCTTAAATTTAATAGCAATTTTAAATTGAAAATCCTTGTGTGTCCATAAATCATAGGTGCCTACAGCTATAAAGGCTGGAAAATAACTGGCGGCATTTCTTCATATGCGTTAACTGTCGTCTAATATTAACGCTGGAACAACAAACAAGTCTTCGCACTTTAAAGAGGTTTAGAATTTCCTTTTGACTAATTTGCGGACAAACCAAGTCAATGCTCCGCAAAAGAATTCTTCGGACACTTGCCGTCCTTGTACTAATTTGTCTCATTTGTGCAACCTTACCGACGGTGGAGGGTGAGCTGTTAGCTAGTACAATCAACTGGCGACCAACTGAAAGTCCAAATGAGGTACTAAATGTGTGGTATACAGCAAAAAATCTCTTGTTTCCATAAGAAATAGTGAAAATGTAATATAAACCGCCAAAATTGTCAAATTGCCAAATATAGTTGTGAAAAATAAAATCAGGAAATGGTTCGACGATATCAAGATTTAGCTTCATATCATCTTGGATGACGATTTAGTCTTTAATTTTGTACATGTATTTATATGAGATAAAATAATTAACATTCATCAAAATGTTGTATTGTAATAAATGTTATGAGTAATATAATCGTATATTGTTATGAATAAAAAACAGTTAAGCTTAATAATAATAATAATAATAATAATAATAATAATTTGTAATTTATCAGTTACATTTATTCAACGAAAAACGCTCAATGTCGAGAGGAAAAATCTTTATAAAAAACATTAAACATTCTCCAAGAAATTGGTGAATGTCGAGTTTTAAACATTACTTTGAAGAATGGCTTACTATAGTAAATATATTGATATTACGAAGAGGTTGTAAAATGTAGGTAGTGGATTCTCAAAGCCAGATATAAAAAGTTTAAACAAAAAGGCATAATTACATTTATGACAGTCTAACAAACATTTCAACTCTATTTCGGCTTTTTTTTAGCCCAAGGACACATACGTGCACATTTATTTTTATCTACTTTTCAGATGGCCTTCATTTACCGACTTGCCTGGCCTGGCCAGAACTTTATGGCTTGCAATGAGAGCAACTGTGCTGATTTCATCGTAAGGAACAAGCACAACGTGAGCCACGAGCAGCGATTGATAAACTTGAGATGGAAGTGTGTTACAGGGTGCAGAGGTGTCTTACAGACTACTGATTCCATGACGTTTACTTCAATAAACAAATTACTGGAGGATCAATGGGAGATGGCTGAGGGAAGTTTCAAGTTTATATTTACAATGGACGATCCGGTTACATTCCAGTAAGTTGAATGAAGTTAGGATATTTATTTCGTAAATTCGGGCAATAATTTAATAGATTACACGCAGTTAAGAGTATTGCAATATAAAAAGCTATTTTGTTCTATTTATCTATATATGAGATAACATAATAGGGTTTATCCTTGTATCAATGGATTGAAGCTAATTACTAGTCAGCTTTCATTTGTTTTCGTGCTAAACTATGTTGCGTTGTTCTGTTACAATTGTTATGAATAATTTCTCTGTGACATTACTGAAATAAAAGCTTACAATTTTACATAAAGTTAAACAAGACTTGTATTCTTTAGTTTGAATGTACGACTGCGCTTATAAATATATTATGTATATGTGTGTGTGTTCTGAGAGAGAGAGAGAGTTGTATGGAAAAAAATAACATTGTACATTCACAATTTTAAAAAAAATCTTTCAGACTTACTAACGGAACTTCTCCAACTAGACTGGATACCTGTTTTTTATACCTCGCTCCAAGAAACGATACTAACAGAAGCAACATCAGTCCGTCTGTGAATGTCTTCCCAGTCGAGAGGTGACGTTAATATTAGCACGTATAGTATACATACAAACAATTGCCTTCGTCGGCGTGTATAGAAAGATTTCATGTTCAATTTAATGGCTATGTATCACGATGTTAATAAAATGACTATCTTCCCTAAGGACACAATTTTCTATAATTAATTAAATTTACAAACAACTACTATTTCACCTCTTGTTTTTAATCTTTGTTACCTTGCCTATGTTTTTGTGTGTGTCTGTTTATATATATATTGCTGCACTAAGTCCTCTTTTGATCCAAATATATATCTAAACTTTATTTTGACTCTGAATAGAGATTAGCCTACTATGTGAAAATTATTAATTTTATTAAGAAATATTTTTTCATTATATCTACTAAAATATTTATTTGTGGCGCTTCTATCCTACCAATTGTTTTATTTATACAATTTATATTTTCTAGGGCACTTCAATCTATTGGTCTCTACTGACAATAGCCCATCCTTGTCGTTGATATTTTCTTCAGCTTTGAAGCTGCTTTATTTTTTTCCTTCAATTTGTCTCCTATTGGTATAAAAATATTTTCTACCTATTGAATTTTCTTAATGACATTTGTTTTAACTTTTTTCTCTGTATAGCAAGTAAAATACTACATCAGTAAAACTTTTAGTAAAAGACTGTAATCAGCTATTAATTAGTTACGATCATTCCCATATAAGGTGTATTGTTCTTTTTTTCTTCTATTAATTGTGTTTTTAATTTCCTAGCAAATCTGCACCCATCATTAAATTTATCAAAGATTATTCCGTGTATAATTTCACCTAATCATTTTCAGTGCATAATTTTCCCAAACCTTTTAAGTGTATAAATTTACTAAACTCTTTTTCGTGCACAAATTGACTATATCCGTTTGTGTAAATTTACCAATTCTTTTTCCGTGTATAAATTTTCTAAAAGCTTTTCACTTTCACATTTCTTAAGTCTTTTCCGTGTACAAATTTACCAAAGCATGTTCTGTGTACAAAATTGCAAATGTCTTTTTTGTACATTAATTTAATAAAGCCTTTCACATGTGTATATTGACTATACTCTTTTCCTTGCATAAACTAACAAGAGGATTTTCAATGTAGAACGCATTTTCTGTATATAAAATTACCCAAGCGTTTTCAATGTATGAAGCTATTGAATTTTAATTCAGTGTTAATAATCGAGTCATCACAACGGTATCCTGATTTAATTACTATGTCCTTTTCTAGATGTGTAAGTCATTCTGATAAATTAGAACCAAAGAGTCAAGTGTAAACTTGCTTTCCTTGCTCAAGTGTATACTTTCAAATCGTATTAATCAGCCCTGTAATATTCGTCTGTGTGTGTGTCTGTGTGATATATCATTCCAAATCCCTAATTTAATCAAATGCAAAATTAAAATCACCATATCAAATATTAATTGGATTGTGAAATTCTTCAATTATTTCTTCCTCCTATTTATTTTCTTCAGAGTTCCATTTGAACGTGAGACAATTATGGACATCTTTACCTTTGATGGAGACGGTGATCAAGTCAAATGCCGCTGGGGTAACAATTCACAGTTCCCAAATCCTTCAAAGGGCTTTCTTCTAGATGAGGTTTGATTCAAATGAGAGAGAGAGAGAGAGAGAGAGAGAGAGAGAGAGAGAGAGAGAGACAGAGAGAAAATGATTCTCCCGATTCGGTCGCTCTGTCTATGCTCATTATTTCTGCAAGTTGATGATGTGATATTATCCTATTGTTCCTATCAGTATGGAAATCTAAAATGGTTAACAAAGCTGCCGCATATTAAATTTATCGATATATATATATATATATATATATATATATATATATATATATATATATATATATATATATATATATATATATATATATATATATACTTATTATCAAACAGGAAAGATGTCGCATGCATATCAGTCCTATGGCTGTAAATGGCTTCAGTATTGGGGATTTATACCACTTAAGCCTGATTGCAGAGGACTTCGCCAACCATCCAGTCAACTGGTCATCTAGAGTTAACCGCGGGCCCTTCAGTTCAGTTCCTTTCATTGTAAGAACTTAAACTGTGTAATAGGTTTTGCACGTGATCCTTCAATCCGAACTTACAGTGTAATTCCATACTTACTATACTGTACAATACAGCAGTATAGAGATTTTTATGGTTTTTATTGCACATATCATACTAAGCTCACTTGAACTATTCACTTATATTAGAAATAAAAATTACTATATACATTTGGATGAGAGGTTTTTCGTAACTGAATAGAGAAAAGAAAAGTTGGAAATAACATTTTTCTTATTTTTCTTCACAAACCTTCATCAGTTATTTGTTTTAATACGGAGCAAAGTTTTGAACAAGCTCAAAGGGATTTTTTTTAAAAACTTTTTTTTGGAACAACGAGATTGACTTTATCCCTATTTTTTAAATATGATATCGTCTTTTTAAAAAAAGTATCAAATACGCTGCTACTGATTTAGTAGTTCGGTAAGAAATATGTCAATTTTCAAACATCTTTGCATATAACTTAATTTATCCCAAAATTTGACATTATTTTCCATAAATATTGCATAAACAAATAATGATTTCAAAACCTTTGAAGAATGTCCTCTGTTCAATCTTCTGACAGTGTGTAATCTTTAATTCACAAAATTTGTTTAAATAGCATTTCAAAACAATATATGTGCAAATCTGATCACATAACCATTTAAGCACTTTTGCATGCCTCCAAACATATTTTGGGAAATCTGTGTTTAATGTGTCCTTATTAAGCTGTCGATTATAAATTGAAAACACACACTCACACTCACACGCACGCACACACATATGATCTGCTATTATAATGAGACAATTTTCATTCCACAAGTTCAGAAATATACCTATTTACAATTCTATAACAGGTCTTTTTAGCTTTTGAGACCATGATTCGAAATAGCTTAAATCGGTTGCTGGATTTCCCCGCCATTGTAAACATTATATAGCAGAAACTGTTGTAGTCCTCGTAGATTAATCCGATGTCTTGAATCAGTATTCTTTTATATATATATATATATATATATATATATATATATATATATATATATATATGCTTTATTTATCAGATTTCTGTGCGAATAGGAACAAAACCAAATATAAGAACAAGTGGTCCAACGTTCATCGAGCGGGAAACCACATTCCCTTTTGGAATGATCATATCAAGCCTTCAGTTTTCTTGGAATGCAAGAGCAGACCTGTCTGTGTATGGGACAGGGCATACGTAAGTATATGTACATATGTAATATGTACATATGTAAATACATCCCAGTAGTTTACTGGCATCTCTCTACATACATACATACATACATACATACATACATACATACGTACGTACGTACATATGGGGGCCCCGAGTGGCCGAGTGGTCTAAAGCGCTCACTGTTACGGATCACTGCCATCTTACCTCTGTCTACGTGGGTTCGAGTCTAAGACTCGGCTAGCGTGGGTACGTGGGAAAGCCTGCCAGTAGCTTCTCGTGGGTCGGTGGTTCTTCCCTGGGTTTTCCAGGGTTCTTCCTCCACCAGTTATACTGGCCGCCATGTATAGCCTATCATGTGCTGAAGAATGGCGTTAAACCCTAGAACAACAACAACAACAACAACGTACATATGGTTATAAAGTAGTGATTGCATTTTGCTTCAGCTCACGATTATAATTTTTTTAAGGATGTTTTATTAGACTAGAGTAGTTGTAACAGCAACAACATTAATGACAACATTAGGAATACAACCAAAGACAACAACAACAACAACAACAACAACAATAATAATAATAATAATAATAATAATTACATCAACATCCGCATCATTCACGTGCTTACATACCCATAATTAACACAGTCCTACTCAAAAAAACCTAAACCGCTCTGGTGGCCTAGTGGTTAGAGCGTCCGCCTCGGATGCGGGAGGTCATGGTTCCATCTCTTGCTGACTTACAAAAATGGTACTAACAGTTGCCTCGCTTGGAGCTCAGCATTAAGAGGTTAGTGTTAGGGCTGGTCGGCCTGGTGTCAGGATAATGTGTCTGGGTGGAACATCATGCTACATGTCTGCGGCATGATGTCCTAGTGCTAGACAACACTATAAACTGTCACACTGCAGACATCGTAGTGATATGACTGAAAAATTGTTAAAGCTACGTTAACAATCTAAGTCACACACACACACACACACACACACACACACACACACACACACGAAAACTGCATACGAATGGGAGATAATTTTTAATATATGAAGCAATATCACAAACAAATGATTCTCTTGGTTTGTCACGTGCTTCTTCTCAAACACAGAGGTTACCACTAATATCAATGTATTAGCACGTTTTTAATTTGCGTTTTTACCACACTATGCATTAGTGGAAATGTACATACGGTTTGTCGAGTATGTTGCAATTCCCAAAGGCTCGTATTGTGTTTTTTTGTTTTTTTTTTCAATCGAATTTTTTCTTTTCTTCTATAGAATCATAGCAACAGGGCCACGCAATATGATATTTGAAGATCTGGAGGTAAATGACACCACACGTGTAGCGAGCTATTTTAATAGGACTGTTGAAAATACTGGAATAAATATCATCTGTGTTGCGAGCTATACATCTGACGGGTGAGTTTATTTTACTATTGTTACTACTACTACTACTAATACAAGAAAAATAGCATATCAATACATACTAAATAGTGGAGAATTGGCAATTTTAAGTCATCCATTTAGTACACACACACACACACACACACACAGACACACACACACAGACACACACACACACATACATACATACATACATACATACATACATACATGCATACATACATACATACATACATACATATGACATCCTCTACTTCTGTTACGTCCGTTGGTAGTATAGTCTATCTATTCCCACGCCGTTGAGATACGGGCATGAAAATCTGGTAAATGTTTGGGGTGGTCAGTAGACGTGTATCAAAGTTTGTTTATTTGCGTTATTGGTTTTATCTTTTAAATTGTCTGACCCCGGGACGGGGCTAAACGTTCTCTTTTTATCCACCCCTCCCCCCCCCCCCGCACATCTTTTGGAATTTCTTAAGACCAGGTCTGAAAGTTTGTATCATCATCATCATCAAGATCAGGCGGTTTACATATGTAGCGGGCATGAATTACATCATTTGGGCGAGTTTATTTGACTCACTTGAAAACATAGGATGATATAGGTATGAACGATATTAAATAAGACCTACATCCAATTACAGATCATTGAGCATGCCCATTAGGTAGGGAATTTGCCCTTGGGTTGTATAAAGATTCATACTCTATGGGCAATAATGCCATTTAACTGGCACGAGGAGATAAACTAGTACGCATCCAACTCAAGCCCTGGGTCATGCTCCACTTATATTTATTTTGGATCATAATTTTGAACATGTAAAGAGTCTTATTCTATGACCATTTGTAAGTTTAAAGGAAAAGGAACACCTATTTTCTTATGTGCCTTGAATGAATATGCTGAATGAATGAAAATATATACAAATATTGTGTTCAAATCTGTATGCGATATACGCTATAATTCAGCTACACGCAAAGTGTCTCATGCCGCGTAAACCGAACACCTACGTATTCATGGCTTGATCATATTTTCCACTATTTTCAAGGGCCTCAAAACAACAGTCGATGTCGCTGTTAAATGAAATGTTCTTCAATGCGCAAACACTACAACTAATTTTCTCCAATCAGCTAATAACCGTACACCACGAAACTATAATTTCACACTTGCGTATTGTTGTTGTTGTTTTTGTTTGTTTGGATTGGGAGGGTTGTTGTTGTTTCTGTTGCTTTTTTGTGTTTCACGTTTGTATGATTCATGATTGAGTTTTTTCGAGCATAATATTAGGACTTCACTCCAAGCAATACAAAACACTAACCAAACACCCAATACAACAATTATTTCTAACAACCAAACACCTAATACAACAATTATTCCTATCTCAAATTACTAAATGAGTGTAACTAAAAACTAATCGATGCTAATATATGCTGTCATAAAGATTCATGAATGTTGTATATTATGACGTCTGCTCTTATAAATTACCTAATTACTAGGGTTGAGAAATGTCCCCCCAATACACTCTTTATAATCAGCAAATAATCACTAAATATTACAAAGCGATAAACGGAGACCTAAATGATAATATCACATGCTTTATGTTTACTGCAATCCCTATGCTCGTGACGTCACTAGGTCACACATGTTCTACCGCCGTTACCTTGGTCCACCAGTTCCCTGTTGCAGTGAAATTTTATTGAAAACCACTTAAAAGTAAATTAAAAAAGAACGATATCAAACTATGCACTAAATAATGAAGATTAATTCAGATTTAGTACATTCTGATGTGGCGTTAGGAGTACGCAGGACCTAGGGCCGACCATGACTGCGCGGGGCCAGAGTGAAAAACTGAGATCCAAGTTATCGGACAGCCGCTGCCCGCTATTGGCGTTGAGAAAATGGCTGCATCTGTCTGCATCTGTGCTGCCACCTGTTAATTGCGTTACGAAGTTGACTAGGTTGACTTGCAACTTTGCGTGCATTACGTGCGGCCTGTATCAGCATTTCCAATTTACCGGAGAACATAGCTTGACAATCTCATAAAGACAACCTTAGACCTGAAGCGCGGGGCCCCCTCAAGAGCGGGGTCTGGGGCGGTCGCCCCACCTGCTACCCCCAATCGCCGTTCCTGTGGACGTGCAGGAGGAAACGGTTGACAAGGCTTTCAAATATACACAACTTAAAGCGGCAACCTACCGCTTAGCGAGAAATTATCCCTTACAGCAGTATTATTTAAGCAAAACTTCTATAAATACCACCTTTTCTCCAAAATTTACCTTAACAAAACCGGCATCTTACAAGAAGTTATATTTTCTTTTGTATAAATTAAGAGGTCAATTGACGTCTTGACCCGCGGAAAGAAAAAACTTGCAAGTGGGTCAAAGATTTGAAAGTGCTGAAATTTTTATTCTATAGCTATATATACATTGATACACATTTAATGAAAATGAGATGAAATGAGATAGCATGCAGTCCAAACTTCAAGTCAAGAGAAGACAACGAACAGCAATTTGAATTTTACAAAAAACCAGATTCAACATCACATGGAATAACTTCGCCCTGTTTCATACCTTTCTCTAAAAAGTTAAGATTAACATACATACCCAGTAATCATATTATATGATATAATATATAACTATATATAACTATATTATATAATAATATCAAAAAGGTGCTATTATATATTATAGCCCGCTATCACACACACACACACACACACACACACACACACACACACATATATGTATATATCGGGTTATGCACAACAGGGGAACACGGGGGTATCCATTTTACAAACACTCTAGTTCTTACAGTTTAAACACATAATTCATTATCAATCACATCAGAAGCCATCAACTCCTTATTCGTTTACTCGAAAGCATGTTTACATTAATATTTTACACTTTACAGGATACCCGGAGATCGCAGATGCTTTGTTTGGATGATTGGAGGTAAGATTAATATATCGAAGTTTTGTTGAAAAATTAAAGTCTAACTTTCTACAGTCACATGTTTTATTTAGAGTCGAAAGTCAACACTTGTGTTATTATATACATGTCACGAATACATTTTTTGCAGCCTTGGTCAATTTGCAAAATATTATGCGCTTTGAAAGATTTATCAAAAGAGGTTATCTAGTGACTTCTTAATTTCTAGTTCAACTGTTAGTGAAAGCTGGTTTGTAATTTTCTTAAATGTCACGGGTTATTTTTAAAAAACTTTAAAGAGTGACTTTTGAGATGTTTTGATTGAATGTTTCCTACGAGAACAACATTTTATGTATAAATTAATACATTCACAAATTGTGAAGGATTTCTTTTTCTTTAACTTCTTCTTCATTATTTTTAGTAGTATTGTTTCTGCTTATAGTTATTTGTTTCTATTTTTACACATTCTTTTTCTGTGCTTCTGCTGCTTAACTATTTTCATTATCAGTTACTCCACTACCACCATTACTATAGCTATTACAACAATAACTATCGATAGTACTACCATGCCAGTATTACTACCACAATATGTTTTCCTATACTTGGAAGTTCATTATTATTACAATAACTACACTCATCGTTACTATAATACATCATCGTATAATAAATCATCGTATCTATCATAAATAGTATAGAGAAAACACAAAGCAGCAGCCAATTGTTGTGAAAGTGTTTCTTGAAAAAGAATGTGAAAAGAATGGAGAAAGCAATATTTTGAACATCCTTTCTTTTCGCCGTAGAAAGTAATCTCTTTTTGGAAACTCTCTGTATTTTGTTTGTAACTGACCATCGGCATCGGTTGCAAATACGCATACAAATACTTTTTGAAATCTGCCTGACTACTGTTATTACTCTTATCTACGTTTATGAACTAGTTGTGTTTTTATCCATCTGCACGAGGCAACATGCAGAGGCAAACATTTTATTCAGCAAAGATTTTAATGCTTGTCTTACATTTATGACAGTTGATTTGTTTTTGCTATGTAAAAGCGTACAATGCAAAACTAACTAGTATAACACAGGTTATGAGTTAGATTTGGACAGTAGCTAATTGTTTTATGTTTTTCCATCCCGTATACGGGGGCGCCGAGTGGCTGAGTGGTCTAAAAGCGCTCACCGTTTCAGATAACTGCCATCTCAACTCCGTCTGCGTGTGTTTGAGTCTAGGGTTCTGCCATTGTGGGTACATCAGAAAGCTTGCCAGTAGCTGTCTGGTTGGTGTACGGTTCTTACCAGATTCTTGCTCCATGAGTTATACTGGCCGCCATATATAGCATATATTGTGCTAAAAATGGCGTTACAACCCACAACAACAACAACAGAGAATATTTATGAAAAAGGAAAAGAGAATTTTTAACATTAGTAAATTCTGGGGTGATTCAACTGGACGTTCACACTTAAGCTACCCATGCATGTTGATCACTTTTAATTTTGTCCACGGGGTACAAGCACCCCAAACATACGTCAAGTGAGTGAGCCAAAGGTTTTCCAAAAAAGGGCAAAACCGAGCCTTTGATACTACTCTGCTGTAGAAACAAATTCCGCAGAGTGTGTAGACAAGCATATGGTACCATTCAATGCACGCACTGAACGTCAATTTGTTTTGCATATGGTACCATTCAGTGCACGCACTGAACGTCAATGTGTTTTGCATATGGTACCATTCAATGCACGCACTGAACGTCAATGTGTTTTGCATATGGTACCATTCAATGCACGCACTGAACGTCAATGTGTTTTGCATATGGTACCATTCAATGCACGCACTGAACGTCAATGTGTTTTGCATATGGTACCATTCAATGCACGCACTGAACGTTAATGTGTTTCTGATCGATAACCAGTTATCTACTTGACATTGTTTTGTGACTTTTTCTGTCTGCAAATTCGCGGACTGTTCTGTGTAGCCGCAAGAAATTCGGAAAGACGCGTATTTGTGAATTCGGAATAGACGCATATTTGTGAATTCGGAATAGACGCATATTTGTGAATGCAGTTTCATCGAAATTAATTTGCTAGCACCACCAGAGACACCGGTTACCATCGATATCGCTTCGATAATAATTCCGACTGGTGCACATACAATGGTTGATGTGGTCATGATTCCAGACCGCGAATATAAACTACGACTAAGCATGCGCGTTTGTATTTTACGATCAGCGCGGTTCTCTTAGTAATTTCATTTCTCAACTGTTTTTCTCTGCTTCGCTTATATTTTTTTCTCACGCCGGCAAGAATGAGGGTCTGGCCGTATTCTTTTAATAATACAGTCGCATATTTTAATTGCACGACAGGCAGACCTCGTCCGGTCTCATCATCACGCACATGAACTTCCAGCCGATTACCCTATCTTTCTCGCACACTTGTCATACAGTTATAAAAAAAAAAAAACTTTGCATCAGGAATACATAAATATCCGGCGATTGTGCGTTTTGGTGGTTTGCATTACAATCGTTTAAAAACACACCCATTATGCCAACACCTTTGACTAACGATGATATTTGCCCAGTAACTGTTACCCGAACAAGTGCGTTTTTGTCGAATGACGGTCGAGATGTTTTTGTCTCTACTGAGTTAATGATGGTGTAAACTATTCTTTGGTAAATATAACCGGTGTGGATACATCGGTGAATGCCACTTCACCATTGTAGAAACAATCCCGTAGTATTCTTACACCTTGTGCTGTGTCAACGCAACTTGAACATTTTCATTTGCACTTGCGATGATTCCAGGCTGACCTCGAGTTGGTAATGATATATCAGGGTAATTTCAGCGAGCAATTTCTACTTGGACATTAGCAAAATTTGTATGACAGTTCATACGAAGGCAAGGCTTGGTAACACCGTTTTAGCGCAGATATTCATCAAAAAATGGAGCAAAACCGTTATCGATGTTAACATCTGCTGCAAGCTGGTCCAGCACTCCGTTTCTTGGTAAATCCGCAGCTTCATAGCCACAGTCTGATTCCATTAGTTATATAACAGTGACGGTAACGTCGCTCTCTTAGTAAGAAGAGTGGTTAATTTAATTTGGCTGGCGTTATCTAGAGAATGACCTCCCTCGATATTACAGCCCGATGGGAGTGGAAAGATAGAATTTCAACAGAGAACTGAGCAAGACTATTGGGAAGAAATAATGCAATACGAGCCCCCCTTAGACAAGAAAAATAACAAAATGTAATAAATACCAATTATCAGCGGCAACTCCAATTGAATCTAATTTATGTCAACATAATTTAATAGCAGTGTCTAAATTAGATTCATGTCATCATAATAACGAGTGTTGAAAAGAGCCCAATGCCCACGAATGATTGTACCACCTTCATCCCTTGACCGTGTATCAACCTTTTCCTATTTCCTCAAGCCTTCCTATTTTCTACGCTTCACCCATTCCTGGAGATCCTAGTCCTTTATTCTGAACTCGTCACTCCTTTTTTCGGACTTCTTGTTTGAGACTGCTAATCAGAAACCTCTTCCTTTGTTATACAACCACAGACTGCCTTTTTCAAAGTCATTCCTGATGCAGTTTTGACAACCTCTAACACTGCAGCTTTTACAACTCCTGGAGCCGCTGCTGCCATTAATGCTGGAATCGCTGCAACGAATAGAAATATTCCACCAGTCGTTTGCATTTATTACACATCTGACTTTGATAAGGTTAAAATTACTTCGGTGGTTTGTATTTGGCCGTATTAAGTTGAGCGAGCTGTATTGGGGTCAACCGCACGGACATTTCCAATTAATTTGGCAGGAAAAAGTTTTAGTGTGACCCTACATTTGTTTTGGATTGCTTTTCTATTTTCGCAATTTGATTTTCAGTAAGACCGACCCTCACGTTCGTGATAGGATATCATTATGTAAAATACGTAATAGATATAATTTTGAATTGTACCAATTTTCCACAGGTGCAAAGATCACCTTTATTCGGCCACCAGCACCCTCCTACAACAGAATCAGGAAGTTTCTCAGCATATCATCTGTCATTACCAATAGCTGTACCTACACGTACATGAAAATACATGTCGACAACGGATTGTCTGAACAACTCCCTGTGTTCCATTAAAAAATAATAAATTGGGTACAGTGTCATGAATTCATGTTGGGAAATCAACAAACCACTGTCAATGTTCTGATGTCGGTCCATTTACTACTACAGATTGTGATATGCACGTGCATTATTATTGGTTGTAAAGTTAACCCGAAATTTGTTCAGAAGGTTCTTGATGACCGCTTAACCACAAAGAAACTTCAGTCACTAAATATCACTTTGTTATGAGCTTGGACTTGGTCTCGATTTGTAAGTTGAAAAGCCATAAACACATATTTGGTGTAGTAAGTCCATGTTGGGTACGTATTTGCCAAGCAAATTGTCATACAATAGCAATTGATGGGTGTGGCTTGTGTTATATGCGAGAAGCGACAAAGTTGATGAAACCAATTCTGTAGAAATTTAAGGGGATAACACAGACAGCCCCACTATTAACGTTTCTAATAAAAATTAACCATCTTCATCAGGTGCACCACGCCAAACTGCATCGTTGGAGTTATTTTGCGTGTTAATGTAACTGTGTCTTTGGCTCCAAAAATAACATTGCGAACATCCCTGCAAAAACCAAATATGTGACTGAGAAGAATTGCACAAAAAATTGTACTGAGGCTCTCTGCGTTTATAAGGGCTGATGTGACTTTTTAGGTCTCCTAACTGTATGCTGTTGAGAATCATCATTATTAAATGTATTCTTGGCAGACATCATTGTTGGACCAGTTCTCTTGTAATTATCGCTATATCTGGATAGTCTAATAATTGGTGTGATCAGATAAACATTGTATAAAATTTATTCGATTTCCTTTCCATCGATGTTATAATGTACACTGTTAAACAACGCCATTATGCGAATGTTAACAAACCCCCACTGTGGTATTGGCGGGATAATCGAAACCGTCTTTCTGTACCATTTTCCCATCAACTTCCAAGAATGCCTAACATGGAAGGAAAAACCTAGACGTGTCTTGTACTTGCAATTATATTGATTGAGATCCCTGGCAGGATATGAGTAATACTGAAAATCTCTAAATGCTTCGATCCACTAATACAGGCGCTCCCTTATCAACTGCTGGATCAAATATATATTTGAACTGTGCCATTGCAAAACTATATATTATTGATTTTATTTAATACCACTGTGTGACGGCTTAAACACACGTCTAAATCCACTCCCAACTGTCAAATTTGCAATCGCTGAATCTGACCATTGCTGCAGAGTGGCCTCGTTAATGGACTTACTAACTTGAGGCCGCATTGATTCTGTTGATGGTAATATAAATGGAACCGTCTTTGGTGATCGTGTTGTTAATCGCTGTAATTGATCTCGAAGTGACTGAGATGACTGCGAGCTCACGTTTTTTTAATCGATCCACAGTAGCACTTTTAAGACTGTCCACAACTCGCCTTTTATTTTGTTTAGCACTGGGGACTGGTGATAATAATGCGAGTGCTTTTGGTGCAATTGTAAATAATCCAGGAACAACATCACCGAACCCATTTCCATAACATTTTGTACACACAAGTTTCCTCGCATTAACTAGGCGAATGGTGTACATACGTCCACGCACGGCAGTCATTGTTGCTATTATTATTAAATATCAGATTGATCTCTATGTACATTTGTATCATCTTACTTTTGTAATGAATTCTTCTAGGAATGGTGTTATACGTTCACGTTAGATGCAGATTATGTTTTTTTTTTTTTTTTTTTTTTTTTTTTTTGCTGATGGAGGCACTGATGCAGCATGTTTTTGTTGGTACCACCTATTTGGTCTTTCATCCAGTGTATGCGTTTTCTTCTCTGTTAAATTTGGGAGTATATTGTTGTGCCATCCACCTTCTTAATTCTTCTTGTCGTTCCTGAAATTTACGCTCTTGGTCACTGTATACGTTCAAACTCGTCATTTGTTTTCTATTCAACGTGAGGGTCTTAAGGAGGTGGCTGTGACTGCATCACTGGTTGTGGTGTGTACCACGCCAAATATTTTCTCCATAACGCATCACCTTTTACAATATCTTCACAATTATATGCATTATACGTTTCTACACAACACTTCCAGTTGGTTACAGGCAGCTTGTTTCTTTCCAGTGAACTCACTGAATACCATTTTAGGCCATTCCTTATCTATAGGTTTATGATTTGTTTTTGATAGCGTTTTAGCATATACTTTAATCAGTCGTGAGGTCTCTCGAGAGTGAAATTTATAGGTTTTGTAAAGATCTCATGGCGAGCTTTCTCTTTAAAAAATTGAGGTGGTGTATTTAACTCAGACTTGTATACGGGTGGCACCTCTGCTATTTTGGAAAATGTCTCTCTAGCATTTTCATCACGTTTACTGGTACGTTTGGCTAGTTCCCCATATGCTTTTCCAGTTTCAATAAGCTTTCGTTGACACCTCAATTACCTCTGTCAAACGCGTTATTGTCTCTGCAGTTTCTCTTGTACCTTTCTTGATATCACTGGTACGTTTGGGTATCAACGATCTGGGCCAGGTGCTGCTTCTGTTCCCGTATATATTATATATAACCACAAACGTTGCCTACTTTGCAAATCGGTTTCCAGAATTCAATTATTAATAAGCGTGACGACTATAAATGAAATTTGGATGTTGATATATATTTGTGTGTGTGTGTGTGTGTGTGTGTGTGTGTTTCCCAAATGCTCTACTGCTGCATTAAAAATGGCAAAAATGAATTTGCCCTGGCAAGAGTGGATATAATAATATTTGTCCCCTTCTAATGGTTTATCTTCTTGTATTATAAGATTATTGACAAATAACAATAACATTTATTATTAGATGAAGATGAATGTAAATCTCAGAATCCTCCCTGCGAGAAAGCTTACTGTCGAAATCTGTGGAAACGTTATATATGTCAAGACCCGGAAAAGGTGCACGTACATTCAAGCAATCCTACAGGTAATATTATCAATTGATTTCTTACTCATTTAGCATGACTGTGTGCATCAATTTACACTTCATGGCGATCATAACCATTAAAAAAAAGAACCAGATCAAAAATTGTCCAGTCTTAACTATAATAAATTATGAGAAGGGTGACGATGATGATGATGGTGATCTGGATGGTGCTGATTATTAAAAATAACTATCAAAGTGATGACAATGATCATCATCACAACCATCAATAACAGCTCCATCACCGTCACAACATGATGAAATGCAAATTGTAATGCAAGAATGTATAATTCATTTTAAAGTAAAATGGTGTACAGTATGAAAAAGTTCAATAGTACATAACGTTTTGAAATAATTGGATCTAAATTACAAAAGACAAACACGGATAGTATTTATATGTTACTGCATTTGTATGGGAAAATATGAACGAGTTTTTTGGATGGAATACTGTACGACCTTGGGAGTGAAGTATATCCATCCGACAAAACGAGTTCTTATTTTCCCATACAAATGTAGTAACCTTTTTATTATATGCTCATTTTCTTATTACCTAAGGCTTAATTATATAAACAAAATACACTACAATAAACAACGTAAATGAATGCATGCCGTTTTCCAAACTAAATACACAAGAGCAGATTTATCATTACACAACAACATTATTAATGCGCACATAACTCCGCCCAGATAAATTTGAACTTAGTCGCGCGCTCGACATAACTTTCGAAAGAAAATGGCGTGCCTAGTAAAAATTGAAATTTGCAGTCATATTGTGAATGAATGCGCATTGCAACAACTTTTCCATTTGATCTGGAATGAATAGATTTTGGTATTTTGTTTCGATCCGACGAAAGTTTGTGATTTTGGGCTGGATTCATCTGTGCAAATTGTACATGAAATACATCAGATTGAAGCGGCGCGGTAGAAGCGTGTTTACATCTGCAAGTGTGTTTGTTCTGTCATTGACTATTTGAAATCATAATGTGGGAAAAATATGCAGTGTTTCAATTGCAATTATCAAAAAGACGCTATTGAATTCAATGTTTATTTCATTTTGAGTTCAGTAACGAAGACGTAATTGCACTTGAAATATAGTCGAAATTACAGTATAATTTCGAAATGTGTATTCAAGCTTGAGAACTCATGACATGGCCCATGTAATTCGGATTTGCAGAACTAAGAAAGTATATTTTGAGGAAATTCTGGATGCAAAACTGTAAGTATATTTGTTTGCCATTCTTATTACCACTGAACGATTCTGATAATGTAAAATTAACGGAGAAAAAAAAGCATATAATAAATGATGTTACTAAGCGTTCATGCTGTGTCCATAATGTGCTAGTTAAAGTCGCCATTTAAGCCCTTTCCGATTTTGAAACCTATTGAATATTTCCTCACAATAATCTGAGTCATAGCAAAAGACGAAATATAATTTAATTACTTACAGTATCTGATTTCAGACCGTTTGATTAGACCAAATACTTGGGTTTCAAGGGTTGTCATCGGGGGCGGTTGTGGGAGATGAGCACCCACTTCCCTTGGAAATCTCCCAATGGCTTGCGTCTGATAGAGCCTCTGACAACCAAATCCAGTTCCAGGCCTTCACGAGTGGCAGAACCTGTTTAAACTGACTGGAGAAGGGATGACAGGCGAGTTTCTGGCGCCTCAAAACCAGATGCTTCGGGCAGATGGGGCTCGTTAACCTTGGGTGGTCGCCCATCTAGGAGAAGGTGAACTCCGATTTCAAACCTTCGCTGCCTTGCGACTATACCCTCTCAGGGGAAAGGCTAAGGGAGTAAACCCCAACAGAAAATCCGGAGTCGTAGTCCCAAAGGCGACTTGGCATTGATTTCAGTGTCATCTCGGCAATTCTTGCGACGCAGCTGGTGCCATGACGTATCGGCTTGTCCTTTCCCTTGGATCCATCAGCTGCGTGGAGAGGGGGGATCAGCTGCATGGGCAACAGTTGATTCTCCATATCACCCTGCCCAGGCTTGCGCCCTGGAGAGGACACTCCAGCTTCGCTCCATAGCGTCGACACAACACGGGAAGCAGCAGTTTACCGGTTATAAGTCACCACTCGATTGGCGTAGAGCCAGACGCCAGGGGTTGCTTCTGACTTTGGGACAGACCAACACGTTTCACTGGACAGCTACCGCCCGCCTCAAACTGGGCAGCCCCCAGCCAATAAGGTGCCGCCCCGCCACAGTTCGCCTGCCTTGCTGGGTGCGTAAGGCTTAAGGTACGCGAGTACCTGACAAGCGGACTGCAACTACTGCACCAAGAAATAACAAAATAAAAATAAAAAAGAAGACTTCAATCCTCAGTCTAGGTACCTGGAATGTCCGGACCATGCTGACTGGGCTTTCAGATGATCTCCAGACAATCAGTGATGTTCGTAAGACCTCAGTCATCAACGACGAACTCGCAAGGTTCCAGGTCGACATCGCCTCACTACAGGAGACACGACTACCAGATTCTGGGTCCCTCAGAGAAAAGAACTACACATTCTTCTGGCAAGGAAAGAGTGCAGATGAAGCCAGGGAGTTTGGTGTTGGATTCGCTGTCAGGAACACTCTGCTGGGAATGATAGAACCCTGCCAACAAGGAAATGAAAGACTGCTATCCCTCCGCCTCCACACCACAAACGGGCCTGTCAACCTGATCAGTGTTTACGCTCCCACACTAAGATCCTCCACAGATACCAAGGATGAGTTTTATGATGAGTTAAACTCGCTCATCGACAAAATTCCCAAGGAAGAGAACTTGATTTTGCTGGGCGACTTCAATGCTAGGGTGGGTGCCGATCATGACTCTTGGCCCTCCTGCCTTGGCAAGTTTGGCGTTGGGAAGATGAACGAGAATGGGCAGCGCCTTCTAGAGATGTGCTCGTACCACGAACTCAGCATCACCAATTCATTCTTTCAGACAAAGCCACAGCACAAAGTGTCTTGGAGGCATCCCCGGTCTAAACACTGGCACCAGCTGGACTTGATCATTACAAGATGGTCAGCCATGAAGGGTGTGCTTCATACCCGTACCTTCCACAGTGCTGACTGCGGAACCGACCACTCGCTGGTGTGCTGCAAAATGAAGCTTCAGCCAAAGAAGATCCACCGCTCTAGGCAAGAGGGTCAACCACGCATTGATGTGAGCAAGACATCATATCCAGACAAGGCTGAGGAATTCACATATGCTCTTTCCAAGACGTATGACTCAGAACCCCCCAACGGCAGTGCCAAAGAAAGATGGGATTACATCAGTGAGACTGTATACAGCACAGCCACACGGATCTTTGGTAAGAAGTAATCAAAGAACAATGACTGGTTTGAGGCTAACTCTGCCACACTCATGCCAGCCATAGAAGAACGTCGCAGTGGTCACCTGCAATACAAGCAATCCCCCTGTCAGAAGACACTACAGGCATACAGGTCTATCAGAAGCAAAGTGCAGAGATTAGCACGGCAGTGTGCCAATGAATACTGGCTTGAGCTCTGTCAGAGTATCCAGTCAGCAGCAGATATTGGTAACATCAGAGGCATGTACGATGGCATAAAGAAAGCAATGGGTCCCACGAAGAAACCGACAGCACCACTGAAGTCTGCCACAGGCGATACCATCCACAACAAGGGCAAGCAGATGGAGCGTTGGGTGGAATACTACTCCGAACTGTACTCCAAAGAGAACCACGTGAACAATGATGCCCTCAACACCATTGAAAACCTCCCTCTCATGGCCGAACTGGACGAGAAACCTACTGTAGACGAAGTAAAGAAGGCCTTAGAGAAACTGTCCCTAGGTAAAGCCCTATGGAAGGATGGCATCACAGCAGAACTCATCAAGTGTGGATGTAGCGTGCTTCTCACACAACTGCACGACCTCCTTTGCCAGTGCTGGGACGATGGGGCAGTGCCTCAGGACATGAGAGATGCTAACATCATAACCCTGTACAAGAGCAAGGGCGACAGAAGCGACTGCAACAACTACAGGGGCATATCACTTCTCAGCATCTTGGGTAAAGTTTTCGCACGCGTCATCCTGAACAGACTGCAGACGCTTGCTGACAGAGTGTACCCAGAGTCGCAGTGCGGGTTCCGAGCAGACAGGTCCACAATCGACATGATCTTCTCTGTCAGGCAACTGCAGGAAAAATGCAGAGAACAACACAGACCCCTCTTCCTGGCCTTTATAGACCTCACCAAGGCATTCGATCTGGTCAGCAGAGACGGACTCTTCACAATCCTGGCGAAAATTGGTTGCCCTCCAAAGCTGCTAAGCATGATCCAGTCCTTCCACGATGACATGAAAGGCACAGTGCAGTACGATGGCTCAACATCCGACCCCTTTGACATCCGCAGTGGAGTTAAACAGGGCTGTGTCCTTGCCCCCACGCTCTTCGGCATCTTCTTCGCAGTCCTGCTCAAGCACGCCTTTGGGACGTCCACAGAAGGGATTTACCTGCACACACGATCAGACGGCAGACTGTTCAACCTGGCACGACTGAAGGCAAGGAGCAAAGTGCGTGAAGTAACCATCAGGGACATGCTCTTTGCAGACGATGCTGCTCTAGCCACCCACACAGAAGCTGAGCTTCAGCGCCTGGTGGCCCGCTTTGCTAAAGCATGTGATGAGTTTGGGTTAACCATAAGCCTAAAGAAAACTAACGTGATGGTTCAGGACGCGGACCCCCCAAGCATCATCATCATCAACTACGAACTTGAGGTGGTGAGTCAGTTCATGTATCTCGGCTCTAACATCACCAACAACCTCTCTCTCGATGCTGAGCTCAACAAGCGTATCGGAAAGGCATCAACAACTCTCTCCAGGTTGTCGCAGAGAGTGTGGAACAACAGCATGCTGACCATGAACACTAAGATCACCGTGTACCGTGCATGCGTGCTAAGCACTCTCATGTATGCCAGTGAAACCTGGACTCTGTACGCCTCACAAGAGAAAAGACTGAGCGCCTTTCACATGCGATGCCTCCGACGCATACTCGGGATCACCTGGAGCGATCGAGTAACAAACAACGAGGTGCTCGAGCGTGCCAAGATTCCCAGCATGATCACACTCCTCCGCCAAAGCCGCATCAGATGGCTGGGCCATGTACGTCGGATGGTTAACGGACGGATCCCCAAAGACATTCTTTATTCGGAACTCGCCTCTGGCAAAAGGTCGATCGGACGGCCACATCTCCGCTTCAAGGATGCCTGTAAGCATGACATGAAAGCCCTTGATATTGATGTCAACACCTGGGAAGAGCTCGCTCTAGACAGATCAGGCTGACGACATGCTCTGATCACTGGTCTGAAAGCCGGAGAGGACAAGCAACGCTTGCTAGCTGATGAAAGACGATCGCAGAGGAAGAAGAAGCAGCTTCAACCAACACCTGACACAACCTTCAAGTTCAGCAAGTGCAGCAGGGACTGCCGCTCCCGCATTGGACTACTTAGCCACAGCAGACGCTGCACAACCACCAACCGGGACATCTCTCATGGGCGCAGTTCCATCGTCTCTCGAGACTAACGGATGCCAACTAACTACTTACAGTATCTGATTTCAGACCGTTTGATTAGACCAAATACTAGCACACGATACTAATCAGTACAACAACTGCTGCTAAGTACAAATCACTGCAATGGGGTTTCTTTACTTCGGTAATATGCATGCTATTTTCATAAATGCAGTAATATGTAAGGCAGGAGTACACAAACCCCGGCCCGCGAACGTGTTCTGTCCGGCCTTCAGGGCAAATTAAAACAACACAGAAATCTGGCCCCTGAACATAAATTATATTAAAGAAATTAGTGTTTACGGTCTTCGATTGGTCTTAGAAAATGCAATCTGGCCCTTCGCCGAAAAAAGTTGGGCACCCCTGATGTAAGGAATGTAGAAATGCAAATGTACTGGACATAGGGGATTACGCTATGCATATTTATGTTTATGTGAATAACATGTATGCATATAGGCGATTCAAAATTTGCATAAATGAGGAATAAATTAATTGTGCTGGGAACGTTTGTCCGGAATATGCATCTAAGTGGCAAGAAAACGTAAGCAGGATATACTATAAACTCATATATATATATATATATATATATATATATATATATATATATATATATATATATATATATATATATATATATATATATATATATATATACATACATATATACATACATACATACATACATAAAACCGTGGATAAATTGATTTTATATGTCTATTCTAATTTGTTTAAAATTAACTGAAAGCTCATAACCTACTAACCTTATACAGTGTCTCACTGAGGAAAAAATTTGACTCAACGGTGTGATCTCCTTGAAGATTTTTTTTAATGAATAGTCCCAGAAATAAAAAAAAACATCGTAAGGAGGATACAATATATTAAAAAAATGTTTGTAGCGTAACGGATTTATCACAGCTAAATGAAGACGTCTTTAGCTTTATTACGAAACTTCACAGACATTAAATTTACACAATTTGTTGCGTGTTATTGGATGTAATGCTAATGTAAAAATATGATTATATTTCCTTTAACAAAATGTATTGGTCAATGCTATTTGACAACGAATCACTTTTATTTTAAATCATTATTTGATTAAATTCTCCAGCTAGGGGTCGCTGTTTTAACAATTCTTGAAAAGTCTTGATCCAATGTTTTGTTGCTATATTTATAATGATTCATAACATTCTTTTTCAATCCAGCTTCAGGCGACATCGGCCTTAAAGTTGGAGTTTCCTTGGGTATCTTTATCCCATTGGCTATATTACTATCTATGGGAATATACTTCCGGGACCGCATACTAACATTCATGAGGAAAACTGTGATTGAACCGGAACCGGAACCAGAACCAGAACCAACCGATTCCCTTCAGATAAAAGAGGGGCAAAGCAACATGCAAGAACGCACCAAACCCGATAATAAAAGAGCGGAAAGCAATTGAGCCAACCGTGAAATCAGACAATAAAAAAATCTTCTTCAGAATGTCTCATTTCAGACTTCCAATAAAAATGTGTACATAATTGGATTATAGGCGTGCACATCATCTGTTTTCAAGGAAAGAGCCGAATGACATCCGCAAGCGGAATTGATGAGGAATATTTCGTGAATATGGCTTCCACAGCAAAGAGTTAAACGAATAACAACACTGGCAAATCGGTGATTTTAATAGTTACTGCTATAAAAGTATAACGAGTATTTTTACGAGGAGTTCAACATTTCTTTGCAGATACCATCATTATCCTTAAACAGATTTTCCTCGTCCTCGATTTGTTGCGACTCTTAAACAATGGCCCTATTTAGGTAGTTATTGTTATGTTCATTGTTACTCTTTTAGCGTTAAATCTGTATGAAGTGTAAAAAAATGTGTAAAATGGAAATACACATTTGCAGCAAACGTGATAGTATATATGTTTTGAAATACTCCTTAGCTGCTGTTCATACTGATTCTAAAGTGTATTTTGGGTTAATAAATAATTATTTTCATTTCAACCATTTTGTTGCCTTCAAGTATAAACGAGTGACAGTATTGCACAATAAGTTTTCACAACTTATCTCCCTTGAAATTAGTATACGTGCATATCTTTGTAGAAGAGAAAGTAATAAGCGTGCTTCCTTATAAAAAAAATCCCATATTATTTAGAAAAATTGTTTAGAAACCAAACGGAAATGTTAAAAAGGAAGTAGAATAATAAATAGGATTAATGGTTGACTAGCAAATCGCTTAAGGTTTTTTCTAAATATATTTTTTGAAAGAGTGACACGTTAGAGATGAAGTTACAAGATGCACAATAAAGAGAATGTTAGCATACCTCTATGCTACTTTCATGCCCTGTGGCCAGGGGCGTATTAACCATTAAGCAGACTAAGCACGTGCTTAGGGCACCAGGGCCAAAGGGGGCACCACAAAGTTGAGAAAAGGGTGAAAAGAAAAAAAAAACGAATGAAGATTTGTAAAAAAAATTGATAAAACTAGTGCAAATTGATCATAATGTTCTGTTTCTTGATCATGGTGCACACTAGGGTTATCCTCCCAGGTGTACGTGGAAAGGAGGGGGGCACCAAGATTTGTCAGTGCTTAGGGCACCAGTGAGCCTTAATCCGCCCTTGCATGTGGCTGACATTTCTTGACATATCGTACTTGCGGAAACCGTACATGAGCCAAGCACACAGCTGACCAAAACAGTCGGCCCCATGTGCTTGAAACACCATCTTTAATTAGTGAAAAGTACACTAACTTTAGCAGTTATTAAAATAGGGAAAAGGAAGGAATTTTGCCAGAGTTGGCAATACCAGTTTCTAAAGGTGCAATGAATAATTTATAAAATATATAAAAAGACAGTCATCTGCCCTTTTGTTTGCAATTTACTTTTGAAATCAATGAAGTGAAATGGCCAAGTGGAGCTAGCAGTTTTTTAATAGAAGCCCATCTGAAGTAAGGAAGAGTTGTATAATATATACCCAAATTACACCCATGAATCATACACCATAATAAAGATAATTAAACGTTCTTTTAACAACACCTAAGATATACACTGTCTTCTTAAATGGCCGTATAACTTGTAAATAAATCCTGTGAAATTCTTGGAAGGGTGTGTGTGTGTGTGTGTGTATGGGGGGGAAGTAATTTTATTTTAAGTTAAACCGTTGCCACCTTAGAGCATGCAATCAACAACAACAACAAGTATAAGCAGCAGAGGGGGCGAATCGGACATTTTGTCCAATCGTCATTTGGTTTAATTAATACTTTTCTGCACTCAGCGGATCCAGCGTCGTCAGCGCCTGGTAAAAAAAAACGACGTCGTCGTCGGGGGGGGGGGGGGGGGGGGGGCAAATCGAACGTCATTTAGTTTAATATACTTTCTGCACTCAGCGATCCAGCGTCGTCAGCGTCCGGTAAAAAAGCGCGACGACCGCGTCGATGTCATCGCCCCCTCTGCTGCTAAGGGGATATTTACAATAAAGTCTTTATGATCTTACAAACAGAGTGATCACTAACTCCTCCTCTTGTAGATCAGTTAGGTTATTTGACTGATCGGTAAGTCTAAAATTAATTCTCGTTAAAAACCGATTATGGCATCTCATATAGACCGGATTAATCGGACTTTCAATAATTAAAAATCCCGGAGGGGCTGTTGGTGAAAATGAATAAAGGATATACCCCTGTTGAGCCTGATTTGATTGCTTGGTATCCACCTGATAACTCCCTTCGATAACATCACACACTAGATTGATTGCTATCACCGATGAAATATTTACGTTGTATGGAGAAATATGCCTACCACCCTCTCCGTTATCGTGTCTGAGGATAGTTGATGGACCGAGAAAATCATTAAGATATTTTCTTAGTTCTGGCGCGTTGTATCCTGGAACCTTTAAATCGGGTAAATCGGCTTCTGTGATATTAAACTCGGTTAGGAATTTTTGTTTATTATCATCGCTGTTAGCAGATATTGTTTTAACGATTTGTTCATTGATATATTCCATGTCTGATATAAGTTGATTTAACACCTCAACGTGTTTTCGTGCTTTTGTTTTCCGTAGCTGTTCTAGTTGTAATTGGTAATTACGATTAATCTCGGTAAAGGCGCCAGTGATATCATTTAAATTAACTGTGACCACGGCGGACGATTCAGGAGTTTCCTTATACGGAAAATACCATTGCATGGTATTCCTGTCTTGAAATATAAACCTGCTGGGTAATAACGTGTTTTTTATAATAGATAAATCATCTCGATAACTGGGATTAATTTCATGATACGATTGCGCATTCGTGTGCAAGTCCGCGGCGATTCCATGAGGTGGATTTTCAGGCCATCCTAGTATGGTTCTTATTGAACTGTTATAAATATCAACCATATACCCCGGTGTGCTTATTTCAATCGTCGACGATAACGTCGGTTCATGAACCGTAATAGCTATTTTTGATTCTTTTGTGGTAATCGATTTTATCCTGCGTTGAAATTCTTTATTGATTTGTTCTATTTGGTATGACCCAGTTGGTATTGAAACAGTTTTCCAGTCTGGGGTTCCATCGGGTTTATTTGTCCATGCAAAAACCAGCGAGTTATTAGGTTGTTGTCCGTTAAATGCTTCCGCTCGGATATTAGGCCAACTGTGATATACTCGCAATTTTGCCAGGGATATTTCCTTCACAGGAACCGATGATGGGAAGTTCACACTGAATTCGGGTTTCGTTGACGTTATTGATATCATACTTGTTTGTACCGGAGTGGTGTTCTCCGCGATCCGTTGAAGTAATTGAAACCCTTCGGGGTTCAGCGACATTATTATTATTCGCTGTTTTTAGTGTTCAATTTCAACACCGAATATTAACAACCTGCTTGTTTTCAGAAGAATGTTTTAAGCCCATTGAAGTGGTTTCAGCGACGTGGTTTCCAGCTTCCAGTTGAAAATCCTCGATTTTTGACATCGCGGAGTCATACAACTGGACCATCGTGGAGAATTCAACATCGGATATGAACGAATTATCAATCGACAACGAGATCAACCCGGATAATTTCGAGTACGCGTCGGATACTATTTGATGTTTTACTGTATACTCGTTGAGTTTTTTCTGAGAACACGATGATATCTTTCTAGTGATTGCGTTGGCGACTCCAGCAATTGTTGTCGCCGCGGAGATAGCGATTGGAACAGCGATCGGGGCCATCATGGTCACCGTGGATAAAATGACACCGGTACCAGCTACTATACCTGACACCGAGTACACGGCCACGTCGATGGTGGTTATTTTTCGACGGTATTTTTTTATTTTTACACGGTATTGTTCGGAAAGCGTTTTTAAGTTCGCGGAGAATTCTTTTACGGTATCGAATCGATATTGATGTGATGTCGGTGATACCTCTGATTCAATTACCCTGGTGGTCATTTTTATTTAAAAAGAACTAGTGTTTTCAATTACTTAGATCCACTACAAATTCCACATACCATGTGATGTTTGCAATGTGTAAATTTCTATCAACGGCTCTAATTATAAACCGTTCAGTTGCATCCTTGTCAATGATTGTTGATATTGTATTGTTAAACCCGGATGAACTCGACGATGATATATTAAATTGCATCACTGAAACCAGTGTCAATCGATAAATGCCCTTAACAGTTGCGGTAATATTTACTATATTCTGTGTAGGAGTCCAAGTGAATGATCCATGCCGAATTGTGTATACTGTGTTGATGGTGTTCTCATGAGGGATTTTTATTTTTTCAAATTGCTCTGTCATTCCCGGTAGTTTGTCTTTAATCGCTGCAACATCAGTTTTGATCGTTCTTATTTCCCCTTCATGCGTGTCTATATTCCCTTTGTTCGCTGTAACCTTAGTAATGAGTATATTTATTTCCCGTGTAGACGCGTTTACATTCCTTCTGTTCGTTGCAACATCAAGTTTGATTGTCCCTATTTCCCCCAAATACGCGTCTACATTTTTTTTGTTCGCTTCAACATTAGTTTTGATCGTTCCTATTTCCTGTGTATGCGCGTCTACATTCCTTCTGTTCGTTGCAACATCAAGTTTGATTGTCCCTATTTCCCCCAAATACGCGTCTACATTTTTTTTGTTCGCTTCAACATCAGTTTTGATCGTTCTTATTTCCTGTGTATGCGCGTCTATATTCCTTTTGTTCGCTGCAACATCAGTTTTGATTGTTTTTATTTCCTGTGTATGCGCGTCTACATTATTCTTGTTCGCTGCAACATCAGTTCATACGCAGTGATATCATTTATAGTTGTTGTAATTTCATCCAGCTTGGTATTTTTTTTACCAAAGAATTTATCAAAGTTGTCATCGATCCTGTTAACACTTTTTCGTAACGTGTAAAATTGGCCCGACAGCGTTGTAAACTCCGAAATAGTATTTTTTATTGTTGCAATATTCGGTTCGGTCACCGTCGGGGTCCCAAAAAAACTAGCGGTAGTGAGTTGCATACCTGTGACAGATTTTTCCACCTCGGCGAATTTATTCACCTGCGTGTCAAGTTCGGTCACCAATCTATCTAACCTTATAAAACCGTCTTGGATTAATGTTACCCTATTCGTTATCGTCAGGATGGATTCACCCGGTTTGAGTCGTCCGTCGCTGGTATACAACGAGATAGTGTTCTCGGCGGCATCACGCTGTCGTATTAAAACGTCATCCAGCGACACATTACTGGATTTCAATTTGCCCTGGCGGTCTTGAAATACAACTATTTCGCCCGGGTCAACACTGGTTAGATTTAACGTATCAGCGATTTCATCCTCGATTAGTTTTTTTATGTCATCGGTGGTGGGCGTTTCCGTGGGGTCTTTCAGCGCCGAAACCAGTCGTCCCCAGATATCAATCATTGTTATCTAATGTAATTGTCTCTAAATTTCCCACTAGTGTATTCGTTTACAACCACATGAGGTGGTTTCCGCGATGATGAAATCTACGCGAGTACGTTCAATACCTCACGGCCACATATCGGTGGGTCACTTAATTGCTGTGTTGGCAGCGTGGAATAAAAAACCGGGGCTGAACACGCCCGGATATACCGCATGAACTGGTTTGGCGGGGCTAACCCGTATGAATCAAAATAGACGATCGCACGCGGATCAATTGCGTATGCAACCCAATGAGTTCCCGCTCCGGAGGATTTATCGAGGTTAATTATACCGGTTTCAATATTCCTTGGTTTTGTCGGTAATTGATCCCTCATAAAAACACCTCTGAAGTTTTTTATCGCTAACGCGTCTGCGGCATCTATTAAATCAAAATTGGATAACGGAACCATAGACTCTTGCGTTAATAAACGGTCCCCGGTAGTCTTAGACCCTTCCCCGAGTACCATGAATACGGGGTTCCTGGTAGTCTTAGGCCCTTTCCGGCTACGGATCGTCCTCGTTTCTTTTTTTTTATAGCCTCTCCCGGTTGCCTTCTTCAATGCCATTCCCGCCGCGGTACCAACGGCCCCCAACGCCGCCGCCTTCGCCACTGCTGGGGCCGCCGCGGCAATCAACGCCGGAATCGCAGCTAACAACGGAAATATCCCACCGGTCTTTTCCATGTTTTTGATTGCTGCGGCTGAGAAAGTTATTTGAACACCCTTTTTATTCTTCATTGCATCGTTGAAATGTTTTATTTGACGTGTCGTCAATGATATCTTATGATTACCACCTGCCATCTGCGACGGCTTCAGCGTTATTGTGGTTCCATATTGTTTAGCGGACTTTGATTGTAATTTCTTGACTTGACCATCAGTCAGCGTAACACTGACAACACTATACGACATTTTATTGTAAACGCGTTTGTGTTTTCAATTACATATTTTCCACTGGTGCATCAACGATTCTCATTCGTCCACCAACACCTTCTAGCAGCATTGATTTATCGCTGAGAATGACAGCAACCGCTCTAAAATTAACACCACCCGTGTCTATACAAGCTCGGAAGTGTATATCAACGACGGATTGTCTCGTTAAATCAAGATGTTCCAACGAAAAGTAATAAATCGGATACAGGTTTTTAAAATCAAGTTGTGATATTTGCAAACCAGTGTCGACGTTTTGATCGCGACCCATATATGACAGCAATCGATGGTACACACGTGCGATATGGTTGTTGTCGTAATCAAGCTGTATATCCTCGGACGGTTCCTGTTGTCCGTTTATTCTCAGCGAAACCTGCCTGACTCCTAATCGATCAAATATCATATGGCTGCGTTCTTGATTACCCAATCGATCCCTATTCTGTAGCGCTATAAATATATGACGCGGGGCTGAAACGCCTTGTTTTGATGCCAAGTGCCATGTAAATTCATCGGCGACGTTATCCTCTTTAGCATCAGTTGTTACCGCTAGCCAACTCAATAATGATTTCCCCCCCTGTTCCATAAATGATAACAATCGTGCTTCCGTGGTAACTGATGGAGTCAACACCGGCATCCACAATGCTATTTTAGTTAAAACGACTTTACCGTTATCGACGCCAGCAGCACGCCATATTGCATTGTTATCATCGCCCCTTCGCACGAGTGCTACTGTATGTTTAGCCCCATAGATAACTTTTCTGACATTTCTACAAAATCCGAATATGTGATGGAGTGGAATCGCGCATGAAAAACGTCGGCGTGGTCCTTGCAGCACCCCTACTCGTGTTGCAAATCCTAGATTAAAATTATTGTTAGCACTTTTTATAACAGTGAAATCAGCGCCTGGTCTTGCCCTGCGGTCTGGATTAGCTGCTTCAGCCTGTGGGTCAACTGCGTTATCTCTTCCCGTCAGCACGTTAATGTACTGAAGGTGGTCAGCGTTATTAGTGGTGTCCTTTGCGAACATCATAGATGGGCCCGCCGATCTTGTATAATCATCGGAGTATCTTGCTAGCCCAATTATCGTCGTTGCAACATCAACCTCGCGTTCTATTGATTCAATTTCTCGCCCGTCAATAAGATATCTGGCACTCTCAAATAACGCCATGATACCGTTGTTGACAAAACCAACTCGAACACGAGAGTCATCTGCGTATGGTGTATTAGCGTCAACATTTGTCACGAGTTCTCCCTCGATTTCGATAAACGCTTCACACGGCAAAAAGTATCTACTGGTATCTTGGACTTGAAGTTCAATTCGCGATCGTAGGTTGGCTTGTGGTGGTTGATAGGAATAAAATTGATAATCACGGACAGAATCGTCCTTGCGCACTGGGGCATCCATATCAAACGCGGGATCAGCGGTTCGCGCAAACATTTTATTATTATCATGTTGATGTTTTCAATTGAAATTGCTTTGCAATTCATCAACGTCGTTTCCGTTTTGGTTTAAGACCACTCCCCGCTATCGCGTTCATGATGGCGTTGGTTGTTGCATCAGACGACGACGACTCCGTCGTTGCCATCATCGGCGAAGCCATCGTCGGAGTCGCCATCATCGGCGAAGCCATCGACGCTAGTTTTTTTTTCACCGCGTTATTTATTACCCTGCTGACATTTGCAGGCATCACTGTTGTAGAACGCAGCGGCGTTTGTTTTTTTCTTCTCACCAACGACATTAGTTTGTCCTTTGCTGCAGAAAACGCCTTTCCGGCAACATCTCCAATAGCGCTGATTCCCTTATCACGAATAACATCAATGGCTTTCAGAGATAATTGTTTAGCTAACGGCGCCACTTTTGGAGCCATTCTTGTAAATAACCCCGCAATGGTGCTACCGAGACCATCTCCGTACCACGCGCGGTATACAGGCAATCGCGAGTTTACTACATACACGCTGACTGGTTTATCATGGTTGTAGTGTATGATCATCTTATTATAAAAACACCAGTGTTTTCCAATTAATCATCCACGAGTTCGTCTATGAGCGTTCGATATACATTAATGTCCATGATACCGCCTGCAAATAACCGCCTGCAAATATCAGCGGCCTCATTGATTATTTCCGGAGAGTTATTTCCGGCTCGTTTTCCTCCAATTAGTACTTCCAGCCGTGATATATCACTGAAAACATTACCAGGACAAGTAACAAAACCGTAGGATTTTTTACCAGAAGAGTTTCCAACAAAGTATCCTTTACCTTTTTTTGGTTTTTTACTTTTTACTTTCTCGAGGAATGCTGTAAATTCGGTATCACCGTGCAATGTATTTTTATATTTACTTGCTAAATACACGATTCTTGCCCAACTATCCGTCGACCGTATATACTTTTTGTAACCGCTATTGATATACCCCTCTCGAAAGTCCTTATCAAGATTTGCAACAGTAAAATTAATCAATTTTTCATCGCTGTCGAAGGCTCTAATTTTATCTATTGCGGACTTTGTAAGTACATTACGGGGTATATTTCCCGCCCTTATCTTTTCTTCTTCTGGTATTTCTTCCTATATTTCTTCCTGTATTTCTTCCTGTATTTCTTCTTCTGGTTCTCTTGCAGTAGCACCTAGTTCTTCTTCATCGGCCATTGTAACATAAGGTTCTTGTGGGTCCGTTATAGCGAGTGGTGGTGGCCCCCCCCCCCTCCGCTGGTGTGTTGTAGCAACCGCTATTTCCGCAGGAAGTGTTTCTAAAGACCTTTTTGTTTGTTCGGTCTGAGCCGCTATCTTTTCAAGTACGCCAAGCAGTGGCGCCTTTTTCTTTCTTTCTTCGTCGGGGATATCCCCGTATATCACTGTTTTCACATCTTTGGTTGCACTCGTTATCGAAGCAAAGAGTTGTTCACTTCCAACAGTAAAATCAGTTTGTAGTTGCTGCCGCGTTTGAAGTTGTTTTCGGACCCTGTCTCGTAACGGTATGAACTTTTTAAGCGCTGCTAGCCGCTCTCTGGCTAGCCGAGTAGTAAGTGATTCGCCTACCATTATTATCAACAATTTCCCGCCGAGTCTTCAATTTTCAATTCTGTGGCAGGAATATACCCGAATGCCATGAAACGCAATTGTCTTACTATTTCAGTATTACAGGACTATATTTCTCTGCAAGGTAATTTTTCAGTAGTATGACCTATCGGGGGGAAAAAAAAATATGTATACATTCAATGTGCCACTCCCGTTACGCCACCATTAAATTGGGGGCTCCACGGAGTTTTTGTCTATAATCTTTCTAATGTTTTTAATCTTACTAGAAATCTCCCGCCGTCGTTCATAGGCACGTCCAAGTTTTTTTCGTACTGTTTCAACGGCGGTGAATAGCCCAATGAATGCATTTACGTCATTGAGGTACAGGTTTTCATTAATCGTATGTTGTAATCGTTTTATAAAAGCGTACTCGCGGGCCAGGGTAAAACGCCCCCGTTTCGATTGTTCGTTAATAATTTCATAATCGGATAATATTCTTTCGCTGTTGAGACTATCAGATAATTCAATTCCTTGATTTTTTAATTTTGAAATCTCGGTTAATATATTATTGATGTCTTCGATATTCATATTCTTATAAACATCTTATTTCTAATATAAAAAAAAATTATTTTTACAAAATGATCTCTAGGCACATAAAGGTGCTGTTAACATTTTTACAGCCTAGAGAAATATGTACTTAATTAAGGGACGGCACCAATACCGTTTGGCAACCCCGCTGGCGCCTTTTGACGTCAGAGAGGCCCATCGGTTACATATACGACAATACGTCTTTGGAACTCCTTGACTGCCACCGCATTCAAGCAAAGCCCGAAGACACCCGAAGCATTAGATCCCCATAGGGAAGTCTAACTCGGCAAACACCGTGTTAGGCCTCCCAGAGGATATGCTTTGGGAGATGACAATACAAGACAGACTTCGGAACTCCTTGGTTACCACCGTATCCAAGTAAGTCCAAAAGGTAATGGGACGGCACAAGACGGCACAAACATAAAACGGCGGGGCGGAACTCTACGGTCAATTCAACCAATCAAAAGCAACCCAATTAAATTAACCCGGTTGCATGATTGTGAACAAAAGACAACCACACGCCCGGGTCAAGAGCATGGGTTAGTTTTGATTGGTTGAATTGGCTTTCGAACGCCCCAGGCTTATAACGAGTCGGCTTATATATAAGGTGACTAGTACAACCGCGTCAGTCACAAGGTGTGTTATTGTATTTCGTTAAATTACTTAAAAAACGCTATCAATAGCGTTTAAACAACACTAAATACTTCGATGAAACATAAAACAGAATATTACAGTTGTTTGTAAAGACAATTTATTCCATCAGTTTTCTTCCGGAACAGACAATTTATTAATTGTAATAGACTGTAGCGTTCACACTGTCGGTAACTTCGTCACTCGGTGATATACCATCACGAGTTATTCCCCCTTGATGTTACATAGGTGGCGCTCACCAGATAATATGTACTTTTGAGAGAGTGACGTATGTAAGGTGAAGTAGTTCGCATTTAAAACATGCACAGTGGAGAGAACGTTTGCATACCTCTATGCTACATTAATGTAATGTGGATGATATTTCTTTTGGATATTGTACTTTTGGAAATTTTACATGACTTAAGCACAATGCTAACTAAAATGACTGCTACCTTGTGTTAAAAAATCAGTCTGAATTAGTCTAAAGTACACTATACATAGCAGCTATTAAAATAGGGAAAATGAATTTTGCCAGACTAGACAATACCAGCTTCTGAAAGTGCAATGAATGAATTACCAAATATATAAAATGTAAAAAAAGTTATCGGCTCTTTTTTATACAATTGACCTCTGAAGTTCAGGAAGTGAAAATGACCAAGTAGAGCTAGCACTTTTTTGAAAGGTGCACATTTGAAGTAAGGCCAAGCTGTATACTCTATAACCCATAGTACACCCATCAATCATACACCAAAATAAAGGGAATTAAAGGTTCTTTGCATTATACCTAAGATATACAAGGTCTTTTTTAAATAGCCAGTATAACCAGTGAGGAAAGCCGGGGACATTCTTTTTCTTTAAATTCCTAACCCTATGCAAAATTCGAAACTGTATAGCGCCACCATATGAAAATCGAATTCTGTGTCCGGTCTTTTTTGAAATCGCTGTTTTAGTTATATCCTCTGCAACATCTCGAACTGATTTACTACAAATATCGAAGTACCTACCGGCTTCATTCATTGACTGAAATATTTTTTCTTCGTGCGTTATTGTATCAAACGATTTGACGCTCTTTGCTTTTTTTGCGTGTTTCCCTGTTTTTCCAAATTTGGAATTTTGACTCGGTGTAACAGCTCTTAGATTACACAGTCTGTTATTTTGAGGGCATCCATCAATGTGATCAATAACGAGACCGTCCTCGATTGGTCCGTTAAACGCTTCATATACCACCCTGTGAACAAGATAAATTTTTTTCCCAGCATTAAACATCAAGTATCCGTGATTATTTACAGTACCAACCGGCTTCTTCAGTCTACGGTTTCGAACAACGCCGTCGCGAGATGCCTCGTAATTAACAAGCACAGAGTGCGGATGAAATTCTTGGTTCATTTGTATAATAATACTACTTGTCTAATTCATTATTTGGTTTAATTATAAACCTTTCAATGTAGTCTTGAGGAGTTTTGATGATTTTGTCCTTGACGGAGTCAGCGGTGGGGTCAATGACGGCGTTTTTAATTCGCTTGTCGTAATAACGTTTTAGTTCTCTGTATCGCTTTCCGCCACAATTGATACACAACTGCGATTTTCCTCTTACACCAACATGGCAAACCAAGCACGGGAGGGGACCAAGAGAACCATTACGAACGCTTTGTAAATGATACCCGCAGAATTCACCTCTACATGATTTATTGCACGGGGTTGTCGACCCAATCATCAACCATTTGCAGTGATTCATTATACTATATTCTTTTATTTAAATACTTGTTTTAATTATATGGAGGAGGAGTTTAAGAAACTAGCAGCAATTAAGCCCTGGAAAAATATTAAGTTCAATCTCGATAGAGCCCTCAAGGACGTACCAAAAGCGTTAATAAACGATAAAACCCTGTTAAATAAAATACGTGATTGTATCAATGAATTCAAGCGTGATGGTGCATCTCATAGTTGGTCAACATTTCGAATTGATGGCGTTGTTGATGCTACCATGAACGACAAACGCGCAGCAACGATAATATCACAACTTGACGGTAAAAAGTATTTTTTCAGAGTAAAATTCATTGTCCGGGTGGAATCAGGTAATTGGATCATACGTGATAAATTTGAACCAGTTCTCAGCGACAAGAAAACAGTCATTGTTAGCCGCGACTCCAAGCCGGGGTTGTTAACCGGAATTGACAGACCATACTATGAACGAGCGTATCCTGAAACAGCAGTTGTTTATGGAATATACCCGTTAAATAAGAAACCTGATATCGGAAAACTAGCGCCGATGAAACAGTCAACGGGGATAAATTGTGTAGCAGAACGAGTAATAGAGCATTTTACAAATGCGTGTCGAGGAAATAAACTGACCGATTTACGACGTAGCAAAATAAACCAATGGGAACTAACCGTAAAAGAGCGGGGGGCTACTATCAGCGACATAGCGAGATTAGAAACATCGCTGAGATTTCCAATAACCGTTACAACGATAACCGGTGAAGTATTATACGAATCAAAGTATAGATCAAAGGGAGCCCCAATTAAAATTATTGATCATAACGAACACGCATGGACGCCCGCGGTCACAATATTTCCACGGGATAGAACAGTAAAGTATATCCCGGGGGAACTTATACAGGATGGTTTTCTCGCGGAGAGAAAACTATTTGATGCTATTGCCTGCTTGTGTAAAAACGACCCTGTATCAGTGTGGTTACTTCGCAGCGCTGAAAACGATGCGGATACCTTTGATCAGTTTGTAAGACCAAATGGCGAATTATATCGCACTGAAGCGTTTCACAACAAGATGAAAAAAACCGCCATGGAATTTGAAGAGCATGATGAACAATTGCTAACAAATTGTTTTACAATTCCATTGGTTGCGGCTCATGTTGCAGCAAGGAAAAATGCATGGAGACCAACACGCAAGGAATTTCTACCGGATGTACAATCCAGTTGTTTGGAATACTATCACGGTGGACTATGGAACACTAGATACAACCGCGACGCTATGATTTCCGTTGATATGGTTGCCTGTTATCCAGCGAGTTTTCTCGGGTATGGATCCGCCGCTGAGTACTTTAAACGATTTGGACACCCCAGACATGAAATGACTCGTGTTGCTATTAATGGACCACTGCCTGATTTCGATTTAACTGGATTCGCTCACATAGTATCATTTGAATTCGCGGCAGGACTTCATCGCTGTTGCTATATTTGGATCGGTAGACACATGACTGAAAAGAAGTGGCTGCCAATAGCGCTGCTACGGTATATGATTGATTGTAAAATGCTAATTTCGTTGATTGTCAGTGACGCGATTATATCATACCGGGCGCAGACTGAAGTCTGGTTACCAGAACCGGAGCATCTAGATAGCATAATTGACGAGTCCAGAAAACACATTGATGCCGACGAGGAATATATCGTCGAATGGTCCAAAAAGATATTCAACCAACGAAACATAGAGGCAAAAGATCTCGGTAGAAGAATAATTGGTAAGTTCACACAAGGTGGAAAAAACTGCGACTACAAACGATATTGCTCACGGCTGATTATAGATGACGCAGAATATGATTTCGTAATCAAGGACGCAGTGGCGAAAAATAGATACGTGAACTGCAAAACAGCTTTCTTGTCCAATGGAACAAGGTTGGGTACAGTTGTTACTTACAGCGATGGAGACAGCCCAGCATATCCACATTTGAGGGCGTCTATGCTGGGTTACGCCGCTATCAATTTATTCTCGATGATAAATAGATTTCCTGACACCGCAGTTAGAGTTGCGATTGATTCATTTTATATTGACGTAAAGTATAAGGGAAACATAGCCGAGTTTACTAGTCCGGACGAGAGTTGGGGCACGTGGAGAATTAAAAATGAAATACGACGCGATTATTCCCCGTCAACAGATGTCACCGTTGAAAATAATTACTTACGCGGTGATAAATTGTCAGAATGGTCTAATGCACCACCGTGTTCTGATCCAATTTGTAGATACAAAACAGTTTATTTAAGCGGCTGTGGCGGGTCAGGAAAGACGACTCGGGCAATTGAATTATTTCGAACGCGGGCAAGTATAATCGTGCTTACACCGACCCATAGACTAGCGCGAGAGATAAAACAACGAAATGTTGACGCCGTTACTTATCACAGCTTTTTTCGATACAGCGGCGGTGAGTGGACTCCTGATCGAATGGGTGAAAAATTTATTCCTGAGGTTATCATCTGGGATGAGATATGTACTGTTTCGTTAGATGTTTTACAAACATTTCTTGATTGGTTGCTGCGCACGAATACAGCGGTGATAATGTGCGGGGATCATGGCCAACCACCACCATTTGTCGGCGAGGGCCCACATGATTGGTTAAAGGGTTTTGTGGACTATTATGAAGAAACCGATACTGATTACCGAGCACTTGATGAACAACTGCGCGAGGTTAAGAAATTAATCAGATTACAGCCGGATAGAATTCAGTGTGAAATAATCCGCGAGGTGATTCCGGAAACGCCGTTAAATGAATTCTGGGAAACATGGAGACCAAACGATTTGATTGTAGCGAGTAGAAAGATAGTCAGAGACACACTTCAGCAAAAGTTGTTTACGTTGCATAAGGAAAAGTTTCCAACGCGCCCAGTGCCGTTATGTTATAGACCCGCGGACACACGGCGGCAGAACATTGAAGTTGAAATTCCAGGCCCGACAGCGTCAGGGACAAAAAAACAAATTCTTGTGCTGAATGATATCGTGCTCGTTGATATCAGCGTCGTCGAGGACGCGCTACGTGCTAATAAATCCCCGTGGACGCTAGGATATGCAACAACAATACATTCCTCGCAGGGACTAACCATCACGAACACAATTGTTTGGATAGTTGATAATCGCATCGAATGGTCAAATCTAGTCTATCTTGCAGTGTCCAGAGTACGGAGGATAAATCAGCTTCGAAGAATTGTTATTGACGAAGCCGGTGACAAAGTCACCGACAAAGTCACCAACGACATCATCGATGCAAGCGTCATTTATAGAAAACTCTCGGGTTACCGCCAACAGGATAAAAAAAAACAGCGGCGTTTTGATATTGATGCCGAATTAATAATCTCGCTACGACAACAACAGAATAATCACTGCGCGAGTTGTAATTGTGTAATGCGTTGGCGTTATTCGGATAAAGACGCTCGCCAATTTACCGTGGACAGGATCGATAACAGTCTCGGTCATGTCAAAAACAATGTGAGGTTGACCTGTCTTGAGTGCAATAGACGCAACGGCGCTAGTTAAGACCACGCGGGGGTAATTGAGTATCGTCAGGTATCACTTGTAGTTGCTCGCGTGTAAACCCCCGCTGTGGGGCAGTTGAATCTAGTCTATAGATCGGTGGTCTATCAGTTGATCGTGTTATCGTTGATATGTTATGTGTGGTAACACTCCAAATAGGATCAGTAGCTCTTTTTTTACCGCCTTCAAGCTCTCCTGGTTCATATAGATATCTAACAGTGACATCGCCGAGAATCGGCTTGGAAACGCTATTTATTTTTGATCTTCCGGGTATATACTTTTTTTTAATCGCGTCGCTGGGCTTCATGTTGATTGCTCGGGTAATCTCGTTATTTAACGCTGCAATTACGCCTGGCAACCTTTTGACCCATTCACGAGATCGTTTTTCTTGGATGAATTCTTTTGCGTACTGATATCCAAATAACCGTTCAGCAAGAGTCCGATTGAATCGTTCAACAATTGCCTGATCACGATGTAGCGCAGTATGACCTCGTCGTATCGCGACGCTATGACGTTTCAACGTTGATAAAACAGCGCCGCGAAATTCACTACCAGGATCAACTTGTAATAGATTTGGCCAGCGCAGAGGACCTCTTCGATAAGTCCGCTCAAACGCATCGGCTACTTCAGTTGCTGACTTTGTTTTTAACGGTTCCGCTTGTTTGTATCGACTCGCAACATCAACTACGGTTAGCGCGTATTTGTAACCGTTGTCATGCGGCAAAAATAGTATATCAGCCTGATGAACTTCATTAGGTACGCTGACATCAAAGCGCGAAAAGTTGATTTGTTTAGGCGGTGGTAGATAGATTTGCCATATAGCCTGTTTGGATAACCAATTAGCCGCAGTGGCCCTCGTTACTTTTGCAGCGCTTGCAAGCTTACCAATTGCGGCCTTCCCCTTCCAGTATCCTCTCGGAGAATAATAGATGGATTCCATGTTGTTATTAATTACCAGCGCCCATCATTAATTTACCTTTCATAGCCGATTTTACCAACCATGAGGCCAAATTTTTTTTGAAGGATTTATTAGGAATAGCATTTAACGCGTGAATTAATTTTACATCCGCGATATGACGCTGTTGCAGATCGCTACTTTTGTAGTAAGCAACATCATGAGCATGACACGCCTTATCGATAGCGTTTATTGGATACTCACCGGGCCGGGGTTGATTTTGATCATCGAGTCTGATATCTAATCGTGTTCCGGGGCCACAGTAGCTATATCCTGGGAGGTGCTTTTCTCCTGGATACTTTGCCCACGGTGTTCCGGGGAGTTTTGATAACTTGGCTGCAATATCACCTCCTCGCTTTTTTTTTAAACATCCCCGGGTCTAATAGAAATAAATCTAAATTTCGTTGTACCGCATTGTACACACTTACCAGTAAGTGCCGATCTGTTATTTCTTGTTGTAACGGTTGTCATATCATTTGTGCCAGTACGCACTCTACACTTCACACAATATAGATCCATAATTTATGTATAGAGATATGAATATAATTGATTTTTCGGCGACTAAAACAAGAGAACCAGTTAAGCATGTTGCAGCGTTACCAAACTCGATCCGGATGATTATCATCGGACCATCTGGATCCGGCAAGACGCAATTGTTACTTAATTTAATAATGAGATGGATGAAGTGGGATAAGTTGTATTTAATCGCCCCTAGCGTGGATGATCAACGATGCTACGAGGTGTTGAAAGATTTTAACGAGAATGCATCAGCGATCACTGAAAAAAATGTTATTGAGTTTATTACAGATATCAATGATGCACCAGGTATTGATGATATTGATGGCGACGTTAACAATCTAGTCGTGTACGATGATGTTATGTTAGACAATCAAAAAAACCCAGCTAGGATATTTTCCAGAGGCAGGCATAAAAGCACTGACGTGATATATGTCACTCAACGATACACTCAGATTCCAAAAGTAATCAGAGATAACTGTAATATTCTTGCTGTATTCAACGGCGTTGATACACACACGCTACGAAATATTTGGCAGACATGGTGCGGCGGTGACATGGACTTTAATGTTTTTCGAAACTTTTTTAGTCATGCTCAGTCGACCCCACATGGATTTGTAACGATAAATTTACATGATCCTCGGACACGATATCGTATCGGACTTGACCAAATATTCGGTTAAATTGTAAATAGCCCCTTAGCAGCAGAGGGGGCGATGACATCAACGCGGTCGTCGCGCTTTTTTACCCGACGCTGACAACGCTGGATCGCTGAGTGCAGAAAGTATATTAAACTAAATGACGTTCGATTTGCCCCCCCCCCCCGACGACGACGTCGTTTTTTTTTTACCAGGCGCTGACGACACTGGATCCGCTGAGTGCAGAAAAGTATTAATTAAACCAAATGACGATTGGACAAAATGTCCGATTCGCCCCCTCTGCTGCTGTATAGAGCGTCAGGCAGATATGTTAGTTTCTTGGATATAAATTTGGCTTGGTTGCAGGATTAGTACTAATCAGGGCTACACTTAGAAGCTTTCGAGGTAGTGACAGGAAGAAACCATATAATACATCGAAGTATTTAGACTCTCTTATGCTCCCAAAAGAGACAGTCGACGAAAAAAAATGTGCTTAACTTTCAAGCATAAATCCACATGAACGAAAAGGTGTCATGGGTTACGTTCACTAGATTAACCATGCAAACGAAAACTTTCTATAGCTTCTAGAAAAATATTGACGCGCTTCATCAATATCAAGCCGAATGTGTTTCTTAAACATTCCCAAAGATAGAGGTAAATGTTAACTCTATTGTATGTATGTATGCATGTATGTATGTATGTATATATATATATATATATATATATATATATATATATATATATATATATATATATATATATATATATATATATATATATATATATATATCTGTGAATGATTAATTTTAACCGATGTCTCGTTAAAATGAACGATTCACATCAACTCAAAATCGTTCGTTATAGCGAGCGACTACCATGTACGTGGCTATCGAAAATCGTGTACAGTACCTGTTGTTCAGACTAGAGATACTTCGATTACTAATTATTGCAGGTCTTTTATTACATTATTCCAACCTACATCACATCCTCCCCCCTTCCTCTCATCGCCGCAGCTGAACATAACCCTAGGACTATTACGTATATCTTGTATCGTCCTACTGAAAATCCTATGTTTTGGTTTATTTGTAAAACAAAAATGGCACTCTAACTGAAAGTTTTGTAATTTCCTCTGTTACTGCTACAATTTTATTTTAAATCCATCGTTGATAATTCTATCGAATTTGTTAAGTCTAGTATATCCCGCACCTTTTAAAAAATTAATATACCTGAAAATCGGTATATTTTTGCTTAGTCCTTGTTCTGACAAACTAATTTGCCATACGTGGATTGAAATGCTTAGTTTTGCTTTTCTGTGGACGATATCAATAGAAAATCTAGGCTGATAAGCTAATTTTATCCCAAAATTTGACACCATTTGTTTCATTCATAAACGTGGCCGTCATTCTGAGAGCTTATCTACCTACTGAACATTGTGGTAATCATAATGCACCGTTCGATATAGATTGAATGCTTATATAAAACCGATTCTCTCAAACGCAGGCATTCCAGAATTTATCTTTAAATAATGCATGTTCACGTACACAAAATGTCAGAATAACCTGTTAATTTTGAAATTCATCCTGTGCAGTATATGAGACTGCTGAGTGGAACCTAAAACTTTAGAAAATACTTTTTGTCAGTATCAAAATACTACCCAAACTAATTTTTAACATGTGCGGCTGTAAACTTATTTCATCAAAAGCAAGACATGTTTTTCAGTTTTTATTTGACTGACATAGTAAAAACAACCTCTAAGATTTCATGTCTACCAG